>BSBM01000967.1:1200000-1803664 GCA_027924585.1 Larix kaempferi
CAAGAAAAGAATAACTGAAGCTACTTTTGCTAAAAGCTCGAAAATTCAATCCTACGTAATAGTAATTCCACCAAAAAGATTGAATCTCCACCTTAAGAGGTACATCCGTATAATGTGATTCATATGCATCTGACTCACTTCTTGAATCATTATCTGAAAAGGAACAACCAAATTTAATTAGTGGACTCCAATACATAATAAATCAGTGCATGATCTCTAATACAGAATAACACTTGATGAGGAACATCAAAGATAAACTACTATACAGAGACAAAACACAATACCACTAGAGGAAGATATAGAATCACTGCTCGAGCTGCTTGAGCTACTACATTTGATGCTAATTGTAATTGTATCTGTCTCAATATCAATACTAGGGAAGTTTGTTGTAGGCATGTCATCCCCAACAACATCAACATATTCATCACCAGGATCACCACCTACACATGTACAAATTCTTAACATGAACAACATGAAACAAAATGTAGAAATTGTTGGATATAATTAATTACTCCACCACCTCAAAGGATGAATGCCGAAATTTTTGAAGAGATGTCACCGCCACACCACCCAGAAATAATATATTATATTTCTGAAAGGCCATCATCAAATTCAGAAATTTTCAAAGACACAAATCAGATCAGATTTGGTTGATCGCTCAAATTACTAAAGAGGCATTCAACGTCAAACCGACGTAAGCATTAATACTGAAGCACATCAAAGCTTGAAGAGGCACCTACAGCGTGCAATTTTAACTTATCAAGATTGTAACAAATCAGAACATTTATTTCTGGAAATAAGATTATGTTCTGAAGGGACAACGCAGTTTTTATTTGTCAGTCTGTAACAACCTGTAACAGCATAGTTATTTCTGCACTTAAATTTTGTAATGAAGGGGCAATTAACATTTAATGATCAACTGGGTTAAAGCACTATATATACCTGAAGGTTATGAAAGAGCCTAGTTTAAAATAGCACAAAGAAAAAACAACACAGAAAACGAGAGAGAAGATTTTATTTAAACACAGGAAAAGAAAACCTTGGATTATTTATCTCCCATTGATCTTTAGACTTGCACAGCTACACACTTATATAGATTACATTGCATAGACATAAAGGCATTATTTACATGCCGTAAAATCAGTTGTAGGTTGCTGTATAATTATGCAAATTATTGTATTCTTCACATGCATTAGCATGCAGTGAAGTTTGTTGCAAATTTATTCAATTAACACCTGCAACCTAAAATAGACACTGTCAAATTCTGCACATCATAAGTTATCAACATACTCCCCCTTGATGCTGAGAGGGTTCACAATAAGATCTCTAAGTTTCAAAAACTGGGCCTTTGAGACTCCCTTAGTGAAGATGTCTGCTAGTTGTTTTTTAGTGTTGATGTATTTCAATTCAACTTGCTTATTTTGCACCAAATCTCGAATAAAATGATACTTCATGTCAAAATGTTTTTTCATGCTATGGTGTAATGGATTATTGGCCAATTTGATGGCACTCATATTATCACAAAAAATTACTGTAGGTTGAATTTGTTTTTCTTCAATTTCTTCTAGAACTTTTCTAAGCCATAATGCTTGTGTGCCTATTGAGGTGACTACAACATATTATGTTTCTATAGAAGAAAGAGAAACTATACTTTGCTTCTTTCAGCTCCAAGTGATCAAACCAGAACCAAAAGAAAAACAGTTACTAGATGTAGACTTTCTATCATCCAAACTACCTCCCCAATCAGAATCACTAAATCCAACCAATTCAAAACTCTTAGAAGTATAGTAATGAATGCCAAAATTTAGAGTTCCTTTCACATACCTCGGAATTCTTTTAGCTGAATTCATATGCATTTCAGATGGCATTGTCATATACCTAGAAACAAGTGAAATTGAATAAGCGATATCATGCCCTGTGTGTGCTATAAACATTAAGCTTCCAACAATACTTCTATAAACTGTCTCATCAGCCATTTCAGCACCATCATCTCTACACAACACAACTCCATGATCAATTGGAGTAGGAGATGGTTTGCAATCATCCATATCAAATTTCTTCAACATATCCTTTGCATACTTTTTCTGACAAACAAAAATTTCATCTTCACTTTGATAAACTTCCATTCCAAGAAAATATTGCATGAGGTTTAAATCTTTCATCTCAAACTCACTCATCATAGCAAATTTGAATTCACCATTCATCTTAGAACTACTGCCCATATACAAAAAATCATCAACATATAAACTGACAATAAGAATATAATTACCTTCTTGTTTATAGTAAAGGGTAGGTTCACTCTTACTTCTTTTGAAGCCATTCTCTTGAAAATATCCATCAATCCTGGCATACCAAGCTCTTGGTGCTTGCCTTAGTCCATACAAAGCCTTGTTCAACTTGTAGACTTGATGCTCTTTTCCTTGCACTTCAAAACCCTATGGTTGTTCTAAAAAGACTTCCTCTTCTAAGTACCCATTCAAGAAGGCAGTTTTCACATCCATGTGATGAATGCTCCATTTCGTTTGTGCTGCTAGTGAAATCAACATTTTGATAGTCTCTTTCCTTGCTACAAGTGCAAAGGTTTCTTCATCATCAATGCCATAGTTTTGTGTGAATCCCTTAGCAACTAACCTTGCTTTGTGTCTTTCAATAGTCCCATCACTATTATACTTTGTCTTATAGACCCATTTAGTACCAATTTTTTTCTTGTCATGCTGAAGATCTGTAAGCTCCCAAGTATCATTCCTATGAATTGAATCTATATCTTCTTGCATAGCTTGCACCCAAACCTCATTAGTAGAAGCTTCTTCAAAACTTGTTGGCTCAAAATTAACTTGTGAAAATAAAGAAAAAATTAGAGTCTCACCTCTTGGATTTTCTTCATGAGCTAGACTTGTACTTCTCTGATAAATTTCATTCAAGCTTATCACCTTCCTTGCAGTACTTGGACTTGAATATGGACAACTAGATGAGGGGCTACTTGGTGGATTTGTAGCATTTGATACTGAAACATTAGTGGGATTCTCATTATTAATATCATCAATAATATCACCATAACCAGATTTTGACTTCTCAACATGGTCTTTTTTATGCCCATAAACTCCCCCTTCATAAAAAATTACATCTCTTGACACAACAATGCGAGTAGTGAGATGATTATACAACCTGTAAGCCTTAATTTGCTCACTATATCCAAAAAAAATGCATGCTTCACTTTTTGGATCTAACTTTTGTCTCTTTTGATCAGCTACATGAACAAAGGCTAAACAACCAAAAACTTTGAAATGATTAACATTAGGCTTTTTCTCATACCAGGCTTCATAAGGAGTCATCATGTGAAGTGCACTAGTGGGACTTCTATTGAGAATGTACATTGCTATAGAAACTGCATCACCCCAAAAGGAATTGTTTAATCCTTTGGTATGTAGTATACTCCTTGACATTTACACCACTGTACAGTTCTTCCTTTCAGCCACCCCATTTTGTTGAGGTGTGTAAGCAGTGGTGAGTTGTCTTCTAATTCCATTCATATCACAAAAATTTTGAAAACCTCTTGAACAAAATTCTCCTCCACGATCAGTCCGTAAGCATTTTATTTTGTAACCACTTTCATTTTCTACAAGGGCTTTAAACCTCTTGAATGTATCAAATGCTTCACCCTTGCTCTTAAAAAAATAAACCCAACACATTCTTTCAAGTAATCATCAATAAAAGTAATGAAATATGATGACTTACCCAAACTTTTTGTTTGCATAGGACCACAAATATCAGAATGAACTAGCTGAAGTGGATAATGGGCCCTCCATGCCTTGCCTCTAGGAAATTTCTCTCTTGCATGTTTTCCTTTAGTACATCCTTCACAAACCTCCTTGTGCTCTTCAACCTTAGGAAAGCCAGAAACTAATTCTTTTGATGTTAGAAGCTTCAAACTATGAAAATTCAAATGACCATACTTGAGATGCCACAACCAACCTTTGTCCTCATATGCCATATTAGCAAGTTTGATTCTAGTTTCTCAAAACTTCAATGGGAACATCCAATTATTTGATATAGGCACAACTGTAACCACCCTATTGCCTTGATTCTTATCATAAATTGTGCATTGTCTATCATCAAACACTACTTTGTAATTATTTTCACACAACTACCCAACACTTAATAAATTATGCTTTAACTATGGAGGGTAATAAACATCTTTGACACTTTTCATACCTTCTTTTGTATGGACTGCCATATCTCCTTCTGCAGAAACCTCTAAGTTTTTTTCATCATTAATTTTGAGATTAGATTTGAAACTTTCGTCCATTGTAGAGAAAAGCTTGCAATTTCCTATCATGTGGTTAGAACAACCTAAATCTAAATACCAAACATCTTTAACTGTATTTTCAATTTTTCCATAAGATAGAAACAAATTATTTGGAGAAGCATCATCACCCTCCTGAGCATAATTAACACTTTTGTTTTCTTTTAATCTGCAATCTCTTTCAAAATGACCATACCTTTGACAATGATAACATTGGATGTTTCTCTTAGCAAATCTGCCTCTACCTCTTCCTATGAAACCACCTCTTCTTCCTCTATCTCCTCTTGGAAAAAATTGATACTGACCTTTACCTTGGGCTTGGTTTCTTCTAGAGCTAAAACTAGCATCTACATTCTTTGTAATCTGTAGCTTTATGGAAAAAGATTTCTCATCACTTTATCCAAATGAATATCTCGCTCTGTTTTCATGAGAAATAAGAGATCCAACTAGGTGATCAAAGTGAAGGTTAGTCAAATCCTTGCTTTCTCCAATGACTATAGCAACATGGTTCCATCTTGGTGTTAGAGACCTCAACACCTTTTTAATCACAATTTCTTTATCAATAGTTTCTCCTATAGTAGCCAATTTATTGACAACATCATTTGCTCTTACACAATAATCACTCACCTTCTCACCTTCTTGCATCTTCAAATTCTCGAATTATGTCCTCAGTGTCTGTAACTTGATCACTGCCTTTGTAAGCTTCTTGTAGATTCTTTCAAGCATTCTTAGCTGAATTTGCTCCTACAATTCTTGGAAATAAGCTCTTATCTAGAGCTATTTGAATATGAAATAGAGATTGGGCATTCCTCTTATTGGCTTCTCTCTTAGTTGTTCTATCAATGGCTGTAAGGGTGTTCCAATCTTCTGGCTCTTCATAACCTAATTCTACAATCTCCCAAAAATATTTTCCTGTCAAAATGGTCATCATCTTGATGCACCAATAATCATAATCACTTCCATCAAATTCTGGAATGGGCAAAGAGTTAGAATTTGACATTATGAACTTTAAACAAAATACCTGCTCTGATACCAAATGAAGATTATGAAAGAGCCTAGTTTAAAATAGCACAAAGAAAAAATAACACAGAAAACAAGAGAGAAGCTCTTATTTAAACACAGGAAAAGAAAACCTTGGATTATTTATCTCCCATTGATCTTTAGACTTGCATAGCTACATACTTATATAGATTATATTGTGTTAAAATTCAATATGCTAAGACAGAAAATAGCAGCATTACATTCCATTTCACAATAATAGCATATACAGGATCACTGAAGAAACAACAAGCATAGCATAAACACAAGAGACAGAGATTTATCCTGGGAAACCCTCATGGGGTAGAAAACCCAGCAAAGCTTCCTCAATATAGATGACCAACAATATACAAAGATGCAAACCCTGAGCATAAGCTCCTTCTCCTCCATAGCAGACCTCTCCTCCACAAATGCGCCTTTCTCAAGTGAGTGAGTGTGTATAATGAGGAACACACCTCCTCTATTTATACACTACTCTGATATGTATTTTACACAAGTACACGTAGGCTCGTATTTAACCAATAGGTTAAATACCCCACTACAACTAACTGGGCCGACCCCTCTTAGGGAAGTCTAATAACCCGAGTTACCACATTCCGATGGAGGAATAAACATCTCCGGATATACAATAAGATCTTCACGGAGGAATGAAACATCTCCGGAATAATAAAGTACAAATATAATATTCTTTGAAGTTACAATTTCTCAACACTCCCCCTTAACTAGAAGGATATTATAACAACATCTGCACGAGCAAGGAGTCATCAACATCATACATGATACATCTATAAATCATTGGAAGCTTTCTTCAATTTGTCTTCATCAGTAACTCAAACAGTTACTGGTACATCAATGTCAACATCAATATCAGCATTACGATCATCAGCATCGTAATCACACGATCAGCAGCATCATCATCATACTATCAACAGCAGCACGATCAGCATCGTCATCATACGATCATCAACATCGTCATCACACGATCATCAGCATCGTCATCACACGATCATCAGCATCGTCATCACACGATCATCAGCATCGTCATCACACGATCATCAGCATCGTCATCATACGATCAGCAGCATCGTCATCACACGATCAGCAGCATCGTCATCACACGATCAGCAGCATCGTCATCACACGATCAGCAGCATCGTCATCACACGATCAGCAGCATCGTCATCACACGATCAGCAGCATCGTCATCACACGATCAGCAGCATCGTCATCACACGATTAACAGCATTGTCATCACACGATCAGCAGCATCGTCATCACACGATCAGCAGCATCGTCATCACACGATCAGCAGCATCGTCATCACACGATCAGCAGCATCGTACATGATCCTTCCTTTCGGAATTACTGGATCGATCTGTCTAAGGATGATTAGTCCAACCACAATCGTATTTAAGACTATCCCTCCTGGATTTGCTGTCTAAGGATGATTATTCCAATCACAATCTCATTTAAGACTATCCCTCCTGGATTTGCTGTCTAAGGATGATTAGTCCAATCACAATCTCATTTAAGACTATCCCTCCTGGATTTGTTGTCTAAGGATGATTAGTCCAATCACAATCTCATTTAAGACTATCCCTCCTGGATTTGCTGTCTAAGGATGATTAATCCAATCACAATCGTATTTAAGACTATCCCTCCTGGATTTGCTGTCTAAGGATGATTAATCCAATCACAATTCATTTAGGACTATCCTTCCTTTCGGAATTACTGGATTTACTGTCCAAGGATGATTTAATCCAATCACAATTCATTTAGGACTATCCTTCCTTTCGGAATTACTGGATTTACTGTCCAAGGATGATTTAATCCAACCACAATTCATTTAGGACTATCCTTCCTTTCGGAATTACTGGATTTACTGTCCAAGGATGATTTAATCCAACCACAATTCATTTAGGACTATCCTTCCTTTTGGAATTACTGGATTTACTGTCCAAGGATGATTTAATCCAACCACAATTCATTTAGGACTATCCTTCCTTTCGGAATTACTGGATTTACTGTCCAAGGATGATTTAATCCAACCACAATTCATTTAGGACTATCCTTCCTTTCGGAATTACTGGATTTACTGTCCAAGGATGATTTAATCCAACCACAATTCATTTAGGACTATCCTTCCTTTCGGAATTACTGGATTTACTGTCCAAGGATGATTTAATCCAACCACAATTCATTTAGGACTATCCTTCCTTTCGGAATTACTGGATTTACTGTCCAAGGATGATTTAATCCAACCACAATTCATTTAGGACTATCCTTCCTTTCGGAATTACTGGATTTACTGTCCAAGGATGATTTAATCCAACCACAATTCATTTAGGACTATCCTTCCTTTCGGAATTACTGGATTTACTGTCCAAGGATGATTTAATCCAACCACAATTCGTTTAGGACTATCCTTCCTTTCGGAATTACTGGATTTACTGTCCAAGGATGATTTAATCCACTGATTTCATTCTCGAAGACCTTACGTCTACGGCTCGCTTTAGGACTGACAGTCCAGGGATGATCCAATCCCCTCAAGTCCATCAAGGACTTCATTCTCGGAGACCTCACGTCTACGGTTCTCTTTAGGACTGAAAGTCCAGGGATGATCCAATCCCCTCAAGTCCATCAAGGACTTCATTCTCGGAGACCTTACGTCTACGGCTCTCTTTAGGACTGAAAGTCCAGGGATGATCCAATCCCCTCAACTGTCCACTAAGGACTTCATTCTCGGAGACCTTACGTCTACGGTTCTCTTTAGGACTGAAAGTCCAGGGATGATCCAATCCCCTCAACTTTCCACTAAGGACTTCATTCTCGGAGACCTTACGTCTACGGTTCTCTTTAGGATTGAAAGTCCAGGGATGATCCAATCCCCTCAACTGTCCACTAAGGACTTCATTCTCGGAGACCTTACGTCTACGGTTCTCTTTAGGACTGAAAGTCCAGGGATGATCCAATCCCCTCAACTGTATTCTTATCCATACAGGTACAATCATGTATCACATACATCTCATCAAAACATGTGTACATCAAATCATGTATACATCACATCAAAACATGTACATATCACATCAAAACATATGTACATCAAAACATGTATACATCACTAATCAAAACATGTACACATCACATCAAAACATGTGTACATCAAAACACGTATACATCACTAATCAAAACATGTACACATCACATCAAAACATGTGTACATCAAAACATGTATACATCACTAATCAAAACATGTACACATCACATCTAGCATGTATTCTTACTAATCCATCAAAACATGTATACATCACATCTAGCATGTATTCTTACTAATACATCTAACATCAAAACATGTATACATCACAACTAGTATGTATTCTTACTAATACACCAAAACATGTATACATCACAACTAGCATGTATAAGTAAAGCTAAGTATTCTAAGTATAAGAGTCCTAAATCTAAATATTCTAAGTAACTGGGTGTAGAGAACAGGTTACCTCATCAACGACCTTGTTGTTTGATGAGACAATCTCATCAGTAGTGACTATACTACTCCCCCTTTCGAGGAGGGTCCTTTTGAACTACACCAAGCTTGTCTCGGAAGTATTCAAACTTCACTCGAGACAGAGGTTTGGTTGGTAACTTCTTCACTTGACGTAGAGGCTTGGTTAGTACAACGGTAACCTGTTACAAATTCAAACTTTTAGAGTTCCTTTCTGTGTCATATCATGTTAGTTCCTTATGTTCTTTGACTTATCATGGAACACTAGATTCTATGTCATCTTGATACAACTCTAAATATCACATAGGATCTCAGTTGGTTCTATCTCTAAGTCAAACAATCCTAAAGCCAAACTTCTTCACAACTAGCAGAGCAAGCAGCCATATATTCCGCTTGTGCTGAGAGCCATACTAGACTGCTTCCAGCTAAACCACGAGATCATGGCTAATACCAGACAATAACATCCTCTCGATGTGATCTTCTTGTCTGATACACTTCCTTCCCAAACAGAATCTGAATAGCCATCTGAAGTCATGATCTTCAAGATAGCATAGATCAAATTCTATCGTGTCCTTTATGTGCCTCATCACATGCTTTGCAACTATCAGGTAAACACATCTAGTTTCCACTAGATACTAACTCAAGGTGTTCATAACAAAGCATATATCTAACCTAGTATATGTTAGATATATCAAAGACCCAATAAATTGACTGTACAGAGTTATATCCACTAACTCTGATGAGTTATCCCCTAACAGCTTCAAGTTGGAATCCATAAGAGTGGCCATTCCAACACCTCAAGTCATATTTATCATCATACTTTCCCTGGTTGAGAAATATTCCTTCTGAGCCTTGCCATACTTCCAGACCTAGGAAGTAAAGCATCAATTTGAGATCTTTCATTTTCATTTCTGCATTGAATGGTCTTCTGCATATCTATCTGTGCCATCTCTCGTTAGATGGGTCTGCTGATATGAGCCTCAAAATCATTCGAACTCTGTGGTGAGTTCCTTCTTGCATCCATGTCATATGTGTATCATATTCAACCTTGTAGCAAAGGTTGAGATCCACATCACCCATGGTGATCATTAAGCTTATCAATTTATTATCGATCCTAGGTACCTATACAGAACCTGATTCACACTTCTTCTTTAATTACACCATACTTGGAGCAAACATCTTGTTGTGATTCTCTTCCCCTTTCTAAGAGAATCTTCTAGCCATGAGCCTTCTATATTTTGTTTGATTTGTAAATCTTCTTGTTTGAACATCCACCACTTGTACGGTGTCCATCATTCTTCATGACCTTTCCTACAAATCAAAATTAAGTACATGATTAGTAATACTTCATAATCATCAAAAGATAACCTATTATGCATACAGATAACATTTACATAGTGATGCAACTATTTTGACCAATACTTTGGCACAACACTTTCCCATATCCTGTATGCATACAGTGGCTATCTAGATGCCTTCCATCTCTACCAGAACATACTATCGAGAGTGTGCACAACTCTCAGCATGTCAGCAAAGAGGTTTCATTCTAGACAAGCAACAATGGAATGTTTGTCCAACTTACCAAACATATGCACATTAGTTGTATACTATTCAATACTCTATGAATGTTTACACTCAGCATTATATATTCTAGGAATACAAATATGCATACAACCTATTACAAGCAATATCATTACTATTTCAAATAGCAACTCAAATACTTATCTTTTATGTTTGTGTGGCTGCCTCCCGCTTGATCTTCTGTATGTCTTCTATTCATTCTGTACCACTGTGCATGCTCAAGAGTCATCCCCATGATCTCATACACAAACATACACGCATTAGTATATTCTAAATGCTATCAAAACATTATAGTACTAAATAATCTTGAGAACGTATAGTCATGATTATAGTTAATAAACATTAGTATTCAAGTTTTTCAGAGAAGTCTTCTTTTACTCATGCATATCATAATTTTGTTAAGGTGATACAACAAATCTAAAATCAAGATTGTACTAACTGTAATAACATGAAGACAAACATACCATAAACTTAATCATGAACAAATCTCAAAACATACCTCGATGAGTCATACCTATCGAGATCGCTTGTAATCTCCTTATGTAAAGCCTTAGCCTCTTCTTCCTCTGAAATAGGAACTCCTTCACTTATGCAGTTGACCAATCCATCTTCTTCTAGGATTAAACCTATCCACTTGATTTGCAAGAACTGGACCTGGAGCTGGATATGGGTTTGTCAGAGAAACCCCAAAAATTCAAACTTTGAATTTCGAACTTCCGAATGGATAGAGATATGCGCCTTTATGAGCTGATCAAACTGATATATTCTGAATTTGAAAACTGCAAAGTTTTACTCCTTAATTTTGCCTTTGAAACTTTTGGATTCACTGGACGTGACCCTGAACTGGGGTTTGATGAAACCCACTCTTTTGCCCCATCAAAAAGTTTGATCCAAAGCTCTAAGCTTCTATTTTTCTGAGGAGCTTCCAGCCGTGGTCACAGATTTCAAAAATTCCCATTTTTACAGAAGCCCTAATTTTCCGCTTTTCTGATCAAAGTCCCGAACTAGGGTCTAATCAAGCCCGGCCTTCTGCCCAACCAAAAATTCTGATCTTGGTATCTAAATTTTTATTTTGATGAGTAGCATCCAGCCGTGGTCTCCGATTACAAAAATTTCAACTTTCTCCAAAGCCCTAAATTCCGGAAGTCATGAATGAAGGTACCAAAAAATAATTCTGTTTTGACAGAAATATGTACCTGATTGTTTCTGGTGTAACTCTGAAATTTTTGATCCACAGGGTCTGAAAAAGTTTCCTGAGATAGCCTGACCTGTTATCTTTCCATCCTGACAGGTCTGACCTCAATTGGATTCTCTGAGAGAGAGTTATGCCAAATGTCGCAACGTGACCTGTTTTGGGAAAATACAGGAGAGCGAACTTGTACGGCGTGCCACGTGTCACTGTTTGACCTTCGGCCTCTGAAAAAGTTTTATGAGATAGATCGGCCTGTTATCTTTCCATCCTGACAGGTATGACCTCAATTGGATTTTTTGAGAGAGAGTTATGCCAAATGTCGCAACGTGACCTGTTTATGGGATAATACAGGAGAGCGCACTTGTACGGAGTACCACCTGTCACTGGTTCAACTTCGGCCTCTGAAAAAGTTTTCTGAGATAGTGCAGACTGTGTACTACCTGTCACTTTTTACGAAATTTCATTTGGAGCTTCCTAGCCCAAGATATGACCTTTTTCCCAAGGTCACCTGATTGTGACTCAGATCTGGAAGAGGCAGAAACCCTATATTGTACAGATCATAAATCACAAAGTACAACGAATTAGAGGTTGTCCTTTGGAAACAAGGTACCTGGAGATGTTAGCTTCGTCCTGTAACAATTTCAGATCCGAAAACTTCGCCAAAACGGATTTATAGTGAAAGTGCTACGATTGGTTTTTGCTATGTAAAACCCTAACCTTCAAATTGTCGTAAGTAAAGCAAGTGTCTTTAGTGCCATACCTTGTCTTCCTTCAGGTTAGCTCTGATACCATGTTAAAATTCAATATGCTAAGACAGAAAATAGCAGCATTACATTCCATTTCACAATAATAGCATATACAGGATCACTGAAGAAACAACAAGCATAGCATAAACACAAGAGACAGAGATTTATCCTGGGAAACCCTCATGGGGTAGAAAACCCAGCAAAGCTTCCTCAATATAGATGACCAACAATATACAAAGATGCAAACCCTGAGCATAAGCTCCTTCTCCTCCATAGCAGACCTCTCCTCCACAAATGCGCCTTTCTCAAGTGAGTGAGTGTGTATAATGAGGAACACACCTCCTCTATTTATACACTACTCTGATATGTATTTTACACAAGTACACATAGGCTCGTATTTAACCAATAGGTTAAATACCCCACTACAACTAACTGGGCCGACCCCTCTTAGGGAAGTCTAATAACCCGAGTTACCACATTCCGATGGAGGAAGAAACATCTCCGGATATACAATAAGATCTTCACGGAGGAATGAAACATCTCCGGAATAATAAAGTACAAATATAATATTCTTTGAAGTTACAATTTCTCAACATATTGCATAGAAATAAATGCATTATTTACATGTCGTAAAATCAGCTGTAGGTTGCTGTATAATTCTACAAATTATTTTATTCTTCACATGCATTAGCATGCAGTGAAGTTTGCTGCAAATTTATTTAATAAACACCTACAACCTAAAATAGACACTGTCAAATTCTGCATAGCATCAGTTATCAACAATACCCAGCATTGTAATTGTCATTTTAAGGAATACAGAGTGAATGAACATAGTTGAAATCAATCTCATAATTTTACAGTGTATTTTTTTTGTTATGCTCTGTTTCATGAGTTTGTAAACTCAGAATTATTTTGCATATTAGTTTGCTATAGCAGCTTAAGGAATTAATTTTATTTTGAGAGTTAATTATATTTG
The DNA here is from genome assembly GCA_027924585.1 of Larix kaempferi. Classification (NCBI taxonomy): domain Eukaryota; kingdom Viridiplantae; phylum Streptophyta; class Pinopsida; order Pinales; family Pinaceae; genus Larix; species Larix kaempferi. The sequence continues at coordinate 1,213,342 of BSBM01000967.1, forward strand.
CTCGTTATTAGACAAGTTTTTGAACGCAGAGGTCATCAAAACTTAGATGAAACAGTCAGCTGCAATAGTCCCGTAGGTGGCTATTAGTTGAAACAGTGAGCTGCAACACAGCTACAGCAGTCCTGTAGGTGAAATTTCTGAGTTTCTGAGATCCGTGTGTGTTGCTGGAAGTAACTGCAACACCAAACTTCCTTTCCACAGTGGTATCAAAGCCTAGTTAAGTTGTATTTCTTGTTTTTCTATTTAGAGTGATTTGGAAATCAATTTGAGATGGCTACTAACAACAGTGCAGTGTAGCCACAAATTCCTGTGTTGAATGAGAGGAATTATGACACATGGTTTATTAAGATGAGAACTATCCTGCGTGCTTAGGATCTTTGGGAGTTTGTTATGATTGGATATCCAGAGCCAGCTGATCAAGCTGCTGAATTGGCTCTGTAAAATGCTGAGCGTGTTTTGTTGAAGGAGAATAGGAAGAAGGACAACAAATCTCTTGGTGTTATTCAGCAAGGCCTAAGTGAATCCATATTTCCGAAGATTTCAAGTGATGAGTCTTCGAAGAAAGATTGGGACACTCTTGAAACTTGCTATCAAGGTGTGACCAAGGTGAAGAATGTTAAGTTGCAGAACTTGAGAAGGGACTTTGAGAATTTGAAGATGAAAGACAGTGAGACTGTTGATAATTTTATGACTCAAGTTATGAGTACTGTAAACTAGCTGAGATAGTATGGTGAAGACCAACCAGATCAGCGTGTGATAGAGAAATTATTGAGATGTTTGCCAAAGAAGTTTGAAGCAGTGGTTGTTCCAATTGAAGAGTTTAACTATCTTATTCAAATGCACATTGATGAGCTAACTGGTTCGTTGATTGCTTATGAATCAAGAATGAACAGGTATGATGACACTCCATTAGAAGATGCTTTTAAATCTCACTTACATTTTACTAGAGGCGGAGGCAAAGGAAGGACTGGTAGCAAAGGAAGAGGAGGTCAAACTGCTGATCATTGTGACATCAGAAATGGTTCTGAATCTGAAGAGAAGTTATAGCAAAGTACTCCTAGCGTAAGGGGGAGTAGCAGCAGAACGTGGCAGCCAAGAAATCGATGGTATGATACATATAAAGTTCAATGTTTCTATTGCAAGAAATTTGGGCATTTTGCTAACAAGTGTTGGAAGAAGCAAGCAGATTCTAGTAAGCTATCTACACACATTACACAAGAAGCTAAAAATGAAGAGAAGACTATGTTTTTGACTTGTAATGTCACCCAGGAAAGTTCAAAGGATATATGGTTCTTAGACAGCGCATGCATGACTGGAAATAAGGAGTTATTTATAAATCTAGATACAAGCATTCAGTATGAAGTAAAGTTGGGTAATGACAACAAGGTAAAAGTTAATGGTAAAGGTGTGATTGCTATATACGCCAAGAATGGTAAAAGAAGAACAATTCATGATGTTTATTATGTTCTTGGTTTAACGTGTAATTTATTGAGTGTGGGACAGTTGTTGGAGAAGAAGTATAGAGTGTTCTTTAAGAACAAGGGATGTACTATTTATGACAAATATCCAAGTAAGAAGTTCATAGGCAGAATAGAGATGACAAAGAATAGAATGTTTCCGCTGATTATGAGGAATGATTTGACTAACTCTTTGAATGCTTATAAAACTAAGAGTTTAGATCAATCATGGTTATGGCATTTGAGGTATGGCCATTTACATTTTGGTGGCTTAGATTTGCTACAGAAGAAGCAGCTGGTAAAAGGGTTTCCCAGTATCCAACAGCCAGCAAGCTCATGTGAGAGCAGCATATTGGGAAAGCATCATAGAGAGAAATTCATCTCTGGAGTCTCATACAGAGGAAAAGCACCATTGGAGCTGGTACACACAGATTTGTGTGGACCAATGCAAACACCCTCCTTGACTGGTAATGTTTATTTTATGACTTTCATTGATGATTCCAGTCGAAAAACTTGGGTGTATTTGCTGAAACAAAAATATCAAGCTTTTGATGTGTTTAAATTTTTTAAAGCTATGGTTTAAAAGGAGAGTGACAGATGTATTAAAGTCTTGAGATCAGATAGAGGAGGTGAGTATATGTTGAATGAGTTTGTGGAATTTTGTAAATATCATGGAATTAAAAGATAGTTTACTGCTCGCTACACTCCACAGCAAAACGGAGTAGCAGAAAGAAAGAATCAAACCATTATGAACATTGATCCATTCTGACTGTGCTCAGAGTATCTGAAAACTAGATTCTTTTTCCAAAAACAATGTAATATTGATCTGTAAAACATCTAATTATTCCAGATATAATAAAAGAAACAATAAAGTTTATAATTTAAAAAAAAAAAAACCTCTCATGACATGATATTCATGATATTACGGGGGAGCAGCATACCTTCTGATGTGAGGCCATTGAAAACTCTATGTATTCAACGGTGATATTTATTTTATCTTATAAAAAGATTTAAGCTCTATGAAAAATCGTATTTATATTACCAAGTTAGATGGCATGTCAAACACATTGCAGGTCAAACACATTGCATGGTTGATGGCAAACACATTGGTCTAAAATTGCAATAAGTTTCAATATTGATTGGTCGGTTTGCTAGTGGCGATACGGCTTCCTCCTAGGCTTTGAAGTCAACATCTACTTCATTAGTTAATTAAAAGCTCTTCATGCATATATTATAATATATTTCGAAATTCATAGTTATCGTGGGTCTTTCATGCATATATTATAATATATTTTGAGTTTCATAGTTATTCGTGATATGCCATAGTTATATTATAATATATTTTGGGTTTTATAGTTATTCGTGGCTCTTTCATGCATATATTATAATATATATTTGAGTTTCATAGTTATTCGTGATATGCCATAGTTATACACGCACCATGTCGTAATCCGCAGGAAATTTGATATTGATATAACGCATAATCGAGTAGGAAATTTGATATATATAGAACTAGCATTTGCCTCTTGAGGAGCAAAAATGAATGCCGGTAAGAAAAGAGGAAAGTTAGAAGGAACAAAAACATAGGCACATGCAACGCAGGATACTGGTAGGAAAAGAGCATAGTTTGTAACAATCTCAAATTAGAAAAACATAGGCACTCAACCCATAACAAAAATAATGTTAAGTTCATCAACACAGTGAGCCAACTACAATTGCTTTTATCACAATCTCTGTAGTAGTAATCTCAACTTAATAAACATTCTGATCTATCTACTATCCATGACCAGAATAATAATATAAAACTAATGAAAACTAGAAGCAAGTAGAAAACTTAATAAAGATATTTTCTTCTGAACTTGATTTGGAAGAAAGTAGAAAACTTGATAAAAATATTAATTTAGAAGCAAGTAGAAAACTTGATAAAGATATTAATTTTTTAATCAAAATCCTATTCCATGAACATCTTCATTATTTATCTGAATAAGAAACTAATCCTAATCTTAATGAAGGAAATTATCAAAACTAGAATACTCAGAGAATGAAATTATTAACTCTATTCTAACTAAGTCTTAAGAGCATGTAATAAACTGGACTAGGAATAAGACTGATAAATTCTAAAACAGAAACATATTAGTATACTAAATACAAAATACATAATTTAAAAGACAATTAAAGAAAACTAAGAATGATAACAGACTTGAATTAAAACTTTATGGAATGTAAAACAAGGGCCTAATTATGGTTAAGAATACTAATTAGAAGCAGGAAATATTACAATTAAGAAAACTAAGAAACTGAATTAGAAATAAGCATAAAACAGTGTAGAAAGAATAAAATACCGAACGACGATCCGAATGTCAGTACAAACGACAGTCCGAATGGAGGAAAAATGAATTAAACTAAGGAAAAGAGTAATTTTGATGATCTTAACGTCAGCTGGAGAATGCAGATGAACCTACAATGCAAAGAAATCAGTGAGAAGACTTGTTGAGAAGCTAAGATAATAGAAAGCAACCTATTCTGATCATTGTTGGAGAGATAAACTATTCCTATTCTATACTACAACAAGATTGAGATGAGAGAAGAGAATTAACCTACAGCTATAGAGAAGAAGCTAACTAATTATAACTAGTAACAGAGTTGGAAACAACAACTAACTAAGTCCTATCTAATTGTGGAGGATTATAAAAACAAACTATCTAGTTATGAAAGACTGAAATGAAATTATCAAAACTATACTGTTGGTCGACCATTTGCTAATTCTGTAAACACAAGCTATGTTAGCAGCACAATCTAAATTATAGAAGAAAGAAATATCATTTATAGGAAAACAAATTTACATATATAGGAAAATAAACTAAATGTTTGCAGAAAAGAAAATACAGAAAACAAAGACAAAACCTCTGGTTGATGAGGGGCCCTTCCTAGCAATCAGAGATGGAAAACGAAATTGATTAGCTACTCAGAATATCAGCAAACGGAAAATTCCATTAACTTAAGAAAATTACAAAGTGTCTGCTATATGCTTGCAAATTCTACGAACTATCTACTAATCTGATGATCCTTGCCAACTAAAGACTAACTCTGTTTATGTCTACGAGTGTCTATTTATACATTTACAATGGATGAGAGGGTCGACAGAGTCGACCTCTCTAATAACAGAGGCGTTTATGGTTGTAACTGGCTGCTTTAAGTAATGCGTGACAGCATACACCAGGCTTCACGGGGTCGATTCCTTAACGAGGCAGCTGCAACATCGATCTTCCTTTGACGTGGGCAGAGACGTAGTGCGTTGGCGAACTAAATGAACGGAAGAGAGGGCTGCTGGATCATTGACGTGGGCTAAGCATTGTGTTGGAAGGCTGAGCGTGGATAGGCGAAGTCTTCCAGAACACCGGTGTGAACGGGTGTGCGTGATTGCAGGCTGAACGGACGAGAGAACTGGCATGTAAAGTGTTGACGTGGAAGCATGGTGTGTTGTCAAGATTAGCAGGCATGGGGATGAATATTCGAGAACGAGAGCTCATTAACCATGACCCTCACATGGAAAACAGAACCCACGTGCCTAATCTTGTCTTTAATGGCCCAAAACATGTGAACCGTGGATTTCGCGGGCTAAATGCAAGGCTGAACGACGAGATGAACATGGCTGAGCTTAAGCAATGTAAACACAGTCTGAATGGAAGGTCGTTTGGAAAATCGCAGACTCTAGATCAAAACTAAATGCCATGCATGACTGGAATTGTTAATTTAATCATTGATAAATCATAATATAACGAGATTTGACAAAAATTTATATGATAAACGAATACATGTATACCTGGTCTGTTTGATGGGCTGAATGGCAGAAATAATAACTTAATATATCAAAAATAATGAAATTAATGCCATTTAGAATCGATTTGATGATAAATAATAGTAACAAAATGGACACCAATAGTAAATATGGTGGATACAGGTATCTAGGTGTATACCTTTCATATCGGTATATTCCCATGCAAATGCTCTGGTTTGACTCTTGAGAACTTTTAGTATTGTTTTTGCTGACTCTCATCTAAACCTGCATTTATATGTAGAAATTTGTCGATACTAACTTGACACGGTATGGTATAGGATCCTAGGTGTTCTTCGATTGCGAAGACACGGGGTGTACTCGTAAATTTTTAGAGGCTCATGTTTTCTTGGAACTCATCTCCAAATATTTGGTCAATTTGGGAGAAATACTGAGGAAAGTCTACACATGTTGTGGAAGAGATAAATTGATTCAACACATTCTCGGTATTTTGCTCTTGAAATGCCCGAGAGAAATCACTAACAAGGGAAAGTTCTTCCAAGTTCTTATCTCCAAAAGGACAATCTAACCAAAGCAGGTTTTCAGTTACTGGATGAGATGGTGGGTATAAAGCTAGTTTTCTTGTAGATAACCCATCAAAGATAATCATCTCTCCATCCCTACATCCTATAAATGCATTGGCAGTAGCCAACCAAGGCCTTCCTAAATTAATGGGGTGACCTTTGGAAGGGTCTTTTGACTCTATGACCATGAAGTCCACGGGATATTCCCATGAGGCTACTGATACAGTCATGTCATCTAAGATCCCAGTAGGTTGAACCATAATGCGATCTGCTAATTCTAGAATTGTTGGGGTAGGGCAGAGGAAGTGTCCTAAATTGAGAGTTTCTAAAGCTGTTGTAGTCATCAGGTTGATAGCAACTCCTAGATCAATAAGTGTGTTTCTTATGGCAGTGTTATTGATGATAACAGTCATCACAGGGTGACCTGGGTTTGAGTACTTTGGGATTCTAGATTGGTTTGCTATGCAATCTGAAATTTCTCCTATTACATGAATCATCGGAGGGTCTTTTTTCTTTCTCCCTAGTCTTTTAATACAGAGTTCCTTTATTACTTTACTATAGATTGGGATATCCTTAATAGCTTGTAACAAAGGGATCTTAATACAAATATTTTTCAATTCGTTAATGATATCATACTCTGGATAAGTTACAGGTTTTCCTATTACTAGACGTTCCAGATATGGAGGTGACTTTTCCTTTGGAACTACTTCTTTATGTGGATGGTTGTGTGTTGAATATTTAGTAATAACCAAATCTTCAAGAATGGCATCGTTCAAAACTTCACTAGGTATGTTTTCTTCTTCATTCTCTTCCTGGATAACAAATGATGACTTGGACTGACCTTGCAAAACTCTTCTAGACCGCAGTGGAATCTCATGTATTGGTACAGTAGAAATGGCATAAGATGGAAGAGGTAACAACCCAATGTTATTAAGAGCTTGAGTTGGTTTGTTGTTAGGATTTGGTACCAATTGTGCAGGTAATATTGTGGGCCTTGGAGGATTCATATTCTAGAAATGGTGAGGTTGATTCGAGATAGGGGGTAATGAAGGAGGTGCAAGTCCAGGCAAAAGTTGTTGAATATTAGGTGGGTAAGGATAGTTGGGCATAGGAGGAGGTGTTTGAGCATAAACTTTTCCTCTCCATCCATGTGGCCATTGTTGTTGTTGGGCACTCTGAGGAGGGTACTGCGGTGGCCGATTCTTCCAACCTAAAGTGTTCCATTGTTGAGGAGGTTGCTAAGGATATTAATAGGGTGGAATTTGAGATGAATCTTGATACGATGGTTGATCTCTAGGTTGCCAAGGTCTCCTACATGTCTCACCAAAGTTTCCACTCTTGTATACAGCTTGCAACCCAAGCAACGATCGACAATTATCAGTTGGATGTTCTTCTGTACAAAGGTGACAAACTGAAACATTATTTAATGGACATTCTCGTTGAGGATGTTTAGTTCTACACCTGGGACAGAAAACACTCATTGCTGTCCACTCCTCATCTTGCCTCTTTTTAGCTTGTAGTGCATCTAGTTGAGAACTCATAGCTCCTAAGATATCTATCTTAAAATTTTCTAATAGGTTTCCCAACTCTATCCTTGTAACTCCACCAGGATCGGATGTATTTCCTTTTTGGTTCCTAGCATAAGAATCTTGAAAGTATCTTCCACTTTTCCGTCTGCTCCTAGAGTAATTCCTACATAGCTCACAGATCTGTGCAAAAGACTTATGAGAGATGTCTCCTGCTGACATGATATTAAGGTTTTCTAAGAATTCTTCTGAGATTCCCTTGTGGAAGAGTGTTCTTACTGCATGTTCTCTAAGATCACTATATTTGGATTTGTGTAACACATAGTTAAATCTTTCGAGATAGTCTTCCAGGCTCTCATCTTCGAGTTGTTGAATTTTAAAAATATTGTTGCGAGAGTCCTTAGGTCTACAGTATTTCTGATATTTTCATAGAAATGCATTCTTCATGTTTTCCCAAGTTCTAATACTAAACCCTCCTAATCCCATAAACCATCGAAGAGTAGAATCTTTTAATGTGGCAGGAAAAAGTTTTAGTTTTTGGCCATCTTGTAGGTAATTATAACTTCTACACAAAATGTCAAACTCAAATAGGAATGTGTCTGGATCTTCACTACTCTTCCCATAGAAGGTTGATAGTGAGGAGGGAGGAATATTTTTCATAGTTACATCTTGTGCAGTGTCTAAGATAGGGAACCCGAAGGTACCTTAAGTTTTGACTTCTCCTTCTTCTTCATCTTGTCAAACACGCTCTTCATTTTCATCCTCGATGAAGATTCGATTGCCAAAGAGGGAATACCTAGGTGGATCCTTTCTTGGTGAATATGGGATGTCCCAATGTTTAGTTTCAGGAAGAGTATTCTTCTTTTTAGGAGCATAATTGCCAGCTACGTGGGTATCCATTTTTGAAGGTCCTATTTTTGTTGTCTCAATCTGAGAGGTAACTATGTTCACATAACTCTCAAAAAGAGAGTCTACTTGTGCATGGTCAACAAAATCTACTAAGTTTGGACCACCTACTATTGAAAAGGTAGTGTCTTTGGGTTTTTGGACTAATGGAGGGTTGAGAGGTTCTGAAGTTTTATCCTTTTGAGTTTCCTCTTGTCTTAGTTCAGTCTCTATATGAGCTTGAGGTTCCTCTAATGGAATTTCTTTATGAACAAACTGTTCTGATGTCCCTATAGTTTCCCCTAACGGGTTTCCAGAAAGGATTTCCTTTGATTTCCAAGTAGGACTATCCCCTTTAGGTGTCTTCTGATACCTTTCTGCTAAGTTTGTAGTCAGGGTGGCACGCCCCCCGTATAGGTTAATAGGAATTTTAGTTAGAATTCTAGTTTTAATAAATCTACCTTGTGAATCTCTAGACCTATTCATGAAAACAAAACTATAACTGGAATAAATGCTAACTACATTACTATAATTGGTGGGTTTTGGGGATGCCTGTTATAACATATGCGCATGTTCTTACCTCTTGTCTTACCACTCACCCGCCACTAGCCTATTCCTAAATTTCAAAAGAGGAGAATTCAAATCTATCCCTAAGTTTTAATAGAAAGTTCTATCTATCTACAACTGAATTCTACCTATCTTCTACAACTCCTTGGCAGCGGTGCCAAAATGTTGGGTGTGTGACCTATCTCAAAGAAAACACCTAATATTTAATTATCGACTAGGGTTGGTATTCTTAGAGTTGTGGCAAAATATATGCTGAGGTAGAATGGTACCTTGGATTGCGGCTTGTCAGACCTTAGAAATATTAAACAAAGAAAAGATTGAAAGATCTTTCAAACTGAAAAACCGATTCAAACTTCAGAAAGACAATAAAGGAACTTAATCAAACCTAGTTAAACAAGGTAGACTAGAATAGTATCAAATCATACTACTCTATTTTATAATTAAATAATGAAAACTGATTAAAAAACAAACTACTGATTATGAAAACTACCTAATCAATTTCAGATTCTAATTCTAGGAATTTAAAAACAACTATGGAATGAATTAATTTGACAATATATTACGTAAACAGAAAGCAAAACTCCAAACCATTTAATAAATTCAATAACTATTCAAGACTACATTGAAGCATCTAATTCTAATTCCATTCTCCTTGATGTTTTACGTCAAAAGTAATAGGAACTGGAGTAAATGAATCATAATGACTTTCAAATGTAATAGCAAAACAAAATAGAAGTAAATCTAACCTAATTTCTGCAAAGAGATATAAACCACTAAGAGACCAATTAAAATTAACTTTAAACATTCTGATCTATCTTCTATCCATAAGCAAAATAATATAAAACTAGAAGCAAGTAGAAAAGTTGATAAAGATATTAGTTTCTTAACTTAATTTGGAAGCAAGTAGAAAACTTGATAAAGATATTTATTTCTGAACCAAATTCTATTTCAGGAACATCTTCATGATTTGTATAAATGAAAAACTGATCCTATGTTTGATGAAGAAATTACCAAAACTAAGATACTTGGAGAATGAAATTATTAAATATAATCTAAATTAAATCTTAAGAACATATAATAAACTGTATTAAGAATCAAACTGATAAATTCTGAAACAACAACATATTAGTAAATAATCTATGAAAGACATGATTTAAAAGACAATTAAAGAACAACTAAGAATGATAACAAAAAATTAATTAAGACTTTATGGAATGTAAAATAAGGACCTAATTATGGTTAAGAATGCTAATTAGAAGCAAGAAAGATTACAGACAAGAAAACCTAAGAAACTGAATTCAAAAGAGCATAAAACAATGCAGAAAGAATGAAAGTCTGAACGACGATCTAGATGACTGTCTGAATGACAGTCTGAATGGAAGAAAAACGAATTAAACTAAGGAAAGGGGCAGTTTTGATGATCTTAACGTCAGTTGGCAAATGCAGATGAACCTACAATGCAAAGAAGTCAGTGAGAAGACTTGTTGAGAAGCTACAATAATAGGAAGCAACCTATTCTAATTATTGTTGGAAATATGAACTATTCCTATGATATGCTAAAGCAAGAATGAGATGAGAGATAGAATTAACCTACAGCTGCAGAACATAAGCTAATGGGACTAACTCTAACTATTAACAAAACTTGAAACATAAACTAATTAAGTTCTATTTAATTGCAGAAAACTAGAAAACAAACTATCTAATTACAAAAGACTGAAATCAAACTATGAATACTATGCTTGGTCGACCACTTCTAATTCTGGAAAATAAATTATGTTATCAGAGAAATACAAATTATAGAAAGGAAAGAAATGAAATATACAGGAAAACGAAATTAATTACATTTATTGGAAAATAAACTAATATTTGTAGAAAGGAAATTAGAGAAAAACATACATGAAACCTCATGTTGATGAGGGGCCCTTCCCAACAATCAGAGATGGAAACTAAATCACTTAGTTACTAACAGCAAAGCATCAATGAACTGAAACTTCCATTAACTGGTGAAAATTACACAATCGTTATGCAAAAGTAATTGCTATCTTTCGTCTATTTTCTATGCTATCTGCTCCTCGTTTTGTCCATAAGAAGCATCTATTTATAAGTTTATAGTGGGAAAGAAGGTCGACATAGTCGACCTCTCTAAAAATAAAGGTCTTTAAGACTGTGAAACGACTATTGGGTAACGTGTGACAGCGTAGAGGGCATCTGCCTACTTTCACGGTGTCGACCCTGCCTGACGCGAAGAGCTGCACATTCGTTTCCTTCAACCATGGGCAGAGTGTATGCTAGCGAGCTGAACGGACGAAGGAGAGGGCTGCTGGAGCATTGATGTGGAGAGGGCATGTGCTGGCGGACTGAGCGTGGACGGAATGGACTCCTGTAGAACATCGGCGTGAGCAGGTGTGTGTGATATCAGGCTGGATGAACAGGAAAGTCGGAACGTTGGAGTGTTGACATGGAGAGGCTGTGCTATCGAGCTCTGGAGGTAAGGAAGCAAATATTCTAGAACCAAAGCTCATCAACCATAAACACCACGTTGCTAATAGAACCCACATGCCCATTTTTTACTTTAATGCCCAGAAATATGCCAACCGTTGATTCCGCGGGCTAAACGCAAGGCTGAATGATGGACTGGACGTGGTTGAACATTAAAAACATAAACACGCATTCTGAATGGAGGATCGTTTGAAAAACCGCAGCCTATAGATCAAAACTAAATTCCAAGTATGCCCCAAAATGTCACATTAAACATTAATAAATCATAATGTAGCAAGATTTGATCAAAATTCATGTGATAAGTGAATATTTACATACCTGGTCTGTTTGATGGTCTGAATGGCGGAAAGAATAACTTATCATGGAAAAAATAATGAAAATGACGCCACTCAGAGTAGATTTAATGATAAAAAATGGTGACAAAATGGACACCAACAAACCCTATCGGGATAGTCTTACTTTTCAGAACCCTCAGTGATCAGTAGGAAAGGAAAATTCTAAGTGTCAAGTACAATTGAAATTGGGCACTAGAAGTTGTGAAGAGTCTGTATGCGAAGTTTGATGGAAAAAATATATGTACTGCATAGCACTTATCGAGAAGTAAAGCTGCGTGAATTGAAAAAAAAAATGAAAAAGAGAAAGAGAGACTGAAGTTGGAGACAAATTGCAGCCCCTCCTAGAAGAAGCCCATGCAATCTCGCAGGAGATTGATCAAAAGTTAAAGGAGTTGCACAATGGACAAGAATCATTGCAAGAGCAATCTGAGGATGATATAACACTTGATATGTTGGAGACCATCAAGCAGATTGAGCAAGACACTAAGGAAACGGTTGCAAAGCTGAGTGCAACCTATCAAGAGTTCGCATCCAAGCTCACTCCGAGAGACAAAGATCAGCTGTTGGAACTAGAAGATGAAAGTGGCTCAGGGACGAGCCATATGTAAGTGTCAGGGGCTTGTTGGGCTTGGCCCAAGTGGGGCATTTTTGGCAGAATAGTTTTGAAACTGCGAAGTTGAGCGCAACTCACCATCGACAGAGAAGGAAGCTGCGAAGTACAGTGTTGCGAGGATCCAGCGCTGCGAAGAGCTTGATCCATGGGGATCTAGCAAGGTATATTTTTGGAAGGAAACCAATAGAAATTCTGGTAATACCATCGGTGGTCTATTTTTGGTTAAGATAATCCAAGATTACCAAGCAGTGGGTAAGGAGTAATGCAAAAGGAAAGCGACCGATCGCACAAGCAAGGAAGCACTACATGAACCAGCCGAAGAAATTCATTAGAGGAAGAATGACTTGGTGAAAGCGACCTGTCGGCATGCGCTCGGCAGGGGGTCTGAAAGCGACATAACCACATGTAGAGGATGGCCACGATGGAGGAGTCACTATCAGATCCGAATAGTCTAGTTAGTGGGTAAGCGCGACAGCTTTTGGAAACCCTTAGGGTTTTTCCCATCTATTGTAAAGACATGACCTATGGTCATGATCTATAAAAGGGGCACATTTTGTAAGGAAAAGGTTTGAATCTTCTATTGTTAAGGATTGAATGCTTGAATAGATCTATGTTGAGAGACTTTTTGTAAAGGCTCTGCAAGTTGTGTGCGCAGAGGCCTATTGAGAGAGAAGAGAGTCTGTAGCTAAGTGCGCAGACTGGAACTGTTGTACCCTTCCAAAAGACTAATATAACAACAGTTCCTATGGACATAGATCCCATCCTGGGGATGAACCACGTTAAATCTCGTGTTGTGTGATTGTTTATGTTTTTGCACTTATATATTTGCTTACAATGAATGCTTGAAATCTCATTTATCAGTGATATGTTCTTACTTTTATATGTATTTTACATAAGAATGAGATGGGAATAATATGTTAAGTATCACATGTATGGATGAATGTTGAATGCACAGTATTTTTGAGTTAAACTAATGTATAAATCAGTTAGATAACCACTTGAGTAAGGAGAGGTCATGCCGAGCGACTCCCTCGAATTGCAGCACTGGAAGTGCGCACTATATTGTGTCTGGTCATATTGCATAAGTCATAAGATTAAATAACCTAAGACCATTGACAAACAAATGGAAAATACTAAGTATAGTCATTGAATCGTTTAAGTATAAAGAGGAAGCAGTATTAGTTGCATTATCATGTCGTCGAATACCCATCCGAACCACGCAGTCCTTGGATGCGCTCATTCTGCAAGCGTCCTAGCTTGTAGAAGTATTATCCACGAAGTAGGTGACTTCGCGCAGTCTTAAGTCTGCAGCACGAGCCCCGCAGCGAGTTGCTCGCCAGCTTGCCGAGACACGCATCACCAGGTTTTGGAAACTTGGTTCCGCAGCCAACCCCTCATATTCACTTCGGGTGAGACCTTAGTCTATTCATAGATTGATGTCGAAAGGGCCGATGAAAAGGGGTTTTGTTGGTTCCTTGAACTGTGAAGAACCTGAGTCTACATTGGAAACCTCTAGAACATTTATCTAAGCCAACTATTGTGCTCACGTTCCAACTAATTGGGGTCATTCTGTACAAAACCCATCAGTCTCGTATTTTCTGGATACATCTCCATTACTCCAGAGATCGCATCCAAAAATCATTGCTTTTAGCTTGATGTTTTTTAATTATTCATGATCGGGGATGTTAATTGATCTCTTTAGATTCGAATCCAAACCTTTATAATTCAAAATATTAAATTAGAAATAATAAACAACATTCTAAATCGATAGAAACAAACCCAAATAAATGTAGAACTATTTACAAATCAAATCATAACCAAAATAGGAAAATCTAATCAAAATTCGAATTTGTATTTTCAGATATATTTTCAAGGTATTTAAACTATCCATTTGTAAAAAATGATTTTCAAAATCATTGATCATCTTCCTAGCTTTCCAACGAGTTATCACGGGCTTAATTTGGACTTCTAGAACTCAAGATATAGCTCCCACAAGTTGAAACTTAGTAGCCGTTGATTTCATTATTGGGTGAATTGTGACCGTTGATTAGGATGTCAAAATCATTATCCCACATGCATTGGGGAAAATATTTTTTAAGAGTTTATATTGCACTTGCCATGTATAGTTGCTTGTAAAAAAACATGTACGTCAAAATAAATTGAAAAGTCAACCTAGTAAACTTGACTTTTACGGACCAAATAAGTTTGAATGCACAATGAGAAAATGATATCACCAATATTTCATTTTGCACAATGATAAATAAAACATTTTTAATTTGCAAAAGAAAGCAAAGATATTATGTATTTTCAGTACCAATTTAAACTCATTAAAATGGAAATATTATTCAAGATCATATGCTTTTAGGTTTCACATACATAACCAAAGATATTATGTATTTTCAATACCAATTTAAACTCATTAAAATGTAAATATTATTCAAGATCATATGCTTTTAGGTTTCACATACATAAATATTAAATTTTAATCTCAACAATTCCCAAAATCGTAGATATCAAAAATCATATTAAAATGGGAGAGATCAAAATTGAAATAACTAAAATATATGTAATTTTTTTTGTTAAAATGTTGGTTTAATTAAATTTAAGTGTGTGAATTCAAACCATAGATTTAACAGAAAATATTTCTTCAAATTGACAAAGTAATTTAATCATAACCAAATCATGATCATGAATATTAAAAATGATTTAAACAAGCTTAAATTAAATATTAAAAATATTAAACTAATATAAGCAAACAAACCAAAAGAATATGATTATTTACAATATATATCATGATTCTAGACATGCAAAAAGTGAAAATAAAACTCCATCAAGCTGAAATATCAGACTAATGCAATATCTAAACTCATGAGAGAAAAAACCAAAAGATCAATCAAAATCTCAAAACGAGAATAATAGCCAACCATCATGTCGAATAATCAACTTACGCAATGAAGACCAAATCTAGGTGGGGAATGTGAAGAATAACATGGTATCCCACCAACAACAAGGAACCAACTTAATCAAATCCAAAAAGCAAGACAAGCTAGAGATCAACGAAGAAATCCAAATGATCGCAAGATCCGGAAGAAGGATCAACTAAATGGTGCAACTAATCGATCATCCAAACATCATGCATACGGGTGAAGTATCTATAATAATTATGTCTCGATATATCAAAATAATGGATCAATCAACATCTAAATAGATCATTTCAAGTCAATGTGAAAAAAAATGCGGACCTGAAATATCAATTAGAAAAGTATTAAAAATCTTCAAGTCCGCAATATCAACACAAATTGGGATTGACAAAATTTTGAAAAAATCAGAGTCGGGAACAATATTTCGACAACTTCTGCAAGCACACCGACTGCCGACTTATCCTCAAAATGTCGGATTCGGGGAGTTAATATATTTGAAAAAACTCGTGGACATGGACACTGACTCCCGACTTCTGAAAACATCAGGAAGTCAGGGTGAACATCCCACACATTTTAATGAGTGCACTGACTTCCGAGGTTGCTTAAAATGTTGGGAAACATAACTAAACAAGCAAACTTTCTTGCAATGTTTATCCTAAATTTGTGTATATATCAGATCTAATCAGTATCGTTCTAAAATCCAAAAAGATGAGATCCTGATATATCGAAACCAATACGAAATATCAAGAAGCAAACTGAATCAAATGGATGTTGATTGCTAAGGCATGATTGTGCATTAGACAAAATATAAGATGAAAATATATCATACTATGATCAAATAGAAACATAATCAAAATACATTGACCCAAGATCTGTTAAGATTCAATATGCTAAGATAGATAACATCAGTATTACATTAAATTTCACGACAATAGCATATACAGGATCACTGAAAGAACAACAAGCACAACATAAACACAAGAGACACTGATATATCTTGGGAAACCCTCATGGGGTAGAAAACCCAGCAAAGCTTCCTCAATATAGATGACTAGCAAATACAAAGATGTAATCCCCAAAAGTGAGCTCCTTCTCATCCTTTGCAAATATCTCCCTCTCCTATGCGAGTTTCACAAGTGAGTGTGTGTGTTAAATTAGGAACACACCTCCTCTATTTATACACTACTTCACTTGTCTGTTAACCTTAACTAGGTCGGCCCCAACTCATCCACTCAACATAATGCTGACTGGGCTGACCCCACTAGGGGACTTAAACACCCCAAACAACTGACTCTGGGCCGACCCTACTAGGGAAGTCTAATAACCCAAGTTACCACATTCTGACGGAGGAATAAACATCTCCGGATATACAATAAGATCTATACGAAGGAATGAAACATCTCCAGAATAATAAAGTACAAATATAATATTCTTAGAAGATACAATATTTCAACACTCCCCCTTAACGAGAAGGATATTATAATAACATTTGTAGGAGCAAGGAGTCATCAACTACATGATACATTATACATCTATAAATCATTGGAATCTTTCTTTAATCATCATCAGTAAGTCAAACAGTTACTGGAACATCTTCAAAATCTTCAGTACTGGAACATCAACATCTTAAGTACAAAGTCTTTATCTTCTGCAACACTCGATCAGCTACAACAACATCATCATATGGATCTCTTGATCAACAACCTCATCATCTGGATCTTTCGATCAACAGCATCATCATCTAGATCTCTCGATCAACAGCATCATCTGTATCTCTCAATCAACATCATCTGGATCTCTCAATCAACAACATCATCTGGATCTCTCGATCAACAGCATCATCTGGATCTCTCGATCAACACCATCTAGATCTCTCAATCAACAACATTATCTAGATCTCTCGATCAACAGCATCATCTGGATCTCCCGATCAACAACATTATCTAGATCTCTCAATCAACAACATCATCTGGATCTCTCGATCAACAACATCATAGCAGCATAATTTGCAACACACATGATCCAATTATGGGATGATCAATCCCTCTCACTTTAGGACATAGGTCCAAGGATGATACAATCCTGATCCACTTACGGGATGATCAATCCCTCTCAATTTAAGACACCTCTCATGTCTATCGACGATGCAATCCAGATCTACTTACAAGATGATCAATCCTTATCAATTTAAGACACCTCTCATGTCTATGGATGATGCAATCTAGATCTACTTACAGGATGATCAATCCTTATCAATTTAAGACACCTCTCATGTTTATGGACGATGCAATCCAGATCTACTTACACGATGATCAATCCTTATCAATTTAAGACACGTCTCATGTCTATGGACGATGCAATCCGGATCTACTTACAGGATGATCAATCCTTATCAATTTAAGACATAAGTCTAAGGACGATGCAATCCTATCATATACATTTTGAACCAAAAGTTCAGGGACGATGTAGTCCTATCACATACATTCTGAACCAACTGTTCAGGGACGATGCAGTCCTATAACGTACATTTTGAACCAACTGTTCAGGGATGATGCAGTCCTATCACATACATTTTGAACCAACTGTTCAGGGACAATGCAGTCCTATCACGTACATTTTGAACCAATTGTTCAGGGATGATGTAGTCCTATCACGTACATTTTGAACCAACTGTTTAGGGATGATGCAGTCCTATCACGTACATTTTGAACCAAGTTTTCAGGG
Source organism: Larix kaempferi (assembly GCA_027924585.1). Lineage (NCBI taxonomy): Eukaryota > Viridiplantae > Streptophyta > Pinopsida > Pinales > Pinaceae > Larix > Larix kaempferi. The sequence continues at coordinate 1,231,228 of BSBM01000967.1, forward strand.
ACGATGTAGTCATATCACGTCCACTAGGGACCACTTCTCAGAGACATATGTCTACGGATCAATTCGGGGATGGAAGTCTGAGGATGATACAATCCCTCTCGTCCACTAGGGACCATTTCTCTGAGATATATGTCTACGGATCAATTCAGGGACTGAAGTCCAGGGATGATACAATCCCTCTCGTCCACTAGGGACCACTTCTCGAAGACATCTGTCTACAAATCAATGCAGGGACTGAATTTCGGGGATGATACAATCCCTACTCATCCACTTAGACAAAGTATAAGGACCATATATCAATCTCATCGTTGGAACCGGTAACCTCATCATCGACCCCATCGTCGTAACAGATAACCTCATCATCGACCTCATCGTCGTAACCGATAACCTCATCATCAACCTCATCATTGGAACAAGTAACCTCATCATCAACAGAAGTGTCCTCATCATCGATACAAGTATCCACATCATCAATACAGGTATCCTTATCATCGATACTAGTATCATCATCATTGATACAAGTATCCACATCATCAATACAGGTATCCTTATCATCGATACATGTATCCACATCATCGACCTGTCGACATAGGAAATCTCATCATCGATACAGGTATCCATATCGATACCAGTATCCAAGTATCATCATCGACCATGTCACTCCCCCTTTTGAGGAGGGTCCTTCTGAACTACACCAAGCTTGTCTCGAAAATACTCAAAATTTACTCAAGATAGAGGTTTGGTCAATACATCAGAAACTTGCTCGTCAGTGCTCACATACTCGAGCTTGATAGATCCTTTCTGCACCATACCCCGTATATAAAAATATCGGATCTCTATGTGCTTTGACTTATCATGTAACACTGGATTCTCTGTCATCTTGAAACAACTCTGGTTGTCACACAGGATCACAGTGGGGTCCATCTCTAAGTCAAATAATCATGATAACAACTTCTAAAGCCATATCGCTTCACAACTAGCAGAGCAAGCAACAATATATTCCGCTTTAGCTGTGCTAAGATCCACACTAGACTGCTTCTTGCTAAACCACAATATCATAACAGATCCCAGAGAATAACCTCCTCGCGATGCGCTCTTCCTGCCTAATACACTTCCTGCCCAATCAACATCTGTGTAGCCATACAATCTGAAGTCATAATATCCAAGATAACATAGACCAAAGTGTATCGTACCCTTTAGGTATCTCATCACATGCTTTGCAACAATCAAGTGAACACGTCTAAGTTCTACTAGATACTAACTCAAGGTGTTCATAGCAAAGCATATATCTCCCCTGGTATTTGTCAGATACATCAATGAACTAATAATCTGTCTGAACAGAGTCATATCCACTAACTATGATGAGTCATCAACTAACAGCTTCAAGTTGGAATCCATGGGAGTGGCCATGGCTTTACATTCCAACATATCAAATCTTTTCAAGATTTCTACTGCATACTTTCAATCCGATATCTTTCATGTCGAATTCTGTAGCTACTTTCTTCTTGCTTTCCATGATTTGTTTCTCATTCCCTGTCAGAAAGAGATCATCCACATACAGTAATAGTATGACAGGTTCATCATCCATAACCTTAAGGTAAAGGTTAGGATCAACTTTACTTTTGGTAAAGCCCAAGCTTTTCAAGAAGCTTATCAATTTTCCCTCTGTGACTAAACATCATTCACACTCTGCATTGAGTGATCTTCTGCATATCTATCTGTGCCATCTCTCATCAGATGGTTCTACTAATATGAGCCTCAAGATCATTCGAACTCTGTGGTGATTTTCTTCTTGAATCCATCTAAGAGAAGAATTTCATCTGTATATAGACACCATCTTCAACCTTGTAGAAAAGTTTGAAATCCGCATTGCCCATGGTGATCATTAAGCTCATTAAATGACTATCGATCCTAGGTACCTGTATAGAGCTTTCTTCAATTGAATCCTGGGATTTTTCTTGATTCACACTTCTTCTTCAATTACGCCATTCATGTCATCATGGTCATAGAACATGATTTGTCTTTCTTTGATGTACCTGTATCTTGTTAGCAGACAACATCATCGTGATACAACACCACATGTGCATTAGTACAATCATAAGTGTCATAACCCTAATCAATGAATGTCTTCTATCATTCATATGCATTCATACTTTTACTAAGGTGATCATACAATCTAAAACTAATCATGATTGTACTAACCTCAATAATATGAAGACATAACTTAATCACAAAACAAATTTCAAAACATACATGTATCTTCTCAAGTCATACCTGTCGAGTAGTTTTCTTTATAAGGGTAAAACCCTAACCATCCAAGGTAGACCACTTATATACATATTATATATGTTCATGCTGCTAGGATGATAGAATATCAGTGCCATTTAAACCTTCTTCATCACTGCCCTATGAGTCTCCCAACTTTGCTAGGGTTTCTTCTTACTTGGAAACCCTAAACTTCAATCTCCTTCCTCCCACAACATTTTGATGGAGGATTATGATGAATGGATTCCAAATCCATTATCAAAGTTTCCAATGTTGCATCAGGTGTCTCCAACATTGTATCAGGCCCTTCCATACCTACAAACTGAAGAACCCTAAGTGAGAGCTTCTTCCTCCTCTTCCTTGATTTCCTCCGTTGAGTCATTTCAGATGTGCCATATTGTTTCTGGTGCATTTCTGAAATTTTGGATCTGCAGGGTCTGAAACTTTGGCCTATGGTATCCTGACCTATCATCTTTCCAACCCCATAGGTTTGAGATTTAATGGATTCTCTGTGAGAGAGTTATGCCAAATGTCGCAATGTGACGTGTTTATGGGATGAAACAGTATATATAACTTGTACGGAGTTCCACGTGTCCCTGTTTCAACTTCGGTCTCTGAAAAGCGTACATGTGAAACTAAATTCCATGCCCTTATTGACACTTTTTACAGAATTTCATTTGGATCTTTCTAGCCCAAGATATGAATTTCCTAAGTGAATACATGTAGAGGAGGAAATTGAGTTCCTAAGTGAATTATGTCATGAGCTCAACCTCTAAGGTATATCTTAACACTTAATTTTAATATCAACATCTAAAAGAAATATAAAATCCCTCGTGGCTCTAGCGAAATTGATAACTTTCTATTTTACATCTTCTTCAGAGGACTCGATGGGGTGTAGAAAAAATGACATAAAATCCATTCTATGATGAGAGATGGTATTCTAATTTCATATAAAACCGAATATACATACACTACTTTCTCTAAGCAATGCATCGATTTTTCTCCCCTGTCCATCAAATCACTAGAGTTAACCACAATCACACTAATCCCTTGATTGGATTTGAAGGACTCGGTTCCTTACTTAGCAATGGGTATCCTATGGTTTTTCTTTTTGGGGGATTTTTTTTTCGTTGGGTCATGTGGTAGAACCACTTTATTATCTTACGATAAGAGATATAAATCTAATTACGTTCGACATGCTCATGTGTGGGAATATGAATGACGCCACCGTAAATCTTTGATCATCGCCGACTTTTAGACGGGCCCACTCCACATTTGTATTTGACTTATTTAAACCTTCAATCTCCACGATAACTTCTTGATCATCGCCGACTTTTTTATCATTTCCAGATATTTTTTTCCTCATTGCGCATAGCCTAAGCTTTTGACGATTTCAACCTTTCTTACCGTTTTTTCTGCCTTATTTCTACACAATTGCATTTTATAATAAGATTTATTTTTAAATCTCAAATAATAGTGTTTAAATTTCCATAATATTTTTAATGATATATAATTTATTTATGTATTTATAAAGGTGTAGTCTAAATATTCCATCTTTATATTTTTAGTTTTATTTTCTTCCAAGTCATGTTGGAAATATTTAAAAAAAATTAAAATCACATATATCAGTTATGAAAATTGCTTAAATTTGAGTGTCATAAAAGTATTAGAGGGTATTGGTGTATTTATAGGTTTAAAAACATAATTTAAACACTTCTAAATTTAGATTTTACCAAAAAAATAATTACCGGATTCCTATTAAAACCCACCATAAAATTCAAAACTTAGAATAAATAAACTGCTCCATTCATAAACACTCACATTTTAAATAACACAAATTTTGAATTTCTTAAAAAAATCACAAATTATAGTAAAATTGAGAGAATAAAAAAACCTTGTTACTTCTTTTTTATCATAGCCCACTTTTAAATGGTTCCGCTCCAGATTCGAGTATAAAAGAGGTCTCTTTTTTTGTAAAGAAAGGAAAAGATTTATTTTCATAGTTTCCTGGATTTTATTAAGAAATATATATATCCAATCAGCCTCATACTTGTAAGGTTGTTATTCACATTCATTTCTATATCAAGCAAGCTAACTTTTTTCTTAAACCCCAAAAACATTCTTTCAAAATTTATTATCTCCAGACATCTCATAAGTTTTTCAATAGATTAATTACATTTATCCAAACAACCCCTTTAGCAGTCTTATTCAAAAGATCCAGTTCCTCTATACACAATAGGTTTAATTGTTAATTTTTTATCTTTAATTCAGAAATGCAATAGTACTTGAAATCATAACAATGTTACACATAAGCAATTACCTTTGACACATGAATTTACCCTAGGGAAACCCTTTATGACTTGAGAGAGAAAACCTAGCACAACCTTCCTTAGTATATTGAAAGTGTTGATAGGGCCTTTAAGCCTTGTAATAATCTTCATATAAATTGTATAAACTAATGAATGGTTCGTTGGAGTGAGTGTAACTGCTCCAACCACATTCCCTATCTATAAACATACCTTTCAAAGATGAATAAGACGGTTGAATGTTTGACTCCATTCTTGTTCTTATTGATGGTTATTGTGTGTGCTATAATCTCTGGTTGAATGTTGTGCTGAAGTTCCTGCATACAACATCCAACATCTGGCGCTGTTTCCTCTTTCATGTGGTCTGGGTGACAGCAGCAGCCCATGGAAGTTGGCTCCAACCTGGTAGAGACTGTGAGATGCTAGGAAGAACCTGCAAGAAAACAATGTTGTGTTGTGGAGATGCCCCTGTGTGTTTGTTATGCATTACATTTAGTTGCTTGAGGAGTCTATTGACCATTGATGAAGGTAGCTCGCTATCCATCGGCTTGTTGAGAGTCATATGCCAATGATGGAGTCTTCGAACACGACATTGGGAGATTGCTCATCGACCTGGACATTGATTTTGGCCTCACGTTGCCATCGAATGGTGAGAACATGTCATTTATTTATGCATACAAACCAGCAGAACTTGTCGACCAATATATTGGTAAATTCTTTTCTCTTTGACCTATTAATTCATTAGAATTGAGCCAAGCGAACATTGAGCATATGTTGAATCATGTGGTCGAGCAAGATTATATTCAGAACTTGATGTCAATCTAATGATGGTAGTCGACGGATGCAGCAGTTCGTCGACTGGAACAAGATTATTTTAGTTGAGATTAATGGATTTGTGGTTGATGAGGTTACAAGTTTTTTTTGTTTAAAACTATGGTCGATTAATACAAAGTTAACCGATTAGAATAACTCATACAAGTCTCTGTCGACTATAATTCATGGATATGCTATCTATACCCGTGGAGAGAAATACTGCTACGACGGTCGACAGAAAGCTATGTAATCGACATAAAGTTAGTTTGTGCATAGAAATGGCTCTCTATTGTATAATATTCACCATTTTTCGAGCATTATATCCCATCGTCTTGGAGAAATCGATATAAGTTATCTATTTTCTAAAATAAATTCTTCATCAACTACTTTGGCCATCCACCATATACGTCGGAGTCTTGCTCCAAAATATATTATTGGCACTGTGTTCTTCCTACGGAGTAGAGTTGACCAGGATTATGAATTTCAGGCGATCAGCCTTCGCGTGCAAGATCGTTGAAAGAGTTTTTTCTCATTCTTTTCTTTTTTTGGATCATCATCAACCTAGGGAAGTGGACCATCGATGTGTCGACCAGTACTTCGACCAGTTAAGTTGTCGACCATTGACTTCCTCATTCTATTTGAGCGGCAGAATAATAGAATTATGGACGTATGTTCTCGGTTATTGTGCAGTCGACGGTGATCATGAGTTTTCCTACATGCTCGTGGCATGGTTTCATACTTCCAAAAGTCAAGTGAAATTCGAGTTGCAACGTCTCAAAATTTACATGGTGTTAGCGAATATCAATGCACACGCTGACTTGCTGCCTTTGTTGATGTGGCTTTCAATCGCAGTTGTACTGACCGAGCATAAATCAAGTGGAGTTATCACCCATCAAATGTCGACCGTGTAAAAGCTCTGAAGTAATTGATTTCTGTTGAATATTAATTGCTTTGGACCGGTAACAACGGAAGTGCTTTACATGGAGCATGCAAATATTTCTGAACTTTACCTTTTTAATTTTTATGTAAAAGTGACTTTTATCAATGCAGCTGAACTGTAATTTATTAATACGGAAGTGTAACATTTTAATGCGGAAGTGAAACTTTTATTGCAAAAGTGAAATTAGGGTTTTGGAACCCTAACAGACACAGAAGAATTATAAAAGAGAGGAAGGGGTAAAGGTTCGGTACACAAGACATAGAGAGAGTGTGAGAGAGTCTCATTCTGAGATTGATTTAGAGAGAAGTAGAGGCACACTTCCTTCAGTGTGTGAGAGTGTCATTCTGAGATTGATTTAGAGAGAAGTAGAGGCACACTTCCTTCAATGTGTGAAAGAGGGTGCATTACATAGAGAGAGTGTGAGATCAACACATTGTCTCATTCAGAGATTGATTGAGAGGGAATGAATTCTTGAGCATTTAGAGAGAGCAGAAAGAGAAGGAATAATTCTTCAGCCGTGAGGGAAGAGAGGAGCAAAGACACACATGTTTAGTTTCTAGGTTAGAAAAAGCAGGGATGCATTCTTATAGAGAAGTAGTTGGAGTTTTTGTAGAGTGTTGGTTTGACCTTATGATGTGGCATACCTCCTAAGGAATTTGGTTCCTCTATTTGTGAAACATTCAACTATAATCATTTATATTCTTCTCTAGAATGATTATCAAGAAAGATCCATTAATGCTAGTTTTCCCAATTGGTTTTCTAGGGTAAACATTATTGTGCACTGCCTATGATTGGTTTCTTATTATGTTGTTTGTTTTACCAGTTAAAAAGCTTATGTATTGCTATTGATAAAATCAAATCTAAGAATTTAATTCTCTAGGTTATTTTATTGGAAGTAGTAATGAGATTATAAGATCTAAATAAAATTTAACATTGAATCTGTGATGTAGAACAGGTGGAGCATAACAACCTTAGTGCAATGGTGTAAGATTTGTCAAATGGAGGAGTGAATATGAAGCGACTTAGGACGCACATGGGCCGAATGCACGAAGTTATGGTTGATGATAAATTGAATGTTGTTTATGTACTAGATTCCTCCAAATAAGATGTTGAATACTAACAACCTACAATTACTAGAAGCAACGACGAGTATGTTGAGGGGAACACTAGCGTATGATATTGGATTTGCAGTTGGAATATATCTATTATTTCATTAGGCAGACTAAACAATTGTGGAAGGTTTGTCTACAAAACAATAGTTGATACGGGGATGGTTGTTAACCCATCTTAATAAGCACTAACTTAAGCTATATAATTTCCTGGCCAAGAGAAGCTCTAGTATGTTGACCATGTAGCTTGATGCCTTGATCTTGCAAGTGGGTTTAGAGTGAAGTTAACAAAGTATTACAAGTTGAGTAAGGAATAAAATTTGCGTAGCTCATCCACATTTGGATATACCAAAAAAGAAAAACCAACACTGTCATTATCTACCCACTAAATAGAAAAACTAAGAGCATCATGGTTAGGGTTACCAACGGGATATTGGCATATATGAAAAAAATTATTAGTCCATATTTTATATCATCACTGCAATTTGATGGAGGTGTTTTTCCTTATCATTCAAATTGAGAGTCGGTTTAACATGGCACGAGGATGACAAACTATAGAGATTATTCTGCAATAAGGAAAGGAGATAGGCACATGGGATAGTAGATGCGAAGATCTCATTATTCTTTTAACCATCACTGGAAGAAGCAGGCAAACTGATAGTGGTGTCGTAACGTAAAAACTATATCTATTTCTTTGGTAGAGAGAAACAACTCAAGTCGGGATTATTTTGGCAATGCATCTGTTGTACCACCTAGAGAAGACTCGAGTGTAATTTTTTCATCGAATAACTGATGGGTATACACTTGCACATATTATGTTTAAATATATTAATTAGGATTTGTTTACCATATATTCAGACAACAAAGAGGGGGTATTTTCCCAAACCACAAAAATACACACAAGAGGGTGAGGAGCCTCAATGAATTTTCTCAACATGTTTCTGAAATATCCTCCTCAACAGACAATTTTAAGAATATTGAAATAGATATTGGAAGCATGAGAGATAATCCCATATTTCAAAGTGCAATCCCTACGTGAGAACACAATCCGTGTCACTCAAATTATGTAAGCATAATGAGAGGATCCTTAGCTTTGGAAAAAATATTTCAGATTCTTAAACCAGAGTAAAGATGACTTGAAATGTAGAAGAGGGTGCTCATTTTCTCGTAGATAGGGGTAGTGACACTAATGGTATTCAAGTCAACACTAAACATGCTAAGCAAAGAGGTCGATTAGTGTCTCAGAATCAGTCTAGTTATTCTCAAAATGTATCTAATCAAAAGGTTCAAGCATATAGTGGAAGAAGAGGAAGGCCTCTATCTAGTTGTAAGTATTATGAATAAGAGAGTGACATGGATCTAAACTGCATTATGATAGGGATGGTCTAGATTATAAATATTGGCACTATTGATAGTCAAAGGCATTCTCCTAATAATCCACACACATATTGGTGCAATGTGTTATCCCGTGAGATGATCCAAGGCTAAATTTGGACTATGATAAGGCACAATGAGGATTAATTATTAAAGATTTCGATCTTAATATTTCTTGCAGTATGATATTGATGGGTTATATGTGATATGTTTGGAGTTATGAAGGTGATGTATATACTTTTATATAGGGGTTTTGCTCAAGAGGAATTTCAAGGTGAATATTAAACAATTAAATGTAGGTGAAGATGAATTGAGAAAGTTGAGACACAAAATAAGTGTGTGAGGATCCAATAAGAAAAACATTACAGATTTAGGGTGAAAGAAAACATATTGAGCAATGAAGAATTCAGTAGTTACACATAATGCAAATCATTATTTATAATTGCAGAAAAATGGCATCTTGGACATTGATATATTTAAACAGCAAAAGAAACCTTCAATTACTATTTAATAGATGAATATTAATGAAGGGATAGAGTTCATAACATGAAATCTCTATTCCAACCCCGGTACTTAGCATACCTTCATATAAATGCTATAAAATAGTGTAAAGATTTCCGTTCAGAGATTTTATTATCTCAAGAGAATTTACATGAACCGAGAACAAATATGCAATTCACAACAGAAAGACAATAGAGAGGAGAATACCATATTGGTATACATCAAGATATTAATATCAAAGATTCGTTCCCTATATACATAATTCAGATCCAAAATCGACTCAACAACTCTCCAAGAGACCCTCACAAAAATATTCTAGCCTTTGCTTCTTCTTTGAATTCCCCTTATATAGGAGGGAGTCCTAGATACTAACTTTTTGTTTATGCTAACTGTTCAATTTATTTGATTTCCAGTTGTCATTTGTCTCCCGTCCCTTCCACTCTATTAAGGATATTGCTTCTAACTTCCTAACTGTATCAATTGGTTTCATTTCTTCTCCAACACTTGTAGTAATCCCTTTTGGGTCCTCATGTAATATACTTGGAAAGACTTCAACAAACCACATTGTAGAGTGCATGCTTCATCAATAGATCTCCCTAGGAATCTCTTTCAAGGTCCACTTGCTCTCCTTCTCTCCATATGAAGGCCATCCTGTATAAAAACTATTATTTTAGTTAAGGCACAACTTTTGGTATCTTTTTACTAAGCATTCACAATTCTTATACTGAGTAAGTGTGAACATTCATTCCCTATACACTGTATAGGTGTAAATACTAAGATAATTTTCTATGTGCAAGAACAAGAAGCATGAATGCACAATTTTAAATTTAGAATGGATTTAAAAGATCAAAATTTGAACTAAAAACAGGAAAAAATGCGTGAAAGTGGAAGATAAAGGCATGGAGAAATACCTAGAACTGACAAAATCTTAATTGATTTCCCAAGGTCACAATCAATGAAAGAAAATCGAGGGAAAAATGGCTCAAAGAAGTAAAAACAAGGTGAAAATAACTAGGTAATTTCTTTTTACTTGGTGAATTGTTTATATAAAAAATATTTAGCCAGTTTATATTATTTATGTCCTGTTTTAATTGAATGTTGACCAATACTAATGCAATTTCATTGAGTTTCTCTTAATTATGATGGGAGAATGAGCACCAAAGCAATTTTTTTTAATTGGTGGGATGTCTACAAGGTTTGTGATCTCAACTAGTGCATAGGCTAGGATACATTTATGTCATGTACACTTTATCATTCCTTCCATTAATATCACACCTTAGGATCCCAACACATGGAGTTGTGAATTTATCCCTTTTACTTCAGAAAAGTCACCATTTCTATGTTAGATCTTACCTACTCATGGGTACCCTACTTTACAACCTTCTGATGTCTTCTGGTGCACATGATGAATTTTTTTTTAGGCTTGAGAGTCCCTTGTTAGCCTTGCCATTTCTTTGAGTTGAATTCTCATGAATCTCTTTGAATCTTATTCTAGCCATTAACCTAAGGGACTCTCAAAAATTTTCATTTATGTAACTATATTTCCACCCCGTTGCTTGTGCTCTCAAATTTAATGCTCATTGCAGTTTTCCATTAGTTGCTTACCACCTATACACTCTCCTAAGATGATTGACTTTGCTTATTATTGTAGTCGCATATTGCTAGCCTTATTGGAGAAGACATGCTTCAAGAGTGCCCACATCCTACACATCTCATTTTTTAATTTTCTTTTTTTGCATAGGTATGTTTCATGCACTTGGAATGTAGTTGCATGCCATGTGATGCTCGTCTTCTCCAATGTAATATAGAAATATTTTATTCTTTTTCAAGATTTACAATATGAAAAAGACACTAACATTCAAATATTGTAAAAGTGAGAGGGGGGGAATATCTCAAAGATTCGTTAATTAGTGGTAGTAAATCAAGTCATCCTTAAACAAAGTACAAGTCTTGAGTCTTTGAGCAAGTTCAGTTCTAGTTTCGACCTTAGGATTTAAGCCATTATATTAGTGTTGTTACTCCTCCAATTGATTACTCTTCCAATCACATGCAGAATCTATTAATGTCTCATGAATTGTGGATTTATATCATTGATCCCTTTGTGTCAAAATTTTCCTAAGTCACTATTGTATCATGCTCACTATTCAAGGATAATCCTAGCCTATGTTAGCCATTCTGCACTTTCCTTGACCTCGTGTGTCATCCATTCCCTTATGTCAGTTTGTTGTCATCATGTATCTTTGAAAATAGTGTTTGGACGCATATTGGTGTGGAAGGTCCCCGTTGAATTTTTCACTAGTGGGTTGTGTCTCATCGACGATAACTCATCGGCTATGAAGAATTAACCTAGATCGATAGCACCATAGCATTGTTTATATCATTGATAGTTGTTGGAAGGATTAATTGCTTATTAAAACAATCAATTCACAACATAAATTATCAATCCAATGTAATACATGTTTATTTCAAGGTTATCATGCAAACTCTATGCAAGACACAATTTCCTCTTCTAGCATTGGTAATCTAATATGCAATGCAGTAAAATAAACCAATTCACTCTTACAGAAAAGTATGATGAAATCAATCTTCACAGTTGGCAAGGAGAACATGAGGATTCTCCACTCTAGTAGTTGCTATGAACCCTTACCATCATGTGTTGATTGAACACTCTTTCATAAAACACACTTGCAGAAATAAACACACTCACACTTGCAGAAAAGTAAATCACACTTATGAGAACGTAAATCACACTTGTGGAAAGTAAATCACAATCACACTTGTACACTATGGTTCCAACCATGTTAATCTATGAATCTAACACACTTTCATAAATAAAGAAATTAGATTAAAAATACATCTACAAAAATAAATGAATCAAAAGAAAATGCATTCTATGTAAACAATCAGAAGGAGTTAGTCTAATTACAAATTACGAAAGTGAAAGAACTCCAATCTACATCAACAAAATAGAAATACATTAAAGAATTAGAATCTACATTACAAAATAAATAAAAGAAATATATAATTCTTATTCCATCACAAATTGGACTTGCTTCTCTAAGATCCCCCCCCTTGGAATGGAGAAGGAGCTGTTATTTATCCATGAGTTTTCCATAACAAATAATAAATGTAGATCCAAAAGTTTCTCATAAAGTTACAACAAATTGCTAATAATTAGCAACTAAAAATCAACTCAAATATTTCCCAAGATATTCTCAAAACCAATCAAACTAATATTATCCATGGTTCCAAGATTCTCTCCTTAACCAAAATGATTGATAATGATCCAAATCTATGAAAAATCTTGATGGTTCAAGATGGCTTTTCGTGGATGAACAAATCTGTACGGAAATGTTTCAGCAGCAGTAAAACACTAATTTCTCAAAAAGTATGATCTGGGTTTTTGAGATATTTTTAGGATAGGTTGATATTGAATTAATAATTCCTCATATGAAAAATCTCAAGTACTCAATTCGTGGATATCCTGTAGTAGCATTGCATCAAAAACTATCATGAACTAACAACAAATGGCCTGGAACTGGTTCTGCAAAATCATCAAACTTATCCATGTTTCAAAGATAAATGCAAAATATGTTATTTTTTCAATATTTAATAATAATTCACATGAAATACTAAAGAAATGCAATGGAAGATACATTAAGTCTAAAACCAAGATATACGGATTAAAATGGGCTAATGGAAGGCTATGGGCAAATAATAAAGGGCAATAAGGGATTAAAGTAGGGAAAATATAGTCTAAAATAATGACAATTTCATGGCCCAACAATAGTTACCCTTTGTTGATGTATTTGTAACTTCGGAATGTATTCACTTGTATATTTTATATTGTATTTGTATTCTATTGTTGTACCTCCGACGGAGATGTTTATTCCTCCGGTCAGAGAAGTCATTATTGTACTTGGTTCATGTAAAGTCATTGAGGTCCATCCTCCCATGTATGATGGGGAATTACACCCCGGAGTTGTGTATTTGATGGGTTATTAGACCACCCTAGTGGGGTCGGCCTAGTGTCAAGTGGTAGTGGGTTATTAGACTCTCCTAAGGGAGGTCGACCCAGTTAGAGTAAAAGGCAAGTAAAGGTAAAGTATAAATAGAGAGGAGCACCTCTCTATTTATTCATTCACACACTCTCTCAGTTCGCATTAGTGAGAGAGAGGAGGAGTGCACACAAGTGGAGGAGGAGAAGCTGGTAGGAGACTATCTCTTGCTTTGGGGTTTTGTATTGGTGCTCATTCTATCTCTGAGGAAGTTACAGGGTTTTCTCCTTTATGGTTTCCCCGGTGAAATGCTTTGTGTTTATTGTCTCTTGTGATTCATTGATATGTTGTACATGTTGTTCTCTCAGTTAAGATCCTATATCATATTGAATTAATGATGAAAAAATAACATGGTATTAGAGCTAGGCTGAAGGAAGGCATTGTATGGCATTTACGACACTTGTTTCACTTGCGACAAATTGGAAGCTAGGGCTTGGTATAGTAAAAAATGGTCATCATGCCACTTTCGCTATAAATCCATTTTGGAAAAGGTTCAGGATCAAAAATTTTTACACGATGAATATCCAACACATATGTACCCTTTGTAAAAATTTCAGTCTCAAATTCATTGTACTTTCATTTTTATCATCCGTACAATTTAGGGTTTCTGCCTCTTCCAGAATGCAGTACTAAACATGTGACCTAGGGAAAAAGGTCACATCTCGGGCTAGGAAGCTCCAAATGAAATTTCTTAAAAAGTGAGTGTTAGGCCACGGGCTGTACTTTCACAGGGCCGAGTTTCAGAGGCTGAAGTTGAAACAATGACACGTGGTACTCCATACAAGTTCGCTATTATGTTTTATCCCATAAACAGGTCATCTTGCAACATTTAGAATATCTCTCTCATGGAGAATCCATTGAAGCTCAGAGCTTTGGGGTTGGAACGATGATAGGTCAAGATACCACAGGCCAAAGTTTCAAACCCCGTAGATCTGAAATTTCAGAGATGCACCAAAAACAATATGGCATATCTTTCTGTCAAAAACATAATTGGATATTTAGCACTTTCAGTTTTGGCTTGTCACTGCTGCGGGAAATTAGGGATTTTGAAATAAGTGGAATTTTGGAATGCTCTCAGCATAGGATTTCTCTCCTCAGCAAAATCGAAATTTAGAGACAAAGATCGAATATTTTGGTTGGGGGAATCTCCGGGAAAGTCAAACCCTAATTTGACTTTTGGCCGAGAAAAACTAGAACACCAGAATTTGACAGAAGTTGGAGATCCGAAATTCGTAGGTCATTTTTGAAGGGTCAATTTTTTAAGTTTTCAAAATCTGATCACACCAGCTTGCTCGCCTCAGTCAAATTCATCTCCCTATCCAAACAAAAGTTTGAAATTCCAAGTTTGGATTTTTAGGGGCTTCTCTGTCAAACCCTAACCAACACCAGATCCAGTTTCAGGAAATCAAAGTGGATTTGGTTAATCCTATAAGAGAATGAATTGGACACCTACATAAGTGAAGAAGTTCCAGTTCTAGAGGGAGATGAGGATAACGCCTTACATAAGAAGACTACAAACAATCTCGACTGGTATGACTTGAGGAGATACGAGTATGTTTTTAAATCTGTTCATGATTAAGTTTATGATATGTTTGTCTTCAAATTATTGATGTTAGTACAATCTTGATCAATTTTAGACTTGTCTTATCACCTTAGTAAAAGTATGAATGCATGTGAATGATAGAAGACATTCATTGATTAGGGTTATGACACTTATGATTGTACTAATGCACTGTGGTGTTGTATGAGGATTATGTTATCTGGTAACATGAAAGGTACATCAAGAAAGTTCTAGATCGTGAACATATGACCATGGTGACATGAAGACAAAGACTCATCCATAGTCATTGATCACATAGAATCTTTACTTATGAGGTATGCATAATTTGGTTCTAAAATACTTAACTTATGATATATGCAGGTTACTAGTACAAAGTCTCTAAATCATTGAAGAGAACAAAGAAGACATTGTTTGGGTATATTAGACACAACTAGCAAACATGATAGTCTAGGTATGTTTTCCTATATCGAGTTAGAATCCTACCTTGTGTTAGGATCTTATATAAGTATACTTTTGTATGATTGATAATGATTATTCATGAAGTTATAAGTTTGAGTAATCATGGGTTTATGCATATTATGCTTCTTAGTTTGATTAATGATATGACAAACTAGAAGAGTCCTATGGTCAAATAAGAATATGCACGAGTTAAAGAAGTACACCCTGAAACCTTGAATACTAACGCTTGTGATAAATTACCTGTGTATGATGACCATACATGTTTAAGATTATTGAGAATCATAATGTTTTGATAGTATTGAGATTATACTAATGAATTATTGATTATGTATGAGATCTTGAGGATGACACAATGATGACACTAGTGCACACTTAAGCATGCATAGTGGTCCGGGGTGGCTATAAGTTCAAGGACATATAATCCAGGAAGCAAAGATAAAGAGGGAGCACACTCCAGTAGTTCCCGCAAGGAAGCAAAGATTGAGAGGGAGTCCACCCTACAACCAAACAAAGCTAAGTATTTGAATTGTCATTTCTTGTATATATGATTACTTAAATAATGTTGTTTATTCATGTACATACTTATGTTCCTAGATTTAGGAAGTATATTATGCATTTTAGAAAAGTTGCATTAATGAACAAGATACTACTAATATAGTAATGGGTAAGTGGCCTATGGTACTGTACAACATCCCATGGCTACTTATCTAGAATGAAACCTTTTTGCTGACATGTTGGGAGTAGTGCACACTCTTAACAATGTTCTGGTAGAGATGGAAGGCATCTAGAAAGTTACCATATGAATACGGGATATGGATAAATGTTGTATTGAATCATTGGCTAAGATAATTGCATGACTGTATGAGTCCTTATGCGTAAGAGTTTATTCTGTAAACTATGACAAGTTTCTAATCATGCAATTGAATTTTATTTGTAGGAAATATAGTGTACAATCACCTACAAAATATGGACACTAACATTTGTTCCGAAGAACAAGCAACGAAGTTCAAGAAAACTACCTATTGAAGATATTGAAGAATATGAAGTTCCCAGGATCAGGGATACTGTAATGGAAGGATGGCATGGTCGAGGAATATCAGTCGATCATGAAGAATGATGTATGGGATGTGGTCCCAATACTAGAAGGGAAGTCGGTTGTGACTTCCAAGTGGATCTATAAGATCAAACATGCTGCAGATGGTAGCATATATAAATACAAGGCAAGGTTTGTGGCTCGTGGCTTCTCCCAGAAAGAAGGGATCGATTATGAAGAGACATTTGCACTTGTAGCCAGATACACTTCCATCAGGACAGTACTTGCCATGGCTGCAGTGATGAAGTAGAAGATACACCGGATGGATGTCAAGATAACTTTCTTGAATGGTGTAGTCAAAGAGGATGTGTATGCGGAGCAGCCACTCGGTTTTGAGACACATGACAGGGAGTGATATGTGTGCAGATTGAAGAAATCCTTGTACAGTTTGAAACAAGATCCAAGGACTTGGTATGGCAGGATTGACAACTTCCTGTCTAGTTTGGGATTTACTTATAAGAGTAAAGCGGATTCCAACCTTTACTACAAGGTTGAGGAAGGAAATCCATTGATACTCCTACTATATGTAGATGACTTGTTTGTGAAAGGTGAGATTGGGTTGATTGCTGATATGAAGAGGAAGCTTGCTACCGAGTTCGAGATGAAGGACTTGGGTATGATGCATTAATTTCTAGGTATGGAGGTGTGGCAGAGTGTAGATCGAATCTTCCTTGGACAAGGGAAGTATGCAGTAGAGATCTTGAAGTGGTTCGGGATGATGGACTACAAGGCAATGGCCACACCTATGGCATCGAACCTGAAGCTATTGAGTGATGCTTCATCAGAGTCAGTTGATGCCACGATGTCTTGTCAGATGATTGGGTCCTTGATGTACCTGATGAACACGAGACCAGATATTTGTTTTGCTATGAACACATTGAGCCAGTTCCTGACGGATCCTAGACATGTTCACCTGATTGCTGTAAAGCATATTCTTAGGTACCTAAAGGGTACGGTTGATTATGGGCTCAAGTATGATGCGAATCAAAAGGTTAACCTGGAGGGTTATGTTTATTCATATTGGGTAGGTAGTGCTGCAAATAGGAACTTCAGGGTGATGCTTCAGTATGGGATCAGGTGTGATCTATTGGTTTAGCAAGAAGCAGTCCCAGGTAGCACCGAGTACAGCCAAAGTAGAGTATGTCGTATCTTGTTCGGCTAGTTGTGTGGCAGTATGGCTAAGGAAGCTACTGTCTGATTTAGTTGATCTCCAGTTGGATGTTACTTGTATATTTTGTGATAACCAGAGTTGTGTGAAGTTGTCTGAGAACCCGGTGTTCCATGACAAGTCGAAGCACATCGAGATCAAGCATCACTATATCAAGGATATGGTGTAGAGAGGAGCAATGAAGCTCCTGTATGTTGCGATGGACTAGCAGATTACAGATGTGTTGACCAAACCACTAGCTAGAGTGAAGTTCGAGTACTTCAAAGAAAGGATCGGTGTTCTTAATATAGAAGATACTTTGAGGAGAAAGTGACGGGACACATTTGCAAGAGCCATTCCAAGCATGGTGGTAGGAGGATCCTTCCAATGACTGTGGATGTATGTATTGTATGATGATGATCAAGATGATCATGTGATGATGATGTGCATCAGGATGATGTACTATATGATGATGATCAGTATGATCATGGGCATCAGAAGGATGCTCCGTGTGAAGATGATCAGTATGATCATGAGTATTAGGATGATACTTCATGGCCGTGGACAGGTTGTGCAGAAGCATGTAATCAGCTCTGGAGATCTGGACAGGTTGTGCTAGGCATGCAAAGGTCCTCAGATGCTCTTTAGAGATATTGCAGGTCGCAAGATGCTCTTTTAATGTTTTGTGAGATCACATGTAATCAATCCTATATATCCGGACAGGTTGTGCTCATCCCGTAAAACTCCTAGGGTGCTCTTTAGATATCTTGTAGGTTGCAAGATGCTCTTTTAAGGTTTTGTGGAGGTCAAATGTAAAAGTCCTGGGAGATCCGATAGGTTGAGTAGTAAGCTCTTAATCAGTCCTGGGATGCTCTTTCAAAGTTTTGTTGATGCACATAATCATCCCTGATAATTCCACAAGATGGTGTATTGTAGAAAACTCACTATGGCTTGGGAATACCATAACAGACAGATGACTACCAAAAATCTACTCAATTCTCAAAACAATGCTATTATAAATGACAATGTTAAAACAATGGAGAAATGTAACCAACCTCGATCCAACGTTTGATGTAGATCCCCGTTGGAGCTTTCAATCCGCGCACATCCAAGCACTTGTAATCTGGAAATTAGTCTTGACAACAAATATCTAACAAGTACAGGTGATATATAAATAACATTAACATCATCAATAACAATGGTCCATAATATCATAAGCAAATGCAACCCAATGTATAATAAATGACATTCACACCATGAATGGATGAGAATATGAGTATTTATATTAATGAACAAGAAGAAGTACAATGTGATATGACCTCTTGCCGGCAACCAATCTGAACCAAGATCTAGATCAATCCACTTGTGCCTCCACCACTTCAATCCTCCATGAATGGAAAACTCAAACTAGAAAGGAGTTTGGAAGGTGAACATAACTGGTTCACAACTACAAGGATTAATGAGTGTAGAATCAAGATAGGGAAAAAATCCACTAGAGTGCCTTTACTATTCTCCTCTTCCTCCCATCCATAAGCCATATGTGCTCAATATATAGTCCTCTTAAAGGTAGGTGAAAGGACTCATCGAGACGTTACTTGGGCAGATGGAGAGCCAAAGGTCACCCAATGGCCGCTTTTTGGGAGTAAAAAGTAATAAAAAAGTGGCTTTTACCATTTTACTTGATACCCGCGGGCTATAGGGATGCAACTCGCAAGTACGCATGCTATAGTGATGCAACATGCGGGTAGGAACAAAAATACGATAAAATGGTATCACTGAAGGATGAAAATGGATCTGAGTCACTGAAATGGATCCTATAGGCCAAAGAATGTTGATGCTCACAGGGTGGAAGATTTCTGTGTAATAGATGCCCCCTAATGTGTGAGGTCAGAGACTGAAATGTGCTACGATGGACAAAATACATTATAAAACTCAGAAGTGGAGTGATGGAGACACAAGTGGAAAGAATGGATCACTCGTCATAATATAATAGTTTCTCTGAATACATGTTGGTATAGTACAACAATCTGATACAATGGCCATGAATAGGCAGTACATAAGTAGATACATGTCATAAGTGATCATAGCCATGATCCCTCTACAGTAGCATATGGTCTTCTACTGAAAAGAAGACAACTGGTGCAAACTGGAGGTACAAACTGCTGAAATCTGAGAGGTGATATCTCAGATGTAAAGTCAAAGTCATATGTAGCATACTGAATGCCACAATCGCCTGGGGTATTCTACATAAGTCTTCGATGGTGCAAGTCCCATCAAGTGAATAAAAGAGTTGGGGTCGAACCTGATGAGACATTGTCTGATTACCGGTCATTGATGTATACCGTTAACAGACGCAAGATGACCCACCGATAATGAAAATGGGCATCAAGGCACAGAGCACAATCATTAGAGTGTGAATAAATGGGTTGAAGTTGAACACTAGGATGAATCCATCGATCAGGCGACATTGATGTATTCCCAAAACTGTCGATGGCGAGAGAACCTGCCACTAATGACTGCAAGCCTCAAGGTACTCAACCGAACTCTAAGGCTCAAGTCCCGGAATAAATGAGTTGAGGTCGACGAAACGAGACTCGCTAGAAGGAGGTCATTAAGGCATCCCCCATTAACCAGCATGAGGTACCAGCAATGTTGAAAGATTTGGAAGATCTCAGGTGGAACGGACTGACTCAATAAGGATGGCCGACATGCAATAGTCAAGATATGTGAGGAGTGGCCGACACTAGTTTCAGGACTTCCTTTGAACAAGAGCATGAGCAGATGGATAGACTCAGGTAGAATAGACTCGACATAAACTATGCAATGCAGGAGGCATTACAGAGGGCTCCATAATGACTGGAAGCTTAACCAATCGGTGGAGAAAATTGAGAAACAAGTACAACTCCTAAGGCCCAACTATAGTCCCGACTCATAATGTATGGAGTGGAATGAATGCTCTGTTCAAAGGAGACACAACAACTTCCAACAAGAAATAATGACCATAATCCCGTCTGGCTTTTTGGAATATTTGATTTTTTTGTCTTTTTCATATTTGGGAAAAGCTTGAAAAATAATAAAATTGCTTATAGTACAACAAGTGAGGGAACGAGTGTCAAATAGCTAGCAAAGTAGTCCCAAGCAGTGGAACATACCTATGCTCAATGCAAGGAAGTGTGTGCAGGATGTGGACACTCGGGGGTGTGTTCCCTCAGGGTCAAAGGGTCATCAAATTGTGAAGGGAAAATGTATAAGCTCTGCAAGGGTCGACAGGGAAAGTGCACAGGCACCAGGCTAACAATTGAGTAAGCGGGAGCCGGGACAAGGCTCAAGCGGCAAGCAGGATGATGTAATGCAATCACAACATGATATAACTGAGAATTACTTTTTCGTAAAGTTAGTCTCCTCACCCGAAAAAGTGTAAAACAATGAGAGAAGAACTATTCTAGTCACATATGACTAGAGTATACCTTTTTCATAATTAATCCACAAAGGTACAGAAAAGGGGTAAACTTATACCTAAGTGGATGTCGCTTCAAATCCTTTAACGAGTCTGAAATGACAAGTATACTTGGCAATCTTGTTTGATTTTTGAAAAAGTCTAACAAGGGCTTAAAAAAGACTTTATAAAAATCTTTCTCGTAAAGGTTTAACAAGCCCGAAAAAGTAAACTCGTGACCTCCTTACTATTTTTAACGAGCTCAAAGGAGATATGGAAGAATGCTCGTAATGAGAGCAGATGAGTGTCAGGGATATGCGAGACTAGTTCCAAGCGCATGGGACAAAGCTATGCATAATGCAAGGAACATGAGAAACATAAGGACACTCAGGGGGTGTCTGCGAATTCGGATAGTAATAGGTTCAAATGCATCATAACAATGGGGAGGCCTAAACCTATATGCAAGGTTCCGAATATTCTTACCATGGCCGAAGCAAATGTCGAAAAGGACCAGTAAACAAGTATAAGTCCAGCTAAGAATCCTGTCTCCAAGAAAGATAAGTACCAAGATCATTTCTAAAACGTACGTAAAGAAAAATCCGATACAAGTCACTACAGTAGAAACATTTTCAACTTCACTATTGTTAACCTCAGACATAACGCAGGTAGAGCTAACCACCGAAGGTGCCATAGTACCAATACCTGAGGGATCAAAATGATCATCTTCAAAATGAAGAGCAAAGCTGAAGGACGTGAAGGAATCTGCAGTGGCAAATTCATCATCACAGGAGTTGGAAATTCTAGAAGTAGAATCGAACTCATCAGGATCACTGATTTGCGGATCTATAGGAGAGCTCAAAGACTCATTAGACTCAAATGTCAAATCAGGGCTGGACTAGACGGTGAATGGATCCAAATTCAAATGGATGGCAGGTTGTATTATAGGCCCATATTGTTCAATAAGATCAAGGGGAGGAGGGGAATGAGATTTATGATAAAGATCCCCCCACGGCTTGTCATCACCACCCATGGCCTCAATAAAAACATCATCTGAAGGTAGGATACCATCGAGGAAATCATGAGAGCAAGATGAGTTGGCTGCCCAAACTGGCAGCGTAACAGGATCTTCTTCAACTGTCTAGGGAGAAGAGAGATCCAGATCTGCAATGGTTTGTTGGATGTGATCATAAGTAAGCTCCGCTACAGATAAAGGAATAGACATCCCGACGTGTGCAATGTCTCTAGACATAGAATCCGCTGATGGAAAAATCCATGGATCACCACAATAGGAAGTCCGGAATGGCATACAATTCGAAGGAGGAGGCGCACTATCGGAAATGGTTCCAATAAAATTCATAGGTGCAAAATGGTTAAAAGTTCCCATCAATGAGGGGTACATTCCAACACCTATGGTCCTAGTTGCCAATTGAGAATTAGAAACTTGCAGGACTATTGATCTCGTAGATGCTATGGAAGGAGTTCCAACATAATCCAGCTGATTGATCTCCAGCTGATTGATCGTCACAATCTTGCCTTCATGGGGAAAGCAAATAACTCGAAATACAGTAGACGCGATAGCCTTCATAGTGTACATCCAGTTCCGACCCAGTAAAAGGTTGTAGTTGATGGGCACATCAACCACTTCGAATTCAATAGGAATGGACTTACCTCCCAAGGAGACAACAAGGGAATGGATAATTCCATGCGGCGTAAAAGATAGACCGTCGAATGCAGTGAGTGTAGTTCTAGACGCGAGTAGGGGAGGAGAGCCAAGAGCTTTCCAACAAGTCAATGACATTACTGACACGGAAGCACCTTCATCAACCATAGTACGTTTGACGAAGCTCTTAAGGAAAACCACCTGGATTTGAAAAGCCACGTGGTAAGGAAAGCGAGGTTGGACATCAGTAGTATTGAACTTGATAACACTAGCACTTCCCCATCTTGAATTCCTAACGCACTCAAAAGGGCATGCTTCTGAGAAGGACAGGCTTGCAAAACTTCAAGAGCCAACATGGCACACAGAGTTTGGCCCAAATCTTCTACGATGGAGTAGTTCTGGGAAGCTCAAGGATTATGCATGGAGCATTTGAGAACACCTTTCGGTATCCGCGGCATAATAGAAGGCTTATCGATATGCAAGGAATTATCAGGAGGATGGGGAGGCTCATTCCCCAAATTTGGTTGTGGTGCACCATAATCACGTTGATGAGTAGCAACACAAACCTCCAACTGAACCATATTCATGCATCCATAACCACTAGTATTGGAAGAAGACGTTGCCGTTTCATTAGTACCATAACTAGTGGTGGGAGTATGCGAAGCCATGTTTTGCTGATGAGGTAGGGGATCCTTCAACACAGCTGGGCTCTATGCTAAATGCTTCGATGCTTCTTCAATACGAGGACATAAGTGAGTAATATGATCCTCCCCACAAAGCTTGCAAAGGAATTTCACCTTACGCCTAGGTTTACGATCCTCGCCGGCATTACCGCCTTCCCGAGGAGGGTTGGCATTCTCTTTACAAGGAGTATTACGATTGCTATTATAGTTACTTCCATTGTTTCCACCCCTACGATTATTTCTCCCCTTTTTCTTACCACCAGGTTGCTGCTTACCCGATGCTTTCATTGATTGCACATTGTGTACATCAAACGACGAAGGGGAAGTGGACAAGGTGTGAACCTATCTAGGTGCAGACTGGTTTAGCGATAAATTTTGCATTTGATTAGCTACCAAGTCTACAGGGCGAGTGCATGCGTACCCCACGATGCCATCGGCATGTGGTCCAGGAACTGACATGGCTCATGTCTTGTTCTCAGTGCGTCAGGAATAATGTCATAGAAAATGCCAGACTGAGAATAAAGAAGATCTAACTGCTGGACTTTCAAGATAGCTTGTTCCTCAGTTACAATGCCAGACATCGAAACATCCTTAGCAATATATGGAAGTAAAGACTTGAGGAACCATTCCAATAGGAACTCTGGAGGAATGTTGGCTTTCACTAATCTCTTCCGCGACGCCACTCTTAAACGTGGTCAGAAATATGTGTGGCCTTATTCTGACGGAAGGTGGACAACAACTCAGTACCAGTATCATAATGAACCAGCAACTGGAAATGGTCTAAGAAAACCAAAGCAATCTCGTTGAATCCCTATAGGTGTTTCCGGGCAACTCCACATACCATTTCGTGGCTTCCCCCGTGAGGGTGCATTGAAATAGGCGTAATCGAATGGAATCATGAATCAAAGAGTTGGAGGAGCACCAAAGGTGAAATGTCGTGACATGATCTCCCAAGTCCTCACCACCTTTCCCCTCAAACTTTGGAATGTCCGAAGGATGCTTGGTAGGGACCGGGGGCCAAGTAGGGTCGTGACACACCGGATCATTCGTGAGCTTCGAAAGATCCGGGAGATTCAAACATGCAAGGAACGGGAGCTGTGGCTGGAAAGCTTGATTATAAGCTCCCATAAAAGGTTGTTTGAATGGAACTGTGTTATACGATGGACCAAAAGCTTGACCATGAGGGTTAAACTACTGATACTGAGGACCTAACGGCCCATAAGCTTGCCCATGGCCATAAGATGGATAACCTCCCCCTGCTTGACCCATTTGAGAGTAAGTAGGTATATGTGCGTTTTGAGCACCATATTGGGGTGGTGGGTGATACTGGTGGCCAGCACCGACTGTGTTGTAGTAAGGGTTGCCACCATGGGTATGGGGCATGTATGTACTATTCATAGTGGGAACTGTGTTGTATTGACCGTAATGGTATGGTATGTTCCCACCCCCAATATTCGGATTAGCTTGAGCAGTCGTGTGATGACCATAAGCATGAGAAGTATTCCCAGGTCCAATATGGGTGTGACCAGTAGTAGGGTTGGTGGTGTGATGTCCATGTGGATAGGAAATATTCCCACCCCCTACATTACTATTACTAGCGGTAGTAGTGGACGCAAAAGTATGTGGTATGTGTCCACCCCTATGGTTGGGAGGAACGGTATCATGTGCAAAAGTGGTCCTAGGTTGATGAGTAGCGACATGTGTACTAGGTGGTGGATGGCGAGTCGTGTTTCAGATAGCATTCCAACTAGGTTGAGTATTCCTTGGAGGTGGTCGCGTTCCAACATTAGCATGGTTAGGAATCGGACTAGTCCCCATACTATATGAGTGGGTGGATAACGTAGTGCCCCCAACTAGGGTAGTGCCCCTAGTGGGTATAGTATGGCTAACACTTTGACTAGTGCCAGCATGAGTACCAACCATAGTGGAAGGGTCGACAGTATTGTGACTAGGCATACCAAAAGAGAGTGTAGTTGGGTTGACCATAGGGTCGAAATCATCATGAGTCTCAGGCCTCCTATATCTAGAATCGCGTGGAAACGAAGGAACGAAAGGCTCATCCTGTTCTTCCTCCTCAGGTAAGTTGGGCATCCCATAAAGATAATTTTCTGGATTTGAACGATCAAACAGATCCCAGTCAAGTGGATTAGGCCAAATAGAACCAGGTTGAGTTGCAGGTGGATCACCTCCCCAATCCTCATGAGGATTCTGGGGATCGGGAGTATGTTCAACTCTACCCGAAGGAGTAGAAAGTTCTTGCCCGATATCGGGATGTGTATCCATGTAATCCTCAACGTAAGTCATATAAGAATCTGAAGACTCAGAGGGAGCCCTCCGGTTTCCTCTAGTAACGCGTTGTCTAACCAAAGCTAGCTTTAAAACAGCCAAATGACGGGACCGACGGAGAGTAGGGCTCTGTGCCACGTTCTCTTCGGAGAGAGACACAACGTCTCCTAAAGGCCAACTATCGATAAAAAACAATAAATCAAAAGCACACACCTAGAGAATCTACAACCAAGAGTAGACAAACAGAGTGGCTAAATGAGCTCCTGACACTAGAGATGGTATGTCTTGCCTAGGAGAGGCTTGAGACTCCCAAACTATAGCCGGAGGTAACAGAATCAGTTATAGAGACACCCAAGCTTCACTATGTCGACAGGGTCAAGTCCACTGCATGAACGCAACTGTGCTGTCCAATCCCTATCTGACTCAGGACACAAACAACATAACCACTACAAGTACCCTGTGCTGTACCTAGGTAAGGCAACTATGTCTACCGCAATATAACCAATGCTCAAGGGAACAGTCGTAGGTGGGACCCATCGTATGGGCAAGGTAGCTAAGCCCGAAGCACAAGAGGACGAACCTCCAGTACCCCCAGATACGAACAAATCTTGGATATATCTCCCACACTCAGCCGGTATCAGAGGGATATCTCCTCAACCAACCTCCTGTGACCTCGTGCTTGACTCTTGTTTGAGTAGAGCTTTCCTGAGAACACCGATCTATACCATGGATTCCTCCACTCCCTGTTCAGACACCTAATGTTTCGTTCAGTAGTCTTGGATTTTTAACTCACAATGATCTATTCCAAGACTCTAAATCTATGCTAGTTGGTGTACCCTATAAATAAAATAAGTCTAATCAATTTTATGATTAACCGTTAATTTTAGTGGCTGTGATTA
The DNA here is from genome assembly GCA_027924585.1 of Larix kaempferi. NCBI lineage: Eukaryota > Viridiplantae > Streptophyta > Pinopsida > Pinales > Pinaceae > Larix > Larix kaempferi. The sequence goes on from BSBM01000967.1 coordinate 1,257,818, forward strand.
CTCAAGGGATATGGTCATGCAACTAGTGATGTGTAGACTCAATAGTATGCACCATCGTCCAATCCTAGACTCATCTATCCAATAAAACAATGTCACTAATATGAAAAATCAACCAACAATTCCGAAATAAATATGCAAACTTTTATCTTTTCAATGCACAAGCAGAACCTAAGATGAAGGCAACAAGCACTCAATGCAAAATGCAGTACATGGAAATAAAATATTTTTTGTATTTTCTCTTATAAACAGAAAGGAAAATGCAAAAAACTAATGAATATTTTTGTATTTTTTCAATATATATGGAATGAAAAAATGCAAGCAAAATCCTACTATTCAGTCACTGAAGTGCCGAGAAGATCACTAAGATAGCCCAGCAGATCCTAAACAGCAAGACTCAGCCAAAAGGAAGAGCTCAAAAGGAAGAAACCAAGAGGTCAAAACCAAAGATGGTAAAAAGCCAAGAAGGCTCAACCAAGAGAAACAAAGAGATCTGGTCACAACCAAGGCATGAAACAGTCAATAAAGAGGCCAACAAAGACTCAGGAATCAACCAAACTCACCCAGCAATAACCAATAGCCATAAACCAACAAAAGTCGGAGTTACACACTACTGTCGAAGGAATACCTGCGGGTACCTGCGAGCAGTAGAGTAAACAGAGGCGGGTATATGCGGGCAGAACTAAGCCAGCCCGCGGGTGAGAAACAACAAATGGTCAAATAGAGAGTCTAGAGGCTCAGAAAAAACAAGTTTTCTATAGTGTATCCTAACGGCCAATTAGTGACACAGAGCTTTGATAAACATCAACTCTAAATATGGACTAATGCTTAAAAAATTTCCCAAACATGGATGTTTTCCCCAACGGAGTCGCCAATTCTGTATTAGAGAAAACTCACTATGGCTTGGGAATACCACAACAGACAGATGACTACCAGAAATCTACTCAATTCTCAAAACAATGCCATTATAAATGACAATATTAAAACAATGGAGAAATTTAACCAACCTTGATCCAACGTTTGATGTAGATCCCCGTTGGAGCTTTCAATCCGCGCACATCCAAGCACTTGTAATCTGCAAATTAGTCTTGACAACAAATATCTAACAAGTACAGGTGATATATAAATAACATTAACATCATCAATAACAATGGTCCATAATATCATAAGCAAATGCAACCCAATGTATAATAAATGACATTCACACCATGAATGGACGAGAATATGAGTATTTATATTAATGAACTAGAAGAAGTACAAAGTGATACGACCTCTTGTCGGCAACCAATATGAACCAAGGTCTAGATCAATCCACTTGTGCCTCCACCACTTCAATCCTCCATGAATGGAAAAGTCAAACTAGAAAGGAGTTTGGAAGGTGAACATAAATAGTTCACAACTACAAGGATCAATGAGTGCAGACTCAAGATAGGGAAAAAATCCACTAGAGTGCCTTTACTATTCTCCTCTTCCTCTCGTCCATCAGCCATATGTGCTCAATATATAGTCCTCTCAAAGGTAGGTGAAAGGACTCATTGAGACGTTACATGGGCAGATGGAGAGCCAAAGGTCACCCAATGACCGCTTTTTGGGAGTAAAAAGTAATAAAAAAGTGGTTTTTACCATTTTACTTGATACCTGTGGGCTATAGGGATGCAACTCACGGGTACACATGCTATAGTGATGCAACATGCAGGTAGGAACAAAAATAGGATAGACTGGTGTCACTGAAGGATGAAAATGGATCTGAGTCACTGAAATGGATCCTACAGGCCAAAGAATGTTGATGCTCACAGGGTGGAAGATTTCTGTGTAATAGATGGCCAGCTCGCAGAGATGATGAATAACTACAGGAGGCTAGTCCTACATCCAACATGAAAAAGGGTTGGCTCTGTAGAACTTCCTATAACGATAAAAATTGAGAGATAGCACCAGTGATCGAGATGATGAGTACAGCAACAGTGACGATGATGCTCCATGATCCAGTGACGATGATCCAGTTCCAGAATTGAAGGCTTGTGCCGATATGTATTGGTGCCTGTGTCAAGAGAATACCTTCCTAGTTAAGAGGGAGTGTTGATGTATTTCTAACTTCGGAATGTATTCACTTGTATATTTTAGATTGTATTTGTATTCTATTGTTGTACCTCTGATGGAGATGTTTATTCTCTCGGTCGGAGAAGTCATTATTGTACTTGGGTCATGTAAAGTCATTGAGGTCCATCCTCCCATGTATGATGGGGCATTAGACCCCAGAGTTGTGTATTTGATGGGTTATTAGACCACCCTAGTGGGGTTGGCCCAGTGTCAAGTGGTAGTGGGTTATTAGACTCTCCTAAGGGAGTTTGGACCAGTTAGAGTAAAAGGAAAGTAAAGGTAAAGTATAAATAGAGAGGAGCACCTCTCTATTTATTCATTCACACACTCACTCACTTCGCATTAGTGAGAGAGAGGAGGAGTGTGCACAAGTGGAGGAGGAGAAGCTGGTAGGAGACTATATCTTGTTTTGGGGTTTTGTATTTGTGCTCATTCTATCTTTGAGGAAGTTGCAGGGTTTTTCTCCTTTATGGTTTCCCCGGTGAAATGCTTTGTGTCTATTGTCTCTTGTGATTCATTGATATGTTGTACATGTTGTTCTCTCAGTTAAGATCCTAGATCATATTGAATTAATGATGAAAAACTAACACCCTTACACTCAATAGATGACAACTCATCATTGGTCATTGATCAAGTGGTTTCCCATAATGTTTGACATCAATAAATCTATTCCCATTTTGTGATTCATGTTGTTCCTTGGATTCCATTTTCATTATTGCTTTCATTATTGGTTGTTTCACAGGGAATCTCTTTCATGCACTATTCACATATGGTAAATGGGATAGATGTACTCGGTGCTCCATTCAGAAAAAAAATTGTATCGTACCCTTTTCCAAGACAAATCAATCCTTGATATTTCCTTGTGTTGGTTGACGGAGGATGCCTTAATGCCTCCCTTCCAATGGATATCTTCCCGTCGAATTCAACAAATCATGATCTAGGAATGGGATCTAGCATCTTGTTAGTACCTTGGGGCTTATTTCCATTAATGAAAGGTTCCCTCACTTTGGGTAGTGGGAATACATTAATGTCTCCTTCCTGATAGATTCTACAAGTGTTTGAATCCAAGACATCTATTAACACTTGCTAGAATGTACTAGGTACATTTGTCCCCATTATCATCATCAATGTGTTTCCTCATGTTTTTTAATGGTATACAATATCATTGAATGGTAATCAAACAATGTCCTCTATGTTCAAATTTAGATCATCTATTAAATGGGTAGGACTCATACCTCTCAATGGTTTGGATGGAATACCTTGGTCCAATAGTAATATCTCCACATTTTGTTATTTCTCAAGTTGTGAAAGACTATACCATACATCATATGAAATTTGTACTATTGGGACAACCGATATCACTCACCTCAGCTACAATTAGTCCTCGTGATGGATGTTGAGACATAGATCCATTGTGTATCTATTCATGGATATGATTTCCTGATTGGCATGGATCCATTGTGTATCATCTCCATGGCCATGACCCACTTATATATATATATATCTTGTGTGTATTCTTTTGTGGCCATGATCACTAAATAATCTATATGCCATGGCATGGATTCATAGTTTATACTATTTGGAAGCCATGTTCTATCACACTATGAGCATGGATATATCCATCTTAGAGAAATGTGTGTTTACGATTTTTTTCTCTGTTTCGGGTACCTATTGGAACTAATCATCAAGAATCTCAGCCTTTATAACACGACGTCCTACTTTGCTGGTTATTATATTGTATTTCATCCATCATCTTCCCTTCTTTCCTCACACATTAGGGGGAATATATTATATCTAAAATCAATGCTTCTTTGTTAGTGACAACAATTCAAAAGATGACACATGAGTATCATTGATCGTTCACAGAAAAGGACACTAAAATATGGAAGAGCCTATGATTTGACTCATACTGATGTCATTAACCATTAAATGCAAGATCTCGGCCCCTTTTCCCATTAATTCCAAAAAGTTGCAACCAAAATTGATCATTTTCACCCATCACATTAGCATAGCACAAACCATTCACATGTTTCCCTTAAGAAAGGTGTGAATGCATCAAAATTTCATGAAAAAATAATATAAATTTGAAATTTAGAGAGTTATGGAATTTTTTCAAATGGTTTGGCTCAGTTGTAACTTTGATAACTAGTTGGAAAATATCTCCAACTATCTCCATCAAAATAGAAGGAGATGAGATGGACCAAGTAATGGAACACCATTTCAATAATATTATGCTGGAGGAATCACGATTCACTACACCCATACATCCCATTCATATCAGTAATCCCTATTGATAATTACCACCATCTCCATGATTGTTGAGATCACTACCCTCAAGTGATTTGATACATGACTACATTCAGTTGGAATGTGAATATTGGTGTGGCGCAAGAGTAGAGTGAACCAGTCTTTGGCTTTTGAAAGATGCCTAGCAGTGATTGAAGTAATGGCTTGCACTATTTCATTGTTATAATGGAAATATGGCATCTTCCCCCCTTCCCCAAACTAAATGTTTTCAATGTTGCATTATTGATGTTAAAGAATTTTTTCTTGATTGTAATAAGCATTGCTTAAGTAATTGATGTTAAATATATGATTTATATCATTTGAACTATTCTTTATAATAAAAGGGCTTTGAGGAAGATTTATTTTTCTATGTTGTAGGTTGGAGTTGGGAATCAAGGAGAACATTGGAAGAGTGCTAACATAAATCTACATGTAAGAGTGATAGGCATGTCACAAGATCCTTCACAACAATTTTCTACATCTTATTTGGATAATCAATGCCCTCAAACATGGAGTATTATTGTTCCTTGGAAAACATGGTTTTATCAGCAAGGCCAAAAAAAATCCTAGAAACAAGGATGGGAAGAAAATGCTTATGAAAACATGACACCTTACCTTTTCCTCAATCACAATTTTTTACAACAACAATAATTCTCATTACCTCAACAATACTCATAATATACCCCACTAATGCAGCAATCTTACCCTCCTCTACAGGTGCAAATGACTTCATCGCAACCATTATAACTACCATATAATAAAAAAACTCCTCAACCCAGTCAACCACCTTCCCATCTGGTGCTGAATACTAATAATAAAGTAGTTCATTCTATTGGAAACACTAAATTATAAACCTTCCCTACATATTTAATTACTCCTATAGAATTATAGGAAGTCCATTTAATATTTGGGGTTGTGTTGAACAAAAAATATGGTTGGCGCATAACAAGTAGACCTAGGTCACAATATACATTCACCAAAAAAACCCTAAATACCGGCCCTTTTGGCATCAACTGCAATCATATGACTTATTACTCGAGGAATCTATGGTGACTCCAGGAACCGAGCTTTCGTAGTGCTGAAGGGAAAGAAGAAATTCATTCTACTTATCTACCATTCATTCATTCATTTCATGCACATAAATAGATATCTTATTCATAATAATCGATAACACATTCAAAGTAATAACATAAAAATAACATTCATGTGTGTAATACACAGAAAATTCATCACAACAACCACACAAGATATTGGCTCAAAAAAGTGTTTATTTCTATACTATCATCATCTGGAACAACTTACAGAACCTGCACAATGTGCATCAGATCTCTGTCGCAACCCCAAAAATGCCCCTAAATAACATAACATAAGAGAAACAACAACTCGTGAACCAACCAAAAAGAAACCCAAAAAGAAATACTTAATTTGAAGATCCCTTACATATTTATACATTTCAGAATGGGTTAATCCCATTACAATGTGGACACACAAGTGCCCAACTACTTCTAACTAACTTCTGCCTTTTGTACAGGCTGGTTCTTATGCTAGCTAACTCACGATCCATATCCTTGTGCACAATTCCCAAAACTGGTCCAAAAAACTACTCCAATAGGCCCCCAACACTCACCTGCTACTCGTCTCGAGCAACTTCAGTATGCAGCTACACTTTCTCTGACCAAGATCCTTCGTTTCAAGCAGATGCCAACTACTACATAACACCTTTCGAACTAGAGTGCCATCTCTCTACAATTGGCACCAAGATTGTTGATTTGAGTAGAGTTCTGACCATCACTCATCTCTGCTCATTAGGTTTCTCTCCATATTGTTAACCCTTCTTCTAGTAACACCATTGATCTCTATGTCGCAACTACCTATGATCTTGGTTTGTGGCGACTCTACTTTCTGTAGCATCGGCCTTTCATCTTTGATCTGTGCCTCATACTTTCTCTTCAACTATTCATATCTATAGCATCTACCTAACAAATTAAGTAATCTATCCCTTAGTCTACTACTACTTTTATAACTAATTAGCAAGTACCTCGACTCTCTTCATCATCATGTCCCTTGGGTGCCTATACTTTGTTGAGATTTTATTTGTATTTTCCATCATGTTGAAATATTTGTTGTTGATTTTCCCAATTATAGCCACATGTGTTGGATATCCCAAGTCATTTCAAATCTTTTGTTGCACTTCCTTCACCATCTCTATTAGATTCTGAATTGTTTCCCATGCAGTTTCAACCTCTTCCTTTTCTTTAGCTTCCTATTCTGTAATTCCTTCTACTATCTATGCTATGACATTTGCCCGCAATTTTTCGTTAGTGACTTATATTATATGATTAACACCTTCTTGCATTACACCAAGTTCCTTTGTCACTCTGTATGCTTCTACTTGAAGTGGTTCTAACTTTTGTGCAATGTCCCGCTATTGGGTTCTTAACTTATTAACTTCCATCGGATTCTTCCTATGTTCCACCAGTGCAATCATATGCCCGACTTCTAGTAGAGTGATCATTATGTCCTTTAGGTTCTATGCCTTTGTCTACATAACCTGCACTTTCTTCTCTATGTGCTTCAATTCATCATCCTGAATGAGTTGCATCCAAATTTGTGTACTTTCCTCATACATATGCACACTTTTATTTCAATTTCTTGATGTTTGTTGTTGCTACAATGATTGTTTGTTCCCTTTGATTCCTTTCCTCGAGTGGGGTACTTGGTGCCATTCGTGATTCCAATTCCACAATATTTGCATGGAATCCTTGAATAGATTTGCTTATATTCGTCACCTTTTCCTCAATTGGATTGTACACTTCCATCAGTACTTCCAACATATTGTTGCATACTTCTTCTACTACCTTGTTCATTCTTTTAGTCTCTTGCACAACCTCCTCTCTCTCCTTATGAAGCTTACTATTTTCTTCTAGCAGGGTTTCCTTAGCTGCAATTGCTTTGGTCCACTCTACTGATGTCGCAATTTCCCACAACTAGATTTCCTGCGTGACACCCATATACAATGTATGAAACACATATGTTGGTATCTAAGATAAGACTAACTCAATTGAACATACCACCAGCGTAGATCCATCTCAAACCCGAATATACCAAGCACCGAGAGGGATCCAATTTCTTGAGGTGTAATTTTTTTTGTTTTATCTTAAATTTTTTACACATTAAGAAAAAAATTACCCCTCAAGAAATTGGATCCCTCTCTTTTAATTTTTTAATTATTTTATTTTTTATTTTTGATAAGTTATGAGCGAACATGAAATTTTTAATTACTTTTGATTTTTTTATAAGTTATGAGCCGACATGGAAACGTAACATGACAAACGTGACAAATGTGACAAACGTTACAACATCTCCCCCATACTGGGTTGTAACGTAACATGACAAATGTGACAAACGTGGCAAATGTGACAAACATTACATCATCTCCCCCATACTGGGTTGTAACGTAATGTGACAAAGGTGACAAATGTGACATGTGACATCCGTTACAGGATCTCTCCATAGTACAAATGTGACAAATGTGACATGTGACATCCGTTACATGATCTCCCCCATACTATTACTTTTTACATTTTATTACTTTTGAAAACATTACATGTGACCTGTGATATGTGACATTCGTTACAACATCTCCCCCATTTTGGGTTGTAAGCACCTCGTTTACACTCGGTGCAACTAGTGCATTCTCTTTCAATTCTACTGTAGGGAACTCCAAATCATCGGTGTTATCTTCAAACTTATGCACGCCATTGATGTTGCTGATGGATGATAGACCGTCTGCCTTGGCCTCATACTCTCTGTATGTTATTCCTTTGATCTACCTGGTGTTATTTTGGCTACTTCCAACACATGTCATAATGATGCTAATTGATCCTACATGATCGTCTCCATTTCCTCATACTTCTATGCCACTTTCTCCAATGCTTCGTCCTCTAGTTCCTTAACTTGTTCACCAATCTTGTCTAAGTCATCTTCCATCAATGACTAGAGAATTTTATCTTTTGTCACTTTCTACTTCTTATTTTTCTTTGAGGAGCCTACCTTGGTCTGCTCCTTCCTCTTAATCAAAGGAACTTGAGCTTAAATTTTAAAACCAGTAATCTGATGTGGCGGGCTCTCATCTATTCAGGCTCCCAAAAATGGTAATTGGAAGTTGCCTTCCTTGCTGAAACCACCAAATGACAAAAGATGTATTGAGACACGTGGATGATTTGAACCAAATATAGAAATAAGTGATGTCTTGAAGCACAATAACACTACAAGAAAAAAGGTCATTGGTGAGGGTCATGCTTGTGACGGACCTTTAAGGGTTGCCACCAATGTCACATATGATGATGGTCCTTAAAACATCGTTGTTATAAGTGCCTTTTGAGATGGTCCTTTAAGTTTCGTCACCAAATCCCTTTTCAATGAGAGTTTTGGTGAGGGTTGTTAAAGGCCCGTTGCTAATTCTCTCTTTGGTGACACTTCTAGTGATGATCTTTTATTGGCCCTCACCAATACTCTTTTTGGTTACTTTTGGTGACTGTACAAAAATGTTTGTCACCATTTGTTTTTATTAATATTGTGTGAAGATGGGTCAACAATAACTAGCCTGCAACAGCTTAATAAATGTTGTATAAACTGGTATATGTGCTATTGGATTTGAAACATTTTAGATTCAACAATATATATGGCAACTTATACATCATTGTATATCATAACTTATACATCATTGATTATGCAGACTGGTTAATGTTCACCGTGAATATGTGTCTTTCATGGTTTGGTTTGAATCAAGAGGTTGATGGGACTATCCCTTCCAAGAAAACCATGAGAATATGACCCTCGTCTTTCCCAACAACCCAAGATACTTTCCAATTGCCTCGTGATGAACATATACCACATAACATAAAGTGGATGGTATGTGGCCAACGATTTGAAGCAAGAGTTTGATGGGACTGATCCCTATTTAGCAAACCATCATCCAAGCACTGAAACCATGTTGAAGAGAATGATTGCGGTTCAGATTACAACGTATCATCCAACGGCCTGACAACTAGATCTGTATCGCCTGCACACAACCCCATGCTGGAGGTCGACGTATGATTTGACCATTGATCCATAATGTTCAAAAAACACAAGATTTTTAACAAGACTATTGACTGTGGCCACCCATTTGGATCTTAGAACAATCATCTTGTTGGTGAAAGAGAGATCACATGCTGGTGGGCAATAAACATTTCGTAGTATAACATTTAATGAGATCACATGCTGGTGGGAAATAAACATTTCGTAGTATAAGATTTAATGTTGCTATTGCAAGCATGAGTAATTGAATCTGATTCAATTATCTATTTCACATGTTGATGTAATATGAGTCAACCCACAATCAATCTAGGGCAGAAAACAAATCTGAAAAGTGAGAGAGCTCTGCCACACATAGAGAAACACTGGGACACTGCGATCTCAAAGTTTCCACACAAATACAAGTGTGGAGGGCTACCACAAATTTATGCATAGTGAAGGAGAGTGCAGAGGGAAACACTATTGGACCGAGGATGCGCCCACAACACCAACACTAGCAGCACAATTAGATCTACATAAACTAATAGAAATGCCACCATTCTTGTACAAGCTCAAACATGCTTGACCTGACATACAACGAAACCATAGAACAAGAACCGAGATCTGAAGACGTCGATGATCGTACCAAGCAGGGTAGGGTTTCAGGGGTCATTTGACTGTAAAATTCGGTTAAATGGTTTATGAAACAGTTATAGCCATATTTTATCCAAAAACTTATTTTTTGGCAGTCCTGTATTTTCAAAATTATCATTTGTAATTAATTTTTTATTTTTTAGTTGCAAAGTAGAAATTAATTTGGAAGAGGATCAGTTACACAACAAAATTTTTGAAAGAATTTTCATCATAATTTGAGGTTACATATTACAGTTTATCAACTAATTTTTTATGTTTCTTAGTTGCAAAGTATAAATTCATTTGGAAGAGGATCAGTTACACAACAAAAATTTTGAAAGAATTTTCATCATAATTTGAGGTTACATATTATAGTTTATCATTTCAATTTAATTTCTGGTAATTATTAATTTGTTTGATCAGCTAGCACAAACAACTTGGCACTTAAATAACAACTTCCAACTTCCAAATTCTTAGGTGTTTTTATGAAAATAAAATGCCTCATTTTTATGCTTTCATGCTTCAAATAACCTATAGGTTGTTCACTTTCTGTGGATGTTGTAGCTTGCACTCTTATTGTTTAATGACAGTCTATTTATTTTCCAACTGGAAGTTCAGCATGTGGTGGTTCAGTGTACAACTCTAGACAGAGATAGCTAAAGCCCAGAGGTAGAGACACTTCATTACTTGAGTCTTAGATATAGAGGAGATATTTAATTTAGAGTTTAGATTGAAAATCCCCTGAAGGATGAAATGCCCATCCTCCAAGTAGGTTTTTTCCATAGAAACTCTTACTTATTTTTTAATTATTCAATAGCAATAGTTGTTCAAAACTTCAATAATGACACTGAAAACATTCATGATCTAACAAACCATGCAAAAACAATTTGAAAATTATTTATGAAAACAAACCATCAAGAAACTTTTACTATGACACCTCCAAAATCATCAATAGAAGGATAGAAACCTGTGTAGAAACTGTCTGACCCAAAAAAAAACTCAATGATGCTAATGTGAGTCTAAAATACCCTTTTTCTTGTAATAGTGAGAACTAGGGCATATTACAAGTGAATTGGATTATCAAGGTATGCTATTATTCTTTCCAACATGTGACAATCACCAAGCCAAATCAAAGGTTGACGTCATCATTTGGGGTGTTGCAACATCCCCTATTTTACTTTATATTTCATAATGTTTCAAAGCCTAAATTTCAGTTGCAGCTGAAACTCATCAATGGTGTTGCAGCACCATATATGTACTCTGTGAAGAAATGGGTTGTCTGAATTTGATAATAGCTCTCGAATTTTTAAATGGGTTGTGTGGTTAGAAAAAAAAAAAATTGACGTCAAGTATAATCCTGGTTGTTAAAAATATTGATGTTTCCTTTCAAAACAAATCTTTTTCCCAGCCAGTTACAATAAGTGTATTTTGACATAATACTTTAGTCACTTTATGCTTTGCATAGAGGCTTCTATCTATGCTAATAGCCGTAGATTGTTATGGCTATCCTAGGATTTAATGCTCAGCTAACTGATTGCTCTTTTTGAAATTGGATTTATCTTTTTGTTTACAGCTTACTGGTATTCATTTCCTGGCTTTTGCATTAGACTTTATAGCGATGGTTTCTGATACGGAAAGGCATCATACTTCACAAATTACAAGGTTTGACACAAAACGTATTCATTCCACATACCCATCCGAGATCCATTTAGGGACAAATTTATTTAGGGCCAGTTGATTGCTGTCTGTACCTAGAGCTTATACAGCTCCAGGCTATTCCAAGAAGAGAATTTAGTGATTCCAATGAAAAGTCCTTAACAAAAATTAATTGTAAAATTTTGGAAGTAGATAGGCAAGTAGAGATGCGCTAGTATCAGAAGCGGTAGCTTGCAAACTACTTGTTTAGTAACGTGTGACACTATATTCTATTGTTCGAGCCGGGCTGAACCGGATACAAATATTGAATGAAGATAGACAACTTCACGATGGTGGCAATCTCTAAGTTAAGTTTAGGAGGCATACCATATTGATGCCTTTTAGTTTGAAGGTTAACACCTGGCATGGTCATGTCAATGTTTCTAAAAGAGAAAATATATTCCAAGGTGCACTATCCTTTTTCTTTGGCTGAATCGAGGGCCTACTGTAGATAATTTGCAGGTCCATCTCCCTCTGATCAGTTGAGTATGCGGAAACTTTTTAGACTGGCGGATTCTTTCAAGCTGCACAATCCTGTTTTCTATGGCATTTGTCTGTTGAGAAAAGTCTGTTAGCATCTTCCTCATTTTTTTTTAACCGGCATCTTCCTCATTTACTCTACTATAACTGTTTCCATGAGGGGTCATGCCCGGGGGAGGGAAAAATCCATGTTCCGCCAAAAAAACTCTTACTTAGCACATGAACTTTGCACATGGCCACATGCATCGGAGCCGGAGGAACTACCTATATCTTTTCTTTATTAACAGTCGCTTTATGAAGAAAACTCGCTTGCTTCATAATAGTTGAAATCTAATCCTCATGAGGTAATACGAGACCAAGAAATATAACCATAGCCAGTAGAGGTTAAATACAGGATATGTAATACCATAACTATATTATTTACTTCCGAGACGGTTCATCAGCCAGCAAACAACGAGACCCGCCAACCAGAAAGTGTCTCTAGTTGAGTTTCCCAGTTGAGTTAGGACTCCGGAAAAAAAGGTTGTAACTCAGGACAAACGAAATGAGCAAAGTTGAAATCTGGCCCAACCAAACAAACTGGATCCAATTCAATGGCACATTTCAACCACGCAATCAAGTGAGCTTGACAATATAATGCTGGGCACATTTTGAAATCTTAATGTGTACCCGTCCAGTATTAGTTTGATATGAAAGGGTCAAGTGTGCTGGACAATATAATGCTGGGCACATTTTGAAAGCTTAATGTGTAGTTATCCAGTATTAGTTTGAGATGAAAGGGTGCTTCATTCGCATATATTCATTTCTTTGTATTTACCAATATATGTTTCTTCCTATTAACTTGGACAGATAAATTAATTCTCACCGCAGCAGTTTTTGTGTCTTATAAAAGTTGGGCCTTCCAGTCCACGTTCAGTTTGCCATTCCCTGTACTTGTTTTCACTTCAACTAAACGATGCACAAACTTAATCATATTTACTAATCTTAAGTTGTAGTGGTGCACTTAACAGAGTAGCTTCTATTTTGCAACTCTTTTCTGTATGTACCATATATGTTTATGGTAGAACTCGTAAGCATATTATTGATTATTTTAAAGAGTTTGATAGCCTCCTTTTCCAGATCGTTAAAGGACTGCATGGATTTTTGACATTTGGAAGAGTTGGATAATGATGACCTTGTAATCCTCACATTAATGAATTTCTCTATAAAGGTGTTGAAATAGGATGCTACACTATATTATAAAAACTTAGTAGCATTATAACGTTTTATATAGAAATATTTATTTTTCAATTAATTTTTTTTTAACAAAACTGTTGCAAAATAGATAAAAGGTTAATTCACAAGTAATTACCAAGAAAAAAATTTAAAAATCTAATTTTACAAACAGAATCTCCGGTGAAGCTCCGGTGAAGAATAGAACAATGGCTTCCAATGAAGTTAGTCTTTTTACCAAATCTGTCGCTGGGCAAGATATCTCGTCTTTTTACCAACTCCATCTCTCATCAAAGAGTAACGCTCCAGGTAGGTAACCCCATCATAATGTAACTATGATGAAAGGCTATCTAGTTTGCAAATTTGAAAATTATAATATAGTCTATTAGAAAAATTGGTGCTGACTATGTTTGTACATGGGAATGGGAGACTTAAGTGATTTCAATGTTTTGGAGTTATGGTGTTTTTAAGGAAATCTCATTGCACCTTTCATTTTACATTTCACATCAAGCTTTTTAAACTGCTGTTGTGTTCAGGGAGTTAATATCTGTGTGTGTCACCTACAAAAAATGCAGCTGATATACAATACTCATCACCAAAAACTGCATGGCTCAAATGCTGCCTAATTGCAGGCATGTGGCAAAAATTTGTTTCCCCCTTTATATATCTAAAGTTTAAACATAAACATTCTCTATCAACAAAGTTGGAGCTGAATAATTTTTTGTTCATGAATTTACAGATTGGATAGACAAAGCTATTCAATACATTTATGGTATTTTGTATATTAGAAATATCCTAATCACATGCAATAAAAAATTATTAATGCGTAACTTTAGATAAATGAAGAGCAATTATGTTTTTCATTAGATCAAGAATGTAGAATGGATTATTAATACAAATATACTGCTAACAATTGTTACATATACAAGTGAGTTGAGATAGAGTGAATTTCTTTATGTGCATTCATTATCAAGTACATACAAAAACATTTCGCATTAAGGACCAGGAATGGTATTATATATGAAGACTAGTTGATCATTTTAATACATGTATTAGTTGTAAATTGTTAATTATTCCAAATTTGAAGCAGATTTCGTTTATAGTATAAAAGTGACATTTAATTTATGTGGGAAATAGTTATGTCCAGAACACAAGAGCTATAAGTTGCAGTGGTTAGTCTATCCTAGTAATACTCATATATTACATAATTCCATCCTTCCTATTAACCTCTATAATTAACATGCTTGCATTTATGACATCAAAATCTCTCTCTCACTAAGCTAGTAGCACTTTATAGTGAGCAGCTAGATCTTGTTGAAACCACGGGATAAGGTAGAGCAGAACCATGTGATCTCGACTCTTGGCACAACTTTGCATATGCTATATTTTTTTAGTGACTATCAAAATCACCACCAAGGTTAACCCTTAGATGCCTCAAATCATCAAGAATAGACCCTGAATAAGTGCCCTTAGCACAACTTGGAGTATTTGATCCTTCCAATAAACTAACACCAGATAATTGAATTATTCTACTTTGCTAAGACTTTAGGTTTTCATCCATATTAAGGACTGAACATCCTACCTCTAAGAGTCTAAACTAGGTTGAGTTGCTCATAAATTCATACACAAAGATGTTGCAATATATTCTTATTTATAATTTCATATTGGAAATGTAATGGTTAATTGATTTCCATGTCTATTGTCATAGGAAGAAGTTACTATATTATGTTATTATTTTAAGCATATACATATTACTGCCACTGGGTTTTTTTTTGCAGTATACTTCACATTCATTTTTCAATCCCTTGCAAAACACAAGTTACACCCTTAAAAAATAGCTTGATTGTATCTTTCAAATTCATGTCATTTTGTCTCTTATTCTTGGAGTCTCTATAAGTTGTCTAAATTCCATAGGGGTCACCTAACTCTTGACAAGATTTCCTTAATTGATTTCCTTTTTTTTAAGTTTGATCTGATTCATAGCACTAGGATATCCACAATAATTTGAGATTAAATACACGACCTTGACCTCAATTATCTTAAATTGACTAATATATCTCAGCCATCAACACCGATACTATGTTGTATCTTTTTAAATTAGTCTTTATAAGTAAAAATGATTGTGCTATATGATAAGGTTTATGAATTTTTATTTGAACTTTTGGTCAGGAGCTTTTTTTATTTTGATGTATATTTGCATTAACTTATATGTAACAATACAGTATTTTCACATGACAATTTTAACATGCAACACGAGAGCTTAGGGCTATGTGTGTCAAATATCCACTTCTTGTATTAACTGGTAATGCCCTTGATAGTGATCAAAACCATTTTCTTGTCGTTGGTGTAGATGACTTCTTTACCAAACCTATATCAAGGCATCAATTAGTGAGGCTACTTGAGGCACACAATCTTGTTATTCCATCATAAAAGTAGATTGATGCGTCTGAAAACAATAGTAAATTGTGGATCTAGGAAATGGAATTTTGTTAGCTAAAAGATTAAAGGATGTTGATGTTTCAATATTTATTTTTTTGGGAAAACTGATAGGTTAATTCATAATGTTTCAATTTGTGAAAATGTGGCAATGACTACAAATGAAACCAACTTTGATTCAGTCATAACAGGTGGGCAATGGCAACAACACTCACTGTAATATCCTCTATACAGTGTAAGTGCCTCAAGGTGAGTATTTCTCAGGGGATAACCTTCTCTTCATTAGTGTCATGCATTCTAAAATGTGTTGAATTGAGTTCTTTTCTAAAATGTGTTGCACTATATGCAAAGGTTACATAATTGCAATTGTATATGTTCTGATGCAGAGTTCAGGTGTATTATGTGTAAGAAAGTGTTGACTCTTCCACTTTCTACTCCTCGTGGACAGAATTTTTTGTAGATGTGTTCTTTCTTTGAATAGATACATCATGTATAGTGATTTAGTTTCTAATTCCTTTTAGAAGTGATGTGATAGTCTTTTTGACTTTGTGTAACTGCATACAAATGAAACAAAAGTTGGCAGCTACTTCCTTGGTATAGAATTGCATGGTGGTGGCCTGTATGCATGTGGCACTTGCTTAAATTGTAGCAGTTACATGAACCAAAAGTAGTTATGCAGCTTGCACATGGTAAGTATGAATTATTGTTAAGTTCAATTATTTATTTTATTGGAGATTTGTTGCAGGAACAAAACCCCCTTTTTAGCATTCCCAATGCCCTTTTCATTCACAAGTTGCCGAGAATTGGATACCAGACGTTGCTTTCACATACATAATTACTTCTTTGTAGTTTTGATGTTGTTTTTAACCACAAGCATGCTCAAAACTCCCACTTTACTACTGTATGGGGGTTGAATAATGTCCAAGAATGGCCAGAAGTAGAACAAAGGATTTAGGGATGTTGTTGATGTCATGCTATAGGCTGACCTAGAATGTGTCCATATTAAAAATAATTCTCCTTATTGTTGTTTTAATGCTCAGAAATGCCCATAATTAATAGTTGGGGTTGTTACTTCTATTTATTACTGATAGAAGGATGATGTATGACCAAAATTGCTGCTTATCAAGTTGTTTGAGCACAAAAAATGGTTGAAATTGGCTGAGCATGCCTAGGTCAGACAAAATTAGATAAAATGCTCCTTTTTGAAGGCCCAAATTCATTCACACATGGTCTAGAATGCACAATTAATCCCCAACCTACTTAGATCTTCCATGAAGCAGTTGTATGGCTTATAGCCTTTTATTTCCCTCCAAAACAATAGACTAAAACTTCACTCTCTTAATTATCATTCAATTGCAACTACCCTTCCTCCCATTCACATTTTGAGGTCTCATCCTCTAACTGGTTGCATCTGTTGATACATCTAATGTCATTTGGTACTGATATATTGGTGTGGGATCAACTTTGCATTCCAAACAAGACCCTATTGCTGCATTTATGTAATGGCCAGTTTTGGAATTGTGCAACAATTGATTCAAGATCTTAACACTTGTTCAACTATGCCTCAGCCTTCTTCATTGCCCTAGATTTCTCCTTGGTTCGTAACACTTGGATGTGTTGCTTGTGGATATGTGAGTCAATGCTTGATGCATTTGATACTGAAGCTTGGCATTTTAAGAGACATCAGCTCTATCAATATGAATTGTTCGTCCTCTATGTGTTTTCCTTTGACACTCAACATTCATTTGCAGAGTGAGATCAACACTTGTAACTTCTCATTTTAGACACCCTTTTCCTAAAGGCATTTTTTTCATATGCTTACGTGTCCATCCTTGAGCCATCTCTTGTTGGCACGACACTTTAGCATTGATGCATTTGGAAATAGGCTTGTTTTATTTTATATTGTGGGGATTATCCCACATTGATAAGTTAAATACAAACTTTTCTCTTTATATATTCCCATAGTCACACACACCATTGATGCGTGGTGCACTAGCTTTGACTCCTAGTGAGCTTCTCCCTTTGTGACACTTTGGTGGAGTATGGTGAGATTTGAAGGGAATGGGTTTGGCATGAGTTATTGCTGTAGACTTGTAGTTATATCCCCAGGACTAAGTAACAACTATGTTTCTGTTTTTGAAATATTTTTTTTTAACTTATTCCCAATAATAGTTGCATGGACATATCTTTATTAAAAATAGGGAGATCTAGACTCCTAGATGTCTGCAAGTAAAGACGAAGTGGAATGGCATCCAAAATACATCTTTTTTTCATTTTTGAGCAACAAACAGATTATGCTACCTACATTTGCAAGGGGATTGAGCATGTCAACTTTAGCTCCAATCTGAAGAGAATCTACATCTTTCCTAAGAATGCCAATCCTGTCTGAATCCAATCAGCCAACTTTGCTGTAAAAGTTGTGTCTTGTCCCAAATGAAATGAGTTAGTGGCCTGAGGTTGTTTTTCCATGAAATGGAAATACATGTAAATTTGGCCTACTGCATTATTTTTTGCAAGCAAGTTTATAGGCCTGCTGAAACTAATCCATGCAAGGTAACAATTCCTATGATTGTAAAGTACAACCAACAAGAACATAAATCTGCCCTACCAAGTACAACCAACAACTCAGAAAATTGCCCTTGTAAACTACAACTAGCAAACTCAGAAATATGCGTTTGTAAGGTACAGTCAACACAACATAAAACTATCCCTTCAAATCTATGTAGGCTAAATTGAAAAGACGCCCAGAATAGCAAGGAAGGTGCTCTATCAACAATGATTGGACATACTTCTCTTCTAAGAAATTGTTTGTTGGGCTTGGGGGTGTATGATCTATGTGGCATAGGGTATGAGGCCTACCCCTAAGCTTTGTTGAAAGCCATAGCTATGGATCACCTCTTGCCACATCTTTACTAACAAGTATATTGGCAATATATATATTGGCATTCTCATCTCATAGAATACATTATTATCCCTTTGCCTCTTTGATATTTCCAAGAATATTTTTTTATGAGATTTTTCTTAGCTCTGATCCATGAATGTATTGCTACTATCCATATTCATACATGCCAAAGATTGTCACCATTGTGGAAAGAAATGGTGACGTTTCACCGTTATCCTTTAAGGACCATTATAATTATTTTTTTTACAATTTTAATTGAAATGGCAACGGTCCTTTATGTTGCGTCATTAAAAGATTTTCAAAATGAAAATCGGTGACAATCTCATAGCGGTTGTCACCATTGATATGTTAATGGAAATATCCTCAATAGTGAGGGTCATTGCAAGGCCCTCATCATATGTCATTGGCGATGTTCAATTTTTTGGTGATGGAGGCCCTTAGGTCGATCACAAAAACTTCATATAAATTGGTGAGGGTCATTATTTGTCACTAATAATCCTATTAGTGACGAACATTGAATGTCACCACACCACCTCTACTTTTGGGGATGTAGCCGTTGGTGACATTCAAATTTTGGTGACGTCCTCCTTTTTCACCATCACTGATGAGATTATGGTGACATGTCTCAACCCTCACCAATGATCGGTCATTGACCATCACCATATATGCATCAAATGGTGAGGGCCAAAATAGGTCCGTCACCAACACTTCATAATGATTGGTGACGGTCACAACTTGGAATAATAATAATTATTAGTGGTGGACCTTGAATGTCACCACATACCCTCCACTTAAGGTGACGGTGCCTTTGGCGACGCTGAGGTTTTGGTAACAGGGCCCCTTTTGACAATCACCAATGAGTTGATGGTGACATTTTTGGACCCTCACCAATGACCTTTTTTCTTGTAATGTAAGTTGTTAAACCATGTGGACATTGCAGTAAGCAGACTAATAATAAAATAAAATATGGAAAGAAAATAGGAGTTGGATAAAAATGCATAAAGAATAAATGTGCTTAGATATTATACCCATCCCATACCATTTGAATATATAAAAGAGGTATTATTATATTAATGTGATTGGGTATAAGACAAAAGGAAAAACCACGCCCAGGTTCATGTCAAATGACGGATTTTCAAAATGTGCCCAAAGGAAAATATACCAAATACTTTTTACTATGGTGATTAAATAAATGATTTGACCTTTATCATAAAGGAAATCACGTTGGTAAGTTTCGAAAAAGGGAACTTCATTAAAATGAAAATATGAATATTGCATTTACATATGATAATATCCCTTTAAAGAAAGGGAATATTATTTTATGGTAATATACTCTTAAAAGAAACCAAGGAAGAACATACATATGATTTCAGTAAAGAATATAAAGGAGTAGAGAAAGTCTTCGCCGACAAGCCATCTTGTAATTCTTTTCAGTGAAGAGAAATTGGTCATTGGATTCATGATTATGATAGAGGAGCGGATGTAATGCTTTTGCAGAGATTAAGATCATTGGTTGTGGCAGCTTGTATTTCTCTTCTATTTCCAAAATTTTTCCTCTCTGGTGATCTTTCATGAAATAAAGGATTTGAGCTAAAGTTTAGCAATTATTCAAAAACTGTGAATATTTTGTTAAATGATAGATGTACATTTGTGTTCGGCAAGGACTTCAATCTTGGTTGGTTCTTTATTTAATTGTATATGGATTTTGTTGACAAGTTGATTCATGAATATTTTGCATCCTGTTAGGAACTATTGACTACTCTAAAACAATTGAGGCTCAATACATTCATTCTTTCACTAATACTTATAGGAACTTGCCGAGGAGGCACTCCTCTTAGTCCTCTCATTTTCACCTTCTAAATTCATCCTCATTTAAAGCTGGTTTATTGTTCCATTCAATGAAATTCCTTTGTAATTGATATTGTGTCCAATTTAGTTTTTAAAGCTTTTCTTTCTGAATCCATGCCCAATGGAAAGTCCTCTGAGCTAAGAGTTTGCATAACTCAGTCCCGACTCTAATAGTAATCGCTTCCAACTAATTCCATATTAATTCCTTGTTAAATATGACTTACTCTCGTGAATATCTTAAGTTCTAATAGCCTTTGTTTCTCAATAGGCAGAAAGTGTTAGATTTGTAATCTTGTGAGGGATCCTCCTCTAATCTTAGTTCCAGCTAAAGATTTAAATTCAGTTGAAATATGTTCTTCGCTTGATCCCTTATAGCCAGGAATCAACCAGAGTACTAACAATTTCCAACAAGGAAGAAACCTTGGCATGAATAACATGGTCAAGTGGCTACATTGGTGGTATGATTTCACTTAACCTATATTTTTCACCATACTTGAGTAAGTATATTTAGTTTCATTTGAGTTCAACATTTATTGTTACCTATGCATTGCACTTGTCATTATTTCATTTTGATTCATATTGCATTTCATTTTGAACAAGGCATAACATAAGTGTCTACCTATGATTCTTTTAATTTATTTGTTGTTAGATGTGTGTGTAGGTACATGGGTACCCATGATATCCTAGGGGTTCTCATACACTCTCGAAAAGAGTGCACGTCCCACACTTAGATCCAATCATTATGCCTCATAGTGACTGAAGCATTCCTTCTAGATATACCAGAGTGAGGGGTTTCTGTTTTATTGTAAAGGCCAAGTTTTGGGGGCTATATTATGTAGAGCATTGATTTTGGGTCTAAACACCCCTGATCAGGTCATGGAAGGTCCCCTTGGTTTCCATTCCATGATTTGTTGTCTTAGTGGCATTACTAAATGCCTCTTGATGGACGAAAGTCCCCCATCTTGTTATGCATTTGGGAGTTGTGTTGATGTCCAGTACTTCCTGGGATGGGTCCATTAGGACACATGACCAATCTCATATTTTTATTTGTAGAGGTGATTTCACATGTAAGGGTTCTCATACCGAGTTTGGAACACCTCATTTTTCCCACATGGACCTATTTTTTTTATAGAAAAACCCTCCTCTTGGTATCCATATCAATGATGTCATTCCTTAAAGACGAATCTCACATTTTTTAAAAGAAGGGCATTGAGGGAGAAGCATTTTTTGGGTTTTGGGGCATGAGGCCCTCCTTTTATCTCACCTTGCACTTAGTGGAGCCCCATTTCATATTTTTATTGTTATTTTATGTCATTGGGTGGTTTAGTCCCCAAGTTTGTGGGTAACTATCCTAAAATTTTATATTTCATTATTAACCTGTAGGCTCAATTTTGTAGAAGGATGAGGGTTGTCTCATATAAATAAGACATCATCACCTCATTCATAGAACATGGAAAAGGGTTCAAATTATGTATCCTTTTATTTTTCTCTTGGTTTATTGGAGCATTTGAGCTAGTGCACACTTCTCTATGGATGCATTTCTCTCTTACATGAATGGTAAATGGAAAATTTTTTAGGGTTTGATAGTCACATGCTAAGTGGATGCTAAGAATAGTTGTGAGAAATCGTGCCCAAGGGAGACCTTATAGGGTGAATCTCCTTGCTCATTCATTGATTAATGTTTGTAAGTTTATCTCATAACCCTAGTTTAACGTAATTATTGAAGTGCTTTGGACTAAGGTAGGGTTTGTTTGCTAGCATTTTTTCTACTTGCATGAGGATACCTTCCTATCAAGGAGCTCTCCATAGTTCTATTGGGCCTTGGAATTCTCTAGTTTCCCTAATTAGGGTTTTTCTATTTACCCAAGACATTGCTATATTTTCCCTAGTTGCAAGTAGTGGAAAACCATATTAAAAGGAGGGACATTAGCCTCAATTTCTCATAGCCCTAGGGTTTGAGACAATAATCTAATACCCTATCCTTCAACTCGCTTCTTTTTCATCAAATGTTATATGTTTTATTTTAGTTTATGTGTAGAAATATTTTTACACTAGAAAATACCTAAAAATCTAAATAAATTAAAAAATCCAAAAGGTAGTTCTGAATTTTTTTTCTGATCCGCCCTAAAATTTCACCATATGGTTTTATCCACAAACCCTAGAGGGTGTACTCATTTGAGGAAGTGCATTGGGACCCATGAAACCATCGAAAATCGTTAATCCGAGTGTGTTTAGTATTTCTATTTTATCCTCCAAGTTTGTCTTAGTCCAATTGTTCTCTTTCCCTTGAGGGAACACTTTTTGGAGTGCCTTCCTTGGGAAGTATGGCATTGCCTTGGGAAACACGAAATTGCCTCATAGGGCATGATTTTATTTGATAAAGTGAATAACTCCGTATATCATTCTTGTGTCTAGATTTGGTATTGTTTGAATCCAATAAGGAATTGATCATAACTATTATGGTTTCATGGGAGTATTTGTGTCTAGTTGGTGGTTGCATGTATCTTTCACTTATTAGGGTCTCTCCCTAGGTTTTGGATTTACCCAAAGTGTTGAGATCTTAAACTATGGTGACATTGGGTTTAACTCTCTCCCGAGCTTATGTTCAGTAGCATTAAGTATACAATATTTCCTTGATTTGCAAATGGATTCTAGTTTGAGTGGTAACACTTTCCAAACATCATCGAGACAATTTTGACAAACAGGTGCCTCTTGGAACACCCCAACAATCTTGTCACTTTTTCATAGTGATTTGTGTGGTCCACTTCCTTCTGTTTCTTTCTCTAGTTTCAAGTAATTCTTAACATTCATTGATGATTTCTCTAGAGCACTTAAGTTTACTTACTAAACTTAAGAGTGAATTTTTTGACATGTTTTTGGCCTATGAGGCCCTTGGAGAAAAACAATATGGATATAAAATACCAAATTTAATAAAAAATAATGGAGGAAAATATGTAAAAAATAAATTTAAAAATTAATACATTGTACATGGAATTCAGATTCAACATATTTCTCCATATACACCATAGAAAAATGGTGTTATTGATATAAATAATCACAATTTAGTAGAAATGGCTAATTGTAGGATCCAATATAAGGGATTAAGTCCTCCTTTCTAGATGGAATCCATTAATTGTGTTGATTACATAGACAATCACACTCCCAGAAAGTCTATGAAATATATAACACCAGAGGAACCATGGAGTAAAATTAAACTTGATGTGAGCCTCTTTCATGTCTTTAGTAGTGAAGTACAGGCTCACATTCCTAATGAAAAACAAAAGGCAATATCCTAACAGTGAGAAGTGCATATTTGTTGGATATTCTCAAGATGTAAAACGTTATAGACTTCTTAACCAAAATACAATGACATTATTATTGCATCGAGAGTAGGAAGGTGCTCTACATCCTAGTATGGTGGAGATGTTGTCACGTAACATAGCATTATGTACCAAAAATAAAAAGCAATTAAAAAAATTCACGTCAGACCATAAAATAAATAAAAACGAAAACCAAATAAAATGTAATTAAAGAAATCCATGTTGGTTCATAAATAAAAATTTAAATCAAAATAAAATGTTATTAAAAAAATCCATGTTGCCTCATAAAATAAAAAAAATAAAAACAAACATAGATCCATCTTAAACCAAGATCTATCCAGAAAAAAATGTACACCTCCAGAAAAAATTTACACCTCAAGAAATTGGATGCCTCTCGGTGCTTGATATATCCGAGTTTAAGATGGATCTATCCTGGTTAGAATAGATGTTAAATTTGATGAAAATATCTTGGCTTGTGAACCTAAATTGGTGTATGTGCCACCTTCAAAGATTGTACCATCTTCTCTTCTCAACTTCTTTACCTATTACCTACTATGGTTTCTTCTTTAAATGATATCAATGAGGATGGAAATCAACCTCCACTTTCTCACTGTCCCCCATTTGGGTCCATTGAACATGAATTTGATGTTGAACTTTGGTGTTTCCATTGATGTCAAACAAGAAGTATAATGATGTCAAGCAATAAGCATGAAGTCTTAAATCCAGTTTGAAGAAGTATATAGAAAATATGTGTGCAAGTATCTGCAAGTCAAAGGAAGTCTTAAAACAGTGCTACAGAACGAGTTTGTCTATGCATGGAAATCCAATGTGCAAGTCCCACCAAGCTATGGAACTAGTGTGCACAATACCCACAAAGTCATGGCACTCCATCCACGCAAGATAAGACAAGTGGAAAATGTTTGAGTAATTTTGACAAAAAATAAAGGAAAAAGGTGTGTCACCGACTTAGAGAAGCTCCAACTTGTGGACATATCAATTGAGCAAGTTTAGTATAAATATGAGTTAGATTGATGAATAAGAAGTAAGCTTGTAAGCACAAATGAAGTAGCATTCTAAATTTTCAAGCTTCGAGACAGATGAAATTCTCTTGGGAATCAAAGGCAATATGAATTGAACAAGTGCGTGAGGTTACAAGACATGCAGAAGAATAAGGAGCAATCGTGTAGATATAAGGATAATTTGTGAGAAAATCCTAAGGAGCATGTGGATGAGTATGTGCATGGAATCAGAACTACAAGAAGGGCCAAAGAAAAAGTTATGAGGAGAATTGAAGCAGAGCATGTCAAAAGTGCACACAGCAGGAAGCAAAGCAAAGCACAGGACATAGTGTGAATTGTGTGTGCAAATATGAAGACAATGTGACAAAAGTAAAACAACATCTATCTCAGGGTGGAAGGACAGGGAAATGAAAGGAGATGGAAATATCCACTTAGGTTGGTGCCTAAAAACAACAATTTGGTGCTTTTGTAGAGTATTGGTGTCCTTGCAGGTTGGATCTTGTACGAGCAAGTTGTTGCTTGCATAGAGGATTAATATCCTTACAAGTTGGAACATATAATCAGCAAGTTGGTGCTTGCATGTGGGATTGGTGTCCCAATACAATTGGTGTCTAAGTGAGTTGGTGTTCACATCATTGGATATTGGTTTCTTCCATCTATCTATGTAATCCAATTTTCATACATATACATATGCATATACATATACATACATACATATATATATATATATATATATATATATATGTATATATATATAATTTTTCAAGTATTCTACGCACAATTGTCTTTTATTGATGTGCTCTTAAATAGGAATTGGTGCATGATTTTTAAAGTGAAAAAATGTTTAATCTATCCATGATACTGATTCAACCCCCCTCCCAGTATCATTAATAATTCCAACATTTGCACCAACACCATTGCTTCCTAGATGAGTATGTTCAACGTGTGAAGTAGCTAGTGATATTGCCAATGATCCCAGATATTAGCATTGAACATGTTCACATTTCAAGCAAAAGTTTCAAAGACTAATGATATAGAGACATTTGCAAAATATTATGGCCATCCAGATTGGGGCACAGATATGAATGAATAATATCATTCCTTAATGGTGAATGATACTTAGGATCTTGTACCTATTTTGAAATGAAGAAAAAATGTCATATGTAAATGGGTCTATATAACTAAGTATACATCTAATGGAATTCTTGAACGAATAAAAGCAAGGTTAGTTTCCAAAGTATTTTCCCAAGTTGAAGGAATTGACTACAAAAACCTTTTTGCATGTCACCAAAATTAACATTGTCTACCTTATTCCAGCTATTTCCACTTTACATAAATGAAAATTCCATCAAATGGATGCCAAGTCTTCCTTCTTGCATGGGGACTCACAAGAATAAATTTACATGGAACAATATCCTAGCTATGTTAAGAATGACTCCAACCTTGTTTGCCACCTTAAGAAATATCTATATGGCCTTAAGCAAGCTCCTTGGGATTAGTGTGCTAAACTATATATATTTCTCCTTGACACTTGTTTTTCTAAATGCCATTCCGACCTCAATGTCCATACTAAGAAAGTAGGAAACTATTACATAATACTTCTTCTTTATGTTGATGATGTTATTCATACTAGTAGTGACTTTAAACTTTTAACCCATGTCAAATCCATCCATAAGAACAAATATGAAATGACCAACTTAGGACATTTGCATTATTTTCTTGGCCTTCAAGCCTTGCAAACCAAAGAAAGAATTTTTCTTTCTTAATCTAAGTATGATTATGACATTATTCATTGCTTTCTCATGGATGATTGTAAACTGGCTCCATCCTCCTTCCAATATGGAGTCAAACTTACTACCACCGCACTACACCCAAAATATATGTCAATTTGTATTGTCATTTAGTTGGTAGTCTTTTGTACTTGACTTGTACCCATCCTAATATTTCGTTAATTTTACTTTGGTCTTTTTTCCCGGTATATGCAAATGCCCCATGAAAATGTTTGGAAATCGACAAAAGGATACTTGGGTATATTTGGTGTATAGTTCAATTTGGGATTCATTATAGTTTAGGGGGAAATCCTTTGTTGGTTGGTTTCATTGATTTAGATTAGGTTGGTGACCCTAATGATTGGAAGTCTACTAATGGTTATGTTTTTCAGTCTTGGTTCCATGCATATCACTTGGGCATGTAAGAAACAACAAGCTCTTTCTCTTTCTTTAGCAGAAGTTGTTATAGCGTATTTTGCCACCTTGTGAGCATTTATACTATTTGGACTATGTTATTCATTTCACTGACTCAGAACCACTTTTTTCCCTCCAGGAACCTCTTTTTCCCTATTTTGTTCCTGTATGCGAGTTGCTTTACTGCAACTTGCGCATGCACGGGCTGTCCCATTATAGCCTGCGTACATTGAGTTAAATGGTAAATTATAGTAAAAACTCTATTTTTACTCCAAAAAGTGGTCATAGGGTGACCTTTGGCCCTCCATGTATCCTGAAACGACTTGATTCGACCTTTCACCTACCTTTGGAAGGTTATATATTGAGCTCTTATGATACATGGAAGGAGGAGAAAGAGAGAGAATTGAAACTCTATTGGATTTTTGCCATAGCTTGAGTCTACATCCATTGATCCTAGTTGTTGTGAACCTCTTATGTTCACCTTCCAAACTCTTCCATATCTTGTCAAGGAATCTATCCTTTACTCGTGAGTACTTTTCCATTGCATGGGGGATTGAAGTGGTGGAGACACAAGTGGAGGGACCTAGTTCTCGGTTCAGATGAATTGCTGGAAAGAGGTTGTATCATGTACTTGTTTACATTAATAGAAATACTCATTTTCTCATCTAATTGATCTTGTGAATGGTTGTTTATTAACATTGGGTAACATCTGCTTATTATATCACGGACCATGCTATTGTTTATGCTAACATGTTTCATATATTATATGCACTTACTTGTCTACATCGAACGTCTGGTTGAAGGTTCTTCATTTATTCCACATCTTAGCATTTACATTTATATAGCATTGCATTGGGAATTGAGATGATTTATGGTAGTCATCTGTCTTTTGAAGTCTACCCCAAGCCATAAGAAGTTTTTCTCCGTAACAGAAATGGCGACTCCACTGGGGAAAAACCTCCATCTTGGGGATTTTGGGAATTTTTCCTTACTTTGAGTCTCTGTTCTATCGAGTTTCTATGTCGTTGATTGGATGTTAGGATCTACATAGAAAATCTTGATTTTTCTTGGCTGTTTGATTCATTTTTGGTCCACCTACCTTTCCATGTACGTGGGTTAGCTTTTCTTAACCCGCGTGGATGTGCAACTATTAGTATAGTAGCCTGCGTATACACTCTACTGTTCTATGAACAATTGCATACAACTCTGGGATTGATTTGTTTTTTATCTTTGGTTGTTGTTGGGTGAATTATGGGTGTTCCTGAGTCTTAGTAGGCCTGTATTCTAACTATTTCATGCCTCTTTACTGACTAGAAATTCGTATTTCTTTATTTTTTTGAGCTTTTGGTTTTCAACCATTTTTTGGTTTTTATAGCTCATTAGCTTGGCCGAGTCTTACTTTTTGGGATTTGTTTTTTTTCCTTCTTT
The DNA here is from genome assembly GCA_027924585.1 of Larix kaempferi. Lineage (NCBI taxonomy): Eukaryota > Viridiplantae > Streptophyta > Pinopsida > Pinales > Pinaceae > Larix > Larix kaempferi. The sequence continues at coordinate 1,286,412 of BSBM01000967.1, forward strand.
GCATTTTCTGCATTTTTCTGAAGAGTTCTGATTCTGCTTGCATTTTTCATTCATCTATATTGAAAAATACAAAAAAAAACATTGTTTTGCATTTTCATTTCATTTATTCTGAAAATACAAAAAAATTGCTTTATGTTATTGCATTTTGCATCAGAGTGCTTGTGATTTCATTACGACTTGCTTGATCATGAAATTGTAAAGAGATTGCATTTTTATTTCTAAAAACAAAATGTTGGTTTGATTGTCATTTAGTGGCATATTTGTTCCATTGATAGAAGGCTCTAGTGTTTATTGGATGTGCATACTATTGAGTCTATTCACACCATTAGTTTCATGACCATATCCTTTGAGTAATCACATCCATTAAAATCAACGCTTAATCTAAAATTGATTAGAAACGATTTTCTCTTTTATAGGGTGCACCAACAAGTATAGGTTTAGAGTCTTCGAATAGATCACTGTGAGTTAACAATCCAAGAATATTGAACCAAACATTGTGTGTCTGACTAGGGAGTGGTGAAACCCATGGTATACATCAGTGTTCTCAAGAATCTCTACTCAAACCAAAGTTAAGCACGAGGTCACGGGAGGTTGGTTGCGGAGATAGCCCTCCAATACTGGTTGAACTGTTATATTTTAAGCATTAATTCAATATGCTATAGGATCTTCATTGAGAGAATAACATGTACAATATATCAATGCATAACGATCATATCAATCATCACAAGAATCAAAAGCATGAGACAATAGACACACAGATTTTTCTGTGGGGAAAACCCTAAGGTGAAAAACCCCACAACTTCCTCAGAGATAGATAGAGGAATGGCTCAACCAAAGTACAACCAAATACAATAGATAGTCTCCTACTATGCAGCTTGATCCTCCTCCCTCAATGTGTGCCACTTTTTGAGTGAGAGAAGAGATGATCAAAATAGAGAATCCCGACTCTCTACTTATACTTGTCCTTACCTACCTAATTACTTATGGGGTCGACTTGTCTAAATCAGCCTAATAACCCTAGTTACATATATATCGGGTCGACACCCACATCAGGTAGTGTAATAACCCATCGGAAAGTTAATCTACTTGCGACACTTGTCAATACAAATGACGACACTTCCTTATAGAGGAATAACACATCTCTTATAAGGGTACAATATATATATATATGAAATACATTCCGAAGTTACATATACATCAACACTCCCTCTTAACTAGGAAGGTATTTCTCGACACAGATCATCGGGCGCAAGTCTTCTTCTCTGGATCATCGTCATCGATGCATCGTCATCGAATCAGCTACTGCTATCTCATCCAATCTCTGAATCTACTTGTCATAGGAAGTTCTACAGAGCCTATCCTTTTTCATACTAGATGTAGGCTCACCACCTGTAGGTCTTCATCATCACTGGTCATACTATGGAATCCTCAGGACTCATCACGTGCGTCTACAAAACCTCGCAAGAGCATCCTAGGCCTTTTACGAGCATACAGCTCAACCTCTCGAATCGCTCGGGATCTTTTACATGCCACTGCACAACCTGTCCACGACCACAGAGTATCAAACTGATACTTCACCACACATCCAACTGATGTATATCGTCACATGATCAACCTGATCATCATCATCATCTGCGAGCAAGCCATTAAGTAGATACACCTCAGGACTGATTACACTGCCTCTGCAAAACCTGCAAGATCTCTCAGGACTGATTACACTGCCTCTGCAAAACCTACAAGAGCATCTCAGGACTAATTATATGCCTCTGCAAAACATGTGTACCAAACTGTCACATCAATGTCTTCAGATCACCACCAAGTCCACAGAGCACAACCCAGATGCACACACACAGCACTTACACTCACTAGCATGGGAGGACCAACCTACTACCATCTGGGAAAGGCTAACATCACTTACATCAATGACCATGGGAGGAACAACCTACCACCATGTTGGAATGGCACAACACTTACATCAACGACCATGGGAGGACCAACCTACCACAATGTCGGAATGGCACCAGCACTTATATCTCACCATAGGAGGACCAACCTACCACTATGTGAGAATGGCCCAGCACTTACATCTCACCATGGGAGGACTAACCTGCCACCATGTGACAATGGCCCAACACTTACATCTTACCATGGGAGGACCAACCTACCACCATGTAAGAATGGCTCAGCCCTTACATCTTGCCATGGGAGGACTAACCTGTCACCATGCAAGAATGGCCTGGCCCTTACATCCTGCCATGGGAGGACTAACCTGCCACCATGCAAAAATAACCCAGTGTGCATCTGTGTCTCTGGACTTCATCACTTCCCTCTGGAAGGCATCTCGATCTGAAGTACACCAAGTCTCCCTCTGAAGTATTCAAACTTCACTTTGGCAAGCGGCTTGGTCAACACATCGGCTATCTGCTCGTCTGTCGCAACATACAGGAGCTTCATAGCTCCCCTCTACACCATATCCTTGATATAGTGGAACTTGATCTCAATGTGCTTCGACCTGTCATGGAACACTGGGTTCTCTGACAACTTCACATAGCTCTGGTTATCGCAATATAGGTAGCACTCAACTGGAGATCAAACAAATCAGATAGTAGCTTCCTAAGCCATACTACCTCAGAACTAGCTGAACAAGCTGCAACATACTCTGCTTCAGCTGTACTCAGTGCCACATAGGACTGCTTCCTGCTAAACCAAGAGATCACACCTGATCCCAGACTGAAGCAACACCCCGAAGTGCTCTTCCGATCAATGGCACTACCTGCCGAATCCGAATCAACATAACCCTCCAGGTTAAACTTTTGATTCGTCTCGTACTTGAGCCCGTAATCCACTGTACCCTTCAGGTACCTCAGAACATGCTTTGCAGATATCAGGTGAACATGTCTCGGATCTATCAGATACTGGCTCAAGGTGTTCACCGCAAAGCAAATATCTGGCCTTGTATTCGTCAAGTACATCAAGGACCCAATCATCTGACGATACATCATAGCATCAACCGGCTCAGAAGAAGCGTCACACAGAAGCTTCAGGTTCAATGCCATAGGTGTGGCCATGGCCTTGCAGTCCATCATCCCAAAGGTCTTCAGGATCTTTACTGCATACTTCCCTTGTCCAAGGAAGATCCCATCTACACTCTGCCACACCTCCATACCAAGAAAATAGTGCATCATACCCAAGTCCTTCATCCCAAACTCGGCAGCTAGCTTCTTCTTTGTGTCGGCAATCAGTCTATCCTCACCTATCAGAAACAGGTCATCCACATACAATAGCAGAATCATTGGATTTCCCTCCTCAACCTTGTAGTAAAGGTTGGAATCTGCTTTACTCTTGGTAAAGCCCAAACTAGATAGGAAGCCATCTATCCTGCCATACCAGGTCCTGGGTGCCTGTTTCAAACCATACAGGGCTTTCTTCAGTTTGCACACATGTGTTCCTCTATCATGTGTCTCAAACTCGAGTGGCTGCTCCACATACACTTCCTCTTCAACTACACCATTCAAGAAAGCAGTCTTGACATCCATCTGGTGTACCTTCCATTTCATTACTACAGCCAGAGCAAGTACTGATCTAATGGAAGTGTATCTGGCCACAGGAGTGAAAGTCTCTTCATAATCAATTCCTTCTTTCTAGGAGAAGCCATGAGCTACAAACCTAGCTTTGTATTTCTTGATGCTACCATCTGCAGCATGCTTAACCTTATAGATCCACTTGGAAGTTACCACAGACTTCCCATCTGGTCTTGGGACCACATCCCAAACATCATTCTTCATAATAGATTGGTATTCTTCGATCATAACATCCTTCCACTCTTTCTTTTCTGTAGCTTCTTCATAACTGGAAGGTTCTTTATCCATGATGTCACAGAGTAAAGCAACATAACTAGTATGTGACCTTGTCCTTTTTCTTTCTCTGTGTTCTTCTGGAATGCCAAATCTCTCTGCATCTTGGATGAGCTCTCTAGCCCATGTAGGTTTCCTCTTGTGAGAATTCTTCTCACGAGGTGTATCCACAGGTTCTTGTGGATCTTCCATTTCTCGATCTTCTTCAGGAACTGCTTCATTCATTGTGGTGTCTTGTGTTCTGGATATTCTGGGTTCTTCATTGTCTTCAACAGGTGTCTTTCTCGATTTTTGTTAAGCTGAACTTTCATCAAAAGTTACATCTCTACTGATGTCAATCTTCTTGAATCCAGGGAAGTAGATTCTGTAAGCTTTTGAGCTTTCACTGTAACCCACGAATATACCCTTCGTTCTTGAAGGATCCAACTTTGACCTTTTCTCTTTTGGAATGTCAGTGTATACTGGATAGCCAAATATTCTGAGATGGCTCACTTCTAGTTTCTTACCAGTAAACACTTCTTTTGGTGTTTTGTTCTCAAGTATCTTATGGGGTGTTATGTTCTGTACATATACAGTTGTCCTTGCTGCTTCAGCCCATAGGTGCATAGGTAAGTCTTGGTCATGAAGCATTGCCCTTGCTGCTTCCATGATTGTTCTATTCTTTCTCTCGGCAACCCCATTCTGCTGTGGATTGAAAGGAGTAGTCAACTCCCTCTTAATCCCCAAATCACTGCATAACTTCTTGAATTCTCTTGAAGTAAATTCTCCACCATTGTCAAATCTGAAGATCTTGATCTTCAAGTCAGTTTGGTTTTCTATCAAGGCTTTGAATTCCTTGAAATTGTTAAACACTTCATCTTTGTTCTTCAAGAAGTAGATCCAAATCTTCCTATATAAATCATCAATAAAGGAGACATATTATACATACCCACTTAGAGAACTGGATGACATGGGACCACATACATCCGAGTGGATAATATCCAAGATTCTTTTTGCCTTGCTTTCACTGCTTGGAAATGTCTTCTTTGTATTCTTTCCCTTTGCACAACCTTTGCAAATGCCTTCATGCTTTGTCTGGATTTCAGGAAGAACTTCTACCGCTTTGCTTGCAATTGGTAATGCCCTGTAATGCATGTGTGCAAGCCTTCTGTTCCAAAGTTCACTTGGTTCTACAGAATCATGGACCATGGCTTGTTCTGGATGGCCCTTCAATTTGTACAATCCTCCCTCTTGCTCTCCAATCACCACTGCATCATCTATAGACTTACCCTTAGGCCACATTAAGACTTGTCCATCTATAAATGCAAACCTCATGCCTTTTGCATCCAATGCAGATATTGAGAGTAGATTGGTCTTGAGACCTGGAACATAGAGTACGTCTTTCATCTTCATAGACTTTCCAAAGTCTAGTTGATATGAGGCTTCACCACTACCTTTTATGGGATACTGGTAGTCATCTCCAAGCTTCACCTTGTGGGGTGAATCATGTTCAGATAGATTCACAAAGGATTCTTTGAATCCTGTCATATGTTTGGAAGCCCCACTATCTATGAGACAATCATTACTTCCACGAGTAATGGTTTTGGTGAAAGCAAAAATCAAAACATATTCTTCATCACTTAAAGAATCTTCACTATCTTCTCTAGCCCTCTTCCTGGGAGGTTCATCATCCTCTGCAGCATGAGCATGATGTCTTCTTTTGAAGTTCTTCTTTTTGTGAGTACCCTCTTTCTTATTCTTAGGGCAATCTCTGGCATAGTGTCCCTTATCATCACATGTATAGCAACGGACATGGGTCATGTCCCTTCGATGTCTGGGACTACCTCTTTGATTCTGATATTTTCCTTTTTGCCATGATGGTGAGCTTTCTTGTCACCATGTCTTTTGGAGTGAGTTGTGAGTGCTTGGTCTTCACTCCCCATCTTCTCTTCTCTGGCTACAATTCGAGCTTCTTCCTGTGAGCATTCTTTCCACAGTCTAGCAAAAGAGATAAGTTTCTTTCTAGCACAAATTCCTTGGATGAAGGAATCCCATGACCAAGGGAGGCCATTAAGAGTGGTCATCACCACTTCTCCATTTTCTATGTCTTCACCCACAACTTCAAGTTGTTCTTTTATCTGGGAGACCCTTGAGAAATATGACTGCATAGTCTCTCCATTCTGGATCTTGATATTCTTCAATTGATTCCTCATGGTCATCTTCCAATTTATGTTCTTGCCTTCAAATAGTTTGGTCAAGGAATCGAACATCTCTTTGGGTGTCTTTAGGGATGACACATGAGGGATGAGATGATCTTTAACAGAATCAGCAATGATCCTCTTTGCCTTAACCAAATTCCTTTTGTGAAGAGCCTTAGCCTCTTCTCCCTCTGGGACAGGGACCTCTTCACTTATATAAGTATCCAACTCATTCTCTTCAAGGATTAACCCAATCCTATACTTCCATGCTCGGAAGTTATCAGCTCCTTCAAGCTTTTCCTCAAGTTTGGTGTGGTGAGACATCTTAAAGAGTACTTCAAATGGAAATAGAAAAGATTTGAGTCTTACCACTTGATTGCTGAAAACCGGATCTAGTGCCGGATTAGGGTTTGAGTTTCCCGGAGATCTACACAACCAAAAATCTTGAACCAAAGCTCCAAACTTCTGATTTTCCAAGGAGCTTCTAGCTGTGTCTTCATATTTCAAAAATTCCTATTTTTGAGGAAACCCTAATTTTTAGGGCCAAAACTGAAAGTGCTCAGAATTGAATTCTAATTGGACAGATAGATTCACCTTACTGAGGAGAGTCAATCCATCATATTACTTTTCCAAAATCTGTGGAGAGAAACCGAAAAACAAGAAGCCCTAGCTTCTGCAACTACACAATGTCTTCTTCTCAGGTTAGCTCTAATACCATGTTAGATTTTAAGCATTAATTCAATATGATATAGGATCTTCATTGAGAGAATAACATGTACTGTATATCAATGCATAACAATCATATCAAGCATGTCAAGCATCACAAGAATCAAAAGCATGAGACAATGGACACACATATTTTTCCGTGGGGAAAAACCTAAGGTGAAAAACCCCACAACTTCCTCAGAGATAGATAGAGCAATGGCTCAACCAAATTACAACCAAATACAATAGATAGTCTCCTACTATGTAGCTTGATCCTCCTCCTTCAATGTGCGCCACTTTCCGAGTGAGAGAAGAGTGAGTTCTGAGATGATCAAAATAGAGAATCCTGACTCTCTATTTATACTTGTCATGACCTGCCTAATTACTTATGGGGCCAACTTGTCTAACTCAGCCTAATAACCCCAGTTACATATATATCGGGCCAAAACCCACATCAAGTATTCTAATAACCCATTGGCAAGTTAATCTACTTGCAACACTTGTCAATACAAATGACGACACTTCCTTATAGAGGAATAACGCATCTCTTATAAGGGTACAATAAATATATATATGAAATACATTCCGAAGTTACATATACATCAACATGAACGTGGGATATATTTCCAGGATTTGTTCATGTTTGGGGACTCTTGGGGGATTTGACCCTCTTCAGTTTCAGGCTTAGTTACCCTGTCGATACAATGGATCCCACCTGCGACTGCCCTCCTATGCATTGGTTATACATAATTGCCATATTTTCTTTACCTAGGTATCACATAGGGTACTTGCAGCGGTTATTCTATGAGTACCTGAATCAGATAGGGGTCAGACATCACAGTTGTTGTTTCTATAGGGATTTGAACCTGTGCATGCAGTGAATTCTAGGGGCCCTTATAACTGATTCTGTTACCTCCGGTTATAGTTTGGGAGTCTCAAGCCTCTCCCAAGTGAGACATATTGGTTGTAGTGTCGGGAGGTCCCTTAAGCCAGTCCTGTTTGTGTGCATTTGGTTGTAGTTTCTTTTAGGTGTATGCTCTGTGACGATCTAGTAGGCCATTAGGAGACGTTTATTTGTTGACTTTTTGAAGTCATCATGGATTGAGATCCACCTCTCCGTCAATCTCGTAGGTTGGCTGGTTTACCAGCTAGCGATCCATCGAAGTATTTTATTAAGAAGCGTCGGAATACTACTACTAGTCTTTCATTTACATCTCATAAGCCTCAGAGAGCTCCTATCATGAATTCCGCATCTGGCATGATGGGAGTCCTCGTGACTCCGTCCGATGGCACTACAGGAAAATCCCTTCCTCCCACTCCTAGAGATGGATGGGGAGGAGGTTTGCCACACCACACTCCTCCTGGGTCTGGAACATCCCATCCCACGAGCAAAAATCCTTTTGATGAAACATGGTCAACAGGTTATTTATATGGTTCATCCTTGGGGATGCCAGGTTATGGTTCCACATTCGTCCCTACGACCTCACACCCTTTTTCAATTGGTATGCTCGGTTATATGTCGATTGTTACTTCCACCATGCCTAGTAGTCATGCTAGCTCTATCATTGGGATGGGGGGCACTACAACCCCTTTTAATGCATATCAGTTTGGGAGTGGTCACATCCCTCCATCTACTCCATATGTTGGTGTGATAATCTGCAGTAGGATATGACAGTTGTAACAAGCCTCACACAAACTCTCAAGAAGTTGAAAAGAGAAAGAGAGGAATGCACTCAATAATCACTCACGAACACAAAAAATGGAGAATAGCAGTATCATATATCAGCTGTGAGCTAGAACTGTGAATAATGAATACAATAATGCAATAACTATGTAGAGAATTTGAATTAATGAAGGAGGCCATTCGAATCATGCTCAAATTCTAGCTTGGATAACATTGGAGACATCATCCAGTCAGTAGTATCAATCATAAATGGTAATAGCCAGTCAAGTGAGTCCACCTGAGTCTAACAAAACCATCTAGGCATGAATCAGGGGATGGAGACTCCAAGGAGGGCGCATGAAGCTATCAAAAGATCAAGTGGCACTCCATAAATAGCTAACTAGGAGCTACATGAAGTTAACATGAGCAATCGATGGAAGAACTGCTCAATCAATGCACTAACTGACTGTCATACTCCTCGTAGGTGAGATAAGGCGCTCTAACTGAATGATAACTGGTGGTAGGTGATAAAAGGCGCACATGTCATGCAGAAGAGTCAAATAGGGTGCATCAGGTAGGTAGGAGGGCTACTAGGGGATGAAGACAAGCTCTATGGAGCTAAAAATAGGCTCTAGGTGCTGGGAGGAACACCAAGATGATGACTGGATGCATGCAAATGCATGCAGACAAGCAAATCTGAAAAATGATGGTGAGAATATTCCAACACCCCCCCCCTCAAGATATACTATGATATAGTAACTGAAAACTATAAAATAGGGCCCTAGTGATTGAGACCAAAGGTCACCCCGTACAATCAATCTAAATAAACTAAGTGAGAAAAGAGGGAAAACCCAATGGGAAGAAATCCCTCCCTCAAAATAGACTGAAGGATGCTAATGTATGATATAATTACTCACCCCAAGAAGAGATCTAAGGTAAGTGAACCTCTTCACCGTGAAGGTCTTGGTGAAGATCTTTGCTCTTCCATCGGAAGGTAGAGCAGTGAGATGATCTGATCATGCACTAATCCTCTGTTGCAATGCATGTGTATCTCAATGTGTTTGGTTCTCTGTCTCAGAACCAGATCTGTGGAGATCCTAATGGCACTTTGATTGTTGCAATAAATGACAGGTGGAGTACTGAATCGAATCCCAAACTCTGATAAGATGCCCCACAACCAAATGCACTTTGTGGTTGCATTTACTGCACCTCTGTAGTGGGCCTCTACTGGAGAAATAGCTAAAGCAATCTGCTTTTTGTTCGACCAACATATAGGTCTAGATCCAATCATGAAGGAAAAACCATATGTATACTTCCAATCTGAGCTATCTCCAACCCAATAAGAGTCAGTATATCCAACCAGGTTCAAAGGACACCCAGCTGAATAGTGAAGACCATGAGTCTTGGTACCTTGCACATAATGCAAGATCCTCTTTGTTGCCTTCCAGTGAAGTTCATGAGGCTCATGTATGTATCTGGAGACAGCAATGACTGCATAGGATAGATTGGGCCAAGTGTGTGTGAGAAACAAAAGGCTACCAATCAACTGTCGATACAAAGTACTGTCTACCAAAGGTGTAGAAGATCCATCCTCAAGGCTGATCCCTGAAAGAAAGGGGAATGCAGCTGGTTTGTATTCGCTCATATGGAATCTATCAAGCAGATCTGAAGCATACTTGGATTGAAGAAATTTTGTTCCTGAATCACTCTAGGTGACTTCAAGACCAAGAAATTGCTTAAGCAATCCCAGATATAACATGGAGAAGGAGTTGTGCAAAGTAGTTTTTACAGATCTAACACATGAAAAATTGCTCCCTGTAATCAACAAATCATCAACATAAAGTACAATGAGAAGTAAGGAGTTACCATCATGTCTCATGTAGACATTCGAATCTGGTTTGCACCTCTGAAAATCTTGTGAGAGCAAGAAGGAATCCATCTTGGCATACCAAGCTCGAGGAGCTTGCTTAAGCCCATACAAGGACTTCCTCAATCTGCAAACAAGTGAAGTATCATCAATATACCCCTCAGGTTGCTTCATGTAGATCTCCTTCTCTATATCTCCATGAAGGAAAGCACTCTTGACATCCATATGATGCACTTCCCAGTGCTTGGATGTAGCAAGAGAAAGAACAAGACGGATGGAATCCATCTTAGCAACATGGGTGAATGTCTCAGAATAGTCAATCCCATGAACTTGGGAAAGATCTCTTGCAACCAATATAGCCTTGTACTTGTTGGAGACTCCATCTAAATCCATCTTAGTTCTATAGATCTACTTGCATTGAACAAGTTTCCTTCCAGGTGGGAGAGAAACAAGCTCCCAAGTCTCATTTCTTTGAAGAGATTGATACTCTTCTTCCATAGTAGCTACCCATCTCGGATCTTGGGAGTCTTCAAAGCATGTCTTTGGATCAGATCCAATCATAAGAAAGCATCTCTCATCTAGAAATGGATCTGAGGGAGAGAGTGTAGTTTTTGTATCATGAAGATCAGATCTATCTTTAACAAGCTCAATGGTGGAGACAGGAGTAGTGGTCAGCCATGTAGCAATAGGAGACGAAACATTAGGTTCTATATCTTCAGGCTCTTATGGATCTATATCTAGCATTCGCACTTCTTCAAGAGTCCTCTTTTTCTTAATCTTCTTTTGTGGATCTTTGCATTTCAAGAAACCTTTGCAGGTGCCATGAGCAAACTTGTCATTTGGAAGACCTTCAACCACATTTTGAGCTTGCATGTCTTGCAAATGCTTGTAGTTGAGATGTCCAAATATCTCATGCCACAATTTTCTTTCTTCATTGTCATGAGTATGGAGAGCAGATGGCTTTCAGAGCGGTAAGAAGTGGGAAAACTCGTAGAGTTTTGAGGTGTGATTTGCAACTCCTTTTGCAATGATTTTCCCCAAAACCATGTGTTGCATCTCGACTTCATTTGGAGAAAAGATCACTCTTTTGGGCTCTCCAATATGAGTCATTTGATGCATTGAAAGTAAATTTACTGTGAGATAAGGAACATAAATCGCATCAGAAAAGTAACCATGGTCAAGATTGATTCTTCCAATCCCCTAAGAGGAGACTTCTGAATCATGGCCCAACATGATGGAACGGCCAACTGAGCATTCGAAGTTGGAGAAGAGATCTTTGGAGGAAGTCATATGTCTTGAAGCTCCTAAATCTATGATGAATGAATATTTTGTTGATGCACTTTCCATGCGGGCATGGCATCTCTCTTTGTCCTCAAATTTAGAAGGTTCAGTATAAGTATCTTTCTTCCTTGCACATGCATGTACAAGAAAATTTTTCTTCTCAAGTAACTGAGCCATCAATTCTATAGTCTTCTTCATACAAGAACTCTTAGGATGAAATCCCCGATGACAATATGTGCACTTGGATCTCTCTTTCCGAGATTGCTTGTTCTTCTTTGAGTTTGAAACCCCATATGACTAACATGGAACATCTTTTGGCTTTGTATCATTTTCTCTATTTTCAGAAAAGTTTTGCTTGCCCTTTGCATTTGCTCTTTTGGCCTCAGCAACTGTAAGGGCCGAATCCAAATTTGTTTTGATCATTCCCATGGAGATTAACTTCTCCTCCTCCTGTGTAAGAGATTGGATGAATTCATCAAGTGAGGGAAACATCCATTTTGGAATGGACATCTTAGCTAACTGAAATGTGGAGACAAAAACTAAGAAGTTTGGCCCCAATTTGGAGAGAATGGAAAGAATGAGTTGTTTGTCTTCTTTCACTATCTCATATCTCTTCAACTGAGAAATCAAGCTTTTGAACTTGGTTAAGAATGCATTGATGGATTCGAAGCTTTCAGGACTCAAAGAGATGAGTTCATTCTCCAATTTATGACCTTTAAGATCATATTTCTGTCCAAAGAGGGATTCGAGCTTGTCCCAAACTTCTTTTGGAGATGTTAGATCGATGACATGGAAGTGAAGATCTTCAGAAATTGAGAGAAGAAGTAAGCGTACTGCTTCATCAAGCCTATCCATGTACTTGGATTTCTCTACTGCACTGGTTGGTTCGACCATAGTTCCATTTAGTATCCTGGTGAAGCTCTTGGAACTCATGAAGAGAGCCATCTTAGCTTTCCATTCGACATAGTTGGAAGAAGTGAGTTTCAGATCCATCTGAGAAGTGAAGGTTGAATTGAAGAGGAATTCAAATGGGTGAATAAACCTGCAAAACAAGAAGAGTTTTGTTGATGGAGATTTGCTACACTTCGAATGAACACTACATTAGGAAACCTGAGCAAATATGACTAAGTCCTTCACACCTGGATAGACCTCACTGGATTGCTCCAGTGAATTCAAGGTAATAGCACCAGGATTTGTTTTGGAAACTCAGAGGCTTCTGGTGCTCAGTGAAAGATAACTGCTCAAAGAAATGTTGCAATGGCTGCAATTCGAATAGCTACTGAAAGTTCTGATACCATATGATAATCTGCATTATGATATGACAGCTATAACAAGCCTCACACAAACTCTCAAGAAGCTGCAAAGAAGAAGAGAAGAATGCACTCAATAATCACTCATCAACACAGAAAATGGAGAATAGCAGTATCATAGATCTGCTGTTAGATGGCACTGTGAATAATGAATATAATAATGCAATAACTCTGTAGGGAATTTGAATTAACCAAGGAGGTCATTCGAATCATGCTAAAAGTCTAGCTTGGATAACATTGGAGACATCATCCAGTCAGTAGTATCAGTCATAAATGGTAATATTCAGTGAAGTGAGTCTAACTGAGTCTAACAGAACCATCTAGGCATGAATCAGGGGATGGAGAGTCCAAGGAGGGCGCATGAGGCCGTCAGAAGATCAAGTGGCACTCCAGAACTAGCTAACTAGGAGCTATAGGTAGATAGCATGAGCAATCAGTGGAAGAATTGCTCAATCAATGCACTAACTGACTGTCAGACTCTTGGTAGGTGAGATAAGGCGCTCTAACTGAATGATAACTGGTGGTAGGTGAACAAAGGTGCACATGTCATGTAGAAGAGTAAAATAGGGCACATCAGGTAGGTAGGGGGGATACTGGGGGTTGAATACACACTCTAGGGAGATGAAAATAGGCTTTAGGTGCTGGGAGGACCACGAAGATGATGATTGGATGCATGCAGACATGCAAATCTGAAAAATGATGGTGAGAATATCCCAATAGTTGGAGGAGGGCCACCTCCTATGACAACCCCTAGTTTTATTGTGAACCCATTTTCGAGTGGAGGTTTCACGATAGGTATCAGATCTACGACTTACGTTCCATCGTTTAACCCACATAACTCTATGCCTGTACCCTCGAACGCTTTTATGATGCCGAATACTCCCCCTGTCTCTATTTCATCGATTCCAGTTGGTGGGAATATATCATTTTCATACAGCCCTCACTCTTCTAGTTTCCCTTCCTCGAGTGGTTATATGGGACCCTATTCTTATGGAGCTCATTCTTATGGATTTTCAATTGGTCCTACTTATTATCCCAATCCTTCCCATGGAATCCCTTCTATGCGCATACATGTGTATCATAATATGGGTTAGTTCAGAGGAGGTTAGTATCCTTATGGTCACGGTCACAGCTTCTATCAGAGTTCGTTGGCACCTCAGGTGTCGGCTACGATGAACACAATCTCACCTTCGCAGAGTCAGTCTCTTTCAGGAGATTATAATCAAGCTTCATAGCCTTAGCTCCCGTTTCTTGCTAGATTGAATCTTCTCGATCTTTCGAAGCTCACGAATGATCCAGTGTGTCACGATCCTACATGGCCTCCAGTCCCCACCAAGCTCCCTTCTGACATTCCAAAGTTTGAGTGGAAGAAGGGTGAGGATATAGGTGATCATGTCACCATAGTTCACTTATGGTGCTCCTCGAATTCCTTGAAGTGTGACTATATTCGTTTGAGGCTATTTCAACGCACCCTCATGGGGGTAGCGGTGAAATGGTATGTTGAGTTTCCTGGGGGCACATATAGAGGCTTCAACGATTTATCTTTGGTTTTGCTAGATCACTTCCAGTTTCCAGTTCATTATGATACTGGTACCGATATTTTATACACCTTCCATCAGGACAAAGCCACACAAATCTTTGACCATATTCAGGAGTGGTGCCCGCGTAAGAGGCTAGTGAAAGCCAACATTCCTCCATAGTTTCTGTTGGAATGGTTCCTTAAGTATTTACTCCCTTACGTTTCGAAGTACATTTCATTTTCCGGTATTATGACTGCGGAACAAGCTATATTCAAATCCCAGCAGCTAGACCTAGTCTATGCTTAGTCTGGCATCTTATACGACATTATACCAAATGCACCACGGTCAGGACATGAGCCCAAGCCTGTTCCTGGACCACATGCCGATGGTATTGTTGGTTCCACAAGTACTCGTCCTGTAGATTTGGTTACAAATCATATGCACAATCTGTCCATTAGCCAATCTACCCCTAGATAGGCTCACGCCTCGTCCGTTTCCACCCAGTCGTCCGATGTTCACTCTATACAATCGGCAAAACCATCAGGTAACCAGCAACCTGGTGGGAAGAAAGAGGTAAAAAATAATCATAGGGGTGGGAATAATAGGAAAAATAACCCTAAGAAGGAGAACACCAACCCTCCTAGGGACGGAAAAAATGCAGGTGGGGACCACAAACCTAGACGTAAAGTGAAATTTCCTTGTAAGCTTTGCACGGAAGATCACCTTACACATTTGTGTCCTCGTATTGAATAAGCATCGAAGCATCTAGCACAGAGCCCAGCTGTGCTTAAGGATCCCCTTCCTCATCACCAAAACATGGCTTTGGGTGCTTCCATCGCTGTTAGTGGGACTAATGAAACTTCGACATCCTCTACCCATGCCGATGGTTACAGATGCGTTAACATGGTCAAATCGAAGGTTAGTGTTGCTACTTGCTCTCGTGATTATGGAGCTCCACAACCTTTATTAGGGAATGATCCCCCTCCACCTAAGACCCCACTGCACATCGAGAAGCCTAACTCTATGCCGCGAATACCAAAATGTGTTCTCAAGCACTCGATGCACAATCCCAATGCTCGAGCCACCTAGAATCTGTGTGCCATTTCGGCTATCTAGATTCTCCAGGCTTCTCCTTCGCAAAGGATGGCCTTTTTATGTGCTTCAGGAGTCCAGGATCAATGTAGTCCTAATATTATCAAGTTCTATACTACTGATGTTCTACCTTGTTTTCCCCATCATGTGTCTTTCCAATTCCACGTTAGGTGCCTACAAAAGATCGTTAAATGTATCGTGGTTGATGAAGGTGCTTCCACATCAGTAATGTCATTAGCTTGTTGGAAGGCTCTAGGTTCCCCTCCACTGTTGAATTCTATGACCATGCTTACTGCATTTGATGGTCGTTCATTCAGGCCGCATGGTATTATCCCCTCCCTTGAGGTCCACTTGGGTGGCAAGACCATGCCAATTGAAGTCAAGGTGGTTGATGCACCCATCGACTACAACCTTTTACTGGGCCAGAATTGGATCTATGCTATGAGAGTGATCGTGTCCTCTGTTTTTAGAGTTATTTGATTTCTCTATGAAGGCAAGATTGTGACTATTGATCAACTAGATTTCACTAGTTCCAATACCATTGCATCACCAGGAACTGAAATTCCTTAGATTGAAAATTATCAGCTGACAATTGGGAATATTGGTGTAGGTTTGTATTCCTACTTGATGGGATATTTTGACTTCCCTGTACCAATATCCTTCATAGGAACCATCTTCGATGGTGCTCCTTCCTCATTGAATCATGTACCATTCCAAACATCATACTTTAGTGACCCGTGGAATCTACCTTCCATGAGCTCCCCATCTGGAGACGTTTTGCACATCGAAATGGCTATGCCATTGTCTACAGACGATCTTGCTAATCATGATATTCAACAAGCCACGATAGAGTTGGATCTGTCTTCTTCACAGACAGAGGAAGAAGATCCTGTCATGTTTCCTGGATGGGCAATCAACTCATCTTGCTCACGTGACTACCTTGATGGTACTTTACCTTCGGATGAAGCCATTGTCGAGGCCATGAATGATAATGACAAGCCTTGGGGGGATCTCTATCATAGATATGATTTCCTTCCCCCCATTGATCTTATTGAACAATATGAGTCTACAATCCAGCCTGCCGTCCATTTGGATTTTGATCCATTTGCAGTTATGTCTAGCCCCGGTTTGACCTTAGAGTCTGATCTCCCTAGTGTTGAGTCTTTGGATTCTCCTATAGATCCGCAAATTGGTGTTCCTATTGAGTTTGATTCTACTTCTAGAATTGTCAACTCCCGTGATGATGAATTTGTTCTTACAGATTCCTTCACATCCTTCAAATTTGATCTTCATCTTGAAGTTGATCATAACCCCCCAGGCATCGGTACTATAGAGTCTTCATTGGTCAGCTCTGCCTGCATTATGCCTGGGGCGATAATAGTAAAGTTGAAAGTATTTCTACCACAGTGACTTGTATCAGATCATTCTTTACATATGTTTTAGATATGATCTTGGTACTAATGTTTCTTGGAGACAGGATTCTTAGCTGGACTTATGCTTGCTTACTGGTCTTTTTTGACACTTTGTTCAATCAAGTCAAGTATATTTGGAACCTTGCTTATAGGTTTAGGCCTCCCCATTGTTATGATGCATTTGAACCTTTTTCCATTCGAATTGGCAGACACCCTTGAGTGTCCTTGTTTTGTTCAGGTTCCTTGGATTATGCATAGCTTTGTTCCATGCGCTTGGAACTAGTCTCGCATATCCCTGACACTCGTCTACTCCCATTATGAGCATTCTTCCATCTCTCTTTTGAGCTTGTTAAAAATAGTAAGGAGTTCATTAGTTTACTTTTTCGGGCTCGATAAACCTTTACAGAAAAGATTTTTATAAAGTCATTTTAAATCCCTTGTTAGACCTTTTCAATTCAAACAAGATTGCCGAGTATACTTGTCATGTTAGACTCTTTAAAGGATTTGAAGCGACATTCACTTAGGTATAAGTTTACCCCTTTTCTGGACCTTTGTGGATTAATTACGAAAAAGGTATACTCTAGTAATATGTGAGTAGAAGAGTTCTTATCTCATTGTTTTACACTTTTTCGGGTGAGGAGACTAACGTTAAAAAAAAGGACTCCCCATTTATGTCGAGTTGTGAATGCATTGCATTATCCTGCTTTCCTTTCCATCCTTGTGCCGGATCCCGCTTTCTCAGTGATTAGCCATGTCCCTGAGCACTTTGCCTTCCGAGCCAAGCAGAGCCTTAATTTATCTTTCACAACTTGATGACCCTTACCTTGAGGGAACACCCCCCCAAGTGTCCACATCTTGCACATGCTTCCTTACATTGATCATAGGTATGTTCCACTGCTTGGAACTAGTTTGCTTGCACTTGACACTCGTTCCCTCACTTGTTGTACTATAAGCAATTTTATTATTTTTCAAGCTTTCATAATATGAAAAAGAACAAAACAATAATATAACCAAATGGGAAAATCCATACTACTTCTTATTGGTAGCTGTCGTGTCGCCTTTGAATAGAGCATTCATTTCCACTCCATTCATTATGAGTCGGTACATTAGTAGGACCTTAGGAGTTGTACTCATTTCTCAGATTTTACTCCATCGACTGCTTAATATTCTAGTCATTATGGAGCCTTTTTTGATTCCTCCTGTCTCACAAAGTTTTATTATCATCTAATACCTGAGTCTATCCATTTTCTCATGCTCTTGTTTAAAGTAAGTATTGAAACCAGATTCGGCCACTCCTCATATCTCTTGACTATTTCATGTCGGCCATCCCATACAATTCGATATGTTAGTCCGAGTTCTTCCAAATCTTTCAGTGAAGCTGGTTACCTCTTGCTGGATGATGGGGGATTCATTAATGCCCTCCTTCCAGTGAGTTTCATTCCGTCAACTCCAACCCATTTATTCCAGAATTGAGACTTAGAGTCCGTTGAGTACCTTGAGGCTTGAAGTCATTAGTGGTAAGTTCTCTCACCATTGAAAGTTGGGGATTCATCAATGCCTCCTGACCGATGGATGCATCATAGTGTTTGACCTCAACACCTCTATTCACACTTTGATGAATGTACTCCATGCCTTGATGCCCATTTTCATTATTGGTGGGTTATCTCATGTCTGTTAGTGGTATACATCAATGACCGGTAATCAGACGATGGCACATCAAGTTTGACATCAACACCTTTATTCGCTTGATAGGGCATGCACCACATATGATTTGTGTAGAAGATCCCAGACTTCAGTGGCATTCAGTATGCTACTGGTGATCGTGATTATGCTTATGAGAGATCAGTCTCATACATTAGCAGTTTGTACCTTTAGTTTGCATCAGTTGTTTCCTCTTTAGCAGGAGACCATATCTTACTGTATATTGGGTCATGGCTATGACCACTTATGACATGTATTCACTAGATACTTCCTATTCATGGCCATTGTATCAGATTGCTATGTATTGTACCGATATGTATTCAGAGATATCATTGTATTATGACAAGTGGGATAATCCTTCCATTTATGTTTCGATCACTCCACTTCTGAGATTTATAATGTATTTTGGCCATCGTAGTACCTTCTCTGAGCTCACACATTAGGGGGCATCTGTTACAGCATATTTTCCCACCTTGTGAGCATTTATACTATTTGGCCTCTGTTATTCATTTCACTGACTCAGAACCACTTTTTTCCTTCTAGGAACCTCTTTTTCCCTAGTTTTGTTCCTGTATGCAAGCTTCTTTACTGCAACTTGCGCATGCGCGGGCTGTCCACTATAGCCCGTGTACATCGAGTTAAATGGTAAATTATAGTAAAAACTCTATTTTTATTCCAAAAAGCGGTCATAGGGTGACCTTTGGCCCTCCATGTATCCCGAAATGACTCGATCCGACCTTTCACCTACCTTTGGAAGGTTATATATTGAGCTCTTATGGTACATGGAAGGAGGAGAAAGAGAGAGCATCGAAACTCTATTGGATTTTTCCATAGCTTGATTCTACATCCATTGATCCTAGTTGTTGTGAACCTCTTATGTTCACCTTCCAAACTCTTCCATATCTTGTGAGGGACTCTATCCTTTACTCATGAGTTTTCCATTGCATGGGGGATTGAAATGGTGGAGACACAAGTGGAGGGACCTATTTCTCGGTTCAGATGAGTTGTCGGCAATAGGTTGTATCATGTACTTCTAGTTTACATTAATAGAAATACTCATTTTCTCGTCTAATTGATCTTTTAATGGTTGTTTATTAACATTGGGTAACATCTGCTTATTATATCATGGACCATGCTATTGTTTATGCTAACGTATTTCATATATTATATTCACTTGCTTGTGTTTATTGTTGAGACTAAGCTGTAGGTTCAAGTGTAGAGATTTGAAAGCTCAATGGGGATCTACATCAAACGTTCGGTTGAAGGTTGGTCATTTATTCCACATCTTAGCATTTACATTTATATAGCATTGCATTGGGAATTGAGTTGATTTATGGTAGTCATCTGTTTTTTGTGGTCTACCCCAAGGCATAGGAAGTTTTTCTCCGTAACAGAAGTAGAGTATTGAGTTGTAGTTAATGCAAGTCAAGAATCCTTATGGATTTGACATATCTTTTCAAATTTTGGATTCAAGCATCAACATCCAACTACACTCTAGTATGACAATCATAGTGTGATCAAGTTCATTGATGTAGGAGAATTCAACAAAACATCTAGGCGTAGGGAAGCGAGCATGATTCCAATTGAGGATCAAAAGTTCCAAAAACGAGCTATAGTTTTTTGCGGGAGTTCATATGCATGTCAACGTTGGAAGAATAAGTGGAGGATAAATACCATGCATTCATTGAGATATCAGAGGCATGTGTAGCCATCCAATTAGTTAAGGAAAGAACTTGAAGGAGTGTTGGTATTGTTATGTCAAGGGAGACCATAACCGTTCAATAGGTTACCTAGAGTGACCCCATCTATTGGATCAACAAACATCAGAATTCGGTGTATTTGTGATGCCTCATTGGAGGCCATCCATTAGAGAATATTATCGATAAGTGCAAACTTGGAAGGTTGATCGAGTGAAGAGTTTTGATGTATTGGGATGCGGCATGGAAGAAGTTGGGAGATCAGGAACAAGTTATCATTAGCATGACATCAGAGTTGTCACACTAGAATAAACTCATCAAGAGTAGTTGGATCAGGAATCCAAGGTGGAGATTGGTCAGAGGGACAAGGCATTAACAAAGGAAAGGCATAAGAAGGGAATGCCGAGGAAGGAGAATCCAATAGTGCTTTGAGGAGACGGCATTGAAAAGTGGCAATGAAGATGATATGAGTTGTCGAGGAGCGATGTCTGATAGTATATCGAATCATGGGTATTGGAGTACCCACAAAGAAGGAATGGATGGAGACTGAAGAGAAAGAAAGCTGGCAGAAAGGGATTTGAGAGCATTGACAATACATGGAGATTGAGAAAATGTGACGGTCGAAGGATCCAGAAGGAACATATTTGGAGGATGGATTTATGAGAGCTGGTATGGGTAAATGTTGAGGATCCGAGGAAGGATAATACCCATATATTCGAGGAATTTTTGGGTGTAGATCAATGATATCAGCATGATCATTTAGTAATGTGAAGTGATGGGAATAAATCATCTAAGAATGATGTGCAGAGGAAGCTTCTTAATGGAAGAATTAAACCTTTAGAAGAAGAGGGAGAGACCAACGGAAGGGATAATTGGGAAGAGAGGATTCTCTAGAGAAGAGGCAGAGAAAATTATCCAAAGAGTGAGAGACAAAGCGGAAGTCTCCTAAGTAGAGAGGAGAAGAGGCATGGATGAGTAGAGGCACACATGAAAGCTAAGTGCAAGCTAAGAGAGCAAATCATAGACTCTGATGTGTATGTAGCACCGAGTTGATACTAAGACCAACACATTGGAGGGTATTTAGTGTGTGGGGATTTGAAGGGTCTTAGAACCCATGTTTAATGAATTGCAAAGTTGAGAGATAATTGTAAATTACATGTTATTTTTCATAATAGAATAAGGTTTGATCAAGCCCCTTCTTTATGAATGAATTTGTGTTTGTGTGTGTGTGCAACTTGTATTGTGCATGACCAGTTGAGATTCATTTTCCCTTGTGCATAGGGAAAATTGTTGTGCACTCTGGCCTACAACACTTGAGAGACGGGGTGACCTGCGTCACTCACCAAATATCAAGTTCAACATCATCACAACAAACACATTGAGCTATAGACACATTTCATCTAAAAGCTTAGTCAGGATTGCATTCTCAAAGTTATCTTTTTCCCTACAAATGATCAAGTTGCAAACATCTTCACACTAAATAAAATTTGGGGTATAAAATGGGCCTTATAAGAAAATGATTCATTGATGAGTTGGAAATCGAGAAGCGATAGAATTTCAAGAAAACAAGTCGACCATAATGGTTGAATTGGCATATTTGTCACCTAAAAACTACTTTTTAATTGGTATATTTAACTTATATCCCTGTAGTTTTACTCAAATTTTGAATGGGACCACTCGTTGGATGTGGAATTCTATTATGCATCCAAAGAGTACCCACACTAGATACTTTTTATGGAACTCACCCCAAGAAAAACAATAAATACATTAAAAAAAATTGCGTTACACAAAAAACAAGAAATGCATAAAAAAACATGTTACTTGAACATGCTACTGGGCATAGGCTCTAATGCCTCCTCTTATTATGTCACCTTTGCAAATCCTTCAATCCTATCCCAAGTTGTTCTTAAGGTGGATGTTAGGATATTTAGACACTTAGGAGTTAGTTAAGACCAACTTGGTCTAATATATTTTTTGGTAGGTAAAGTATGTTTTTTTATTATGCATTAGTATGCATTGTCAGTATGCGATATGTTCTAGACATACAATGATCCGATGGTTTATCTTCACCTTAATATTAATGATTATTAATCCATGGCTTAGCACCTGATTGGCCCATGATCTCTATTTAAAGGGCATGGAAGATCATTTGCTTGATGATTGAATGTGAAAAACTCTTATGTAAATTCTTTTTACTTTTGCATTGATACATTGCCTCATGTAGTTGTTTGGTTGGGGATGTGGGTTGTTTCCCTCTTTGAGGGTTTTAACTACGTAAAATGTCATTATGTTAATCCGCAATCTATTTGTGTGAACAGTTGCTTAAGGTGTTCGACCTTAGTGTTAAGTCTTTAGGAGCTTCATTGTGTAGAAGTTTAGAATAGAAGTCTTAACACTATGAAAACATCCATACTTAGTGTTGGACCTTGTTTACGTTGTTTTAATCGAATATATTGATTAACTAATTTTAACAACAAAACATTCTCCATTGGTCCAAATCCATTTGCAAGTAGAGCTTCACCATAGTCAACTAAGGAAGACAAATGATACTTTACTAAACCTAAGGATGAGTCAACACCCATCCTATTGAAAGTCTTGTTAAGTGGTGTCCCTACCTATGAATTGATTGAAGTCACATGGAAACTATGAGTACTAGTAGATTCATTTGCACGATCTATCCTATTCACCTCAGTTACACAATCATGGGAATGGGTATTTCCCAAAGTTTGTGTCCAACACTTTTATCCCACACGAGGACTCGTCACTTTTATTCCTCATATGTTTGAGTGGATGTACTTGATTTTTCTTAGCAAATGAAGATGCCATTCTGCGGCTTATCAATAATAAGTTCAATAGGCTGAAATTGAAGAGCACAACGTCTATGCCGGTAATCTGAAATCATATATTTATTGTTTTATTCAATTCATTTTACAATTCAATATGGAAAAGATTGTCAAAGTGAGTGGGTAAGTGGAACATTAGACCATCAGCAGGAAGAAATCTTGTAGATCTGGAAAGGGACAACTGTGAGGAAAGTGGGGCGATACTTCCTACTTTAACGTTAGAAGAAACCGTGTAGATCTTGAAAGGGACAACTCCGAGGAAAGTGTAGAGATACTTCCAGTTCCTACCTTATTCGGACGGAACGTTCACAGCTTCTTGGCAGCTGCTGGTACGCGCTTAGTGGAAATAACCGGCCACTTTCCATAGTACAGATTCTTTTAATTAAGTCTAATGTGCTTGTGTTACTATTTTTAGTGCATAATGCTTATGGTAAAACAATGGTAACAAATTTTTGTAGAAAATATATCTTCCTATTAAAAAAATCTATAATAACAAAAGATAATGGTTTGTCATTGTGATGATGTTTGTGGAATTTTACTTCATTTTAGTTTATGAATATAATAAACTTAAACAAATGAAATTCTAAAAACATTATCATAATAACAAAATATATTATTAATTAAATTTAATGTAGTTGTTTTACTAAACCATTTATAATTTAAAAAATGGAACAATTAATATTAAAAGTTGAAAGATTATATCTTATTTTGTGCATGGGATATATTTTATGTTAGTTTGAGAATTTGGTTCATAATGATAATGATGATGTTGATGATAGTTAGCGTCCACTTACATTAATTTTGGTTTGCTTTGAAATTTTATTTTTGTGCAAAAAAACCTTGAACATGACTATTTCTAAATTACTATAATTTTGATAAGATAGAAGGTTAGAAAAGTTCATATTGTTACAAAAATCTTGAAATAGAGATCTTATCTCAGTGTAAGTAGGGCAATTTAAGAGAAAATGTTTCTTATATTCAATACTCATACTCTCATAAAGATGACAAATCCTTTCATCCCATTGAGTTTTAGGAAAGGTCCAACACCTTGTTTCACTATGCAGTGCATGAGAGTTTGTTCTTATTTTAGCTATGTGGATTTTCTTCTTTAAAACAAAGAGATCATTTTAATTTTCAAGATTATGGTTAATGACCTATGTTAATGCTTGAAATTCAAACACACGCAAGAGTTTAGCTAATATTGTAGAAACGCGTCATCTACATACGTCATGCAGCTCAGTGAATACATCCTCATTAGATCCAAAAAATAAATTGAGCTCTAAAATCTCAAAGGCAGTTAGCACGGAAAATCACACAGCTAAAAGCACTAGACACCCGCGCTATTCACACGACCTCCTTGTTCAACTACCCGATCGTACTTGCATGGATTTTCCTTCGAAAACCATGCGACTATCAGAGAGGTGGGACCACCTACTTATGTGGTGCATTTAAGGCCCAAAATAGCTCTCTTGGCTTCGAAATTCAAATGAGACTCCTCCCATGCTTGGGAGCATTCAATGGCCATCCTCATTTACTTGGGGAACCAACAGAGGAATTTTTAGGGGCAAAATTTCGCCAATTGGCTATTTTCGTGTTTTTTTTTCAAAAAATAAATTTGCTATTTGATCATTTTTAGTGTCTAGTATCGCCTTTATTTACATAAAATATGTTTTTTTATTATAATATTTGCCAAAAATTACAAGTTTCACTTGTAAATTGTATTTTTCATATTTTGAATATTCTCCTACCAATATATATGTGTGTGTGTGTGTGGTTTTCAATCCAAAATAATCGCCTAAAATACTAAACTTATGTATACTTTTATAATCCATAGAAAAACCTGGGAATCAGTTTAAAGGCAAGAGTGTTCATATTTGGATCTATATTTTTCTTGGCCTCCATTTGGATTATAAAAGGAATCCATGGGCATGCATTCTATAGGAGAAAATCAGAGCAAAGTTATGTTTTTGGAATTGCATTGAGAGGTCAACTTTGAATCTACTTCCTACATCAAGTTAGCATGCAAAATCTCCCTTCCTTTCTTTCTTTAAGAAGCAAGTATTTCTCCATTTTTTTTATGCTAGTTATCTTGCAATTGTGATGACAAAAAGGACCTCCCTAAGGGATATTGTTGGCTTCCCATTGAATATTTAACCTCGTGGGTGACACCATTGTATTTAGTTGGACCATTATGCAATAAACATTTGGTTTGACATACTCTTGTTCTATTTGTTTTGCTTGGCACTTGTCCCTTTTATTTTTTGTTAGTTTTATTTTATCACTCCTTTTAATTTTGCTTTACCATTTGGAGTTTTTTTACCAATTCATAATTCACAATACTAGGTTCTTGCTGCAACTTCAAGGATTTCTCCAAATTCCGGAAGGTTGTCCACCCTCGTGCTTATTTTTCCCACAATAATATTTATGGTGACTCCACTCAAATTTTTGTTCATTACATTATATATAGGTTTTCTTTTACTAGATAACTTATTTTGGGTTTTGTACAGGTATGGGATCTTATTGTCTAGTCTCTCAACAGTTAGAATTCAAAAGATCTAAGTCTACATTGATCATTTTATCAGTAGAGCGGTTCCCTATGCCCCGATCACGCAATATAGCATGGAAATCTCTTCGACAACCGCACTAGTGACATAGCTTAACTACTTTGTAAGTTGCATGGTAAAGTAGTGTTATCCATGTAACACTATACTTGTTTTATTAGCACCTCTATGGGTCCAATACCCATGCAACAATTGCATTGTTTTCAGTTTATATTTGTTTTTCATAATCAGTGGCAGTTTCAATGACTGCCTAATGAATTAGGAAATTAACAACTCACATGCAGTTTAATTTTATTTAGTAATAATTTACATCACTTATCTCAAAATATGAAGTAAAGAAGTGACTTCTTCAATACTATTTAGTCTAAAATACTTCCATGCTTTTAACTGACCACTTAGTACTCACCAGTAGCTGAATGATTATGCTTGCCATCTCATTGAAATGGTTAGACTATAAAATATGATTTGACTACCTCCAGTTAGATATCTCATTGCTTCTTTCTTATTTCTTTGGTTTATGCAAAAATAGTTTAGCTCACGTTCTCACACAAGCTAGGGGCCTAAAGACTCCTAGGTGAATCCATGAAGCTGGGTAACACCTTTTGGCCAAAAGTGACAGTGAAAGTCCATTTTTTTACTCATTTATTAAATCGTAGCCCTCAAACTCATATATTCCTTTTGAATTCCAACATGCAACAAAAGAAATGTAGGGAATTATGTTGTCTTTCCACATATATTGTTTTTAAAATAAAAATATTATTTAATATGTCAAAACTGCATTTAATGATAGGTTTGTTCTTGTAAATTTCAGAAAAATTTAAGAAGTGGTTTGTGTGCACATAAAATAATTTATTGATAAATGTATAATTTTTGAAAAAATGTATATGAACATGATCTATACAAATGCATTAGGGCTCACATATTTTTTTTAAATTTATATTGGAAATTATATTTTTTATTAATTTTCAAAACTAACCGTTGAAATCTTTAATCGCATTTTGTAAACATTTTTGTGCACATAAACTTTTTTTTACTAGTTACAAAATTAAAAAACAAAAAATACCCATTTGAAGAGCATGTGTTGGTTTGGAGCATATATATTTTTTAACATTTGTTGGTTGTGAACTTGCCAAGTTATTGATTTTTCTTTGCGCTGATTGGAAGTTGTGGACATGGTTTTCTATGTGTAAGTTTGGAAAGAAAATTTAAAAAAAAATTATCATATGAACTCAGAAACCTGTAATTTATATGCCAATGGATAGGGAATTCATTGACGAATCCACTGGCATTAATTCCGCCACCTAAGCTGCATCCTAGGATAGAGACTTAGGAAGGGTAATCAGGTAAGTAAAATTAAAATTGCATAAAAGAGGGATAAAATCCTATTTTAGCTCGATCGAGAGCTTCAAAACCCTCGATCGAGGTTTTGGACGAATATTTAAATATCTCGATTGAGGGTTTAAGACAGCTTAAACCGAAAGCTCAATTGAGCTTTTGTGAAATAATTTGTTTTTTAAAAAGCACCCGGGTTATTTTGAGTTATTAGCTTTTAAAAGATTGATGGGTATTTTAAAATTTTTATCTATCTTTAAAAAGCTCAATCTAGCTTTTTTAAAATCCTCAATCTAGCTTTCTAAAATGCTCGATCTAGAGTTTTAAAAGGAAAGATCTAGGTTTTTAAAGCTAGATCAAGCTTTTTAAAAAAGATAGACCAAGCTTTTAAAATCTAGATCAAGGGTTAGGAAAACGCTTGATCGATCTCTCTATCTCAACCAAGAGTTTTTTAAACCCTTGAATGAGCTTCTACAAATAAATTGATCGAGGGCTTTGTTAGGACATCATACTAGCTCTCAAAATCTCAATCAATGGCTTTACAAAAGCTCGATCGAGCTCTTTTTGTATCACCCTCATGCCCTTCACTTGCTAAAAAGTGTTACCCATCTTCATGGGAACACCCTCCTCTTACCCCAAGTATGCTCTTTGCCTTGCACTCCTAGTGAACTTGGAAAATAAAAAAAGGCCGAAAGGTTTGAAATTCCTCCCTTGCACACATTTATTTCTTTGAGCATCTTAGTACTTATTATTTGCAACAAATCATTTTATAATTATAGTCTAATTAAAGTGGAGTAAAGAGCTATGAATGCTCACATGTCTTTGCTTTATGCTCTTTTGTTAGTAGCAAATTTTGTTTCTATTTGCTTTCCACTTAAGCAAACACCAAGAGACCTAAAGACTCTTTTACATCTAGTATGCTCTCCATCTTGCACTCTTAGTGACATGGATGGGTCAAAATGATATGAAATTTGAAATACCTCTCTTGCACACCTTAATCAAATTTGGATCTTTCTAAAATCAAAATTGTACTTCTAATCTCAAACCAACTAAAATCCTCCAAAGTAGGTCACAAAAAAACATTTTAGTTAGTGTAGGATTGATTGGGATAGTCATCCAAATAATGCCTACCAATCTTCTACATTCTTGAAACATAGTGGTTTTTGAATTTTGTGGTACTTTTAAATCATGTTATTCGCAAGTGTTCAAAGAAAATTTGGATGAGAAAGATGTAGTTCCCAAGGACATAAATTTTGAGGTATAGTTGTTTTTGCTCCTCATAAAGAGTCACTCAGTTTTTTGTGGATACAACAGTTTACTACTTGAGGATGAAATGCTCATCCACACTTGACGTAGGTATCTTAGTGGCCAAACCTAAGATATCAACAAGGATCAATTATGGGTGCAATTGAACCCTGATTTAGATCTTGTTAGTTTTTGTAAATGTTGCCAACTATTTTGGAACATAGCCCCAACATCATTACTTGATAGCTGACTCTATCATACTTTCACTAGCCAATGTTGGGGGACTTCATCACCACTGATAAATGAGCTATTGGAAGTGCCAATGAATTTTGAGAGGAAGGACATTATGTCTTCTAGGGAATTTACATTTGCTTCCTTTTTTATTACAAGATCACCTAATTCGTAATTAGAAAGAACCAACTTATGGGACCATTTGCATGAAATACTCATCACCTATCAATCACTTTGCACCATATTGCATTTGTTGTGCCGGTTGTCATATTTTTGCATCTATTCAAATTGTGTTTATATTCCTTTATCATCACTCTCAGTTGATCATAGAAACCACCAAACATAGTGGAAAAAATAAATCTAAGGAAGTTTCTCTGACTACAAGGAATTTCCCCTCTCCAATGAAGTGTTCTCACATTCTCTCCCCATGGTTCACAAGGGAAATAATATAGCTATGGGAGATCTTAGGAATCATTGTTAGGGTTAGCTTGGTAAGGACACATATTTCTTAAATATCTTGTTTCTCCCCCCATGGAGATCATAGAAATCCCATTACCTATCCATATCCTGAAAGAGGTAATACTTCATTCTCAACTCTTGAAGAGAATCACCCCCCATCCTCTCCTTATTTGGGAGGAAGGACACCATAATCATTTTCACTTAGAAGAGGAAATACACCGCCACTCTTTCCACTCTCACCTCCAATAGGGAGTACCACATAGAAAAACATGGAGGCATCAAACACAAATCTATCTTTCATGGTAAGCTTGAACCTCCCTGAATTGGACAAGTTGATTAATGACCCCATTTGTCAAGATCTAACTTACACATAAAATCCCCCTAAGATCCACTCAAATATTCCAAATTTTGAAGGTAAATAGGGAGAGGACCTAGCCAACCATGTTATTTCACTTCACCTTTGGTTCTCATTTGAAAACATCATCGAAAAACCCATTATGGTTTGGGAGGAACCTCCAACAATTAAATGATGAAAATGCTCGATATATCAGAAATAACATAACAAAGGAGATTTATTGATCGCATGCCACTTCAAGGGGGAAACCTCCTTTGAGAAATCTAAATACAAATAACTCATGGATGCCTTCATTGGCCTCAACACGTACTTATATACTAAATCTAAGCTAAACAACTATTACTCCCCATGAATGTGGGATAATACAATATACTCACAGGATGAATTACAAAGCATATGCATCCAACAACAATATACTAACAATGTGGGATAATACAATATACTCACGGGACGACTTGAATCATATACACCCAACAACAATATACTAACAAAGTAAAGAGAAGGGTTTACATGGGTTCCTAACATCCTCTTCCCCTTAGAAAAATATTTTTCCTCAAAGCTTTAGATGTGGAAATTGTTGTTGAATCTGAAGGAGTGGTTTCCATGTAGCATCCTCTAGTTGCATTCTGTGCCACTGAATTAATACCTCTGTGATGGATCGAGAGAGAAGCTGATGAGTGCACCTATTGAGGATGGCCTCTGGCTCCAAAATTATGGATCCTTCATTATCCATTTCCGGTAAAACAGTTTGTGCTGTGATGTTTGTGCCATGAACTTTCTTTAGACAAGAGACCTGAAATACTGGATGAATGCGGAAAGAAGGAGGAAGTTCCAATTTATCAGTAAAGAACCCAATATTATGAAGAACAATATATGGCCCATAGAACTTTGGATATGGCTTATGACGCCCTTTGAGTTTCAGGGAGAATTTATTGTAAGGCTGTAGATGAAGAAAAATCAGATCACCTACTTGAAAAGTGCGCTCAGAACGGTGTTGGTTGAGTTGTTGTTTCATTTGATCTCTTTCCATGTGAATATTGTCCTGCAAAACACAAAGAATATGATCTCAGGTTTGAATAACCGTGTCAACTTCCTGTACTTGTGAACTATTGTGGGTGTATGGAAGAAGCACTGGCGGTGCATGACCATAGACTGCTTCATATTGAGTCATTTTACATGCAGTGTGGTAGGAAGTATTGTACCACCATTCAGCGAGAGGGAGCCACTTTTCCCACTAATGTTGTTGTTCGAAGGTGAAGCAACGGAAATACCCTGAAATCATATTCAGTTTGGTGCCAGTGTGGTGAAATAGTTCTGTCCAAAAATGATTAGTGAAAGTTGCATCACGATCTGAGACAATGGAAGAAGGGATACCATAAAGACGGAAGATCTGGTCCAAGAAAATCTGTGCGACTGAGGAGACGATATACAGATGGTTGAGGGCACAAAAATGACTATAATTGGAGAAGAAACCAACTAAAACCAAAATAATTGTCTTCCCTCCAGATTTAGGGATCCCTTTAATAAAATCCATAGATAAATCTGTCGAAATCCGTGTAGGGATGGGAAAGGGTTTGAGCAATCCTGGAAGGAGTGTCGTTTCACCTTTGTTGCACTGGTAGGTATCACATTCAGCTACCATCTGTTGAATTGTTATTTTAATTCCCTTCGAAAAGTAGTTACGTCATCCCCGCTCATACATTTTGAGGAACCCAGAGTGCCCTTCCGATGGAGAAGCATTGAGTTCATAGAAGACATCTTGTTGAAGATCTGTGCTTTGGGGAAGCACTAGACAAAATAATGAGGAGTCATTGACATATCCCTGCTGAACATATTGCAACCAATTTGGAACATACATAGAAATAGCTGAAAAAGAAACTTGGACATCAAATGTGCGAGAAAGAGCATCTGCCACAAGATTGTCCTTACCCTTCTTTTAAGTGATCTCATAGTCATAACCCATGAGTTTTCTACCCCATTTTTGTTGTGCTAGGGAGGAGACCCATTGTTCTAGGAAATATTTCAAACTTTAGTGATCAGTCTTGATGGAGAAATAATTCCCTAATAGGTATGGCCGCCACTTCTGTACTGCATGCAAAATAGCGATCATTTCCTTCTCAATTCGCTATTTGGTCATTTTTAGTGTCTAATATCTCCTATATTTACATAAAATATTTTTTTTATTATAACATTTGCCAAAAATTACAAGTTTCAATTGTAAATTGTATTTTTCATATTTTGAATATTCTCCTACCAATCTATATATATGTTTTTTTTAAGTCCAAAATAATCGCCTAAAATGCTAAACTTAAGTATACTTTTATAATCCTTAAAAAAACGCGGGAACCAGTTTAAAGGCAAGAGTGTTCATATTTGGATCTATATTTTTCTTGGCCTCCATTTGGGCTATAAAAGGAATCCATGGGCATGCATTCTATAGGAGAAAATCAGAGCAAAGTTATGTTGTTGGAATTACATTGAGAGGCCAACTTTGAATCTACTTCCTACATCAAGTTAGCATGCAAAAGCTCCCTTGCTTTCTTCCTCTAAGAAGCAAGTGTTTCTCCATTTTTTTATGCTAGTTATCTTGTAATTGTGTTGACAAAAAGGACCTCCCTAAGGGATATTGTTCACTTCCCTTTGGATATTTAACCTCATGGGTGACACCATTGTATTTTGTTGGACCATTATGCAATAAACATTTGGTTTGACATACTATTGTTCTATTTGTTTTTCTTAGCACTTGTCCCTTTTATTTTTTGTTAGTTTTATTTTATCTCTCCTTCAAATTTTCCTCTGCCATTTGGAGTTTTTTTACTAATTCACAATACTGGGTTCTTGCTGCAACTTCAAGGATTTCTCCAAAATTCAGAATGTTGTCCATCCTTGTGTCTATTTTTCCCACAATCATATATTTATGGTGACTCCACTCACATTTTTGTTCATTACATTTTATATAGGTTGTCTTTTACTAGATAACTTATATTGGGTGTTGTGTAGGTGTGGAATATTATTGTCTAACCTCTCAATAGTCAGAATTCAAAAGACCTAAGTCTGGATCGATCATTTTATCAGTAGAGCAGTTCTTGGTGCCCTGATCACGCAATATAGCATGGAAATCTCTTCGACAACCGCACTAGTGACACAGTTTAACTACTTTGTAAGTTGCATGGTAAAGTAGTGTAATCCATGTAACACTATGCTCATGTTATTAGCACCTCTATGGGTCCAATAACCATGCGACAATTGCATTTTTTTCCGTTTATCTTCGTTTTTTACAGTTAGTGTCAGTTTTCCGTTTATCTTCGTTTTTTACAGTTAGTGGCAGTTTCAATGACTGCCTAATGAACTAGGAAATTAACAACTCACATGCAGTTTGATTTTATTTAGTAATAATTTACATCACTTATCTCAAAATATGAAGTAAATAAGTGACTTCTTCAATACTATTTAGTCGAAAATACTTTCAGGATTTTAACGGACCTCTTAGTACTCACTAGTAGTTAAATGATTATGCTTGCCATCTCATTGAAATGGTTAGACTATGCAATTTGATTTGACTACCTCCAGTTAGATATCTCATTGCTTCTTGCTTATTTATTTGGTTTATGAAAAGATAGTTTAGCTCACGTTCTCACACAAGCTAGGGACCTAAAGACTCCTAGATGAATCCATGAAACTGGGCAACACCTTCTGGCCAAAAGTGACAGTCAAAGTCCATTTTTTTATTCATTTATTAAATCAAAGCTCTCAAAACTTATTTATGCCTTGTGAATTCCAACATGCAACAAAAGAAATGTAGGGAATTATGTTGTCTTTCCACGTATATTTTTTTAAAAATAAAAATATTATTCAATATGGCAAAACTGCATTTAATGATAGGTTTGTTCTTGTAAATTTCATAAAAAATTTAAGAAGTGGTTTGTGTGCACATAATTTTTTATATTGATAAATGTATAATTTTTGAAAAAATGTATATGAACATAATCTATACAAAATCCATTGGGGCACACATATTTTCTTTAAATTTATATCGGAAATTATATTTTTTTATTAATTTTCGAAACTAACTATTGAAATTTTTAATCGCATTTTGTACACGTGTGTGCACATAAACATTTTTTCACTAGTTACAAAATTGAAAAACAAAAAATACCCATTTGAAGAGCACGTGTTGGTCTGGAGCATAGATATTTTTTAACATTTTTTGGTTGTGAACTTTTCATGTTATTGATTTTTCTTTGCGCTGATTGGAAGTTGTGGACATGGTTTTCTAAGTGTAAGTTTGGAAAGAAAGAAAAAAAAAAAAAAAATATATATATATATATATATATATATATATATATATATATATATATATATATATATCATATGAACTCATAAACTTATATGTCAATGGATTGAGAATTCGTTGACGAATCTACTGGCATGAAGTCCGCCACCTAAGGTGCATCCTACGATAGAGACTTAGGAAGGGTAATCAGGTAAGTAAAATTAAAATTGCATAAAAGAGGGCTAAAATCCTATTTTAGCTTGATCGAGAGCTTCAAAACCCTCGATCGAGGTTTTGGACGAATATTTAAATATCTCAATTGCGGCTTTAGGACTGCTTAAACCGAAATCTCAATCGAGCTTTTGTGAAATAAATTGTTTTTTAAAAAGCACACGGGTTATTTTGAGTTATTAGATTTTAAAATATTGATCGATATTTTAAAATATTTATCTAGCTTTTAAAAGCTCGATCTAGCCTTTTTAAAAATCTCAATCTAGCTTTCTAAAATGCTCGATCTAGATTTTAAAAGGAAAGATCTAGGTTTTTAAATATAGATCAAGATTTTTAAAAAAGATAGACCAAGCTTTTAAAATCTAGATCAAGGGTTAGGAAAACGCTTGATTGAGCTATCTATCTCAACCAATATTTTTTTAAACCCTCGAACGAGCTTCTAAAAATAGCTCGATCGAGCGCTTTTCTAAGACCTCATTCTAGCTCTCAAAATATCAATCGAGGGCCTTACAAAAACTTGATCGAGCTCATTTTAGTTACCAATGCTCATGCCCTTCACTTGCTAAAAATTCTTACTGATCTTCATGGGAACACCCTCCTCTTACCCCAAGTATGCTCTTTTCCTTGCACTCCTAGTGATATTGACAAATATAAAAAGGGTGAAAGGTTTGAAATTCCTCTCTTGCACATATTCATCTCTTTGAGCATCTTAGTACTTATTATTTGCAACAAATCATTTTATAATTATAGTCTATTTAAAGTGGAGTAAAGATCTATCAATGCTCACATGTCTTTACTTTATGCTCTTTTGTTAGTAGAAAATTTTGTTCCTATTTGCTTTCCACTTAAGCAAACAACAAAAGACCTAAAGGCTCTTTTACATCTAGTATGCTCTCCATCTTGCACTCTTAGTGATATGAATGGATCAAAATTATATGAAATTTGAAATACCTCTCTTGCACACCTTAATCAAATTTGGACCTTTCTAAAATCAAAATTGTACTTCTAATTCTCAAACCAACTAAAATCCTCCAAATTAGGTCACAAAACAACATTTTACTTAGTGTAGGATTGATTGGGCTAGTCATCCAAATAATGCCCACCAATCTTCTACATACTTGAAAGATAGTGGTTTTTGAATTTTGTGGTACTTTTAAATCTCGTTATTCGCAAGTGTTCAAAGAAAATTTGGATGAGAAAGATGTAGTTCCAAAGGACATAAAAGTTAAGGTATAGTTGTTTCTGGTCCTCATAAAGAGTCACTCATTCTTGTGTGGATACAATAGTTTACTACTTGAGGATGAAATGCTCATCCACACTTGATGTAGGTATCTTAGTGGTGAAACCTAAGATATCACCATGGAGCAATTATGGGTGCAATTGACTCCTGATTCAGATCTTGTTACTTTTTGTAAATGTTTCCAACTTTTTTGGAACATAGCCCCAACATCATTACTTGATAACTGACTCTATCATACTTTCACTAGACAATTTTTGGGGATTTCATCACCACCTACAAACGAGATATTGGAAGTCCTAGTGACTTTTGAGAGGAAGGACATTATGTATTCTAGGGAATTTACATTTGCTTCCTTTTTATTACAAGATCACCTAATTCGTAATTATAAAGAACCAACTTATGGGACCATTTGCGCAAAAGAATCATCACCTATCAATCACTTTGCACTAGATTGCATTTGTTGTGGTTGTCATATTTTTGCATCTGTTCAAATTGTATTTATATTCCTTTGCCATCACTCTCACTTGATCAAAGAAACCACCAAACATAGCGGGAAAAATAAATCTAAGGCAATTTCTCCAACTGCAAGGAATTTCCCCTCTCCAATGAAGTGT
This sequence comes from Larix kaempferi, assembly GCA_027924585.1. Lineage (NCBI taxonomy): Eukaryota > Viridiplantae > Streptophyta > Pinopsida > Pinales > Pinaceae > Larix > Larix kaempferi. Next base: position 1,322,075 of record BSBM01000967.1, read on the forward strand.
TCTCACTTTCTCTCCCCATGGTTTAGGGTGGAGATAATATAGCTAGGGGAGATCCTAGGAATCATTTTTAGGGTTAGCTTTGTAAGGACACATCTTGCTTAAATATCTTGTTTCTTCCCCCATGGAGATCATAGAAATCCCCTCGCATGTAAATATCCTGAAAGAGGTAATACTTCATTCTCAACTCTCGCAGAGAATCACCCCCCATCCTCTCCTTATTCAAGAGGAAGGAGACCATCATCTTTTTCACTTAGAAGAGGAAATACACCGCCACTATTGCCACTCTCACCTCCAAGAGGGAGCACCGCATAGAAAACCATGGAGGCATCAAACAAAAATCTATATTTCATGGTAATCTTGAACCTCCCTGAATTAGGCAAATTGATCAATGACTGTAATGTCCCCAATTTGAAATTTTTGCTAATTTGGCCAATTTTCGAATCTTGGACTAGTGAAGCTCCAAACTGTCCCAAATGATCCCAAATGGTTTCGAATTATGTCCATGGTGGATTGAGGTGTCTTAGGACACCATAATACAACTATTATATGCTGGGAAACCTTATATGTACTTCAACAACTTGTATTTACAATTAGAGGATGAAAGGAAAAATTACTAGGAAAATCGATGTTGAAACCCCCAAGGGTAGATGGCTCCAAAAGAATCCTAAGGATTTCAAACTGGGACTGAGAGTGTTTGAACCTTATTAATCATTCATTTGTAATCAAGATAAAATAGGGAATTTACTAGTAATTTCGAGGTTTAAACCCCCAAGGGTAGAGGTCACTAATGGCTTCCCAATTGCAGTACGAACCTCCCAACTTTCAGAACAAAGACATGCAATAGTTATATGAATTCAATGGGCATAAAAATTCATCATTAGTCAGATCGTAAAGGCTTCTACAACTCCCATAAATCAGATATTGGTAAACATGTATTAGCATAGGGGGAAATAGAGAAAAATCTATAAATTGCTATGAAATTTGTGAGAAATGTTACAAGGACTTGCATAAGGTGTATTAAAATTCTTCAGTATATTAATGGCTCTCCAAACAGCAATAAAACCACATATATTTACTGATACAAGTCGATGCCTAACAACTTCAAGCTTTCTCAACAAGATATATGGGAAAATGGCTTGAATCTCTTCCTTGAATGTACATATCACTTGAAATACATAATGTTTCGAGATGTGGATCTCATGATATAATTATTACATATATATATAGAAGCTAACATGTCCATGCATGGAAGTCGAAATAGCAGTCCTTCACTAACTATGTGCAACAACAAGTGTGCTATGCAAAATCTATGGGGGAAAATGGCACCATTCATATATAGTTTGGCATTTTCACATGGTTTTACTTGGATATTCGACCTGAGGTTCATATGAGAATCAAATACAGAGTTCTGAAATCATATTACAAATAAATTAGGCCCCTTGGACTTCCACAAAGAGATCATCATCTCACCATGTGCGCCCTTCTTCCAAGAGCAAGAATATAGAGAGAAAAGTGAGAGAGATGTGGGAACAAGTTGAAGGATAAATGGTCATGAGCATCCCTGTAGCTTCAAACTACAACAAATGAATCCATTGTATCTACAAATGAAAGGTATGAATGGCCTCTCCAATTTCCAATTAGATGGGAATCTTTCACCCTCGAAATTGGTACTAAGGCAAGTAGAGTAAACACTCCACTAGCATGGACAAGCTATGCTCTCCAATTTTCAAAATAAGCATAAGAATCTCGACTGAATGAATCGGTATTGTTATGGATGAAGCATAAGAATAATAAAAGAAGGGATACACTACACACATAAACACACACACACAGACATATGCAGGAATGCGAACTGATCTTGATTCTTCTATATTACTTGTTCTTTTATATTACAATATTTTATATGCTTAAATAGAGTGTTGAGATGCTTGGGTTGTATTCCCGTTACGTTCAGTTACAAGAGAAGTTATAATGGATTCATAACTTCAACTGTTACGGTCGACTGGAAGAGAGAGAGACAATTTGTCATATTTCATCAATCGGAAGTGTCGACGATGCATGTCAAAGTTGATGAACTTGTCGAAGTTGTTGAACTTGTTGAAGTCGATGAATTTTCAAAGTCGGTGTTTGTAACGTCCCCTCCCATGGACCCAATTCAAGGAAGGAAACATGATACCGATCTCTGGGGATTTTCATAAAACTCAGCCCGATTCATTAGATTCATCAAAACAAATGTGTGCAGATGCGAATCAAGCAAACATGCACATCGGAAATAAAGGAATCATCCACACACATTTCATATGCATACAACATATCAATACATTCATTAATTTAAAACATTGTAGAGGAAAAACACATATATAGAAAAAACACTTATCTTTATTGTGAAATGGTCCCAAGCAACTAGCTATGTCGCTGCAACGTTCCACCCAACCATAGGTCTCTACCCATCCTGTATTATTTCAACACTCAGAGACCACCCCTGCGCTAGGCATGATTTCTATAAGAAAAAAGGTGACATTCAAGCTCATACACAGCCAAATGATAATTTCATTTAAGCCAAGCGAGTCCACAGCTAGGTTTATCAGGCTAAATCTGAACACTCTGCATTTATGGATGCTTGCACTCAAGCTCAAGCCAAAGCAACGGATACCCATCTCAACCCCAACATTCTCTTACACACAGCAAACTCAAAAACCAGGCATGGATACACATTTCCAACAATGGGATTTACAAACAGGATGGCCATGGGTTTTCCCCAAATCGTAGGCACACCAAAACAGACTGTGGAAAGGGGGATTCAACCACAGGGAGCAAAACCAATTTCTCCCACAGGTTATGAGCATTTCAAATGGCCCAAACACCCCCCATGAAACCCCAATTCAAGCTCCCATCTTCCCAACAGTTCTACCACACCAAAAACTCCCTCTTCCCAGCTAAAAACAAGGAAACACAGGAAAAACGTGGAGGGAAAACACCCAAGCAGCTCCAAAAACGTGAGAGAGGAAAAACTGGTTGATGGGTAATGGCTTGGGGAGCAATTCATGGCTCTTTTCTTTCCCAAGAAGCCAAACACATTTTTACATGAAGGGTGGCTTGCCCATACTCGAATTTTGGACAGCCATACCTCCCATTCCCCAAGGCATTAACTACTTCACCCAACTCTTGGGAGAAATGAATGATTGGGTAGAAAAGTCAACATGGGTAGTTGAGGGTTTTATGGGTTCTCTGATGGACACTTGGCTTGACTTGATTGGTTCAAGGGTTTGCATGTTTTCCTCCCAATTCCTTGTAAAATCATGCTCCCATCTCTTGTTGCATTACATAGCTAGCTGTGGGTATTTTATTAAAATGCATATTTACATGATATTTGCAATTCCAACGTGCCTGGCTAGCATGTAAACCATATGCATCACTAAATCGATGGTAGGGCCTTGGCCTTGAGCTCCTCACCATGATTTTATAATAATATTACATCATTTACATTTTAATATAATGAGGTCAAAATAGGGACACTACAGTGTTGTCATCCGACAATAATGCCAACTCCTGGGTGGATCACCTCCCCCACCATCCGATCCACCAACACGACCACCTTATTTTGGAGAAGAAGGACTCCCTCATTTTGGTGGAGGACCACCTTATTCTGGAGGAGGAGGACCCCCACCTTTCGGCGGAGGACCACCTTATTGTAGAGGAGGAGGAACCCACCTTTTTCAAAGGACCACCTTATTTTGGAGGAGGAGGACCCCCACCTTCTAGTAGAGGACCACATTATTCTGGAGGAGGAGGACCCCCACCTTCTGGCAGAGAACAGCCTTATTCTGGAGAAGGAGGACCCCCACCTTCTAGAGGAGGACCACCTTATTATGGAGAAGGAGGACCCCCACCTTCTAGCGGAGGACCACCTTATTTTGGAGGAGGATGACCCCCTTCAGTTCCACCTCCCAACCTACGAGGCCCACCCCCATATGGCCAATTTCCTACAGGAGGACCTTATGATAAATCTATCCATGGTCCTACTGGTAAACCAATGCCTTATCAGTATTACCAATATCCACAGCCGAACCAACAATTACCATTCTGGATACACTTGATCTGCCAAACTTGTCAGGTTTGACTAATGATCCCATTCATCATGGAATAAATTGGCCTACGATTCCTATGAATTTACCATCATATATTCCAAAGTTTGATGGAAAAACCGATGAGGAATCTAAGAACCACGCTATGATTTATCATTTGTGGTGTTCTTCCAATTCCTTAATGGATGATTCCATCTGTTTGAGGTTATTTCAACGAACGCTCACTGGCATTGCCACAAAGTGGTACATTGAGTTTCCACCACATTCCTTTCCTTACTTTCGATCTTTGGCTATGTCATTTTTGACTCGGTTTCAACTACCGATCTGCTACGAAAATGGCACAGATCTTTTGACCTCTCTCCATCAAACTAATACCACTCACATTTCTGATTGTATTCATGAGTGGAGGAGGATATGACATTTTATTAAAGCTCCCATCCTGGATCAACTCCTTGCAGATTAGTTCATGAAGTCACTATTGCCTATCATAGCTAAAGATGTAGATATGGGTTCATTATGGAGGAACACACTATATCTCGTGCTCAGTATTTAGACCTCGTCTATGCCCAATATGGCACCTTATATGATATCATTACTGATGCCCCCTGCCCTACTTACAATCCAAAAAAACCACCTATGGGACATGTCGATGGCATCATTGGTTCCATTCATACCTAGCGTGCTACACAATTTGGTGGATCACAAAGCCATAATAGCTTGACCCCACCCACGACACAAGCTGGACATCACACCAAACAATCACCTAGCCCTGCTTCCAGTGAGGAAGTGAACTCAGTTCAATATTCTTCACCTCAAAATTCCAGTGGTAAAAAGAAGAACAAATGTAAATCTAAAAATTCTTCTAATCATTAGGATCCCAGACACAATCTCGAAGACAATAAACAAAATAGGAAGGTAAAATACCCTTGTTTACTGTGCGATGATGATCACTTCACCAAAGAATGTCCACATCAGGAGGAAGTGCAAAAGTTCCTTAAGGGAACCCCACACCTGCAGTCTTAATTGATCCCTTCCCCACACAACAATAACAAATTATTTCACAGAAACAATCTCCTTCTCAAGGAGAATCGTCCACCACTGCTCATGTTCTCATGATGCGGAGAGAAACAGTCAACTTAAATACTCGATCAGAATCATATGAATCTCCTGCTACAAAGGAACCAAATGGAGGTAATCTTGAAAAATCCCATCTGTCTACATCTAGCATTCCTTCACCTCAATTTCCTCTCCTCATTGAGAAACCTTTACTGTATTCAATATTGCATCAACCCAAGAGCATGATTCGAAAATCCATTTTCAATCCAAATTCTAGGGCTGCTCAAAACTATCATATGGTAGAGGATTTAGCGCAAGATCCTTGTGCTATGTCGATGTTAGAAGTCTTACAAAACTGTCCCATTCAACGTAAGACCCTGTTATCCACCATTGGAGCTATAGATACAGATTCCTCCAGCAACATCATGTTCAAGATAGAGTATTTCAAGCCGAGGATTTCATACCAACTTCGGTTTCAAATCGTTACTAACGTTTCTATGAAAAGGATCCATCGTACTGTCTTAGATGAAGGATCCTCTACCTCCGATATGTCATTATCCTATTGGTGAGCCATTAGCTCTACTGAGTTGAACCGTTCCCCCACCACATTGAAATCCTTTGATGGACATGGCTTTCAACCTCATGGGCTATTACAATCTTTGACCATCAAGTTGGGTGGTAAGAGCATTACCATTAACGTGGAAGTTGTCGCTGCACCGTTGGATCACAAACTATTACTTGGTGGAAACTGGTTCTATGACATGACTATAGTTGCATCATCCGTCTTCCACATTGTGCAATTTCCCCACCAAGGGAATATTGTCAGTATCGACCAATTAGATTTATGTACACCTGACACCACTACTTATCCTGTGGACATTGTCCCTCTTTTAGGACACTCTATGCAGATATATGAGAGTGTGGGAGTAGGACTCCTTAAAGATTCATTCCTCATGGGAGTCTTTCCAACCCCATATTCCCCTACCCATGTTGCCACAGTGAACATGATTTTTTCCTCTCATTACTCCACGTACCAACGGATTGTGCTTGATCCATATCATTTCGATTCGATTGGAGATGGGATGCCTCTCATCCCCGCAGAAGCTACTTATAAGGCCATCCAATCAGCCCATGACTTACCAGATGTCCACTCTGTTGTGAAATCTACCTCACATTCTCTTCCATTACAGTGGACCTAATCCCTACATAATCCTCTACTCCAAACATTTCATTCTAACTAGTCAATCATGGAGATCATGAGCATGGATGAACCCCCATGGGAAGAAATTAACCATAGATCATCTTTCCTTCCACCACTAAATTCGGTAGAGAACGCAATTGAAACAATTGTTTCACCGGATGTCTTTCCTAACCCTCAATATCCTATCCTGACAATAGATATGGTAACATAGGGAAACATTCCTAACATCACAGCCACCTTTCCGATCGACATCTCAGTAAAACCTGGAGTCCTGGAACAAATTCACCTAGGCCAAACTTGTTCTCTAGAAGAAGTCACCAGTTTTATGGCCTTGTTTAAACAATTTTGTGACATCTTTGCATGGAGATACGATGGAATGCCCAGGATTGATCCTTCTATTGTTATGTACGAGATTCAGACATATCCCGACGCAAAACCTGTCCGAAAAAAACTCCACCTCGTGCACCCTAGAAAAATTTTGGCTATCAAGGGAGAGATAGAAAAGCTATTGAATGTTGGGTTGATTTGTCCTGTTCCCTTAACAGATTGGGTCTCTAATGTTGTCCCCATTACTAAAAAGCAGGGCACCATTAGGGTTTTGTCGATTACAGGGATTTGAATAAGGCTTGTCCCAAGGACAATTACCCTACCCCATTCATCGACCAAATCATCGACAACTATGCCGGAAGCGTCATCTTCTCATTCATGGATGGATTTTTCGGCTATAATAAGATAGAGATCCATCATGTTGATCAACATATGAAAACTTTCATCTTCCCATGGGGTACGTTCGCATATCTCATACTCCCTTTTGGCCTTAAAAGTGTTGGTGCTACATTCAAAAGGTCCATGTCATACGCTTTCCACGATGTGAAGTATTTTGTGGAATCATACTTGGATGATCTCCCTGCTCATTCGAATCGTCGAGACTTCCACATCGATCATCTGACGATTGTATTCCTCAGGTGTTAATGGTATAATATCTGTCTAAATCCTCATAAGTGAATCTTTTGCATTGAGTACGGACGCCTTTTAAGCTTCATCATTTAAGAGGCGGGGATCTACATCGATCCCATCAAGGTGGAAGCCATTGTTTCTCTACCACCACCCACAGATATTCTGGAACTTCAAAGTTTGCAGGGGAAGGAAAACTACCTGAGGAGTTTTGTGTGCAATTTCACTGGAAAAACACAGGGATACATGCGGTTACTCAAGAAGGATGTCCCATTCATTTGGGATGATCATGATCAACAATCCTTCGACAACTTGAAACATGATATCACCCATGCATCCATGTTACAACCGCCAAATTACACCAAGGATTATATCCTTTATCTTGCTTCATCCACTTCCACTATCACTATGGTTTTGGTCCAGGAAGATAGTCACGCGCAGGAGCATGTGATATACTACCTCAATAAGGGCCTCATTGACTCTGAAACCCGATATTTTCCTGTCGAGAAGCTAGCTCTCGCAGCAGTCATTGTTGTCCAAACATTCTGTCATTACATACTCCTCCACACTACCACCGTCATCGCCAAATCTAACCCCATGTACCATGCTCTTACCCACTAGTTACTAGGGGGAAATATTCACGCTGGATTGTGATTCTTCAGGAATTCGACCTCCAGTTTGAGAAGTACAAATCAAAGAAGTATTTGGTTTTTCCAAAACTTATTTGTGATCTTCCCCATACTGATCAGGAAACTGATTCGATGGAATTTCTCCCTGACAAGTCCTTGTTTCTTATTAGTGCTTCTAACCCGTGGTATGGAGACATCACATTGTATATCTAGACCCAACGCTTCAGTCCTTAACTATCTCGTGATGAACGCAGTGATGTGCATCACCACGCAAAGTATTACCTCGTCATTGGTGACACATTGTATTTTCATGGTGTCGATTCTATCCTCTGATGTAGATGAACTCATGACGAGGTTGATCAGGTACTAAATGATTGTCAGTTAGGGGCATGTGGCGGTCATCTTTCTGGGATGGCTACGGCCCAGAAAATACTACGCACTGGATACTATTGGACTTCCATCTTTAAATATTTTATTGAATCCTTTAAGAAGTGTCCTCCTTGCCATATTTTTCATCATAAAAAGCGCTCACATCTTGCCCCATTAAATCCATTTATTGTCATTGGTCCCTCTTCCAAATGAGGCATCGACTTCATGCAATGTAATCCTACCTCGACAGGGGGGGCATGGTTATGTTATTGTCGCAGTGGACTATTTCACCAAGTGGGACGAGGCTATGCCGACGTCCAAAGAATACGACGAAACTACCGCACTCTTTATGCTCAATCATGTCATTATGGGATTCAGAGTCCCCCAAGCCATCGTCACTAACCATGGATCACATGTCCAAAACAAGATGGTGGATGAACTAAGCGCCAAGCTGGCTTTTCGACATGAGAACTCAACTCCCTACTACCCTAAGTCAAATGGACAAGTAGAGGCCATTAACAAGGTCTTGAAAACCATGATTCAGTGCATGGTAGGGACACATAAGTCCAAATGGCGTACCATTCTTTTTTCATCCCTAAGGGTGTAAAGGACTTCCATAAAAAATGCCACTAGTTTCACACCTTTTCAATTGGTCTACAGACTAGAGGTAGTACTACCTATTGAGTGCGTAATTCCATCATTCAAACTAGTTGTTGAGATTTTATCAAACACCACTGCAGAGGAAGAATGATTTATATACTTGAAAAACTCGTTGAAACCCACCGCGATGCATCTCTAGCTAATAAAGCTCATAAGAAGCACATCAAGGACTAGTATGAAAAGTCAGTGAAACCTCGTATCTTCAACAAGCGAGATTTGGTCCTTACTTATTACCAAAAACATGATAAGCTGGGGGCAGGTAAACTTGAGTCCATGTGGCATGGTCCATATGTGGTTAAACGTGTTTTGGAAAAGGAAACATATGAACTTGAGGATTACGACGGGATATCTTTGGGGGAGCCTCGCAATGGGATCTACCTAAAGCGATACTATTCCTAAATCATTTATACATTAGTACTTTGTATATATTGTACATGGCGTGTGTTTTTCTTGGTTTGACACTTTATTTTTATTGCACTAGGATCTTATCATTCCCCTTATACCATGTTCTTCCTGGATGTGTAGATGGCAATGTTAGGAACCCATGTCAACCCTTCTATTTACTTTGTTAGTATATTGTTGTTGGATGCATATGTTTTGTAAGTCGTCCCATAGTATTTGTTGATCCATAGTTGTGTTATTGTTGTTTGGCGCATATGATTTGTAAGTCGCCCACAGTATTGTTGATCCATAGTTTGTATTGGCTTATGGTTTTGACCCATAGTATTTGTTGATGTATGTGTAACTTCGGAATGTATTTCACATATATGTATATTGTATTCCTATAGAGATGTTATTATTCCTCTATACGGAAGTGTCGTCATTTATATTGTAAGTGTCATAACTTATACTTGATGGGTTATTAGACCACCTTGTTTGGGGTTGGCCTTGTATAAGTCATGTGGGTCAAAGGGTTATTAGACCACCCTATTGGGGGTCGGCCCAGTCAGCATTATGTTATGTGGTTAAGTTCGAGCCTACATGAGTTAGGTAAAAAGGCAAGTCAAGTCAAGTATAAATAGAGTGCGGGAGGCACTCTATTTGATCACTCACTTCTCACTCATGCACTCAAGGAGGAGTTGCGCACTTATGGAGGAGGAGGATATGCTGCTAGGTTGTGTCTATCTCTTATGGTTGGTTGTATCATTGCTCTATCTATCTCTGAGGAAGTTATTGGGGTTTTTCACCTTTATGGTTTTCCCCAAGTAAATCTTTGTGTCTCTTGTGTGCTTGCATTACTGTCTCCATGATTGATATGCTGTACATGTTGTTCTCTCAGTTAAGATCCTAGATCAGATTGAAGTAAATTCTGAAAATTTAACATGGTATCAGAGCTAGCCTGAAAGAAGGCATGATATGGCATGTATGACACTTGTTTCACTTACGATGCTAGGGCTTGATATAACAAAAACCAGTCATCGTAGCACTTTCTCTATAAATCCGTTTTGGAGAAGTTTTCGGATCTGAAATTGTTACAGGACGAAGCTAAGATCTCCATGTACCTTGTGTCCAAAGGAAAACCTCTAATTCATTGTACTTTGTGATTTATGATTTGTACAATATAGGGTTTCTGCCTCTTCCAGATCTAAGTCAAAATCAGGTGACCTTGGGAAAAAGGTCATAACTTGGGCTAGGAAGCTCCAAATGAAATTTAGTAAAATGTTGCAGGTAGTAAACAGACTGAGATATCTCAGAAAAAAGTTTTAGAGGCCGAAGTTGAACCAGGGACACGTGGCACGCCGTACAAGTTCGCTCTACTGTTTTATTCCATAAACAGGTCACGTTGCGACACTTGGCATAACTCTCTCTCAGAGAGTCCAATTGAGGTCAGACCTGTCAGGATGGAAAGATGACAGGATGAGATATCTTAAGAAACTTTTTTAGGGGCCGAAGTTGAACCAGTGACACGTGCCACGCCGTACAAGTTCGCTCTACTGTTTTATCCCATAAACAGGTCACGTTGCGACATTTGGCATAACTCTCTCTCAGAGAATCCAATTGAGGTCAGACCTATCAGGATGGAAAGATAATAGGTCAGGCTATCTCAGGAAACTTTTTCAGATCCAGTGGATTGAAAAGTTCGGAGTTACACCAGAAACAATCAGGTACATATTTCTGTCAAAACAGAATTATTTTTGAGTACCTTCATTCATGGCTTCCGGAATTTAGGGCTTTGGAGAAAGTTGGAATTTTTGTAATCGGAGACCATGGCTGAATTCTAGTCATCAAAATAAAAATTTAGAGACCAAAATCAGAATTTTTGGTTGGGCAGAAGGCCGGGTTTGATCAGACCCTAGTTCGGGACTTTGATAAGAAAAGTGGAAAATTAGGGCTTTTGTAAAAATGAGAATTTTTGAAATCTATGACCACAGCTGGAAGCTCCTCAGAAAAATAGAAGCTTAGAGATTTGAATCAAACATTTTGATTGGGAATAAGAGTGGGCTTCATCAAACCCCAGTTCAGGGTCACGTCCAGTGAATCCGGAAGTCTCAAAGGCAAAATTGAGGAGTGAAACTTTGTAGTTTTCAAATTCTGAATATACCAGTTTGATCAGCTCTTCAAGGCACATATTTCTATCCCTTCAGAAGTTTGAAATTCAAAGTTTGAATTTTTGGGGTTTCTCTGACAAACCCATATCCAGCTCCAGGGCCAATTCTTGCAAATCAAGTGGATTGGGTTAATCCTAGAAGAAGATGGATTGGTCACCTGCATAAGTGAAGAAGTTCCTATTTCAGACGGAGATGAGGCTAAGGCCTTACATAAGAAGATTACAAGCGATCTCGACAGGTATGACTCATCGAGGTATGTTTTTATATTTGTCCATGATTAAGTTTATGGTATGTTTGTCTTCATGTTATTACGGTTAGTACAATTTTGATTTTAGATTTGTCGTATCACCTTAACAAAATTATGAATGCATGATAGAAGATATTCATTGGTTAGGGTGTTGACACTTATGATTGTACTAATGCATTATGGTGTTGTATGAGGTTTATGTTGTCTGCTAACATGAAAGGGACACCAAGAAAGACAAATCATGTTCTACTTCAAGAATGTATGATCATGGTGACATGAAGACAAGGATTCATCCATTGTCATGGATCACATAGAAGATCTACTTTCGAGGTATGTATAACTTGTTTCTACAATTGTTAACTTATCAGATATACAGGTTACTAGCACAAGTCATTGAAGAAGAACAAGAAGACATCAAGTGAGTATAACTAGCTAGCATGCTAAGCCAGGTATGTTTTTCCTATATCAAGATAGAATCCTACCTTGTGTTAGGATCTTATACTGTTGTGTTGTTGATAATGACTATTCATGAAGTCATAGGTTTGAATAGTCATGGGTATATGCATATTATGTGTCTTACCTTAATTAATGATATGACTAACCCGAAGAGTCATAGGTTTGAGTAATTATAGGTTTAGACATGTTATGCTTCTTATGATTTGACTAACCATAAGAATCCTACATAAACCTTGAATGATAATGCTTATTATTTTTGTTTGAAATGATCATGACTATATATGCTTGAGATTATTGTGTTTTAATAGTATACTAATGAATGTATGATTTTATATTAGACCTAGAGGATAACACAATTATGATACTAACAAGCATGCATAGGGATCGAGAATGTATATAAGTTCAAGGACAGGTAATCCAAGGAGAAAAGATCAAGAGGGAGTACACTCCAGTGGTTTATGAAAGGATGCAGATATTCAGAGGGAGTTGACCATCTCTCTACATTCCACAACAGAAAGGTGTAGAAGAAGCTACTGCAGATTAGGACTCCAGCAGCTCCTGCAAGAAAGCGAAGACTCAGAGGGAGTCCACCCAACGAACAAACAAAGATAAGTATTTTAATTATCATTTCTTGCATATGTGTTTGTTTAAATAAAATTGTTCAATGATGTATATGCTGATGTTCCTAGACTTAGGATATATATTGTGCATATTAGAATAGTTGCATTGATGAACAGTATACTACTAATATACATGGGTAAGTGGCCTATGGCACTGTACAACATTCCATTGCTACTTATCTAGAATGAAACCTCTTTGCTGACATGTTGGGAGTTGTGCACACTCTTAACAATGTTCTGGTAGAGATTGGAAGGCATCTAGAAAGTTACGGGATATGGATAAATGTTGTATTGAAGCATTAGCTAAGATAATTGCATGACTGTATGACATATTTCTTTATTTGTAAGAATTTGTTCTGAAAATTATGAGATGTTTCTAATCATGCAATTTAACCTGTTTTGTAGGAAAGACCGTATATCTTCACCTACAAAAGGACTACAACATTTGTTCCAGCAACAAAGATATCTATTGAAGATATTGAAGTTCCCAGGATCTGGGATGAAGAAATGGAATGCCATGATCCGTCGATCATAAAGAATGATGTTTGGGATGTAGTCCCAAGACCTAAAGGGAATTTTGTTATGACTTCCATATGGAACTATCAGATCAAGCATGTTGCAGATGACAGCATTGAGAAATATAAAAGTGATGAAATAGAAGATGCATCAGATGGATTTCAAGACAGCATGGTGTAATCATATATGTGTGCAGAACTTCGTATGGTAGGATAGACTGCTTTCTATCCAGTTTGGGCTTTACCAAGAATAAAGCGGGTTCCAACCTTTTCTACAAGGTTGAGGAAGGCAATCCAATGATACTATTTTTGTATGCGGATAACCTGTTTGTTATAGGTGAAGATAGATTGATTACCGACACGCAGCGGAAGCTTGCTGCCAAGTTCGAGATGAAGAACTTGGGGATGATGCACTATTTGTTTTTGGCATGAAGGTGTGGCAGAGTGCAGATGGAATCTTCCTTGGACAAGGGAAGTATGTAGTAGAGATCTTGAAGAGGTTCGGGATGATGGAATGCAAGGCTATGACCACACCTATGGCATCGAACCTGAAGCTTATATGTGATGCTTCATCTGATCCAGTTGATGTCACGATGTATCGTCAGATGATTGGGTCCTCTATGTACCTGACGAACACGAGACTAGATATTTGCTTTGCGGTGAACACATTGAGCTAGTTCCTGACGGATCCGAGGAGTGTTCACCTAGTTGCTGTAAAGCATGTTCTGAGGTACCTGAAGGGTACAGTGGATTATGGGCTCAAGTATGAGGCAAATCAAAAGTTTAACCTCCAGGGTTATGTTGATTCAGATTGGGCTGGCAGTGTTGTAGATAGGAAGAGCACATCTGGGTGCTGCTTCAGTATGGGATCAGGTGTGATCTCTTGGTTTAGCAGGAAGCAGTCCTGCGTAGCACTGAGTATAGCTGAGGCAGAGTATGTTGCATCCTGTTCAGCTAGTTTTGAGGTAGTATGGCTACGGAAGCTACTGTCTGAGTTATTTGATCTCCCATTGGAGGCTACTGGTATCTTCTATGATAACCAGAGTTGTGTGAAGCTGTCCGAGAACCCAGTGTTTCATGACAGGTCGAAACACATAGAGATCAAATATCACTATATCAGGGATATGGTGCAGAGAGGAGCTGTGAAGCTTCTGTATGTTGCGACGGACGAGCAGATTGCAGATGTGCTGACGAAGCCACTAGCCAAGGTGAAGTTCGAGTACTTCAGAGAGAGGCTTGGCGTTCTTCAGATCGAGGACACTTCGAGGAAGAAGTGATGGACACATTTGCTGAAGCCATTCCAAGCATGTTGGAAGGAGGATCCTTCACATGGCTGTGGATGTAAGCGCTGGATGATGAGCATCAGGATGATGTTCTGGTTTCTGCTTGATATGATCAGTTGGATCATTTTTATGTATGTATGTACGCATCATGTTGGATGCTGGATATGATCAGTTGGATCATTTATGTATGTCTGCGTCATGTTGGATGCTGGATATGATCAGTTGGATCATTTATGTATGTATGCATCATGTTGGATGCTGGATATGATCAGTTGGATCATTTATGTTAGTATGCATCATGTTGGATGCTGGATATGATCAGTTGGATCATTTATGTATGTATGCATCATGTTGGATGCTGGATATGATCAGTTGGATCATTTATGTATATATGCATCATGTTGGATGTTGGATATGATCAGTTGGATCATGTGTATGTATTTTGTATATGCATCATGTTGGATTCTTGGACCATGTATCTGTATATGTATCAGGTGGATACATTGTATGATCAGGTGGATCATGTATGGTGATATGTATCATGTATCAGGTGGATACATTGTATGATCAGGAGGATCATGTATGATGATATGTATCAGGTAGATACTTGGTATGCATCAGGTAGATGCATTGATGATCAGGTGGATCATGCAGTAGGATGTTGCAGTGATGATCAGGATGATCATGGATGATGAGCTTCAGGATGTTGCTCCAGATGACATGTAGCAGGACGTTGCAGTGATGATGATCAGGATGATCATGTGTACATCATGATGATGTATGGTGAGTATCAGGATGATACTTTGTGGCCGTGGATCAGGTTGTGCAGAGGAGCATCTCTAGGAGATCCTATAGGTCGGAGTTGTGTACCCGTAACAGCCTGGGATGCTCTTTCGAGACATTGCTCTGGGAGGACATGTAATTTGTGCCCTGGGAGATCCTTCAGGTCGGAGTTGTGTACCCGTAACATCCTGGGATGCTCTTGCGAGGTTTTGTCCTATGGCATGTAATTTGGGCCCTGGGAGATCTCAGGTCGGAGTTGTGTACCCGTAACATCCTGAGATGCTCTTTCGAGGTTTTGCCATGACCACATGTAATTTGTGCCCTGGGAGATTTCAGGTCGGAGTTGTGTACCCGTAACATCTTGAGATGCTCTTGCTAGGTTTTGTGGTGACCACATGTAATTTGTGCCCTAGGAGATCCTTCAGGTTGGAGTTGTGTACCCGTAACATCGTGGGATGCTCTTTCGAGGTTTTGTGGTGGGGTCACATGTAATAGCGCCCTGGGAGATCCTACAGGTCGGAGTTGTGTGCCCGTAACATCCTGGGATGCTCTTTCGAGGTTTTGTGACGCACGTAATAAGTCTTGAGGATTCCACAGTATGGCCAATGATGATGAAGACCTGCAGGTGGTGGGCCTACATCCAGTATGCAAAAGGACTGGCTCTATAGAACTTCCTATGACGAGTAGATTCAAAGATTGATTGAGATAGCAGTAGTAGTGACGATGATGATGACTCGATGACGATTATCCAGTGACGATGATCCAGAGAAGATGACTTGTGCTAGAAGAACTGTGCTGAGAAATACCTTCCTAGTTAAGAGGGAGTGTTGATGTATGTGTAACTTCGGAATGTATTTCACATATATGTATATTGTATTCCTATAGAGATGTTATTATTCCTCTATACAGAAGTGTCGTCATTTATATTGTAAGTGTCGTAACTTATACTTGATGGGTTATTAGACCACCTTGTTTGGGGTCGGCCTTGTATAAGTCATGTGGGTCAAAGGGTTATTAGACCACCCTATTGGGGGTCGGCCATGTGGGTCAAAGGGTTATTAGACCACCCTATTGGGGGTCAGCCCAGTCAGCATTATGTTATGTGGTTAAGTTCGAGCCTACATGAGTTAGGTAAAAAGGCAAGTCAAGTCAAGTATAAATAGAGTGCGGGAGGCACTCTATTTGATCACTCACTTCTCACTCATGCACTCAAGGAGGAGTGGTGCACTTATGGAGGAGGAGGATCTGCTGCTAGGTTGTGTCTATCTCTTATGGTTGGTTGTATCATTTCTCTATCTATCTCTGAGGAAGTTATTGGGGTTTTTCACCTTTATGGTTTTCCCCAAGTAAATCTTTGTGTCTCTTGTGTGCTTGCATTACTGTCTCCATGATTGATATGCTGTAGATATGCTATACATGTTGTTCTCTCAGTTAATATCCTAGATTAGATTGAAGTAAATTCTGAAAATTTAACAGTATTGGCGCCTAGACTTAGTATATAAGTGTGTGTTGAGGCCTATGAAGACACCGTGAATTTATTTGTATTGAGCTTGCTCAAAGGAGGTTGCCCCCTCGAAGTGGCTTGCGATCAATATAAAAGTGATTATGAGTTCTGTCATTTCTGCTATTTCGCATATTCTTATTAATTAATTGTTGCAGGTTCTTCACATCTGGTATCAGAGCACTTTCTTGGGCTCGCTAGTTGAAATTTCGGCCAATTTTCTTTTTTTGCATCTGTTGCAGCTTTGGATATGGGAATAATCCCTATCTGCTTAACTATGGGAAGTACTTGGGAATAATCCCTAAAACTCATTGTGAGGAGTACCATAGGAACCCCAAAGTAGTTGGCCCATTGAGAGGACCTGCCAGCGAAAAGGGCAACGACCCCTACCTGATTGACTAGTTCCCACCCGTGAGGTAAACCAAGAGCTGTCGTTTGTGGCAAAGCGGTTCTCAGTTTTACTTGAGCCGTGGAGTGAGGGGTACTACCCCAATACGCAAGCCGTCAGACAGCATTGGTGGCCGAGTGAAACCCATGAACTGTTAGGAAGCCGCACATACCTTGGGTCCATATCTATTTTCAGCTGAATTATTGCCGCATCATTTTAGATCCATTCCGAAAGTCGTTCCAGCCATTACAGATCTATTTCAGCTCCATTCGGCACCATTTATGATCCCTCTGTTTTCGATCACTTCCATGCCATTGCAGATCTATCTGTTTGAGATCCCTTCCGTGTCGTTGCAGATCCATTCTTGATAAAAAAAAAGGTATAAATTCTGTTTTTTGGCCATATCTCCCTTGTTTTCCTTGAAACTTCACTAACACCGCTGCAATCCCATTCTGCATATTTCATTCCTGAGGACCCTATCCCAAATTCCACTTCCCAATTCCTGAAATCCCACATTTGTCTATTTTTAGGGTTTGCCATAACTTCTTCGGATTTTACCCAATTTCCTTCAAATTTTTCCATTGAGTTCCTTTCTTAATTCTGCTTCTTTGTCCCTCTCTGCCAATTTTCTCATTCTTTCACCCCACTTCTAAAATCCCCATTTTTTGCTTCCCTATCCTTCAGAAAGTGTCCAAAACCTAGTCAAACCCCAATTACCCCTCCGAGCTTTTCCCAAATCCAAATTTCCCTTTACTAAATAAGCTTTTGTTTATGTTTTTCTATCCATTCCCGCCCCCCCCAAAAAAAAAAACCCGGTTATGGTTGTCACCCGCACCGGAGCAAAAACCATGGAGGAAGCACTTGCAGCCATCCAAACCAAACTCCAAGATCTGGATGAAAAATTTCTAATCCTCCATCTTCAGCATTCAGCCATGAACAATAATCGACAGCAAGAATCTTCTGCAACCACTGGGTTCTCTTCTTCCAGCAATTTCCGTGGTCGGAAGCTTGAATTTCCTCGCTTCAATGGTACTGATCCGACTGGATGGGTCTATCGTGTAGAACAGTATTTCAGTCTGCATAATATTTTTGATGTCCAAAAAGTTCCACTTGCATCCTTTCATTTGGAACAGGAAGCCCTTCAATGGTATTGTTGGTACATCAAGGCTCATGACGAGCCAAAATGGACAGATTTTTGCCAACTCCTTTTGCAACGATTTGGTCCCAGTGCTTTTGATGACTTCACCGGAGCACTCACTAAACTCCATCAAAGTGGCACTATGAGAGAGTATCAGACCGAATTTGAGAAACTAGCCAATCACACAGAAGGCTTGTCTGATGAATTCTACAGGAGTTGTTTTATGAGTGGTCTTAAGGATGAAATCCGGTCAGAGGTTAAAATGTTCTATCCCAACACAATGATGGAAGTCATAGGGTTAGCTAAGTTGGCAGAAAACAAGATTGCAGCCCAACAACGCTCCAAACCCACCTTTGTTCCCTTCCAAAATATGGGTTCTCAACGACCTCCCATTCCGCAAGCAACTCGACCAACTCCTATCAAGCATTTGTCTGAAACAGAGATGTAGGCATGCAAAGAAAAAGGGATTTGTTATAATTGTGTTGAGAAATTCACTTGGGGACATAGATGTGTTCAACAATAGCTCTATCTCTTGGATATGGGTTCTCCGCCTGCCTCTAAAATTGGTGAAGAAGCTCTAGATCCAATGGATGCTCAGGTCGACATTCAGGAGCCTCCTCTTGACCCCCCATCTCAGGATGAACAACCAGAGATATCTCTCCATGCTTTATCTGGCGTCACCACCCCCCAAACAATGCGGGTCAAGGGTTATTTCAAGAAGCTTCCTATTACAATACTCATTTATTATGGTAGCACTCATAACTTCATTGACCCCCGGATCGCCAAACAGGCTGATTGTTTTGTCCATCCTTGCTCCAACTTTGAAGTCATGATTGCGAATGGAGGCACCTTACCTTGCAAGGGAAAGTGTCACAATGTGTGTATCTCTCTAGAAGATTATAACCTGTGCTCTGACATGTTTTCCTTGTCCTTAGGCGGATGTGATGTGGTTTTGGGAATTCAATGGTTACGTACACTTGGCCTCATCTTATGGGAGTTTTCTGAACTTTGGATGCAGTTTTCAATCAATGGGACATAACACAAATTTACAAGCTTACAACCAGGGTCTCTCTGCATCATCAGTTCACATCGCCTGGAAAAATCCTTAAGAAGAATTCACATGGTATCATTGCTCAGCAACATTCCATTTAGATGCACCCATCAACGGTCTCCACTACTTCCTTGGATAGATATGCAAGTGTCTTTGCTGCACTAGTGGGATTTCCGCCTTCAAGAGACCTTTCCGGTAATCATTTATCCATGTCTACATCTCAACAGGAAATGATGGCTATTTTGCATGCAGTACCGACGTGGCAGCCATCCCTATTAGGGAATTGTTTCTACATCAAGACTGATCTCTAGAGTTTGAAAAATTTCCTGGAACAATGGGTCTCCTCCCCAGCACACCTGAAATGGGTTATCCACCTCATGGGTTATGACTATGCGATCACTTACAAGAAGGGTAAGGACAATATGGTGGTTGATGCTCCTTCTCTCACATTTGATGACCCAGTTTCTCTTAAAACTATTTCTCTGCTTGTTACAAACTGGTTGCAATATGTTCAACAGGGCTATCTCTTCTATGAACTCCATGCTTCTTCATCAGCAGGGCACTCTGGGTTCCTCCAAAAGTATGATCGGGAACAGTGTAACTTCTTTTAGCAGGGACTGAAACTGCCAATTCAACAGATGGTGGTTGACTGTGATACTCTCCAGGTCAACAAGGGTGAAATGACACTCCTTTTGGGACTGCTCGAACCCTTTCCCATCCCTACACAGATTTGGACAACTATTTCTATGGATTTCCTAGAAGCGCTCCAGTGGTACAACACCACGTCTACAAGGACACCATATGAAGCAGTCTATGGACAGGCACCGCCAGTTCCTCTTCCATACACCCTCAGCAGCTCCCCAGTTCAGGCAATTGGCTCGGTTCTTTGAAACTGCGATCAGATTCTTCTCATTCTGTAGGACAATCTTCACATGGCAAGAATTCGACTGAAACAACAAACCGCTCAGTACCGTTTAGAGTGCACTTTTCACGCAGCTGATATGGTTCTTCTTCAACATTCCAAGCAATCCTCCTGAACCTCAAAAGGCGTCAGTGGTCCAGAATACAACCCGAATATGCTACAGGGGAACCACTCCATCCAATTCTGCATCAATTTCCACATCTAAAGCTTTGAGGACAAAGCTTTTTCTAAGGGAGAGGGGATGTTAGGAACCCATGTCAACCCTTCTATTTACTTTGTTAGTATATTGTTGTTGGACGCATATGTGTTATGTGGAATTCTGCCCTACGGATAAGTCAAAATTCCCTTAGGCTAAAGTAGACTTTAACTAACTCTAGGCTAAGAACAGACAAAACAAATGCAACCTTGAATCCCTAGATCTAACAAACATCTCAGAATTAAAATGTTGGAGAGAATAGAAGGAGTTTAACTGACCTTATGTCCAAATGCTTGTCTTTGATATTTGCTCCAAGTTCCAAGTCCTCACAAGTAAACCTGTTAACAATGGAACCAAAACACAAGCATGTACTATTCTCTAGCAATCTGAAAACATGAGTTAAGATCTAAATCTATGAAAGATACAAATCATATCATTAAAACAGAATTAACACAAATGATTTGGGAGAACAAGACAAGTTATCTTTATTATCAACTTGAAGAGTGCTTACAAAGGTTGCTTGATGTCCAAGCTAATCCTCCAGCTCCAAGTGCTTCCTCTAGCTATCTCTGCAGCAGTCTAAAGATCATAGGTTTGATGCCCCAAAAGTCCTCCCTTTGGCCCATGGAAAGCTTCTCTCTTATAGCACATGGGAAGGCTAACCAACAAGAGAGAAGTGTGGATCTATGGAGGGTTTAGTGGATCAGGCCAGCTAAACAAAGAAGGAGTTAGGATCGAACCAAAGGTAGTAATCCCAACAAAATCTCCTCGAAGGTCGAAATCCCAAAATCCAAGGCAAAAAGGCTAATTTCAGACTACCGCGCCCCTATAACTGAGCATAACGCGGTAGTACCGCGCCCCAGAGAAGGAGCAACGCGCGGTAGTGCTAACTACCGCTCCCTTGTAGATGTGCAAGGAGCGGCAGTGCTCACAAACAGGGCTAAGTTGGGCTGGAAGATGGCAGAAAAAGGTTTTGCTTTCAGTATTCAGTCAATGGTTTTCACTCTGGATGTTCAGATGATCTTTAAGGGAAACTGTCGTTTAGGTCGGTAATGCAAGGATGCGACACTAATATGTAATGTGTAATATTGAGGTATAACAGATGCCCCCTAAAGTGTGAGGTCAGAAGAGACTGATGGCCGAAAGACTTTACAAATATGGTTCGGAGATAGTGTCGAGGAGAGCAACAAGGAGCTGAAACAAAATGTCAGATATACCACCGAGGCGGGCATTCCCATGCTCGGAAACAAATGACTCAAAGCATGGCTGCCGACCAATACATTGCAGATCCATGAGTACTGAGATGATATAGACTGTAGACAAATCATGGCTACTATGAACAAGCGTAGATCCATGAGACAGTAATGACACAGCCACGACCAATACAATAAGTGGATCTGTGTGACAATACAAAGGACATCTCCATCGCAACCTGGACACAATCAAGATACAAAGGTGCGCCCAGGGTCTTCTACCCGATCGCAAACGATACGAATCTAGCCATGTGATTACAAGGTGTTGAAGTCGAACATGGTAGAAACCATTTGATTACCGGTCAATGATGTGAACCGTTAACAAATGCGAGGGAAATCACCAATGATGACGATGATCCCCAAGGTATCTATAGTACATCTCAACGAAATGCGAATAAAGGAGTTGATGTCGAGCATCCGAGAGATCATTCAATCAGAGGTCATTGATGAAAACCTACTGTTGAATAC
Source organism: Larix kaempferi (assembly GCA_027924585.1). NCBI lineage: Eukaryota > Viridiplantae > Streptophyta > Pinopsida > Pinales > Pinaceae > Larix > Larix kaempferi. Next base: position 1,344,399 of record BSBM01000967.1, read on the forward strand.
GAGGAAACCTGCCATTGAGGCATGCAGGTACCAAGGTACTAGTGGTTGACTCCTAAGCCTAATTCCTGGATAGTGATTTGGTGTCGACAGGAATAGACTCGTCGAAGGTGGGCCATGATGTTTCCCACATCATCGACACGAAATCAGAACGAGAGATAGTATGGACCGATGAAACAATGGAATATGTACTGACACAAAGGGAAGGTTTGACATAAAGTGGAGGTGGACTCAAGGTAATAACCCTTTGAACATATAACGGCATGAAACAGAGCTTGGCAGCAGGGATTACTTGAACAGACAGAACCACAGGAAGTGTGAACTCATAGCAATAATGAGGATGCATGATCATAATGATGACACTATCAGCAAGACTGACTACCCAAAACAGACAAGGTGAGGATGCATGCCATGTTCAAAGGTGATGACTCACAAGCTGCCAACAAGGTAAACTTGACTCATTTTCCCATTTTTCCCCCGACATGATGGACGAGTACCTCTTTGTTTTTTAACGAGCTTGAGGAGGATAACAGATGCTCGATATAGCTCATCTCATAGATGAGTCCAATCTCACATGTTTTTCGAACCTGAGAAAGGAGGGGTTCGGTCCCAAAAGTGGGTCCTTCGATGTCAAATTTTAACGAGTCCAAGGAAGGAAAACTCGATTGTCATTTCATGTTTAGAGAGTCTGAAAAGAACTAAAGAAGACTCCAACGGTCCTTTTTCGTAAGGTTAGCCTCATCGCCCGAAAAAGGGTAAAACAACGCGGAAGAGGACTCTTCCAGTCATGATTGGCTGGAGTATTCCTTTTTCGTAAGTAGTGCCCCCTAGTCCGAAAAAGGGGTAAACTATCACTAGGGAGACGATCATTCAAATCCTTTTACAAGCGTGAACGAATCAATTTCGCTTGGCAATCTTTTCAACTTTAGGGAGTCTGAAAAGAGCTTAACTATGGACTCCATGTATAACTTTGTCATGGTTGATGACCGAGTACGACAAAGGGGAAGTAAACTCGGCACAGTTCCTTTTCCGTAAATAGTCTAGCGAGGCCGGATAAAGTGATAAACCTATACTCGTTAGACACACCTTTTTACTCCAATTTGTTTAACGAGCACGATAATGGTATCAAAAGCACTCGGAATCTTTTTCATGTTTGGATCCAGAGCACGAAAAAGGAAAAAGTAAGCTCAAACCACTTTTCATGTTTTAACCAGAGCACGAAAAAAGTGAAAAGTAAGCTCAAACACCATCTTACTGTTTTTAACGAGCTCGAAGATAGGTTGGAAGAATGCTCATGATGTCTGCTTCATTTTTTAACGAGCTTGTAACAGAAAATGAACTATGCTCGGAATAATTTTCATGGTTTAATGAGCTCAAAACCTAAAAAGGAAAGTATGCTCGAAAATGTTCCCAATGGTGAACTTCTTCCCGTCATGAAATCCAAAGGTTGGTACATGCCCCCCAGCATGATTGCTGGAAGTAAGTGACTTAGCTCCAACGTGGTGTGGAGAGGCGATCGAGTTGACTTCAACGTAACTCCCAGAGGTTGAAGACATGCACCCAAGCTTCCTTTCATTCTCCTAAAGTATAGGCGGGTGAAAAGAAGGTTCAGGTACTAAGTCTACGAGGAGACTCGACTCAAAGGGAAAGGATATGTTTCATTTTTTAACGAGCTTGACACAGGAGTAGAACTTTGCTCAGACTACTGGTTTCATTTTTTAATGAGCTTGAAGCCAAAAGTAAACTCTGCTCATGGTTAAGGCCCATTGATGGGTTCCCTCCCAACATGATGACCAGAGGTTGGTAAATGCCCCCAGCATGATTGCTAACGGCTAAACATGCCCCCCAAGCTTCGTTTCGTCTGACTACTCTTCTTCCTTACCCAAAAAATCCTGGCTACTAATCTGAATGTGTTCGCCAGGGGGGTAGGGAGAACCAGGACCAAGTGACCCAGGCAGATGAAATGAAGGTTCCAATCCTAACTCACGCGAGAGACTCGAACAAATGGAAGGGAGATCTATTTCATTTTTACACAAGCTTGAAATAGATAATAACAATGCTTGAAAGGGTCCTTTTTATTTTTTAATGAGCTTAAAACAGAAAGAAATTATGCTCGAAGGTAATTTCATTTTTACGCAAGCTTGAAACTGAACGTAAACTATGCTTGGGATTTGGTTTCATTTTTACACAAGCTTAAAACCAAAATTAAACTGTGCTTGAGGGTAGTTTCATTTTTACACAAGCTTGAAACCGAACGTAAACTATGCTTGGGATTGGTTTCGTTTTTACACAAGCTCAAAACCAATGGTAAACTGTGCTTGAGGGTCGGTTTCATTTTTTAACGAGCTTGAAACAAAGAATAAACTATGCTTGTAGGAATCTATTTCATTTTTTAACGAGCTTGACATAGAAAGGGAACTATGCTCATTAATGATGGTTGGTTTCATTTTTACACAAGCTTAAAACCAAGAGTAAACTATGCTTGGGATGATGGTTGGTTTCATTTTTACACAAGCTTAAAACCAAAGGTAAACTATGCTTGGAATGATGGTTTCATTTTTTAACGAGCTTGACACCAGAATAGAACTTTGCTCCAAAAGTCCCCCCCCCCTAGGGGGAAGAAACCACTAAAACATGTGGAATGTTTAGGGAAGTCTGGTGACTAGGAGTCATGCGATGAGTGGGCGTCACAAAGGAAAGCTGATCGATGGTCACAACATTCCCATGATGGGGAAAATACATCACTCGGAAGAGTGAGGACACTACAGCCTTCATGGCATGGACGTAATCGCGTCCAAGGAGTAGATTAAAATCTAAGGGACCTTGGATGACCATGACATCAATACAGACAGTTTTCCCTCCCAAAGTGATAGGTAACTGAGGAAGGGACCCTAAAGGTCCAGTAGGCCTTCTGTTGAAAGCCAGTATCTGATCAGTGACGGGCACAAGCCGAGGAGAACCTAAGGCTTGCCAAGCAGTTGAGGATAGAATACTAACAGAAGCTCCTTCATCAACTATCGTACGAAAAATTTCTTTATCGGAAACTCCTACAGATATTTGAAAAGGAACACTCGAAGGAAGACGAGATTCTGTTAGACCATTCCAATCAAAGGAAATAACCTCAGTGCTTGGAGGGGGTCTCGCGGAAACGGACAGGGTTTCCCCTTGCCGAGGACATTCTGAACCGATAAGGAAAACATCAGTGGTTTCCAATTCACTCTCTCTTGGAAGATAAGAATGAGACAAAGATTGTGTCAAGGTGACTGTTTCAGTCTGGACTTTCTCCGATGAAAGAGCGGGATCAAGTGGGGATGACAGCGACTCAATCACTTCACTCTCGGAAGGGAGAGTGGGATCAATTGCAGATGAAACTGAATTGATCACTTGGTCAACCAGCGGGGGTTCGAGGGATAGTTTACCATGGTCTGTTGGAGGCACCAGTTGAGAACTAGTAATATCTTCCAACCACCGCGAGGCTTCATCCATGCTCGGACAAAGGAAAGTACGGTGCATACCCTTGCATATCAAACAGGGATATAGGACTTTACCCTTACGACCCTTCACCAAGGGGTCACTGGTCGAAGGAGTGTTATCGACATGATGGTCAGAGGTCGACGATACGATTGGTTTGGGGTTTTTAGACCACACTTCTGACACACGGGAAAGATCAGGACAATCCTTGAGAAGGTGATCACCCTTACAAAGTTTGCAAGGGAACTTGGGCTTACGGGGTGTTTTCGTAGAATGAGTGCCATTAGGGGCAACTGGTTTACGCTTGGTCTCTTCTTTATCCTTCTTCTTCTTAACTTTCCTTTTCTTCTTCTTCTTATCCACCTGATTACTAACACTATTGCTTTGGTCAGGCGAGGAAGAAGGAACGGAAGAAGATTCATCCGACGAAGAAGGGGAATGATTAGTTTGGGATTGACTCTCTCGTGGTGGAGAGTTAACATTCGAAACATTGGGCGCAATCGGAATTACCGGATTGAATAACCATACCGGTAATCCTATGGTTAATCCAGGAAGATTTAACGTGGCAATAAAGGGAGGACCAATATCTCCAACTGGAGGAAAAGTAAAAGGTACCCCTTGAAAAGGGGTCTCCGGATTGGTAGTCCCAGAAGGAGCATGGGCGCATGGAGGTGGATTCTCCATGGAACAAAACTAAGTGATGTGGACGAAGTCTTGTTAAAAAGAACTCAAAAACCCTCAGGCAACCGAGCGTGCGAAAGGGGAGCTAGGAAAAGACAAGGCTCACAGGCCAAAAGAGCAAGCTCAAAAAACTATACTGAGGCCGCTGCCACAGTAAGTGAGCTGTACAACAAAACGGCCAGAATGCCAACAAGCAGCCCTAGAAAGAAAAAGACCCTCTACAAGATAGCAAGCAAAACCGCCTAACTAAGAGCTGGAGACCTCAACAAATTGTATTCCTCGCAAGGTGATGAAATCCAAGTCGAACAATACAAAATGAGAGACCAATAATGGAAGGATATCCCTCTACCGAAAGGGATCCTGGGTAAAAGAGCCCTAGTAGAATAGATACTAAGCTACCTCGTTCATGACACGTCGGAAAAGGTTTTGGGCACTTCAGCCTTCCGAAGAAGACAGCGATCGATGTTGCCTTAGGGCTAAGTGGAGTGCGGTATTCCACAGAGTCCGTCCGGTTCTCAATCTCGCGGCCGTTTAACCCCTGAAAGTTGGAAACAGTCAGGAGGCCCCTCCACAAACTAGCTGTGACCGTGTCAATAAGTACTAGAGGATTTTAGTTCCCTAAAGACAACGACTATGTCTCAGATGAAAATGACAAGGGGGAATTATTTTGATGCCTATCCCCGGTGTCCTACCTAACTACCAAATTCTTTTGATTTCCTCAAGTGAGGTTAAAGTTGGTTTAATTAGGGAGATTAATTTTAGTGGCTGTCTTACTCAATCGGGTTATGGAAGTGCAACTTGATGGTGTTATGACGACCCAAACCATGCAAATGAAGATGAATCGAAATGAGCCTTTCTCTTCGATGAACACTAGCTAAAGTAAGGAAGAATTCTTTCCGTTCCCAATATGCACAACCCAATGCACATGCAATTTTATTTCTTTTCAAAATGATAGAAAGAAGTAAAATATGTACCCAAAACTAACCCAAAGTAATGAAATTTTTTTTCATATGAACACCAAACGTAATGATTCTAATTCATTTCCTATCTTTTTACACTTGAAAAAGACACATCCAAGCTATGGAAAGAAAGATTCTACAAATGCTTCCAATCAAATGCAAGACAAAGAGAAGAATCTAATAATTTTGTCTAACTCAAATGCACATAAATATGAAACAAGTATTTCTTCTTTTCATGAATGTAATACCAAAAATATCAAATGATTGAATTAAGGCAAGAAGAATACTTTAGTGTTTCAATTTCATGAATATGGTAAAAAAAAAAAATGACAAAATCAAGCTTCTCTTCGAACTAAAGTAGAGGTAAGGAATCAATCTTTTCAAACAATCATCAGATAGGATGTAAAGGAAATAAGATGCCAAGCAATCCAAACACGCTAAACACACCAAACAAAAAATGATCTCAAAACCTTAATATGGGTCAAAACGACTGTAGGATGCACGATTCATGGCCCCAAAGGGCCAACATGGATCCAAATCTCGAAAAGACCAAAAAAAAAAAAAATAACCAAACAAACCAAATGAACACACTTTCCAGGAACTACCGCGGGCTATAGCCTGACTGAAGCGCGGCACTGTGAAACTGTCGCTCTGGTATTAAGGCCTAGGACGCGGCACTGTGTAAGTACCGCGCTGGAAGTGGTTATGAGGGCGCGGCACTGTGTTAACAGAGGGAAAGAGGCGGAAGTTTGAGAAAATATTTTGACTTTTCAAGGGTTTGCCAACCCAGAGGACTTACTGATCTGTAACAGAAATCTAATGCAGAGAACAGGGAAGTGAATGGGGGTAAAAGAACCCAATTCTTACAATCAATAAGTGAAATTGAAAGCAAACTTCACAAACAAAAAAAATGGATTCAAAATCCCCAGCGGAGTCGCCATTCTTGTTATGTGGAATTCTGCCCTACGGATAAGTCAAAATTCCCTTAGGCTAAAGTAGACTTTAACTAACTCTAGGCTAAGAACAGACAAAACAAATGCAACCTTGAATCCCTAGATCTAACAAACATCTCAGAATTAAAATGTTGGAGAGAATAGAAGGAGTTTAACTGACCTTATGTCCAAATGCTTGTCTTTGATATTTGCTCCAAGTTCCAAGTCCTCACAAGTAAACCTGTTAACAATGGAACCAAAACACAAGCATGTACTATTCTCTAGCAATCTGAAAACATGAGTTAAGATCTAAATCTATGAAAGATACAAATCATATCATTAAAACAGAATTAACACAAATGATTTGGGAGAACAAGACAAGTTATCTTTATTATCAACTTGAAGAGTGCTTACAAAGGTTGCTTGATGTCCAAGCTAATCCTCCAGCTCCAAGTGCTTCCTCTAGCTATCTCTGCAGCAGTCTAAAGATCATAGGTTTGATGCCCCAAAAGTCCTCCCTTTGGCCCATGGAAAGCTTCTCTCTTATAGCACATGGGAAGGCTAACCAACAAGAGAGAAGTGTGGATCTATGGAGGGTTTAGTGGATCAGGCCAGCTAAACAAAGAAGGAGTTAGGATCGAACCAAAGGTAGTAATCCCAACAAAATCTCCTCGAAGGTCGAAATCCCAAAATCCAAGGCAAAAAGGCTAATTTCAGACTACCGCGCCCCTATAACTGAGCATAACGCGGTAGTACCACGCCCCAGAGAAGGAGCAACGCGCGGTAGTGCTAACTACCGCGCCCTTGTAGATGTGCAAGGAGCGGCAGTGCTCACAAACAGGGCTAAGTTGGGCTGGAAGATGGCAGAAAAAGGTTTTGCTTTCAGTATTCAGTCAATGGTTTTCACTCTGGATGTTCTGATGATCTTTAAGGGAAACTGTCGTTTAGGTCGGTAATGCAAGGATGCGACACTAATATGTAATGTGTAATATTGAGGTATAACAATATGCTTTGTAAGTCGTCCCGTAGTATTTGTTGATCCATAGTTGTGTTATTGTCGTTCGGCGCATATGCTTTGTAAGTTTCCCATAGTATTGTTGATCCATAGTTTGTATTGGCCCATGGTTTTGACCCATAGTATTGGTGCCTAGACTTAGTATATAAGTGTGTGTTGAGGCCTATGAAGGCACCGTGAAGTTCTTTGTATTGAGCTTGCTCAAAGGAGGTTGCCCCCTCGAAGTGGTCTGCGATCAATATAAAAGTGATTCTGAGTTCTATCATTTCTGCTATTTCGCATATTCTTATTAATTAATTGTTGCAGTTTCTTCACAGGCAATGTGTTTTGGATTCGCAGACAGCTCTAGACAGCACACTCATAACCTAGCTTCGGCAGCTTAGGTACTCTATTCCCCTACCGATGAACTGATTAGTTTAGGAGGAACTTGCTTAGGGTTTGCAACCAACAATGTCGCTGAGTATCATGCAGTAATTGGATTATTGAACGACGCTTGTTCCCGGGGTGTGGACCATCTTGTTATCTACCTTGATTCACAACTAGTGGTCTCCCATCTTAACTAAGTCTATGCTATTCATGATCCCATGTTACTCTATCTATTCCACCGAGTACATCTCTTGGAGAGGTCCTTTGAGTCAATTCAATACCTAGATATTCCGAGAGACATGAATACTATTGTTGATTCCCTAGCTAATTTTCTATTATATTGGTACATTGCACATTCATAAGCATTTTCATCAAAGATGCATAAAATGACACAACATGTAAACTACTCATAGTGTGTAAGCTAAACATCCATAATATCCTCAATCATCGTAGAACAAATAATGTATAAAACCAAAAAATAATGTTATTTATATATATATATATCACCATGCACAAAAATGTGGTACTGATACAAAATATGAAGTGCATAAGCTTTCAATAGGTCCTAGCTACAAAAATCTGAAGCTTATGGCTTTTAGTACATATACCACACAATGACCTATCTCCGTGGATGCTCGTGATAGCATATAATAGCCCTAGCTACTCGACGGAGCAGTGCACCAAAGCTTCCGAGACTCCAACTGTCTGGCGCTGGTAGCAGCGAGGTAGGTCATCTATGGATACATTGGGTATGTCCAACATCATTCTCTGGAGGTTCTCCTCCAACTCGCTCAAATCCTCTGCTGCATCCTGATTAGAAGCCGCTATATCTCGTACCACCCCTCTTCTCTCAATCAAATATGCACCTATCAGGCGAGACGAAACAACATTCGCATCAAACATGTATGAACCATCAGTACTACCCAATGTGAGGAACCTGCAACAATTAATTGATGAAAATGCACGATATAGCAGAACACAGAAGATATTTATTGATCACAGGACACTTTGAGGGGGAAACCTCCTTTGAGCAAGCTCAATACAAACAAATCGTGGATGCCTTCATTGGCCTCAACGCGTACTTATATACTAATTATATGTGCCAATACTATGGATCAATACCATGGAACATATAATACTACGAGACAACTTATAGAGCATATGCGTCAGCTACTATGGATCAATACCATGGAACATATAATACTACAAGACAACTTACAGAGAATATGCGTCAGCTACTATGGATCAATACAATGGAACATATAATACTATGGGCTAATACAAACTATGGATCAATACCATGGAACATATAATACTACGGGACGACTTACAAAGCATATGCGTCCAACAACAATATACTAACAAAGTAAGGAGAAGGGTTGGAACGGGTTCCTAACATCCCCTACCCCTTAGAAAATTCTTTTTCCTCGAAGCTTTAGATGTGGAAATTGCTGCTAAATCTGAACGATTGGTTCCCATGTAGCATCCTCTAGTTGCATTCCATGCCACTGAATTAATACCTCTGTGATAGATCGAGATCAGCGAAGTTGACGAGTGCACCTATTGAGGATGGCCTCCGACTCAAAAAGGATGGGTCCTTCATTATCCAGTTCTGGTAAAATAGTTTTTCCTTTGATGTTGGTGCCAAGAACTTTCTTTAAACAATAGACATGAAATACTGGATGAATGCGAGAAGAAGGAGGAAGTTCCAATTTATAAGAAATGGACCCAATTTTCTGAATAACTTTATATGGCCAATAGAACTTTGGATCGATCTTATGACACCCTTTGAGTTTTCGGGAGGATTGCTTGTAAGGATGTAGATGAATAAAAACCATATCACCTGCTTGAAAACTGCGCTCAGAATGGTGCTGATTGGCTTGTTGTTTCATTTGATTTCTTGCCATGTGAAGATTGTCTTACAAAATGCAAAAAATCGGATTGTGGTTTCGAAGAATTGTGTCAACTTCTTGAACTGGTGAACTGTTGGGGGTGTATGGAAGAAGCATTGGTGGTGCCTGACCATAGACTGCTTCATATGGAGTCAATTTAGATGCATTGGTGTAGGAGGTATTGTACCACCATTCAGCGAGAGGGAGCCCCTTTTCCCATTCATGTTGTTGTTCAAAGGTGAAGAAACGAAGCTAAGTTTCTGAACATTTATTGATTATTTCAGTCTGACCATCAGTTTGTGGGTGATACCTTGAACTCATATTCAGTTTGGTGCCAGTGTGGCAAAATAGTTATGTCCAAAAATGACTAGTGAAAGTTGCATCACGATCCGAGACAATGGAAGAAGGGATTCCATGAAGACAGAAGATCTGGTATAGGAAAATTTGTGCGACTGAGGAGGCGGTATAGGGATGGATAAGGGAACAAAAATGACTATATTTGGATAGGCGATCAACCACAAACAAAATCACTATCTTCCCTCCAAATATAGGGAGCCCTTCAATGAAATCCATAGAAATATCTGTCCAAATCCATGTCGGGATGGGCAAGGGTTTGAGCAATCCCCAAAGGAGTGTTGTTTCACCCTTGTTATGCTGAAAGGTATCACAGTCATCCACCATCTGTTGAATTATATTTTTCATTCCCTGCCAAAAGAAGTTACGTCGTGCCCGCTCATACGTTTTGAGGAACCTAGAGTGCCCTATCGATGGAGAAGCATGGAGTTCATAGAAGAGACCCTGTTGAAAATTTTTGCTCTGGGGAAGCACAAGATGACCTTTGTATCTCAGGGAAGCACCATCCCAAGAGTAATGAGGTGCATTAGAATGGTTGTTTTCTAACTGTTGGACGATTTGAGATAATCAGGATTCATTGACATAGCCCTATTGAAAGGATTGCAACCAATTTGGAACAAGCATAGAAATAGTTGAAAGAGAAACTTGGTCATCAAATGTTCAAGAAAGAACATCTTCTACAAGATTATCCTTACCCTTATTGTAAGTGATCTCATAGTCATAACCCATGAGTTTGCTAACCCATTTCTATTGTGCTGGGGAGGAGACCCATTGTTCAAGGAAATATTTCAGACTCTGGTGATTAGTCTTGGTGCAGAAATTATTCCCTAATAGGTATGGTTGCCACTTCTATACTGCATGCAAAATAGCCATCATTTCCTTCTCATATGTAGAGGCGGATAAATTCTTACCAGAAAGAGATTTGCTAGTGAAAGCAATGGGATGTTCATCTTGAAGGAGAACAACACCAAGACCATTGTCACAAGCATCATTCTCAATAGTGAAGGGCTTGGAAAAATCGGGCATAGCTAAAATAGGTGTAGTACACACAACTTGTTTCAGTTTTTCAGATGCACACTCAGTAGCATGTGTCCATGTAAAAGAAATTTTTTTCAATAGAGTAGTTAATGGAGCTACAACATTCCCATAATCCTTGACAAACTTGCGGTCCTAGCCAGTCAATCCCAAAAAACTGGGAAGGCTCTTGAGTGTCTGAGGATGCCGCCAATTTCTCATGGCATCTATTTTGGCAAGATCCATGCAAACGCCTTGTGCTGAAATAATATGCCTGAGATAATATACTTCCTCCTGTCCAAAAACACATTTAGACTGTTTGGCATGGAGATGTTGATCAGAGAAAAGTTGTAGTACAAGATACAGATGTTGGAGATGCTCAACCCATGTTTTAATATAGATGAGGATATCATCAAAGAAGACCAAAATGAATTTCTGCAAGTAGGGCCGGAATATTTTATTCATCAATGCCTGGAATGTGGAAGGAGAATTAGTGAGGCCAAAGGGCATGAACAAAAACTCATAGTGGCCATCATGTGTGCAGAAATTTGTTTTAGGGATATCATCCTCTTGAACCCGAATTTGATGATACCCAGAATGAGGATCCAACTTTGAGAAAAATTGAGCACCATGAAGCTCATCAAGAAGCTCATCAACAACAAGAATTGGAAACTTATCCTTGAGTGTGAGGTGATTAAGTATTGAAATTCAATAGAGAGGCCCCATGACCCATATTTGTTTTCGAAGAAGAAGAACTGGTGAAGAAAAGGACCTCGTATTAGGGCGAATTATACCTTGCTTCAGTAAGTTCCAAACAAGCATCTCAATCTTTGTTTTTTGGTGATATGGATAGCAATAGGGCCTGATGTTGGGAGGAATGCTTCTAGGAAGGAGATGAATACAATGGTCCTCTGGTTTGGAAGGTGTCAATCCCACTAGTTTAGCAAAGACACCAGCATATCTATCCAAAAAAATTTGTAGATCCAAAGGAGTAGTGGAGACTGTTAATGGGTGCATCTGAATGGAATGGAGCTGAGTGATGACACCATGTGAACTCTTCTGAAGGATTTTTGCCATGGGATGTGAACTGATGATGCTAAGAGACCCTGGTTGTAATCCCTTCAATGTGTGTTTTTTCCCATTGACTGAAAAATACATCCAAAGTTCAGCAAAATCCCATAAGATGGGGCCAAGTGTGCGTAACCATTGAGCGCCCAAAACGACATCACATCTACCTAAGGCCAAGGAAAACATGTAGGAGCATAGTTTATTATCTCCCATAGAGATACGTACATTGTGACACTTTCCCTTGCAAGTTAAGGTGTACCCATTGGCAATCATGACTTCAAAGTTGGAGCAAGGATGGACAAAACAATCATCCTGTTTGGCGATCCGAGGTCAATGAAGTTATGAGTGCTACTAGACTCAATGAGTATTGTAAGAGGGAGCTTCTTGATGTAACCCCTAACCCCCATTGTTTTTGGGGTGGTGACTCCGGCTAAAGCACGGAGATATATATCTGGGTGGTCATCCTAAGATGGAGGGTCAATAGGTGTCTGTTGAATGTCGACCTAATTATATATTGTATATGGAGCTTTTTCACCAATTTCAGAGGCGAGCGGAGAATCCGCATCCAAGAGATACAACTTTTGCTCAACACATCTATGTCCTCGAGTGAATTTCTCATCACGATTATAACATAGCCATTTTTCTTTGAGTGCTCTCATCTCTGCTTCAGACAAATGCTTGATAGGAGTTGGTCGAGGAGCTGGCGTGATGGGAGGTCTTTGGGAAACCATACTTTTGAATGGAACAAAAGTGGATTTGGAGCACTATTGGGATGCGATCTTGTCCTCTCCTCGCTTAGCCAATCCTAGGGATTCCATCATTGTTTTGGGACAGAACATTTTAACCTCAGATCGGATTGCATCCTTTAGACCACTGAAGAAACAACTCCTATAGAATTCATCAAGCAATCTTTCTGTGTGATTGTCCAATTTCTCAAATTATGTCTAATATTCTCTCATCGTACCAATTTGACGAGGTTTAGTGAGTGCTCCTGTGAAGTCATCAAAAGCACTAGGAACAAATCGTTGCAAAAGGAGTTTGCAAAAAGTTGTCTAGTTTGGATCTTCATGAGCCTTGATGTACCAATAGTACCATTGAAGGGATTCTCGTTCCAAATGAAAGGATGCAAGTGGAACTTTGTTGAAATCAAAATTATTATGTAGACTGAAATACTATTATTCTTGGTATATCCATCCAGTCTGATCAACACCATTGAAGCGAGGAAAATAAAGCTTCAGCCCACAAAAATTGCTAGAAGAAGAGAACCCAGTGTTTGTAGAAGTCTTTGGTTGTTGTTTATTGTTCCTGACAGAATGTTGAAGATGGAGGCTGAGAAATTTTCATCCAAATATTGGATTTTGGTTTTGAGAGTTGCAAGTTCTTCCTCCATGTTTTTTTCTCCTGCATGGGTGACAACCATAACCAGGAGTTTTTTTTTTGAATGGGTAGAAAAACAAAAACAGAAGCTTCCCGTGTAACCATCGGAAGAAGGTGGGACCAAAACTGATGAGGGGACCTCTGCCTCCATGGCTGGCCATGACCTCGGACCACCTAACCATACGAGGATATCATGGATCGAGATCATCTAGATCAACCTAAGGCCTTGTTATCTCTCCAGGAGTCTTCTTAGGTTGTACTCGGAAGAGCCTGGTAACTTAAACTTATCTTGAAAGATGGGGTATAGTTGGATCAAGTTGAATGACTGAGATCGAAACTCACATGCTCAAAACATACATGGACACATTCAAATAGACAAGGATTTTAGCCACTGGTGTTCATAAAGTTTGTAAAATATAGACAGAAGAATTCTTATTGTGCTAGCAAACTCATACATACAACATATATATATAAATGGCTAATCACAATAAGCAAAAGGAACTTGATATCCAGTTCTCAATACGAAGATAGGATTACAGCTATCTGGCATAGAAAAATGGAAACTCACGAAATAGACATTTCCCTGCAAGTATGAAAAGATATAAGAAGGAAAACTGAACACACATATGGCAAAAGAAGCTTATATAAATGATATGTAATGAGAAGTCTGATAATACAAGTTAAGAAAAGTCTCTCCAAAATCGAACCTCTCTTCTACCTCAGTTATGGGCTTTAAAGCCATTACAAAGCTTTTGAGATCCTAAAAAGATGGATCGAATCTGCTAAAAATAACAATTAAAAATAGTTTTATAAAAAATGTGACAGGGTACTATGATCAAAATAACTGATAGCTCACTGGTACACCTATACTCAACAGCTGAAAGATCCTCTAGGGGCTAGAGAACGAGTTTGAAACCGCTGCCTGCAAAAACATGTAGGTGTCTTTTCCTCGAAATAGACAGGAATATTCTTCTTTTCACCTTGTTGGCGCCCTCCAGTCTGGAACCAAAAAGTGATCATGATGCCCATAAACGTTTATAAATCATTTGGAAAATGCCTTTGAGATGATTGGACCAGCGACCAAACGGTTTCGGTGCTAAAAAATGAACTTCTGTGTATTTTGTGTTTTTGGTAGCTAGCAAAACTAGGCTCGAAATGATAAGCTACTGAAAATCCCTCATTCGGTGGTTAATGAATTACCATTTCACCAAAACCAGCGAATCGCCCTAAGGTTTTGGAAACTTTTCTCTACTTTCGGTAACTAGGGGAGTCCTGCCTGTATATCGTAAATAATCGAATCTGGGTTTTGGAAGCTAATGAACAGTCTATATGTTCGCCTAAGCTACTGAAAACTGTGTATGGTCCAGCCTGCTAAAGTTTTACAAAACTGCATTTTCTGACCTCAATTACTCATCTCCCTGCTGCTTGGATTTCTCTTCCTCCAGGGCTGAAATTGGAGTGTCAGCAAAACTAATTGCACCTGCTACTAAGGTGTCAAGATCTGATTGTACCTTGGGCTGGGGTTTTTGAGTTTTTTCCTTGCCTCCCAAAGATTCACACTTCCTGCTTAGCCTAATATTTTCTCTGATCAGCCTAATATTCCTTCCTCTCAGCTTCCCACGTTTTTTGGTCAAACCCTGGAAAGAAACATACAGTTCATTATGTCTTTCAGTCATCCTTTCATTTTTTTCTTTGATTACTCTTTGGAGCATTTCAAGCTCATACACCTGCATGAGAAGCCGATTGATTTTCTGTGTTGAATAACTTTTTGTTTTGGTTGCTGATACCTCAGCCACCTGCTGATCTTGTTCTCCCATAGGTGTAGGGGAAGGTAAGTTTTCACATGCAGTCTCCTGCTCTTCCACAACTGTAGGAGAAGGCAGGTTGACATAGGCAGTCTCTGGCTCTTTCACAGGTGTAGGAGAAGGCAGGTTTACATAGGCAGTCTCCTGCTCTTCAACGGGTAGAGCTACTTCCTAAAGTCCTTGCTCTGCTACCATTTTCTCATGATCTTCTCTCGTTTCCTGCAATTCATCATCTTCAGAGTCGGTGTAGGGGAGGCCCAACAGGTTCACCTTCTTGGCAGAAGTTTCTCCTTCTTTCCTAAAAACTAGCTTTTTCCCAATCCTCTTAGGCTCAGAAGAAGGGATAATTGGGATAGCTGGAAATGAAGAAACGACTCATCTTTTCCTCTTTTCACTTCTAGGGGTGGATAGCTTTTTCGAGGAGGATTTACCCTTGTCTTCGGGCTGCAATTTAGTGTTAAATTCGTTCCAAAAAAGGAAATAAAGCCACTCCTCATTATTTCTTCATAGGTGCTCTAATACCAGGATCTTAATTAAACCATGGTGGGATAACTTGCTCTTAACCTTACTTGGGTTTTCCTGAACTTGGTGAGCCATCTTTGTCAGGTTTTTATGGAGATAGAAGGGTAGGTCTAGAGGGCTTGTTCCAGTGAAATGGTCTAACAGTCTGAAATGATAGATCAACACTCTGGAGTACTGCCCCTCGCATGTGAAATAGACCAAAATGGCCTTTAAGAGGTGCTACCACCGTTCCTCCCAAAAATACATAGGGACGTATTTGTTCCAAGTGATTGACTGGTGTGTAGGTTTGAGATATGACCTGAACTCAACCTTCTGGGTGGTGGTTGTTTTGAACCATCGTTCGCCTATCCCTGGAATTTCCGTGGCCACTGCTACGAAGTCTTCATCTACATGGACCTCTTATTTCCCAATTTGTGCTTTCCTTTCGTCGAATGATAATGCGAAAGCCACTGCAATTTGCTGATGGGAGCCTTGGAGTTTCAGGAAATAGTTATAGCATCCCACGTCCTTGAAGAACTGGCCTATTTCTGGGTGTGACTCGAGGTAGCCGACCTCATTTAGCTCCTTCCTAAGAATAGCTCCTCCCTTCTTCATCTGTAAGCCCTTGTTGACACTTGCGTTTTAGGAAAGCCGAACCTTAGGGAAAAATGACATGGAATTAGGGAAGGAGCAGCTCGCTGGCAGGTAATAACAAAGGATAAGGTATGATTTGGTTCAGGGCCTTGACTCCAAGGTATGGTACTGAAAGCTAATCATGAAGCTTTACGCGACCTATCAATCTTTCCCTTTTACCTAGGAGCGATCATCAGCTGTAACTGATATTGAATGAAAGGACCGTGTTTTCGCTGGCGGTGCCCCTTTTCAGTGGTTAAGAAATGATGAACCCCCTTTAAATTTTCGACTATCCCTTGATTTGACGTTTCCACTGTTAGATACCAATTGATCTCGATAGCTGAAGATTTCACCCTTAAAATCTCAAACTGTCGGAAAAGTTCATACATGCCGAGGATTTCAATAGCCGTGAGCGATCCTGCCCTTTGACCAAGAGGTGCGAAAAGCCTCTGCCTTTTGGTGGCTAATGAAAACCGTCGTTTCGCTTAAGCCACCGAAAACAGTACCATGAATCCTAGAGATGTCCCTGCTTTCGGGAGCTGTAGAAAACTTCATTCTTGAGCTGCAAGCTACGAAAAGCATCTGCCTTTCAGTGGCTAATGAACACCGTCGTGTTCGCCCAAACCATTGAAAACTACCCCATGAACCACTATATATGTCTGATCTTTCGGTAGCTGGATAGTTTCATCTTTCGCGTAGCAAGCTGCCGAAAATGGGGTTTTCGGTAGCTAATGGACCATCGTCAGGCCCTCCTAAGCTACCGAAACCTGAAATTTTTTTTTTTTGGAGAAGAGCAACCTCAAAAGTTATTTCAAGCTTCATTACATAATCCAAACTTATGACACGCAACTTCAAATGCATAAAAATGAAAAGACAAAACTTCTATCACCTAAACAAGTGCCTAGTCTATTTTATTTGGGGAGATAACATCTGGCTCCTACTCGGGGATGGAAACCTCCCTGTGAGGTTCCAAGAACCATAGGTCTAATGCCTTTCCCCTGAAACAAAACTCAAAACCTATCATCTAGCGTTCCATTAGGCATGGAGTTATTTTTCAAACAAAAACTAAAACTGAAAACAGAAACAGTAATTACAATGACCAGGCTTTGAAGCCTAAGATGAAATAGTTTCTAGGTTTGATCCTTGGATGATGTGTTGAAGTCGACAAGGATAAACCAGTCGAAGGAGGGCCATGATGTTTCCCCCATCATCGACACGAAACATGATCGAAAATGTTTTGGAGTAGATCAGTCTGTAGAGTGACACTTGAAACTGACTCAGGAATGACCAACATAATAGAAGGTAGAATAATTGCATAGATTGACTTCTACGAACAAACCTCTCTTGAACATGGGAATGGCATGACTTGGCAGCATTGACATGACGAGAAGGACACTGACCCATAATGAAACTGATGATGGAATAATTCTTTGAATGACTCAAAGGAGTGAAAAGACTCATGGAATTCGTGGAATTCGAAGACAAGCAAATTATCCAAATGACTAAATGCATATGCAAACAAGTGCCATGTTCAAGAGTAACTAAGTACTGCCATAACTACAATGAAACACAAACACTTTCCTTATCCCCATCATGATCGATGAGTTCCTCTTTTTTTTTAACGAGCT
This sequence comes from Larix kaempferi, assembly GCA_027924585.1. Classification (NCBI taxonomy): domain Eukaryota; kingdom Viridiplantae; phylum Streptophyta; class Pinopsida; order Pinales; family Pinaceae; genus Larix; species Larix kaempferi. The sequence continues at coordinate 1,362,092 of BSBM01000967.1, forward strand.
TGAGGAGGGTAACAGATGCTCAGTATAGCTCATCCTTTGGATGAGTCCGATCTCATATTTTTTACGAACCTAATGTAGGAGGGGTTCTTCCCAAAACGGGCCCTTCAATGTCATATTTTAACGAGTCCAGAGAAGGAAAAATCGGTGTCATTTCATGTTTGGAGATTCTGAAAAGAACTAAAGAAGACTGCAAATGGTTCTCTTTCATAAAAATGAATCTTCTCATCCAAAAAAAGGATAAAAAACATGAGAGAGAACTCTTCTAGTTATGGTTAACCGGAGCACTCGTTTTTTGTAAATAGTCCATTTGGTCCGAAAATGGGTAAATTATCACTAGAAAGATGACCTTTCAAATAATTTTACAAGCATGAAAGAATCAAGTGCGCTTGGAAATATTTTCATATTTAGGGAGTCTCAAAAAGATCTTGAAGAGGAACTCTGAGGGGTTCCTTTTTCATGGAAGTTTTACGAGCTCGAAAAAGCAATAAAATATAACTCGGTGACTTATTCTCATAGTTTTACGAGCATGAGAAAGGACAAAAGTAAGCTCGATGACATTAATATTTGATTTTAATGAAAGGTATGATAGCATTAAAAATGCTTGATGAATTATTCAAACTTGATAAAAAGTATGAAACGTCAACGATGATCACCAATAAAGTCAGAACACCTCTTTACTTCATCTACGAACTCCAAAAACTAAGTCAAAATTGACAATAAGATGTTTAGACGTAAAATATCACCAACTATAGCAAAAAATACCCATAAAAAAATATTAGAAAAGGAATATTCCATTTTCTTTTATATAAAAGTCAAATAGTAAGAAATAGTTACCAATTGTTTTTTTTTTTACCAAGTTGGAATAGTAAAAACACCACTTTGGAGCCGATTTTCAAACATCGATTGTGGAAGCTACGATCAGTTGTTTCTCACCACGTCAGCGACAGGTAGGACTTAACCTTGATTGTTACCTTTTTAATGGATCAATTTCTTGATTTATGGTTAAGTTTTTTGGTTTTTTTGATTGTTAAGGAGGGGATTGTGTGTGCCTTGGGCAAAGTGATTTCCCCTTGCGGGAAGTGCGTTGATGGCTCTCTAACGTGCTTCTCGCATGGATAAAGTGCATCATTGACAAAACGTCCACAAAGGAGGGGTGCATCGGTGCAGATCCACATAGAAAAATAAAAAATATGGCCAAAGAAGCCCAACCCACAACTTTAGAAAGGTTCTAATATGCATCTAATTGATGTTATGTAGGTCTTTGGCTTGCACCATGGTCCAATGGAAGGAATGAGAGAATGAAATGGAAGATTCACAAGCGGAAAATCATCCAAATTCAATGAACGCATTGCAAAGATGCGGCTTGTCGAAATTATTTCATGTACAGGACATGAGGGCCCAAGTACAGTTATTGGATTATCTAATCGGATTATGGGATCTAGATCAGAAGCACTTCCATGTCGGTGCCCACATTCTTAATTTGGATGTGGAGGATGTCTATTCTCTGATGAGGTTGTCTAGGAAGGGAGCCCTAGTTTCACTATTTGGTCTGCGTGGTAGTGAACAGTCTATTGAGATCTTGGTGGTTCATTTTTTCACACCGGGGACGCAGATGCTTGGTGGGAAAATTCCCATCAAGAACGTCTGAGACTGAACCCTGCGTATTGTGCTCTTCACCATAAAGCAGGTGGCAGGAAGCAGTGCTTCTCATCAGGGAACCAAATCCATATGCTTTATGCCATCGAGTGTATGGAACCTATTTTATTCAAATTGTGTGAGGGACTCCTCACCAATGTCAGGGAATAGCTCACCAAATGTTGCAGGGATTACATGAAATAGTTTGAATACAGATCCATCATGGTCTCGTTCTTCCTGGAATGAGTCCCATTCTTGAGGCCTGTTATCTCCCCAAATAAAATAGACTAGGCGCTTGTTTAGGTGATAGAAGTTTTGGCTTTTCATTTTTATGCATTTGAAGTTGTGTGTCATAAGTTTGGATTATGTAATGAATCTTGAAATAACTTTTGAGGTTTCTCTCCTGCGAAATTTTTTTTTTTCAGGTTTTGGTAGCTTAGACGGGCCTGACGATGGTCCATTAGCTACCAAAAACCCCATTTTCGGCAGCTTGCTATGCGAAAGACGAAACTCTCCAGCTACCAAAAGATCAGACATATATCGTGGTTCATGGGACAGTTTTTGATGGTTTGGGCGAATATGACGGTGTTCATTAGCCACCAAAAGGCAGATACTTTTCGCAGCTTGTAGCTCAGGAATAAAGTTTTCTACAGCTGTCGAAAGCAGGGACATCTCCGAGATTCATGGTACTGTTTTTGGTGGCTTGGGAGAAATGACGGTTTTCATTAGCCACCGAAAGGCAGAGGCTTTTCGCAGCTCTCAGTCAAAGGGCAGGATCGTTCACGGCTACCGAAAGCCTCGGCATCTGCGAATGTTTTTGGAAGTTTGCGGTTTTAAGGGCAAAATCTTAGGCAACCGAGATCGATCGGTATCTAATAGTGGAAACGTCAAATCAAGGGATAGTCGAAAATTTAAAGGGGGTTCATCATTTCTTAACCGTCGAAAAGGGGCACCGCCAGCGAAAATACGGTCCTTTCATTCAAGACCAGTTACAACTGATGATCGCTCCTGGGTGAAAGGGAAAGATTGACAGGTCGCGTAAAGCTTCATGATTAGCATTCATTACCATCCCTCGGAGTCAGGGCCCTGAACTGAATCATACCTTATCCTGTGTTATTACCTGCCAACGAGCTGCTCCTTCCCCAATTCCATGTCGTTTTTCCCTAAGGTTCGGCTTTCCTGAAATGCAGGTGTCAACAAGGGCTTACAGATGAAGAAGGGAGGAGCTGTGCTTAGGAAGGAGCTAAATGACGTCAGCTACCTCGCGTCACACCCAGAAAAAGGCCAGTTCTTCAAGGACGCGGGATGCTATAACTATTGCCTGAAACTCCAAGGCTCCCATTAGCAAATTGCAGAGGCTTTCTCATTATCATTCAACAGAAGGAAAGCACAAATTGGGAAAGAAGAGGTCCAGGTAGATGAAGAATTCGTAGCAGCAGCGACGAAAATTCCAGGGACAGGAGAACGATGGTTCAAAACCACCACCACCTAGAAGGTCGAGTTCAGGTCATATCCCAAACCTGCACACTAGTCAATCACCTGGAACAGAGACGTCCCTATGTCTTGTTTGGAGGAATGGTGGCAACACTTGTTAAAGGCCATTTTGGTCTATTTTACATGCGAGGGGCAGTACTCCTGAGTGCTGATCTATCATTTCAGACTGTTAGACCATTTCACTGGCAGAAGCCCTCTAAACCTACCCTTCTATCTCCATAAAAACCTGACAAAGATGGCTCACAAGGGTCAGGAAAAGCCAAGTAAGGTTCAGAGCATGTTATCCCACCATGGTTTAATTAATATCCTGGTATTAGAGCACCTATGAAGAAAGAATGAGGAGTGGGTTTATTTCCTTTCCTGGAACGAATTTAACATTGAATTGCAGCCCAAAGACAAGGGTAAATCCTCCTCGAAAAAGCTATCCACCCCTAGAAGTGAAAAGAGGAAAAGAAGAGCCATTTCTTCATTGCTAGTAGTCCCAATTACCCCTTCTTCTGAGCCTGAGAGGATTGGGAAAAAGTTGGTTTTCAGGAAAGAAGGAGAAACTTCTGCCAATAAGGTGAACCTGTTGGGCCTCCCCTACACCGAATCTGAAGACGATGAATTGCAGGAAATGGGAGCAGATCATGAGAAAATGGCATTAGAGCAAGGACTTTAGGAAGTAGCTCTACCCGTCGAAGAGCAGGAGACTACCTATGTAAACCTACCTTCTCCTACACCTGTGAAAGAGCCAGAGACTGCCTATGTCAACCTACCTTCTCCTACACCTGTGGAAGAGTAGGAGACTGCATGTGAAAACTTACCTTCCCCTACACCTATGGGAGAACAAGATCAGTAGGTGCTTGAGGTATCAGCAACCAAAACAAAAAGTTCTTCAACGCAGAAAATCAATCGGCTTCTCATGCAGGTGTATGAGCTTGAAATGCTCCAAAGAGTAATCAAAGAAAAAAATGAAAGGCTGACTGAAAGACATAACGAACTATATGTTTCTTTCCAGGGGTTGACCAAAAAACACGGGAAGCTGAGAGGAAGGAATATTAGGCTTGTCAGAGAAAATATTAGGCTAAGCAGGAAGGTCGAGTATTTGGGAGGCAAGGAAAAGAATCAGAAACCCCAGCCCAAGGTACACTCAGATCTTGACACCTTAGCAGCAGCTGCAATTAGTTTTGCTGACACTCCAGTTTCCTCCTAGGAGGAAGAGAAATCCAAGTAATAGGGAGATGAGTAGCAGAGGTCAGAAAACGCAGTTTTGTAAAACTTTAGCAGGCTGGACCATACACAGTTTTCGGCAGCTTAGGCGAACATATAGGTTGTTCATTAGCTTCCAAAACCCAGATTCAGTGATTTATGATATACAGGCAGGACTCCCCTAGTTACCGAAAGTAGAGAAAGGTTTCCAAAACCTTAGGGAGATTCGGTGGTTTAGGCGAAACAGTAATTCATTAACCACTGAATGAGGGGTTTTCAGTAGCATATCATTTCGAGCCCAGTTTTGCTAGCTACCAAAAACGCAGAATACACAGAAGTTCATTTTTTATCACCAAAACTATTTGGTCATTGGTCCAATCATCTCAAAGGCGTTTTCCAAATGATTTATAAACATTTATGGGCATCATGATCACTTTTTGGTTCTAGAGTGGAGGGCGCCAGCAAGGTAAAAAATAAGAATATTCCTGTCTATTTCAAGGAAAAGACACCTACAGGTTTTTTCAGGCAACGGTTTCAAACTCATTCTCCAACCCCTAGAGGCTCTTTCAGCTGTCAAGTATAGGTGTACCAGCGAGATATCAGTTACATTGATCATAGTACCCTTTCACATTTTTTATAAAACTATTTTTAATTGCTATTTTTAGCAGATTCGATCCATCTTTTTAGGATCTCAAAAGCTTTGTAATGGATTTAAAGCCCAGAACTGAGGTAGAAGAGAGGTTCGATTTTGGAGAGACTTTTCTTAACTTGTATTATCATACTTCTCGTTACATATCATTTATATAAGCTTCTTTTGCCATATGTGTGTTCAGTTTTCCTTCTTATATCTTTTCATACTTGCAGTGAAATGTCTGTTTCGTGAGTTTCCATTTGTCTATGCCAGATAGCTGTAATCCTATCTTCATATTGAGAACTAGATATCAAGTGCCTTTTGCTTATTGTGATTAGCCATTTATATATATATATATGCTGTATGTATGAGTTTGCTAGCACAATAAGAATTCTTTTTTCTATCTTTTACAAACTTTCTGAACACTAGTGGCTAAAAGCCTTGTCTATTTGAATGTGTCCATGTATGTTTTGAGTATGTGAGTTTCGATCTCAGTCATCCAACTTGATCCAAATATACCCCATCCTTCAAGATAAGTTTAAGTTACTAGGCTCTTCCAAGTGAAACCTAGGAAGACTCCTGGAGAGATAACAAATTGACACCGCTGCCGGGGAAAGATTATTGAAGCAGTAGCTTCCCTGGGAGACGACATAGTTCCAGCTTTGATGATAGACAAAGCCTGGACATTATTTCGGTTGTAATCATCTATCTAGCGACTCCATTGGAACGAAGTGGCTTCGAGAAGACCAAGTACCAGATCAAATCCTCAAAGGCCACCAGTGACACCTGTTTCAGATCCCGAACAGACTATAAGGAGAGGAAGGACTACACAGAGACAAATTTCCAGACCTATAAGGGGAACTACATCGGGCACTTCTAGAGCTATTTTTTCTGTCTTATCAAATGAAACTCCTTTTGAATATCCATCCACCGACGCAGCTAGTTCACAAGAAATTATAAGTAGAGTAGAAGACTTATGGGCTCAAGCATCCTCACCCGTTTCTACTGCCCAAGACCCTAGTTCTGAATCTGCTACCTGAGCCGATCTAGGAAAGGAAATCCTAGAATCCATCAAAGAAGAACGCTACTCTTCCTACCTACATCCCTTACTGACTAAACTAGAAGAGAAGTACCCTTTTGTTTACACCAATGTACTTTCCATTGAAAACATTTTCTAGGATCTTTTAGACCAGCGTGAAGAGAGGTTGTCCTCGTTACTTGCACAATCCGGTAAGAAAGCCGATTTTCCAGAAAATCCCTCAAATTGTTTCACCCCAAATCTTGGTGACTCCACTGAATTAGAACCCCCACCTTCATCATTACCTATACCTCCTCAGCTACCATCCACACCAAAAATAGCTTCTGCCACCCTTTTAGTACCCACATCCACTATGGTTGTTCCTCTGACCAAAATGGAAAAGATCCTCATTGCTAGGTATGCCCCTCTAAATTTTCCTAATCCCCTTGATACTATACCCACCGGAGATTACCAAAAATATATGCCTAAGTTCATTGGGGAGGGGAATTTCACATCTGAAGAGCACTTGGAGGCATTCTACAACTATGCTGAGAACATAAATATCGAGCACGAAGACGTATGGACTAGGGTGTTTGTGCAAAGTCTAGATGGTCAGGCCTGAAAGTGGTTCAAAGAATTACCTGCTGGATCAATAGATGGCATTGAAGCCCTGAATGAATTATTTCTGAAGAATTGGGGGGAAAGAAGAGACCACCTATATTATCTCACCAAATTTAATAATTTGAAGAGAGAAAATCGTGAGTCTATGTCAGCTTTCACGAAGAGGTTTAATAAAATGTTTATCAAAATCCCTGTGGAGATCAAACCTACAGATACCTCAGCCAGGATTACTTATGCCAATGATTTCGACCTTGATTTTTGTCTTCATCTCCGAGAAAGAAGATCCGCCTCTTTGTTGTCTCATGCAAGATGCTGCACTCGAAGTTGATTCAAATATGGCTGCATCTAATATCCTTAAAGGGAAAATCGACAAACAAAGGCAGACCCCAGATTCCTCCTCCTCGTCAGAAACGAACCTGGAAAAAATGGCTAAAATGCTGGACAGTTTGACCTCCGAAATGTCCAAGCTGAAAGTGCAAGGCCAGCAACCTGCAAGAAGTAGAGGACCAAATGAGTTTGTTCCCAAGAACACTAATGCTCCCCATTACAGAAGAAACAGCCCACATGCTCAGATCCTCCAAAGAGATAGGAATCCTGATGAAGAACAAAGGTTTAAAGCCCCTTTCCAGCATGCGGTATTAGAAGAAGAACAAGAGCCTACTCAGGGAGGAGAAGTGGAAGAAGACAACATCAATTGCATGCAGGATAGGATTGTCCCCTCCTTCCTGACACAATTTGAATATGAGGAAGCCCTCATAAATGAACAATCACTGAGGAATCACTATATCAGGCTGATGATCAAAGGAGTTATGAGTTGAGGTCCAAGACCGTTGCTAAGAAACCTGTAACCCTTACTACTGGGAAGAAGACTCCTAACCCCACAAAGCAGCCTATTGCTCCTGTAAAACAGTCTGTTACTCTTTCAAAATAGTAGCCTGCTGCTCTTGCAAAACAGCAGCCAAGACCATCTCAACCAACTGTCCCTGATCCTATCCAGCTTACAGCTCCAGCTCAAGAGGCAAGAATTTCTGACAAATTTCCCTACTCCTTCCAACAATCCTAGCCTCTAAGATCAAATGCTTAGCCTCCTAATAGATGAAGAGGATCACCTAGAGAAATTCCACTAGCATAAAAGTACTCTATCCTCCCCTTAATAATGGAGAGGGGGTTCATATGTATAGAGCTAAAGGGATAAGTGAGGTTGAGGATTTAGGGGAGAGTCTTAAGGGTCATCTCACTAGACAAGGGGATCGAATGCCACCTTTACAGGTAAGTAGGGATAAGTCTCCATGCCATCCAAACTTTGAGAAGTCGCTCGAAGCTTCTCTTTTCCATTTTAACCAAATGCGATGTATCTTGTACAAGGGAAACGTGCGCCAAAGAGTGATCAATGCACCTTGTACAAGAGCATACTATGTACCCAACGCACTCTACTAAGTTGCAGATCATGTCACCTTGAACCTGGCGCACCTTGCTGGATAGCAAGGCGCGTTGGAGTGACAACAAAGGGTAAAAGGGAATGATGCCAAATTATCTTACAATGTTCTTGCTTAGGGGCTTTAGGAATCAAGGAATACATATGAAACATAAGTCATGATGAAGATATTTTGGTGTAACACCTCTCATTATGTAACAATGGTGCACATACTTCAAAACACAGGTATATCATCTCGACCTATCATATAGGAAACATATTCTCTCTGTTTACAATGCATTGACATAGTACTCCTGTTGAAAACCATCAGGTCCTAACCCTCGATCATGACATGCAAAAAATGTCGTCATCAAGGAGAGCGTGTTCCCCCATGGGTGTACACATTATTATAACCCCATTCATATTTTGGCACCCATGATATTGAAGCATCCCAAGTATGAGCAATTTGACCACTCACCAAGTTTGTCAAGCTACAACCGTAAACTGTAAAGTCTATGCTTGGTCGACCAATATTAATTCTGGAAAAGTAAATTACGTTAGCAACACAATACAAATTATAGAAACATAAGAAAATGACATGTACATGAAAACAAAATTAATTACATATACTGGAAAATGAACTAGCTATTTGCAGAAAAGAAAATACAGAACATAAACAAAACCTTCGGTTGATGAGGGGCCCTTCCTAGCAATTAGAGATAGAAACTAAATCAACTTAGTCACTAATAGCAGAGCATCAACGAACTGAAACTTCCATTAACTGAGAAAATTACACAGTTCTTGTAGCTTAAAAGACTAACAGTTTCCTAAAACTATAGAGACTCAGACTTCGGGGACTAACGCATCTCAGTCACAAAGATGTCTATTTATACAATTTTACAATGGGGAGAGCAAGTAGACCCTTTAGTGGTCGACTTCTCTAATAATAGGTAGTATTTAAGACTGTAAAACGGCTGCTTGTGATTCACAATAACATAGAGGTCGCCTACTTGGCATCGACCCTACCCAACACAAACAGCTACGTGTTCATTCCCTTCAGTCGTGGGCAGAATGTATGTTGGCGAGGTGGATGGACGGAGGAGAGGGATGCTGGAGCATCAAAGTGTATAGAGCGTGTGTTTGCGGATTGAGCGTGGGAGGACAAGGATCCTCCAGAACATCAGTGTGAGCAGGCGTGCGTGATATCAAGCTGAACGAACAGGAAAGTCAAAATGCTGGAGTGTTGACGTGGGGAGATCATGTGCTATCGAGATCATAAGGAAAGGAGGAGAATATTCTAGAACCAAGGCTCATCAATCATAACCACCACGTAGTAACCGAACCAATGAGTTCGTTTCTGTCTTTAATGGCCAAGAATATGCCAACCGATGATTCTGCGGATTGAACGCAGGGCTGGATGACAGGCTGGATGTGGATGAACATTGGAAATGTAAACACACGTTCTGAATGGAGGGTTGTTTGAAGACCACAGCCTGTAGATAAAAAAATAAATACCACGCATGTCTGGAAGTGTCACTTTAAACATTAATAAATCATAATATGGCGAGATTTGACCAAAATTCATATGATAAATGAATATATGCATACCTGGTCTGTTTGATGGTCTGAATGGCCGAAAGAATAACTTATCATAGCTAAAATAATGAAAATGATGCCACTCATAGTAGATTTCATGATTAAAAATGGTGACAAAATGGACACCAACATTCCCCCAAACCAAAGATATGCCAGGTCCCACTGAGCAAAACAGAGAGGTTCAGGAAGAAGGCTGAGCTGCGGTAGCAGCTACCTTCGACTTGGAAGAGGAAATGGTTTTAGCTTTAAACTTCTTGAGCTTCCTAAATTAGTCTTTTAAGGTGTCATACTTCATCCGGAGAGTAGTATGGGACGTTGTTCTAGCATTGACAAAGCATTCAATACTTCTTACTTGTGTGCGTAGTGCCTTGTTTTCTTCATGAAGCTCATAGATTGTTTCCACATAATCTTGATTTTGGTTTGTCAACCATGCTATTACTTGAGTTAATCTATCCACTTCCCGCTGATTCAAAATGGCTTGTTCTATGCAATGTTCCAGGTCCTTTTGAGGACTCAACTTTCTTGAAGATGTTTCAACATCAACCGTATGTTCTTCAAGAACTTTGTCTTCGTTGTGTGTAGGAAAACTTTAAGTAGGAGAGGCTTCACAAAAACGAGAAGATACATTGGCTAATGTGAGGAGAGGTGTTTCAAGGGTATGGTCATATGACTGGTTGTCTGAACGTGATGGCTGAACAGTAGTCTGGATGACAGACTGGTCGACGAACTGGTCATGATTTGTTTTCGTGGATTTAGTAGGTACTGAAAAGAGTGGAGGTTCCGAAGTAGGGTCACCAAGGGTAAGCTCAGGAGAAGGCGATGGATGGACAAGGTGTACATCTCTTGAGGGATTCTCATCAAACCGCACATGCTTGGTGTCTTGTTATGTTTGCGTAGAGGCTTGGGTAGGCTCACTAATACTGGCTTGGAAACGATGGTGTTTTCGAGAAGCAGGGGATTTGGAAATAGGCTTCTCGATCAAATGAGCGTTTAGTATTTCAAAGACAAAACGATCCCAGGTTTTCCCTTTCTTTTCCAACTGTTGAATGATCAATGTTTTAATGAGACAGTGATGGCACAAGCTACCATAGGGATTAACAATATTCTTCCTGACCTGGATTGACATTTTCTCTAAACTTTTCAGGAAGTAAAATGGGAAATTGAGGGTCTTATTGTTAACAAAATGTGCTAGCAATCTAAAATTTCAGACTTTAGAAATAGTAAACTTACCCTCACAAGTGATCAGATGGATGATGATAGTCAAGGGATCTACGTGTTCTGGCTTAACCCACTCCCAGTGGAATCCTTTTGTTCCAGTAACATGTTGATATTCAGCTTTTAAAGCAAATTCGTGAGCCTTCCGTGGAAGGAAGAGATGTTTGTGCCAATGGGCTCCTTCCTTAGGAAGCTTTGTGGCTAATGAGATGGATTCTTCTGTCACAGAGAAAGTGAGATGGCCAACTTTGGCCATCTTGCCATCAAAACCATTCGTGAATAGTAGTGAAATTTCATGGTCGTGGCCTTGGAGAAGGCAAAGAAATGGACCCTAGCTTGCTCGCAAAAACAGTTCATGGAACAACTTAAATTCAGGAATGCAAAGGAGGTCCTGGTAGCTGCTCGGCTCGTAACAGATTGGCATTGTTGACAGAGGACGTGGGATGCAAATAGATACAAGAGGTGCAATAAATTGCAGAGGACGCAGCTTAACAGAAAATATGGACAACGAACGGGATGGAGTGAAATTCACACAGTCATCAGTTTGAATTAAAGTCCGTTTGAATGGTTGAACGATAGTCGACGAGGACTTAGCATGCTTAAAAGATCACACTTGTCATTCGAAGATCTTGAATCGAGTGCCTCATAGAAATGTGTGAGTTAGAGAATACGTGTAGCCATGATATATTCAACCGTGTTCAAAGCCAAGCTTTGGACAGGTTGAATGTAATTCTCGAAATGAGATTATAAGCACAGATTACACGTGAGAGATAATGATTCGATTAATATGATGACAGGTCATATGATAGGATGATTAAGATCATATGGCAGTCATGCAAAGATTCTGAAGATCGAAATGATGCATAATCCATTCATTTAATGGAGGCAAGATGGATAAGAGAACAAGACCACGTATGATATTGACATTTGATTGATACCTGTCATAATTAGCTAATTAGATTTATCAATAATATTCAACTTTGGACATCTTGGCATGTTAAATAAATCCATTATAAGCTATGGTTTCATTTGGAATTTCATTCAAATCGTTATACATTTGCCTGGTTCGTCACCTCATTCGGATCGACATTCGACCCGTCATTCAACCCTTCATACAGACTTTTGTCTGTACAACATTTGTTTGCCAATACTTGACTGAATCTGATTTTGCAGGAAATGGATCTAGGGTTTTCACCCTAGCTTGTGCAAATGAGCACCTACTAAGGAGAAGGGACTCCTTAGTAGCAGTTCAGAAAAAACAATAAATGAAAGACAGTACAGTAAAATAGTAACTATTCTAAGCATGTGCATAAAACAAAAAAGACAAGATAATAAAAATGGTTTTTGTATTGATTATACCTCCAATGTGAAGGTTGGTGAAGCTTTTGCAGCAGTCCAAAAGGGTTGCTTCCAAGCTCCAGATTTGTTCCTTTCTCTTTCTCCAAAGGGTTATGGAAATGGGCCAAAGGGGCAATCAAATGTGAAAGTAGCTCAAGGGTGAGCTAGGGTTTCAGGAGTGATTTTGGCAGAGTAAGGGTGTGGTTGACTGTGGATATGACATGAGGGGCCTCCATCACCTATTTATAGGTTTTTTTAGTGGTGGAGTGCTGGCCCATGGTTTTGGGCACCATATGGTTTAGGTTAGCTGTGTAGGGTTTTTGCTTCCTTTTTCCCTCTTTTTCCTCTTTTTTGTATTTTTTATTCCCTTTTTAGAGGGTTTTTGCTATTTTGGAGGAATTTTGGATTATTTTGGGGGAAAAGGGGGTTTTTTGGCCTTTTGGAGGCTTTTTAATAGTTTTTTGACCTTTTGGATGCTTTTTAATGGGTTTTTAAGGTTTTGGAGGCAAATATGGTAGGAAATATGGACAAATGAGTCATGTAATGGGGTAGATGAGGTAGTGAGCACTTTTTGGGTGTTAACAGATTGACCCCTAATGTGTAAGGGCAGGAGCTCATCGGATGGCTGATAGACATCATAAGTCTTTTATGGTTTTCCTGGGATGTGGAGAAGAGAAGAAACAAACTAGATCCTGGAACAATGATCCTGAACAAACTGCAAAAACTGAAAGTACATGACCTCAATAATGAATGAGGAATAATCTGAACATATGGACGAGGGGGGCATTCCCATGCTCGTATCAAGATATAGAACAACAATAACAATGGGGTCCAAAATATGGGGACCTGAAATATACATGGCCTCAAATAATGAATGAGGAAGAATCTCAATATATGGACGAGGCGGGCATTCCCATGCTCGTATCAAGATACATAAAAAATAACTGTGAGGCCCGAAAAGGGGGACCTGTAAGATACATAGAAAACCACTGTGTACATCATAAGGGTCCAGAGGGGACACAAATCATGGACGTATTGCTGGGATGACCATGTCTGAGCTGAAGAACTGATACACTGGAATAACAACAGTGCTGCTGAGTGTGGTACCAGAGGAACTAATGAGCTGCTGGATCATAGTGACAGGGAGTCATACCCTCAATGGTACACTGAACTGGAACTGAACTGGGTACTCAAGGAAGCATATAACTGGATGGATTTTGAATACAATCGCCAACGCAGCCCGGACATCCACGGGAACATATAACTGGGTGTTCTGAAGTGACTCACCAATGTGCTAGAGTAGGGGGAAATCCGGGGTCTTCGACCAATAACTGAAGGGATATAAACCCTAAGTAATTCTCAACAATGCGATCAAGGTGTTGAAGTGGAGGATGTGAGAAACAACCACTCGGAGAGGCAATGATGACTCCTCTCAAAGTGGTCCATAGGCACTCACCATAGATGGTGATGAGTCCAAGGCGTAGGGACCTCTGGGTCTATCCTCTGGAATAGAGGGGCTGTCGTCGACAGAGGGAGACCTGCAACTAGCAAGGAAATGATGTTTCCTTGATAGGAGCATGAGGTGGATAACCGAAGTGTGAGAGTACTGATGGTAGGACTGTCATACAATGGGGGATAACTGGGAAAGTAGAGTGGGCGGACTCAAAATTCCTTTGTTCAAAGTATGAAGACGGGGGATGATCGGGCAGCATATGAAACTGACTGGGGGAAAGGGATCATAGCTGTAAGGGATCAAGGATAGTGACTGGGATGAGTGGTACTCAAGTTGGTGGAAAGTGGTAGGAGACTATAGAATACTCTAAACAAAGACGACCTTACTGGGGGTTTTGCCAAGATGATCGATCATAGTGCTAAGAGGCACAGGGGGACTTCTTCATGGGTTAAGGAACTAGAAGAAGTTTGTTAATCATGGTACTGTCGTGTGGATTTATACGAGCCCAGGATAGTTCATGCTCGTGATTGCTTTCAATTTTAAGGAGTCTGAAAGCGATAAGAAGACTCTAAAATAATGGAATGGTATCGTCGTGTGGATTTGTATGAGCCCAGGATGGTGCATGCTCGTGGTTGCTTTCAATTTTAGAGAGTCTGAAAGCAAATAAGAAGACTCCAGGGGGGTGCTTTTTCGTGTGTTAGTATCCAAGGCCCGAAGAAGCATAAAAGGATGCAATGAAGAACTCTTCTAGCCGGTGTGACTAGAGTATTCCTTTTTCGTAATTAGTCTACTAGGTCCGGAAAAAGGTTAAACTTATACTAGATAGACGCCCTTTCAGGTACTTTAACGAGCATGAAAGGAAGCAAGATTGCTCGGTGATCTTTTCATTGTTTTAGGAGTCAGAAAAGAGCTTAACAAAAAATCCCTAAGTGCCTTTTCCATAAAGGACTTGTCCAGCCCGAAAACGGGATAAAATTATATCGAACAAAAGGAATGGTCAGGCAAGGAGGAAGTGCTCAATCAAGGAACATTGATGATGACCAAGAACGAGGGTAGGTGGCGGAACACTGGTGGGCCTCCTTGCAGGATAATGAACGGTGGCAAAATAATGTAATAATTGCAGTATGAAAGGAGTGAATGGCTCATGTAAAAATGTGGAACAATCCGATGGCGGCCGATGTGGTGCACAAACCGAGGCAGCAAGGTGTCGGGACACAATGTTGAAACTGTACCTGGTGAGAGCGAGAAATGATCTCAAGCATCATCACGAGCTCGGAAAAATGAATCTGGCGATATAAAAAGTGTCAAAAACAGATAACGGCCGATGTGGCATGCAAACTGAGGTGACGGGGGGCGTTTTGGGAAAAAATACCCAAAAAACGTGGGGGTGAGAGCGAGAAATGATCTCAAGCATCATCACGGGCTCGGAAAAATGAATCCAGTGGTGCAAATGGTGCGAAAAACAGAGGTCATAAGGACTCTGGAATGGTCAAAGGAAATAACTAGGTTAAAAAATGGTTGCAAATAAAGGTGAGCCCACCAAGCCAAGGATGCAATGGTGGGGAGAAATGAGTACCCACGGGGGAAGAATACTAGGTGTATCGAATCAAATCATATATACAAGTGACACGTGACCTCAAAAATGGTTGAGATCATAAATGTGAAAAAGTGAGCAGGGTTAATAACCTGCCCCCATGCTATGTGCATAGGGTTTGTGATTGTGGATCACATATGTGTTGGTTTGAACGATGGGTTCATTGACATGCTGAGATAAATGTGATGGTGTAGGGTCAAAATGATTGATCATGCCCCCTATCTTAAGGTCAAGGTAATCTATTATGCCCCCTAATTCAGAGGTGTCAATGTGGTGCTCTATAATAGCAAGGTCAAGACCAAGTATTTCGGTATAGGACCAGGCAAAGACATTGCAGAACTCTTGGAAAAGTTTTTTGTACTCTCCGATCTCGTACTCAGTGCAGGAGGCTCCTAAGGTAATGATTTCAGGGGCACCTCCTGGGGTAGAGATATCAATTTGGATTGTGTGTGAGATGTTGGCCATGTTACCTTCCTCAAAGGCATCAGGAGCGGGAATGGGATCCTTAAACCAGTCGACTTTAGTGGGAAGGAAATCTTTGGACTCAACCACAAATTGGGTGGCTGTGGTGGAGGAGGACTCTTCTGGGAGGAAATAGGAATGATGGTGCATGTATTCCTAGGGATAATCCATGGCAGTGAGAGCCTCTAGAATCTCCTCATCATTGCAGAAACTTTGAGTTGTCAAATCGGTTGACGAGGGAGTGGTAGTCGAAGAGATCATATAAATGGTGTTAATCTCTCCGGATGAGGGTAATACTGGGGGGTGGATCTCCTCAATTGTGGGGGGTGCCGTCTCAAGGTCCAAATTATTCATCTCATAGAGAGTTGCTTTGTAATCAAGGAGATCAGGACAGTGATGTGAGTAATGGTTGTAAATACCGCATATTGCACAAGGGTGGTTAGTACACAGTGAATTATCACGAGGCATAGGGGTTGGATCGAGTTCGGCAACCGGGATGTTGGGGTCATCGTCAAGCATTTGCATGCGTTCCTATAATGTAGGTAATTGTGGACATTGATGATTCGGATGGCCTAACTCATCACACAACAAGCATTTGGGAGGAGCACGAAACACGGGGGGGTTTTTAACTGTTTTGGGTGGGGGTATAGCAGTGTATGGTTGTGGGCCTCTGCCCCCGGTGTACTTGATAACAGGGGGTGGATTCGTAGATGACAAAGGGGTAGTGACACTGGGAGGTGGTTTACTAGTAGTGGAAATGGGTTGCACTGGTTGTAGGACAACATTTGGTGTCGGCAGGGGAACGAGAGGCGAAATATACCACATGGGTAATCCTAAGGTTAACCCGGGGAGGCTGAGAGTAGCCATAACCGGGGTGCTTACTACTCCTGAGTGAGGGAATAGGAAGGGGATTGTGTGTATGGGTGTAACACCAATGTGACTAGGTACTAATGGTGGTTTGGGTAACAAGGGCGGTTGATTGTTGGGTGTTTTTGTATTGTGGGAAAGGGTACATAGGTCAGATACTTCGGTCGCGGGTGACAGGGGTGGAATGGATTGGAATGTTGAGTTCATCGGTGTATCTGAGTAAACTTCGGGTCCCATAGAGGAAACAAACGAGGTAGTTGCACCACAAACAGGTTGTTCAACCATAGGGAGAACATTCTCTAGTGCAGCGAGGGCATTGGGATCGTAAGAGGTGAGTTGATCGACCTTGACCACGCATCCGTCATGGGGGAACATCATGGTACGAAAAACGGATGAGGAAACCGCCCACATGGCATACATGTAACTGTGGCCAAGTAAGAGGTTATAATCAAGTTGGGCATTGATGACCTCTATGTCAATGAGCACAGTTTTTCCAGCCAACTGGACGGGGACATTAGCTAAGAGACCTTGGGGTTGAGCCGAACGACTGTCATAGGCTCGCAACGCAGTGGTGGACTACTAGAGAGTAGGGGATCCCAACTTCTGTCAAATGAATGTGGACATAACGCATGTAGATGCACCTTCATCGATAATGCACCGATGGATGACAAGATTCCGAATGGAAACAGAAATTTGGAATGCTAAAGTGGAAGGCAGGCGTGGTTCTGACTGGTCCAAATCGAAGGCCATCAGTCATGAATCATTTGGGTCAATATCACCAATGGCGGAGAGCAAAGTCTTGTGCTGTGAAGGACAATTTTTTAAGACCTCTAACGCAAACATGGCTATGGGGGACTAGGCTAAGTCATCTGCAATGTTGTAATTAGACGCAGTGCGAGCACTGGGATTATTGTTGATGCGATGAAGTGGGAAGCGAGGTGCTTTGGAGGAGCCATCTAGTGGACCTGAAGGTATACGTAACGTCTGATCAGTGGGATGAGCGTTAGTTTTTTTGTTGGTAGGAGGGGCTTCAGGGGTGGAGCCATATTGGTTCCGACGCGTTTGGAGGTTGACATCAGCGGATGACATCATTAACAAGTGGTGGGTACCTGAGTCTAACATGGGTTGATCAGGAGCGGCATAAGTGATCTGCTGTTGTGGTCGCGCATTTCCTTGAGGGGGAGCCAACGACTGAGTGTTCACTACGCCTTGGGTTGGTAAGGGGTTTTGTAACACCAAGGGTTGATGTTGAGGTGGTGGGGGAGCCACGTGCCCTTGGCAATGGGCATCATCAGTCCAGAGTTTCCGAGCTCACTCCAAATGTGGGAAAGCATGTGTGTAGTGGCCATAGACCCCGCAAATAGAACAGGGATGGTTTGTTCGCAAATTAGGACTTTTGGCCTGCTTAGGCGGCCGATCAAGGTTCTGGTTGGCAGGTGCCGCGTTATTGTTGTTTGGGGGATTGGGAGGTTGACCACCTTGGTCTGGTGGGGGGTTATTCCCATGGTTACGGCCTTTGCCATGGTTTTGCTGGCCCTGTTGGCATTGGTTATTTTGGTTATGCTATGGATTTTGTTGGGCGTACACTTGCCCTTGGGAAGCAGGTGGGTTCTGGGGTAGTGCAGGTGTGGGAGCAGGCTGCGGTGGATAATAAGTAGGTGGAGGCTGCGCAGGTGCTGAACCTTGTGGGGGTTGTTGATACATCTACGGAACGGGTTGTGGGTTTTTCGCAGGGGCTGCCTGTGGCGGGTAATAAGCAGGCGGGGCTTGAGAGGACACAGGAGCTGGTGCAGCGTGTGGGTGGTAATATGGCTGAGGTGCGACCGAGGGGGCGTAAGCGGGGGATGCATGACCAAAGCACTGAGGTGGACATGAGGGTCTGTGGGAATGGTGGTGATGGGCCATGGGAGCATACGAATCGGTTGCTTCGGACTGAGATGTAGCTCGCGAAAGGTCGGGGCCATGGCTAGGACGTGCTATGGAAAAGGGTTGGGGAAGCGAGGAAATACGACCAATGATGCCATCTGCGGCATGGGATGCCCCAGGTCCATCGTGTAGGGAGGAATTGCCGCGAGGGGCGTCAAGTATGATGGAATATAGATAACCCGACTGGGCGTAAATAAGGTCAAATTATTGGGCTTTGAGGATAGCCTCTTCTTCGGACTGGGGTCGTTCGGATGCCACATCCTTGGCAATGACAGGAAGGAGAGATTTTAGAAACCAATCTAAGAAGATACGGTCATCTAACTTGATTTTGCAGCGGCTGTAGTGTCGACGCCACTCATGAATGTGGTCAGTGATGTGGGTAGCCGTGTTTTGTCTGCAATACAATAGGATCTCAACTCCCGCATCATAGCGGACAGGTAACTGAAAGAACTACAGGAAAGCCGAGGCAAGGGAAGTAAAGGTGGCATGGGTCCATGGGGCTGCTCGATGTACCACTTAGCTGCAGAGCCAGTGAGGGTGCACTGTAACAGACGAAGGCAGACAGAGTCATCCACTATGGAGTTGGAGGAACACCAAAGATGGAAGGACATAATATGGTTCTGGGGGTCCTCTCCTACCTTGCCCTCAAACTTAGGGATGTCAGAGGGGAGCTTGGTGGGCATGTGAGGCCACAAAGGGTCGTGTCTGATGGGATCGTTAATCAGTCTAGCTAGGTCAGGAAGGTTGAGACTAGCCATGAATGGAAAACTAGTAGAAGGATGTGACATACTAGTGGTTGTGACCATGTTGGGGCCAATGCCCCCAAGTGGAGGGGCTGGGTTTGGGATGTTGCCCCCAAGTGGAGGAAAAAAGTGGTATGGGACGGTCCTGCACTGCCAAGGGTAGTGTGAGTCACTAATGGAGTGGGGATAGGTATGCCAACTACTTGAATGGGTACAGTGATTGGAATGGTAGATGTGGGCCCCATTGAGGGCATACACAAAGCAGGTGTGGTAGCTGGTGTGGTGGTGGATGCTCCGCCAATGGTCCCTACAAAGAAAGGGGTGGAAGTCATGCCATCCATGGGGCTGGTTGGTGCAGTGTAAGTGGGGTTCTCGTACTCTACCTCAGAATCAGAGGTAAAATAAGGGGCATCTAGATCGGGTGACGGGGTTCTATGCCGTTGACGAGTAGAGTCAAGTGACAAAGCTCGAGATCTGTGATGAGTGGTATCAAGTGATGAAGATCTATGTCTATGATGGGTGATGTCAAGTGAATCGTGCTGTGGGGGCTCGCCCCGGAGGCGCCGAAAATGTCTCGGGGACTCAATGGTGACAGATGGTGTCAAGTATCTGGGGGTTGTGTTGAGTGAAAAACAGCTCAAAAACCCTAATGCAACCGAGTGTGCAGAAGGAGAGCTCAAAAAAATATGGCACTCGGGCCAACAACCAACTCAAAACACTTATTGTAACAGCTGTGCTACAATAAGTGGAGTAGCAACAGAAATGGTCAGAATACCAACAAGCAGTAGGGTTCCTAAAAAATAAAAATAGTGGACTTGCTAGACTAAAAGGAGGTAAGGGAGCATGCAAAAACCTAGCTAAATAGTATTTTGACTCAACTAGACATATTCTCTGCAAGGTGATGAAATCCAAGTCAGACAATATTGATAGTAGAGCCAAGTGGCTAAAGATATCCCCCTACCGGGAGGGACACCGAGTAGTCAATCCTAGAAGAAAAGCAACTAGGATACCCTGTTCATGACACGTTCGGTTGGGTGAATCTGCCGTTTGGTTCTATCACCACTATATCCCCATACAAGTGATACACCGAGAACTGTGAAAGGTATCCTTCGGTTACTGAATGGATTGCGGTATTCCACTCGGGCTTCTGGAACCAGTCTGGCGACTTCAACCCTCCTAGGGGAGAGGCCTTCCCGATAAATTGGTTTTAAACCGTGTCAAAAAATACTAGGAGATTTTGGTTCCCTAATGGACAACAGCTATGTCTCAAGTGCAAGCAACTGAGGGGTGTTATTTGGATGCCTATCCCCTCGATCCTACCTAACTACAAAAATTCTTATGTGTTCCCCAAGTGGGGTTAGAATGTTGGTTGTGTTAAGTAGTATTTTAGGGCTCACTTGAATTAGGTGAAAGAGTGTGTGCGTGTGAGATGATGAACCCAAGTGCCACGGGGTGGGCAACTTTCTAACTAAAAATATCAATGCAGAAATTGAAACTTTAAAATGCAAAATTTTCTCTTTTTAATTAAAATGTTGGAATTTAAAAAATATTCTGTAAATGGAACATAAATAATACTGCAGAAAAAGGTTGTAGGGAGGTATGGCTGCAGATAGGACAGATGGCTGTGCAGGTGTAGAAAATATTACAGCAAAGTGTTGGGTTCAAAACAGTGAAAAAAGTGCAGAAAACAGACCGCGGGTCTGTGGCAAATCTTAGCAGTCGGACCGCGGGTCTGTGGCAAATCTTAGCAGTCGGACCGCGGGAAACAGCTCGATAGTCGCGGATGGGTTGCAGGATTTTGGCCGAAATACGTAGGCGGACCGCGAGAAAAGGGTCGAAAGTCACAGGCAGGTTGCAGGAAAATGGCTGAAAGCCGCAGGCGGGATGCGGGAAGAAGGCCGAAAGACGCAGGCAAGTTGCAGGAAAATGGTTGAAAGCCGCAAGCGGGACGCGGGAAAAAGGCCGAAAGACGCAGGTGGGTTGCAGAAAAATCGCTGAAAGCCACAAGAGGGACGCGGGAAAAAGACCGAAAGACGCAGGCGGGTTGCAGAAAAATGGCTGAAAGCCATAAGCGGGATGCGGAAAAAAGGCCGAAAGATGCAAGCGGGTTGCAGAAAAATGGTTGAAAACTACAGATGGCCCGTGGAAAAATGGGTTAACAGCTGCGGTCGGACCGCACGAAACAAGCTGATAGCCGCAGTCAGATCACAGGTAATAGACTGGAAACCGCCAGTAGATCGCAGGAAACAGTCTGAGAGCCACGGTCAGATCGCAGGTAAATTCCTGAAAGACGCGGTCGGAACACAACTGTGGGGGGCAAAAGACGCAGTTTATGGCAGCCAATAGGAAAAAACAGAAAAATATTGCAGAAAATTAAAAACATTTAAAACTTTAAAAATATAACCAGAAATTCAAAGGAACACAAGGGGAGTCGCCAAAATTGTGGCTAGGGTTTTCACCCTAGCTTGTGCAAATGAGCACCTACTAAGGAGAAGGGACTCCTTAGTAGCAGTTCAGAAAAACAATAAATGAAAGATAGTACAGTAAAATAGTAACTATTCTAAGCATGTGCATAAAACAGAAAAGACAAGATGAAAAAAATGGTTTTTGTATTGATTATACCTCCAATGTGAAGGTTGGTGAAGCCTTTGTAGCAGTCCAAGAGGGTTGCTTCCAAGCTCCAGATTTGTTCCTTTCTCTTTCTCCAAAGGGTTTTGGAAATGGGCCAAACGGGCACTCAAATGTGAAAGTAGCTCAAGGGTGAGCTAGGGTTTCAGGATTGATTTTGGTAGAGTAAGGGTGTGGTTGATTGTGGATATGAAATGAGGGGCCTCCATCACCTATTTATAGGTTTATTAGTGGTGAAGTGCTGGCCCATGGTTTTGGGCACCATATGGTTTAGGTCAGCTGTATAGGGTTTTTGCTTCCTTTTTCCCTCTTTTTCCTCTTTTTTGTATTTTTTATTCCCTTTTTAGAGGGTTTTTGCTATTTTGGAGGAATTTTGGATTATATTGGGGGAAAAAGGGGTTTTTTGGCCTTTTGGAGGCTTTTTAATGGTTTTTTGGCCTTTTGGAGGCTTTTTAATGGGTTTTTAAGGTTTCGGAGGCAAATATGGTAGGAAATATGGACAAATGAGTCATGTAATGGGGTAGATGAGATAGTGAGCACTTTTTGGGTGTTAACAAGAAATTTCTAAGGCTGTTAGTGCATAGAAGATGTTGTAAACTTTTCTTTTCTGGATCTTTTAGTTGCGTTTCTCTTTATTTGTCATTGATTAGGACAATCCTTCTTCTGCTATTTCGGATTATTCCTAAAAATACCTATCATTTTATCAGAGATAAATAAACTTTTTTATGCATATTGAGAAGGTAAAACAGTTCTAAACTTCCCCCAAACAAAACATATGGCGTGTCCTCAAGCCATCAAAGAAAAATTAATTAACATTCAAAATATTTTCAATAGATGGTTTAGGCAACTTCTTATAAAGATACTGTGATAATTTTCGTAAGAAAATGAAATATTAGCTAATAACTGTAGATGATTCAGATATGTACATTCATCAAAAAGAATACAACAGTGCTTAAGAAGACCATATGAAGACTGATAGTATAATTGATGTGAAAAATGCCAGAGGAAAACTAGTCATCCATGACTCATTCTAAAGATTTCTTGTCATCCAAAGAATATAGATAAAGGTCACCCTAGAGTTTATGAGATTTCTATAGTTATGGGTCCCATTTCTAGGATAATCATATCCTAGGTATTGGTTGAATTAGATGACCGGGTCCAAGTCCAACTTACAGCCATTATATAATGACAGTATAAATAATTGGCCGAAACATGTGGTTGTATACTCGGTTTTTTATGAGCCATGTGAATAGCAATGCATTAACCAAACCCATTTTACCCGATATTGACCCGCTGCCAGTAGGTTTGTTCAGTACCCCGACGGGTTTATCTTGGTACCATGCAAGCATAGCCCCGCTGCCAGCAAGCCTGTTCAGTAACTCGACTGGTTTACTTGCATTTACCAAGCTTCCTTGTTTAAGATATGACTTAGCATGGACCCGCTGCCAGTGAGCCTGTTCAGTACCATGGTGGGTTTTCCTCGTATAATGATATATATATATATATATATATATATATATATATATATATATATATTATAAGGAAGCCGGTTGGCACTAGAGTGTGCTAAGCCTGCTAAACACATAATTCAAAAAACATTTAGAACGAACCTTATGAGTAACTTTATTTATAATGGCCAAAATTATAGATCATGTCAAAAGATAATAACCTAAAGCTATTCTTTGACTTCTCACTCTACTTCATAAAAGGTCAGTAATGTAACATCCCATAAATTTACAAGAATTTAAAATTTTTTAAAGTAGCAATAAATACTGAAATTGCTAATGCGGAAAATAAAATAATGGTTAAATCTTTTAACTAAAATAATTTAAGATAACGACACATCTTAGTTCCTAAACAATTTACGGCGATAGTTGTATTTGCTAATGCGGAAATAAAATAATTACTAATCTTTTAACTAATGATGAAATATGATAACAACAATTTATACTGCATAGCACAAAGTACTTCATTAGTTATGCTTGTGTTTATTTGTAATCTACATGCTATAATTAAGTTTATCTAGTGATATATTTTCTTGATAAAGTACTAACAGTTTTCTTTTGAATGGTGATGAAGGGGTCCTATGGGGTACCCTGAGGTTTACTTAGTTGTTTAGCTAAAGCATTTGAACGTGTTTCCTTTTCGCAGATTCGTAGGTAAGGGTATTACGACAATTCCAGTAATACAAGTAGTTCTAAATATGCTTTCAGTTTCGCCGTCAATACTATATAATAACTATGAGTACTTTTGTGATGTGAGAGTTCATAATGGTATGGACCTCTGAACTATTTCTATAAGTGATGTTTAACCATGTTTACGAGTCACAGACAGCATAGCAATTAATATCTAAGCTATACTTTTTAGTGTATCGACAAAGAAAGAAATACGTACCACTATGAAATTCTCCATTTGCTACTAGATTTCCATGTCTAAGTATTTATTATGAAGCTGTCACCATTTCTATATTTTTAAAGAGATGTATTAATAAGCATACTATTAGTTGAATTGTTACAACATTATATGTTACCCAGACTATTGTAACAAAGGGATATTATAATGTAATGATATGAATCGCAATTCTATTAGAATGAAATGATAAACAATAGAACTAATACCTCTTATGTATACTATGCATTAATATAATGTGGTAATATAATTAGCGGTGGCAACTTTATGGAGTTCTACCCTATATGCAAAGTATCGAAGACCTTTCATGAACTACGACCTAAGCCCCCTTTTTGAAAATGCAACACATAAATATATCATGCATTCAATTGACAAAACATTGGAAATGAAATGGAATATACCATGTAACCCTAACTACTACCCTACGTATTAACGAATATAAACATTGATATCTATGATATTAGACTTTGCAAACTAGATCATCGTAATGACAAGGGATAGTGAAAGGTAGTAAATTCACTACAGTCAAGTGTTGGCAGGTTAAATGTGTCCCATCCAGGTATTAATGCTCCTAGCTAACCTCCATCATGGAATGTACTGTTGGCTATCAACGTAACAAACTTCACGTGGAAACCTGGTGGATAACACTGCTAGTAATACAAGTTGTGCATAGTTGACATGGTGACTTGCCTCCGAGATGGACTTTACAATGATAAGGTCTTTAATGGAGTTTAAATGCTAGAAATCCTCGTAGAACATGGTGCTATGCTGGATCGATCTCACCCATCGATGTAGATCTCTCTCGGTTTTGGATCTTCAACCCTAATATTACCACTTCGTCTTCGTTGAGGTTGTTTTTGTGCATTCATTTGTTGATACCGGCTCAGTGGAGAGGCCGACCGATTGCAAAAGTTTAGGGTTTGGAGTTTGCTCGACTGAGGACTCCTCCCTCGAGTTCAATGGTGTGACCTATGACTGCAACTTGAAGGGTTCTCAGGTTTTTAAGAAGGTTTGAGGGCCGAATGATGAGAGGTGAGGAAATAATACTATAATGCTTGGCTGTTGGAGTGGCACCGAAAGCTTGCAATGGTTCAACTTCAATCCTTCACAAGATCTCACATGGTAATATCTTCGTTTCAAAATGATTAAGTTTTCTGCTACTTTAGTTAATAATATGATGTAATGATTCCTAACCACTTCCTGAATTGCTTGGTAGGTAACTTCATGTGCCTGTATTTAAACCTGGACTGATGCTTATGGGAAACACGCTGCCATGCCATCCGGTAAGCCTTGGTGGTTCTTATCCCTATAGGTTCTCCAGGCATGTTGGCCGAATCTTGATGTTTGACGAGGTCTGAGGAAGTTTCTTGGCAGAGGAATTTTTTAACTATTGAGATGTTTAAACGAGAGCCTCATGTCGTGTGTATAGAGGATGGAGTCCTCGGCTCATTTTGATTCCCTTCCAAAGCAGCGTTTCGCTGTGACTTTTATTGAAATGTAAACTTGTTTAATATGTAATGTCAAAGGGATGAACCCTCGGTTGATTTTAATGGAAGAACAGTAGTAAGAAAACTTCAAATAGTTTTTGTGCAATGTAAGAGTTTCAATTCGTCAATGTTTGAGTAATTAAAACAATGTGTTGGTGAAATTATAGAGTTCAGAGTTAATTGTTTTCTGCAAAATAAAAGTCATGTGCTACAGTGTTAAGTCTTGTTTAAGAAGATGATATGAAACTGAGTTTGCATAGATCAAAACTTAAATGGTTCTGCGCGGTTTCTATGTTTATACAATTCGATGTTTCCCATGTTGAGAACTGTGTTTATAAAGGATACATGCCAAAGGTTTCTACCTTACTCTTTACAATTAAAACCCTACTATGTAGGTTTCGATGGTAGGTTTATGCTCGTTCTGATTTTAACTAAAGACTATGCTATCGTTTCGGTAAAGGCCAAGAGGCAACTCAATGTTTTTGTTTTGAAAACACTGAAATAATAATCTAATGTTCAAGTAATTATATGATTTTTTTTCAATGATGATTGAACATGAAATCTAAATCTATTTTGAAAACCTGATAACATTTGCATTGCTATTTTGAATATAAGGGTTGGGCCTTCGAACCAGTTTTGAACCTGTTATGAAATTGTAAATGGTTTGTTTTTCCCTATTAAGGGTTTCGATCTTATGCATAAAGTACTTGCAAAAGAATGCTAAAATAATAAATGAAAAAGAGTTAGGGTTTTGCCTACGATGAATGTGTTGAATTTTAATAATTGAAAATGGTACTAAATCGAACATGAAATATAAATACAAAAATGAAATAGAAATATCCAGTGATGCTATTATTTGCAAATAGTAGGTATCTATTTCTCGTTATAAATATTTAGTAGTAACTCAGTGTAAAAGAACTATTTAAATTACAGTTGTTAAATTTCTAGAAATGATGATGTATAAAAAGAGTGGAATTATATCATTTTACTGCTTGGAAAGAATAATAATAAAAACATATCATTAGCTTTCGAAAAGGGAAAAGTAGATAGTGATAAATGAAAACCTAGCTTCTATACAGAAATGAAATATTTATTTTCTAATAGTAGATACATAAAATATATTAAGCTACCTTATAATATGAATTGCTACTCCTAAACTATATCTTTACATTATCCTATTTAATTCTTCACCTCCTATACTAGAGTACGACATCGCTGATGTGTGGAAAAATATAGGGTGGTAATTTAATTATTCAAAAACAAAGCTATTTTAATATATCTTAACTTGACAGAATAAACAATTCAGCTAACATTTTAGTCAATAGATCTTCATAATTAAACCAGAAAATAGGGTTAGAGGTTAATTAAAACATCTCCATTCATTTACTGCAATAAACAAGACAGAACAGTAGAACCTGATGAATGTAGGAGAAACAAACAACCCAAGGAGCCTATTCCACCCAACCTATTCCTAGAGGCAGCCAAATTACTTGCCTTAGGACCCCTGAGCATGTTCACTGAACCACTAGGAAGAATAATATGTAGAAGCTTTTAGGTCATCAACTTGCAGCAACAATTTGGATCATTCAGTCCTATAGACTTAGCATTCAAAGAGACCTACACCAGCACCTCTAGTTCCCTTCTCAAAAATTTTCAGTAGACTCACAATGCACTTCCACTTAGCCTCCCTATTCGAATCTCTCAGTGATCACCTAATACACTTGAGGAATTATTTCTGCAGAAAATAATGATGGAGCTCCCTACTCAATTAGAATTTCCTTATCTAGGTTGCCTAGGCCTTTTTAGTGGTTAACCTAGTCATTAATGAGCTAACAGCTCTGCTCCACCCACCTGGGGGATAATGCCACAATTTTAGGGGTTGTTGTCCCATAACCAATAGCTAGTGGTGGAGTGCAAATGCTGACACTTGTCCCATGCCTTCTAACAACTTCCATTCCTCCTAGTGGGTCAGTGAACACTCATTTAACAGTTTCCTTGGGTGTTTGTCTCCTGTTTTAATTTATTAAATAATAATAATATGTTATTACAGTCATCCTTGACTAGATTTGGTCATAATTAGCAAACTTTGCAATTATAATTTTAACATAATGTTTTTGCAAATAAAATAAATAGTCTCAAAATTTGGGTAGGTGACAAGTAATGTTCCCCACAAAATAGAAATATCACTCACTTTTGAGCTACCTTTTAAAGATGCTTTAAGAGACATGTTTTGATAATGAGTCTAGGATGAACTAGTAGTCCATAGGTGTAAGATAGAGCTTTTTGAAAATCATAGTAATTGAAGTAGGTCTTTAAGCAATTGTTCTAATGATAAATAAGAAATGTATATGTCTGAATCAAATACCATATACAAAATCATAAAAAGAAAGTCGTTAAAAATGATGCAAAGAACGCTTTAGCCTTTCACTATAAATTTTCAATTATCAACAATAACCGAAAGAGAAGGAGAATTATAAGTATTATTTTTTAGAGCACTTCTCTTTCTAGATAATATTGCATGAGCTGATTTATAAATATAGGGTTCTTGTAATCAAACTACAAAACCACTTGTTAAATGATTCAAATTTATTCAAAACAAAAATATATGTACAAAAAGAGTTATGTAAAAATTTTGAAATTAAAGAAAGGAAAAGAGTTTTCCTGTTTTAATTGACAACATTTCATAAGCTGATCATAATAAATTTCCTATAAAAATGCAATCAGTTATTAGAAATGACTCTTTAGTATTGAAGAAAAGAAAAACATATTTACATATATAGAATGGAAGATAACCCAAAATAATTCAAGGACTAGGAGGGGGAGGAATGACTTCCTCTTCTACCAGCTCCATTTCCTCCTGTTGTAAGGCATTCTGAACAAAATCTTGTTTAGATATTGGTTGATGATAAAGTCTAAGTCTATGTCCATTTACAACAAAGTAAATTTCAGAATAATCAATTGTCTTAATTTTAACAGATCCATTATCAAAAGCTGTAACAATTTCATATGGACCCATCCAACGACTAGTTAATTTACCTTTAAAGTTTTTGTATCTTGAATCAAAAAGTAATGCCCAGTCCCCAGTTTTGAATTGTTTTTGTTTAATGTATCTATCATGCCACGTTTTACGTTGGTGTTGTATTAAGATTGTGTGTTGAATAGCATCTTGCCTAATCTTGTCTAATTCATTTATTTGTAGGATTTGTGTTGAATAGCATCTTGCCTAATCTTGTCTAATTCATTTATTTGTAGGATTTGTTGTCTCTGTGCTTCTTCTAGATTCATCCATAATTGTGTAGCCATACAAAACATTTTGACTTGAAATTCAATAGGTAAAAGAACTTGTTTACCATAAACAAGTTCATAAGGTGTGTGGCCAGTGGTGTTCCTCCAAGTTATTCTATAAGCCCACAAGGCTTCCGGGAGCCTATCTACCCAGTCTTTGTGGTGTAACTAGACAGTCTTAGTTAGGATAGCTTATAATACTTTGTTATTGGACTCTACCTGACCATTGGCTTGCGGGTGATATGGTGAATATTTACAATGACTAATACCATAATTGTCAGTAAGTTCTTTCATTAATTTGGAGGTAAACTGAGATCCTTGATCGGTTACACTTTCCCTAGGTACACCGAATCGGGTGAATATTTCTTCATAAATGAACTCTACCACAGATTTCTCTGTGGCTCGAAATAAAGCTTTATCTTCAACCCATTTGGTGACATAATCTATACAAACTAAAATGTACTTCTTCTTGCAAGACATAGGGGAAATTGGCCCAACGAAATCTAGAGCCCATTTTTCCAAAGGCTTAATCATAACTTGGAGTTGTAAAGTCATCTCATCGGATGGCGTAGGTCTACCCATTCTTTGGCAACTATCACACCCCTTGACATACTTGGTAGCATCTTTAAAAATGCTTGGCCAATAATACCCAGAGTGCAACACTTTGTATGATGTTCTCTTATCAGAAAAATGCCTACCGCAAGGTCCACCATGACATGCATGTAGGATCTCTGTCATCTCATCCTCTCGTACACATCGTCTAATAATAAGATCAGGACCAGTACGAAAGAGATTGTTATCCACCCAAGAATAATTGGATCTTTGAGCTATGATTCTATGTTTTTCAGGTGGGGAGAGATGGTTTGGTAGCTTTCCAGTTGCTAAATAATTGGCTATGTCTGCAGACCATGGGGTTCGAACAGATGTTCATCTAGGAAGGTATCATTGACAGGACTAGCATTATCGTCAGTTTGAATTCGAGAGAGAAAATCTGCTACTACATTCTCTCGACCAAGACGATCAACAATGGTGATGTTGAATTCTTGTAACAAAATAAGCCATCGAGTCACTTTGCCATTGGTGATAGTTTTATTCATTAAAAATCTGATGGCGGAGTGGTCAGTGGTATAAAAATTTCATATCCTGTAATATAATGACGAAACTTGTTAATGGAACAGACTACTACTAGAAACTCTTTTTCAGTAACAGTATATTTCGATTCTACAGGAGTCAAATTTTTAATGGCAAAATAGATGGCATGTGATGTTTGTCCCTCTTTTTGACCTAAGACTGCTCCTATGCTATGTCGGAAGCATCAATGGATATATGGAAGGGAAGGGACCAATTAGGGCCCCTAAGTACTGGTGCCACTGATAGATTTTCCTTCAAAGTTTCGAAGGCTTGTTGAAAAGGTTCAGTCCGTTGAAATTTTGTGTCTTTCATGAGTAGTTTGAACATAGGTGCAGCTATTTTAGTGAAATTTTCAATAAAACATCTATGATAGCCTGCATGGCCTAGAAAACTTCTTACTTCCTTCGGAGTTTTTGGAGGAGAAAGATTAACAATTATTTCTATCTTGGTAGGATCTACCTTGATACCTTGAAGAGAGACATGATGTACCAAAACTATAAGCGAATAAGAACTGTTTCAAGGTTATCAAGGGCTTCTTGGAAGGCAGTACCAGAAACTATAAAATCATCCATATAAACTTCTACACAATCATGTATAAGGTCAGCAAAGATTCCTAGGACTGCACGCTGGAAAGCAGCAGGTGCATTACATAGGCCAAATGGTAGCACTCGATAGGAATATGTCCCCCAAGAAAAAGTGAAAGTTGTCTTGTCTTGATCCTTAGGTGCTATTAGTATTTGATTGTATCCACTATACCCATCAAGGAATGAAAAATATTGTTTCCCTAATAAGGTGTCTTACACGTAATCGATGAAAGGCAAAGGGAAATAGTCCTTAAGAGTGGCTTTCTTCAATTCTCAAAAATCAACATAGATACGCCATTTCCCTGTGACTTTTTTTGGAACTACCACCAGAGGAGACACCCATTTACTATTGGAAATTGGGTAGATGAATCCACCATTAAGGAGTTTTTGTAATTCATGTTTTACTATGTCATTTAGTGTTGGGTTCATTCTTATCTGGGGCTGCGTAACATGAGGTATGTTTGGGTCTACGTAAATATGGTGGATACAGGTATCTGGGTGTATACCTTTCATATCTGTATATTCCTATGCAAATGCTCCATTTTGACTCTTGAGAACTTTTACTAGTTGTTTTTGCTGACTCTCATCTAAACTTGCATTTATATATAGAAATTTGTCGGGACTAACCTCACATGGTATGGTATAGGATCCTAAATGTCCTTCGATTGCGAAGACACAGGGTTTACTTGTAAATGTTGAGAGACTCATGTTTTCTTGGAATTCGTCTCCAAAGATATGGTCAAATTGGGAAAACAATTGAGGAAAGTCTATACATGTTGTGGAAGAGATAAATTGGTTCAACACATTCTCAGTATTCTGTTCTTGAAGTACCCAGGAGAAATCACTAACAAGGGAAAGTTCTTCCAAGTTCTCATCCCTGAAAGGACAATCTAACCAAAATACGTTTTCAGCTACTGGCGGAGCTGGTGGGTATAAAGCTAGTTTTCTTGTAGATAACCCATCAGAAATAATCATTTCTCCATCGCTACATCCTATAAATGCATTGGCAGTAGACAACCAAGGTCTTCCCAGAATAATGGGGTGACCTTTGGAAGGGTCTTTTGATTCAATGATCATGAAGTATATGGAATATTCCCATGAAGCTACTGATACAATGATTGTTAGGATATTTCTATACTCCATCCTAGTCCTACTAGATTTCCAGTCATTTTCATTTTCAGTCTTTTAGGGTTTTCATGCACTTTTAGGGTTCGCATGCATTTTAGGGTTTGCATGCATCCCAGTCATCAGTCCCAACACCTAGCCCTCAGTTAGCTAGCCCCAGGAGCTTCTTCCTGATCAGTTTCATCCCTCCTAGTGCTTAGTGCACCCTCCTTTCACCTACTGCTTGTGAGAGGCGCACTTCTTCACCTACCAGTCTAGTTATCTTCAGTTAACTGAGTTCTCTCCTTGATTTTAGGCTTGAATCACTCTTAATTGATCTTACCACTCCGATGGACCTCCAGTGTGACTAGACTACTCATTATGACTTCAGTTAACTCCTCATGCACCCTCCACTGAGCCTCCTTCACTACATTAGTGCTTCCATGTGCCAGTTACACCTACCACACTCAGTTAGACTCAGTTTGACTCCTGGTTGACTATTACTTGTGCATTAATGACTTCAATGATGATGAGGTGGACTCCTAGTTATGCTTTGATGACACTCCACTGATTATGGATCTATCAATGAAGGCTAATTCGAATCACACCTAGTGTATTCGAATCCTGAGCATTGTATATTTACTGTTTCACTATTTAGATTAATGTAACATGTGTAATTATTCTGCCTCTATCTGAGCTCCTTTGGATCTATGTCCTATTGCTCTATTCTTCTTCTATTATTCCTAAATTCTTTCATTGTGAGGTTTACATCATCTCTTTGGATCTACTGTGAGCATTTTCACAGTGATGTCATCTAAGATCCCAGCAGGCTACACCATTGTGTGATCTGCTAATTCTAGCATTGTTGGGGTAAGGCAGAGGAATGGTCCTAAATTGAGAGTTTCTAAAATTGTGGTATTCATCAGGTTAATAGTGGCTCCTAGATCAATAAGTATGTTTCCTATGGCGGTGTTATTGATGATAATGGTCACCACAGGGTTTCCTGGATTGTAACACCTTGGGATTCTAGGAGGGTCTGCTATGTAATCTGACTTTTCACCTATTACATGAATTGTTGGAGGGTCTTCTTATTTTCTCCATGGTATTTTAATACATAGTTCCTTTATCACTTTTCTATAGATTGGGATATCCTTAATGGCTTGTAGCAAAGGGATCTTAATGCAGATATTTTTCAATTCGTTAATGATATCATACTCTGGATAAGTTACAGGTTTTTCTATTACTAGACGCTCCGGATATGGGGTTGAATTTTCTCCTGAAATTACTTCTTTATGTGGATGGTTGTGTGTTGAATATTTAGGAATAACCACATCTTAAAGAATGGCATCATTCAAAACTTCACTAGGTATGTCTTCTTCATTCTCTTCTTGGATAACAACTGATGACTTGTGCTGATCTTGCATAACTCTTCCAGACCGCAGTTGAATCTCATGTATTGGTGCGGTTAAAATGGCATATGATGGAAGAGGTAACAACCCAATGCTGTTAAGAGCTTGGGTTGGCTTGTTGTTAGGATTTGGTACTAATTGTGCAGGTAATATTGTGGGTCTTGGAGGATTCATATTCTGGAAGTGGTGAGGTTGATTTGGGATAGGGGTAGTGAAGGAGGTGAAAATCCAGGTAAAAGTTGCTGAATATTAGGTGGGCAAGGGTAGTTAGGAATAGGAGGAGGTTTTTGAGTATAAGCTTGTCCTCTCCATCCATGTGGCCATTACTGCTGTTGAGCATTCTGAGGAGGGTATTGCGGTGGCGAATTATACCAACTTGAAGTATTCCATTGTTGAGGAGGTTGATAAGGATAGTAGTAGGGTGGAATTTGTGATGGATCTTGATACGATGGTTGATCTCTAGGTTTCCAAGGCCTCCTAGATGTTTCACCAAAGTTTCCACTCTTGTATACAACTTGCAATCCAAGAAATGATGGACAATTATGAGTTGGATGTTCTTCTGTACAAAGGTGACAAACCGAAACATTGTTCAATGAAAATTCTTGTTGAGGATGTTTAGTTCTACACCTAGGACAGAAGACATTCATTGCTGCACACTCCTCATCTTGCCTCTTTTTAGCTTGTAGTGCATCTAGTTGAGAACCCATAGCTCCTAAGATATTTGTTTTAA
This sequence comes from Larix kaempferi, assembly GCA_027924585.1. Lineage (NCBI taxonomy): Eukaryota > Viridiplantae > Streptophyta > Pinopsida > Pinales > Pinaceae > Larix > Larix kaempferi. The sequence goes on from BSBM01000967.1 coordinate 1,396,057, forward strand.
AATTTTCTAATAGGTTTCCCAACTCTACCCTTGTAACTCCACCAGGACCGGATGTGTTTCCTTTTGGGTTCCTAGCATAAGATTCTCGAAAGTGTCTTCCACTTTTCCCTCTGCTCCTAGAGTAATTCCTACATAGTTCACAAATCTCCGAAAAAGACTTATGAGAGATGTCTCCTGCTACCATGAGATTAAGGTTATCTAAGGATTCTTCTGAGATTCCCTTGAGGAAGAGTGTTCTTACTGCATCTTCTCAAAGATCACTATACTTGGATTTGTGTAACACATAGTTAAATCTCTCGAGATAGTCTTCTAGGCTCTCATCTTCAAGTTGTTGAATTTTAAAAATATCATTGCGAGAGTCCTTAGGTCTACAATATTCCTTATATTTCCATAGAAATGCATTCTTCATGTCTTCCCAAGTTCTAATACTAGATTCTCATAATCCCATGAACGATCGAAGAGAATAATATTTTAATGTGGTAGGAAAGAGTTTTAGCTTTTGGCAATCTTGTAGGTAATTATAACCCCTACACAAAATGTCAAACTTGAATAAGAATGTATCCGGATCCTCACTACTCTTCCCATAAAAGGTTGGTAGTGAGGAGGGAGGGATGTTTTTCATAGTAACATCTTGTGCAGTGTCTAAGATAGGGAACCCGATGGTACCTTTAGTTCTAACTTCTCCATCTTCTTCATCTTGTCGGACATGATCTTCATTTTCATCCCCCCTGAACATTCGATTGCCAAAGAGAGAATATCTAGGTGGTTCATTTCTTGGTGAATATGGTGTTAGTTTTTCAAAATTTCAATCTGATCTAGGATCTTAACTGAGAGAATAACATGTACAACATATCATATCTACATCAGATCAATCATGGACACAATAATGCAAGCACACAAGAGACACAGAGTTTACTTGGGGAAAACCATAAAGGTGAAAAACCCCAATAACTTCCTCAGAGATAGATAGAGCAATGATACAACCCAAGCATAAGAGAGAGACATCTCCTAGCATCAACTTCTCCTCCTCCACAAGTGCGCCACTCTCCAAAGAGTGTGAGAGAGAAATAGAATAATGAAATAGAGTGCCTCTCGCACTCTATTTATACTTGACTTGACTTGCCTAATAACCTTTACTAGGTTGGCCTCAACTTAACCACATAACACAAAGATGACTGGGCCGACGCCCAATAGGGTGGTCTAATAACCCTTTGACCCACATGGATGACCCCCAATAGGGTGGTTTAATAACCCTTCGACCCACATGACTTATATAGGGCCGACCCAAACAAGTTGGTCTAATAACCAATCAAGTATAAGTTACGACACTTACAATACAAATGATGACACGTCCGTATAGAGGAATAATAACATCTCTATAGGAATACAAACACTTCCGTATAGAGGAATAATACCATCTCTATAGGAGTACAATATACATATATGAAATACATTCCGAAGCTACATATACATCAACATATGGGATGTCCCAACGTTCTGTTTGAGGAAGAGTATTTTTCTTTTTAGGAGGAGAATTACCAACTACGTGGGAATCTAGTTTTGAAGGTCATACTGTTGTTGTCTCAATCTATGAGATTACTATGTTCACATAATTCTCAAAAAGAGCATCTACTTGTGCAGGATCAACAAAATCTACTAAGTTTGGACCACCTACTATTGAAAAAGTGGTGTCTTTGGGTTTTTGGACTAATGGAGAGTTGAGAGGTCCTGAAGTTTTATCCTTTGGAGTTTCCTCTTGTCTTATATCAGTCTCAACATGAGCTTGAGGTTCTTCTAGTGGAATTTATTTATGAACAGACTGTTATGATGTCCCTATGTTTTCCCCTAATTGGTTTCCAGAAAGAACTTCCTTAGCCTTCCAAGTAGGACTATCCCCTTTAGGTGTCTTCTGATACCTTTCTATTGAGTTAGTAGTTGGGGTGGCACGCCCCCCATATAGGTTAGTAGGGATTTTAGTAGGAGGGATAGTTTTAATAAATCTACCTTGTGAGTCTCTAGACCTATTCATGAAAACAAAACTACAACTGAAATAAATTCTAACTGCATAACTACTACTGCTATGTTTTGGGGATGCCTGTTATAACATATGTGCAGGTTCTTACCTCTCGTCTTACCGCTCACCCGCCACCAGCCTATTTCTAAATTTCAAAACAGGAAAATTCAAAATCTATCCTTAAGCTTTTTAAGATAAGGTTCTACCTATCTACAACTGAATTCTACCTATCTACAACTAAATTCTACCTATCTACAACTCCCCGACAACGACGCCAAAATGTTGGGTGTGTGAGCTATCTCAAAGAAAACACCTAATATTTAATTATCGACCAGGGTTGGTAATCTTAGAGTTGAGGCAAAGTATATGCTAAGGTAGAATGGCACCTAAATTTCGGCTTGTCAGACCTTAGAAATATTTAATAAATAAAATATCGAAAGATTTTTCAAAATGAAAAATTGAGTCAAACTTCAGAAAAACAACAAAGGAACTTAATCAAACATAATTAAACAAACAGACTAGAATAATATCAAATCATACTACTTTACTTTATAATTAAGTAATGGAAACTGATTAAAAAGCAAACTACGGATTATGAAAATGAAAACTACCTAATCAATTTTCAGATTCTAATTCTAGGAATTTAGAAACAACTGTAAATGACTTTAGAGACCTATCTATGAAATGACTTAATTTGAAGATAAATTACATAAACAGAAAACTATGTTAATTCAAAGCAAACTACAAACTATATAATAATTTCAACAACTATTCAAGACTACACTAAAGCATCTAATTCCATTCTCCTTGATGTTGTACATCAAATGTAATAGAAAAACAAAATGGAAGTAAATCTAACCTAACTTCAACGAAGAGATGTAAACTACAAAGAGACCAATTACAAGTAACTTTAAACATTATGATATATCTTCTATCCATAAGCAAAATGATATGAAACTAACAAGAACTAGAAGCAAGTAGAAAACTTAATAAAGATATTTACTTCTGAATTTGATTTGGAAGCAAGTAGAAAACTTGATAAAGATATTTATTTATGAACCAAATTCTATTTCATGGACATCTTCATTATATGTGTGAATGAGAAACTGATCCTAGGCTTAACAAAGAAACTATTAAAACTAGAATACTTGGAGAATGAAATTATTAATTCTAATCTGAAATAAATCTTAAGAACATGTGATAAAAACTATACTAAGAATAAAACTGATGAACTCTTAAACAGTAACATATTGGAAAATTGAATATGAAAGACATAATTTAAAAGATAGTTAAAGCAAAACTAAGAATGAAAACAAAAATTTAATTAAAACTTTATGGAATGTAAAACAGGGACCTAATTATGGTTAAGAATGCTAATTAGAAGCAAGAAAGATTACAATCAAGAAAAACTAAGAAACTGAATTCAAATGAGCATAAAAACAATGCAGAAAGAATGAAAGTTTGAATGACGATCCGGATGACTGTCCAAATGACAGTCCAGATGGAAGAAAAACGAATTAAACTAAGTAAAGAGGCAGTTTTGATGATCTTAACATTAGCTGGCGAATGCAGATGAACCTACAGTGCAAAGAAGTCAATGAGAGGACTGTTGAGAAGCTAAGATAATAAGAAACAATATATTATAATCATTATTTAAGAGATGAACTATTCATATTATATGCCAAAGCAAGGTTGAGATGGAAGATAGAATTAACCTATAGCTCCGGAACATAAGCTAATGGAAATAATTCTAACTATGACAGAACTTGAAATAACTTCTAACTAGACTCTATCTAATCATGAAAAACTGAAAGCAAACTATCTAATTGCAAAAGACTGAAAGCAAACTGTAAACTCTATGCTTGGTCGACCAATATTAATTATGGAAAAGTAAATTACGTTAGCAACACAATACAAATTACAGAAACATAAGAAAATGACATGTACAGGAAAACAAAATTAATTACATATACTGGAAAATGAACTAGCTATTTGCAGAAAATAAAATATAGAAAACATAAACAAAATCTTTGGTTGATGAGGGGCCCTTCCCAACAATCAGAGATGGAAACTAAATCAACTTAGTCACTAACGGCAGAGCATCAATGAACTGAAACTTCCATTAACTGAGAAAATTACACAGTGCTTGTAGCTTAAAAGACTAACAGTTTCCTAAAACTCTAGAGACTCAAACTTCGGGGACTAACTCGTCTCAGTCACAAAGATGTCTATTTATACAATTTTACAATGGGGAGAGCAACTCTACCCTTTAGTGGTTGACTACTCTAATAATAGGCAGTCTTTAAGACTGTAAAACGACTACTTGTGATTCACGATAATGCAGAGGTCGCTTGCCTACTTTCACGTCATCGACCCTACCCAACGCGAATAGCTGCGTGTTCGTTTCCTTCAGTCGTGGGAAGAATGCATGCTGGCAAGCTGGATGGATGGAGGAGAGGGCTGCTAGAGCATCAATGTGGACAAAGCGTGTGCTAGCAGACTGAGCGTGGGTGGACGAGGCTCCTCTAGAACATCGGCGTGAGCAGGCGTGTGTGATATCAAGCTGAATGAACAAGAAAGTTGAAATGCTGGAGTGTTGACATGGGGAGATCGTGTGTTGTCGAGCTCAGGAGGCAAGGAGGGGAATCTTCTAGGACCAAGGCTCATCAATCATAACCACCATGTAGCTAACCGAACCCATGAGTTCATTTCTGTCTTTAATGGCCAAGAATATGCCAACCGATGATTACGCAGATCGAACACAAGGTTGAATGACGTGCTGGACGCAGCTAAACATTGGCAATGTAAACACGCATTCTGAATGGAGGGCCATTTGAATACCAAATCCTTTAGAGCAAAAACTAAATACCACGCATGTTTGGAAGTGTCACTGTAAACATTAATAAATCATAATATGGCAAGATTTGACCAAAATTCATATGATAAATGAATATATGCATACTTGGTTTGTTTGATGGTTTGAATGGCAGAAAGAATAACTTATCATAGCAAAAATAATGAAAATGACGCCACTCAGAGTAGATTTGATGATAAAAAAGGTGACAAAATGGACACCAACAACTCCTTGTACAATCATTTGAAGAATGTTTCTATCAAACCACTCATCCAGTTTACATTGATTAATGGAATTCATGATCCCTATGCTTATAATCCATTCTTGTGTTAGGTCCATCAGTATCCTAGTGTCACGTCCCCACTGACCTCCTTAGGCATTGGGAGACCCTGATACATTTTTTTTCTTCCTAATTCGACTGAATGCACTCACGCATTCAGAATAGCTCGGATCCGCAATCCGCAACTGCAAATCTGTAATTGTGGATGCAGAAGTGCGGACTTCACTATCGGAAACTTACCTTTCCACAATCTGCAATCCGCAGCTGCGGATGCGGAAGTCCAAAACTCCACAACCGAAAACTTACCTTTCCGCAATCTACAATCCGCAACGGTGGATCCATAATCTACAATCCTTAATCCACAACTACGTATGCGGAAGTCCAAAACTTAACTTTGAAACTTTTACGTTTCCGCACTCCGCATTGCAGAGGCGGGCATGCGGAAACGCACCCCTGCAAGGTAACTTTCCACACAATCGTCTGAGGGTCATAACTCCCTCATCCTTGGTCCAAATGGGACAAGTTCATCACCGTTGGAAAGCCCTTGGAGAGCTCTATCCAATGGTGAAATCCATGCCCCATCTCAACACTCTTACCAAGTTAAATTTACCACTAAAGTTCTAGTCCATAACTTCAGTTAAAATACTTAATCCTTCTTCCTGCCATGATCTTCCTCCTTCCTCTGACCCTTAGAGGGGTTCTGGAACAATCTCAAGGCATTCCCCTCGTTCCCAAGGATCAGATGTAAGCATACAACTCAATTCATAGGGTTAATCAAACATATCATAACATTTAAAGTGCATAAAGTTATATCTAACAAACACATCTATCATATGCAAGACTGATAATGCATTAAACTCATGCAACACAACCATATACATATAACAATGAATTCATCCCTTTACTCAGGCCTGCACATGACTTCTTTGTCAACCAAATTCATATAAACATGCATTCCACAATTCTACAATTGAACGTAAGCAACCATTTCATAACGATGGAACATCATCATTTAACATAACAAGAAGTACTTATCTTTCAACTTCAGAAGCTTCCAAGCAACTGGATAAGTGAGAGCAACGTTCCACCCAACCTTAGATATTTGTCCAACCTATACTCTTTGAGGTGAGAGATCACCCCCGAAATGGGTCGTGTATCCACTAAGGAGGGCTATCAGGTTCTCTCGCAATCAAGGTTCCATCCCAATGCTAGGCCAATCTGTAGTTGGGTTTATCAATCATTCCAGGGCACCTACCCATGCTAAGCCAACCTACAGTGGGTTTATGAAGCATTCAAGGGCATACTGGTCATTCTAATCCAACTTCGAGTTGGGCTTATCAAGCATACTAAACAACAGGGTCATGCCAAGCCATCCTATAGTTGGGTTTATCAAGCATTCCAGACTAGTTGACCATGCTAAGCCAACCTATAGTGGGTTTATCAGGCATACCAAGCAATGCAATCATGCCAAGCCATCATATAGTTTGGTTTATCAAGCATATCAGACAAGCTGATCATGCTAAGCCAATCTGCAGTGGGTTTATTAGGCGAACATGGATAGCAAGGGAGTCATTGCTAATCCAGTGAGATCAACCACAGTGCTGTATGCATCTCAACACTTAGCTGACCCGGCACCCACATTACCTACCACATCCAACACAAGGAAGACCCTCTTCTCTGTTGCACAGTCCCTCAAGGCCTCTTCCCTTCCAGTGCTATTCCAGGATGGGAATAGAAAGGTCCAGTCGCTAGTTCTATGAGATTACAACCTCCACTAAGTTTATCAAGCAACCCAACCTTCTTCAACAGTTAAACAAGATGACTCCTTCCAGATTCATGAACAGGCATCTGCTCTGTGATCCAATCCCAGGTCCTCATGGTTTCTCTGCACTATTGAAGCTTGTTGTTTCCTCATGGGTTTTGGCCACTCTGTCATTGGCAGACTGGGTTCACACAAATAGTTCTTAGGACTAGAAACTCTCTGGTATTTTCTATTACATAGGGAAACACGGATGTCTTCAGGTTTTCCCCGTGGCTCCCTCTACGGGTGTGCATATGCAGGGATATCTCTATCAGTTCTCTCTCGATGGATAGATGGATGATGGAAGTCTAAGCGAGTGAATGGTTCGTGAATTCCTGAATGAATGTGTCCCCCCTTCCCCATGAATGACTGACTGTGTTTATCATTGAATTCCCCATTTCCTCCACCCAGCGGGTGGTCAACTAGGCTCCGCAAGTTCCCAGGCATTGAGTGCCTTCCCGGGAAAGAAACCAGAGCTATGCCCTACCATATGAAATCGAATGCATGCTCCATATTCCATCAGCTTCAGCAACAGGGTTCTCAACCACCCTCTGCAACTGAATTAATGTCGGCAGGGAGTTCAAACGGGTGCACAATCGGACATGTGGCAACATGGGTACCAATCCCATAACCCCCTCACCTCTCCTTAGTGGATATACATGGCCCCTTCTCATTAGTTTCCTCCTTAGCTAGATTCTTGGTTATTTTATTCATTAATAGTAATTACATCATTTACATTTCTTCATGGCTTAACAGCCCATGAATAATCAAACTGGAAAATACTTTCCTATGAAATAACCTTAAACATCCACTAGTGGGGCCTTTTCCTTGAGCTCAACACTAGGGAAAATACACACACCTCGCATATACATAGTATTTACATTGAAGCCAATAAACATCAAGGGAAAAATGGGGTATTACAACTCCCTCTCCCTTAAAATAACACTGTCCTCGTTGTTCTCAAAACTGAACAAAAATGAGAATGCCTCTTTCATGGCATCCTCCAGCTCCCACGTGACCTCCTCAGGATAAGGTGCCTCCATTGCACCTTTATCTGCCCTATGTCTCGGTTCTGGAGCAAGGTAACCTCCCTGTCAAGGATGCATGTAGGATCCACCTGGAACTCTCCCTCTGGTTCCGCCTATATCACATGCCAATCAATGATATGATTAGGATCATGTACATATTTCTTAAGCCAATAAACATGGAAAACATTATGAGATTTCATGTTAGAAGGAAATCCAATCCTATATGGAACTGGCCATATCCTATCAAGGACTTCAAATGGCCCACAATATCTTGGTGCCAACTTGGCATAACTTCCCAACTTCATGGAACTCTTTATCGGTTTCACTCTCAAGTAGACATGATCCCCAATCTGAAATTCCTTATGCATTATTTTCAGATCTGCATTAATCTCCTGCCTATCCTGTGCTTCCTTCAAATTCTGCCTGATCTCCACAATATCTTGCTCCATCTCCTCAATCATATCAGGTCCAAGCACTACCCTGTTCACTGGGCTCTCCTAGCTCACTGGATTCCTGCACCCTTTGCCATACAACACTTCAAAAGGACTCATCTTCAATGATTCTTGATATCCATTGTTGTAATCAAATTCTACTAAGTGTAAATAGTCTTCTCACCTAGATGGCTTGTCCATCACATACATCCTTAACATATCTTCAAGGATCTGATTCACTCTCTTAGTCTGACCATCTGTTTGAGGATGATAGGCTGTGCTAAACTTCAACTGAGTTCCAAATTCGTGGAACAATCCTTTCCAAAAATTAGATGTGAATTTTGTGTCATGGTATGAACTCTATTGCCTTGGGCAATCCATGCAATCTGAATATCTCTCTCATAAAAATATCTGCAATATCATTGTCCTTGTGAGTGGACTTAACTGGAATGAAATGAGCTACCTTTGATAGTTTTTCCACCACCACCATGATTGCATCATGTTCCTTCACTATCATTGGAAACCCTGTAATAAAATCCATATAAATCACTTCCCACTTCCATTCTGGAATGGAAAATGGCTGCAACAATCCTCTTGGATGTTGATGCTCTTCCTTGACCTGTTGACACCTCTGACATCTAGCAATGTACTCATCTATGTCTTTCTTCATACCATGCCAAAAGTACTGCTTCCTTGATGTTGTTATAGTCTTATGGTATAATGGGTGTCCTGAGTATGATCTTTGATGTATCTCATACATCACCAACTTCTTCAAATCTGCACTGTTTGGAATGTACAACCTGGTGTTTTGATAAATGAGAACATTATCCTCACCCAACTAATATCTTGCATACTTCTCATCTATAACATTCTGTTGCAATTTCCCTTTGATCTGAAGGTAGACTTCATCACCATCTTGGGCCTCTAAAATTCTTGCCTTCAAGTCTGATTCACACCTACTTACTGCTGCAATTTGAAATTACCTGTTGAGTGCATCAGCAACCTTATTCTCCTTTCCCTTGACATGCTTATTCTCTTAATCAAACTCGCAAACAAATTCCATCCATCTGGTTTTCCTATCATTCATATTTGGCTGGTCAAACAAGTATTTTAAACTCATGTGATCAGTTCTGAGCTCAAATATTCTTCCTAAGAGATAATGCCTCCATCTCTTGAGAGCATGAATTATGGATTCTAGCTCTAAGTCATGGGTGGCATTGTTCCTTTAATGCTCCTTCGGCTTTCTTGACTCATAACAAATTACAGATCCTCCTTGCATTAGCACTCCACTGAGTCCCTCAATGTAAGAATCAGTGCATACTATAAAATCCTTACTCGAATATGCAATCTTCAATACAGGAGCACTAGTAAGCAACTCCTTTAACTACTGGAAACTTCTTTCACATTTCTCAGACCATGTGAATTTGATGTCCTTCCTCTACAATGAAGTGATTGGATGGGCTATCCTAGAGAAGCCTCCAATGAACCTCTTGTAGTAACCAACAAGGCCCATAAAAGATCTGACATCTGTTGCATTCCTTGGAGTAGGCCAATCCATCATGGCCTCAATCTTCTCCGGATCAACTACAATACCTTCTACCGATATAATATGACCCAAATACTGCAACTTCTCTTGATAGAAGTTACATTTACTCAGCTTAGCATACAACTGGTGCTTCCTAAGGACTTGCAATACCGTCCTCAAATGCTCATCATGCTCTTCTTCATTCTTGGAATACACAAGGATGTCATCCAAGAACACAATCACAAACTTATCCAAGTATTTGATGAAGACATTATTCATGAGACACATGAATGTAGTAGGTGCATTGGTAAGACCAAATGGCACCACTGTAAATTCATAATGACCATACCTAGTCCTGAAGGTCGTCTTATGAATGTCTTCTTCTTTTATCCTCACTTGATGGTAACCAAACCTCAAGTGAATCTTTGAAAACACTCTATCTTCCTTAATTTGGTCAAACAAGTCATCAATCCTTGGCAAGGGATACTTGTTCTTAATTGTCACCTTATTGAGCTACATGTAATCAATACACAGCCTCAATGTTCCATCCTTCTTCTTAACAAACAACACTAGTGCACCCCATGGGGATACACGCGGTCTGATATAATCCTTGTCCATTAATTTCTGTAGCTACATCTTCAATTCTACCAACTCTGGTGTGGTCTTTCTATAAGGAGCTTTGGAGATGGGTGCTGCCCTTGGAACAATATTAATGGAAAATTCAATGTCTCTCTTCGGTGGAAATCATGGAACCTCATTTGAAAACACATCCTGAAATTCTTGCAATATCTGGAAGTCTTCTATCCTGGGTCCCTTATCTTCTGTTGAATCTGATATATGCACAACATATAATTGACAACCCTTTTTATAAAACTTCCCCAATTGCAGAGCTGCAATATGCCTTACTGAAACATGCTTTGGAATTCCTTTAACCAACCTTGGTCTCCCTTCATCATCAAGGAATTCCAACACTTTCTCATAACAGTCCACCTTGGCTCTATGCCTTTCCAACCAATCCATGCCAATTAAGACATCATAAGATCCCAGTGGTAGGACATTTAATTCGACATGCATGAGGAGTCCATTCAATTCCATAGGACACTACTTCACTTACCTTTCTCTTGGTACTGGTGGCTAATTGAACTAGCCAAGCCTCATCATGCTTTACTTTACCAAGAGAGCAACTTTCAACTATCTTAGGAGATACATAACTATGAGTAGAACCTAGATCAATCAAAATAGAAATAGGATGCTCAACAATCTTACCTGCAACCTCCATCATTGTTGATTGATGGTATGCTTGATGATCATCCAGTGCTGCATAAATCCTAGGTGTTTCTCTTGCCATATCCCCTATTGTAGCTACTCCTTTAATGTTGTGCAAGCTCCTAGGGTTCTTCCTTGCAGTTGAGAAATATATGAGCATGTGGTTTTCCCCACAACCCCAACACTGAAGTGGCCCCTTATTTGCTGCTACAGCTGGCTTGAATTCTCTTCTTGCTTACTGGCCCTATGGAAATCTTACGGGTTGATTTCTGAATGGTGGTTTAAATTCACCTTTCTTTTGATCAAATCTTCCCTTAGGTTTTCCTTTCCACGCTAGCTATGCTTCTACTTTACCTTTACTCTGCTCATAGCAATGGTCTGCCATTCTAATGGCTTCATCCAGGCTTGATGGATTTACAAACTCTATTCTATCTCTATAGCTCTATGGAAAACAAACCACTAGCTCTATGGATTTACAAACTCTATTCCCCTCTCTCTCATTCCACTAGCCACCTCCCCATCCCTTTACTTCTCTCTATATCCCACTTCCACCCCCTCATTCACCCTCTCCTAGTCTCTCACTTACTCATGCCACTGACCACCACCACCCTCTCTCTCTCTCTCTCTCTTTGGGGCATCCAAAAATTCATAGTAGATATTGGTCAGCTTTTGCATCTTTTCCTTCAATACTTCACTCTTTCACATTTGCTACTCTCTCTCTATCTCCCCCTCTCTCATGTCATTTGTCTCTCTCTCCTTCCACTAAGCACCTACTCATCCCTTTCCTTCTCTCTACATCCCTCTTCCACCCCCTCATTCACCTTCTGTTGGTCACCTACTCCTACCACTAACCATCACCACCCTCTCTCTCTCTTTCTCCTTCCACTAACAACCTCTTCATGCCTTTCTCTCCCTCTTCCACCCCCTCATTCACCCTCTCTTGGTCTCTCACCTAATCCTACCACTAACCACCACCACCTGATCTCTCTCTCTCTCTCTCTCTCTAACAAACTCCCCATCCCTTTCTCTCTCTCTATATCCATCTTCCACCCCCTCATTCACCCTCTCTTAGTATCTCACTTACTCTTGCCACTCACCACCACCCCCCCCCCTCTCTCTCTCTATGGCATCCAAAAATTCATAGTAGATATTGGTCATCTTCTGCATCTTTTCCTTCAAGACTTCACTCTTTAACATTTTATACTCTCTCTCTATCTACCTCTCTCTCATGTCATTTGTCTCTTTTCCATTCCACTAAGAAACTCTTCATCCCTTTCCTGCTCTCTATATCCCTCTTCCAACCCCTCATTCACCCTCCCTTGGTCTCTCACATACTCCTACAACTAACCACCACCACCCGATCTCTCTCTCTCTCTCTCTCTCTCTCTCTCTCTCTCTCTCTCTCTCTCCCCTTCCAATAACAACCTTCTCATCCCTTTCTCTCTCTCTTCCACCCCCTCATTCACCCTCTCTTGGTCTCTCACCTAATCCTACCACTAACCACCACCACCTATACTCTCTCTCTCTCTCTCTCTCTCTCTCTCTCTCCTTCCACTAACACCCTCCCCATCCCTTTATCTCTCTCTATATATCCCTCTTCCACCCCCTCATTCACACTCTCCTAGTCTCTCACCTACTCCTACTACTACCCACCACCACCCAATCTCTCTCTCTCTCTCTCTTGACGACATCCAAAACTTTATAGTAAATATTGGTAAGCTTCAACATATTTTCCCTCAAGACTTCACATTCTTTCATGCTTTATATTCTCTCTCTCTCTCACGTCTTATGTTTCTCTCCCCTTCCACTAACCACCTCTCCATCCCTTTATCTCTTTCTATATCCCTCTTCCACCGCCTCTTTCACCCTCTTCTGGTATCTCACCTACTCCTACCACTAACCACCACCACCATCTCTCTCTCTCTCTCTCTCTCTCTCTCTCTCTTTGGTGCAAAACCCTAGTTCCGGAGATGGCATCTAATTGATCGAAATACAGTAAACATAGATATATACAACCATATGCACAGATATTTTGCAAAGAACACAGTGATACAGTAAACACATATTCTATTAAATAGCAGAAATATAATAGACTATAAAATAAAATAGCTAGAATGGCGGTATCTATCTCTGAGAAGAGATGTGGTTGATGAATACAAAAAGAGGCAAAAAGGGCCTATTTATCATAATCATGAGGGAAATAATCCCAAGCATCAAAAAACCTAAACCTAGAAGATGAACCATCATAAATTTTTACAACTTTTGACTGGGTGAAAATGTAGGGCCATTGGAAAGCATTCTCCCCCCTAGCCCCGGAAGTTTACGACCTTAAAAACCATAGAAAAATTACTAGAAAATTGCAAAAATGGGAAACTATTTTGAGCCAGTAGAATAGGTGGGTGGCCACCGATATCCATCTCAATCACTAATATTATAATGTGGTAATCAGTAGTCAAATATTGTACATGAAATCTTTTATTGGAATTAGTTGTGAATGGGTATCTTCTGGGTGTACAAATTCAAAAAACATCTAAAGAGCTACCTACAACTCTAGATATAACCACTATAGTTAAATAGTTGAAACCCTAATCCAGTTAATACAAATGACACACAACAACAGAGTTCAACATATCATCAAGTCATTATTGGAGCCAAAAACCTCCTGGTTGATCCACTTGTTCTGTCAAATATTTCCATCAATTTGTTCTGGCCATTTTATATGATATCATTCAATTAAATTCCAAAACCTAAATTTGATTTAGTTTCCATAATTAGCCAAGTAGATAGAATCACCATTGTTAAATTGTCAAAACCCTAAATGACATATTCATTTCCTCTTATTTTTTCCTTATTTCAAATTAACTAATAAATTATTTCAATTTTCTTAAGAATGTTGATTGTTTTCTTTTTCATAACCAATATTGTTAGAAATGCCTTTTCACCTTCAAACATAAATCCTAATAAAATTATAAACAAATCCTTAATCATAATAATTTAAGTATCTATATCACACCTTCTAGGAAGTGGTTAAAACATTGATAAAATTTCCATGCTTACATATCTTTGAAACTTATGTTATAATGCAGGTTTAAAAACAAATCTGGCAACGAAAAACATGTTCATACCTTAAGTCACAATTTTTATAAGAAATCTCATTTTATAAATATAAAACTCAAAATTGCAATTCAAATTTAACTAATGCTATATTATTATTAATATTTTAGTAATGGCCATAAGTTTATAAGAGAAAATAATGCCCATTGTTTATAAGAGAGTAAATATCACCGTCGAATAGATAAAACAATTTGACGACATTTTATATGGATTATCATGTCTCTACACACTCCATATAGATCATCAAATATGGTCTCTCTTTTGGACAAATATTCTGGATTATGGATTATCACGTCTCCACAGTCCCGGTCTCCATATGATGACCAAAAATTATCTACACACTCCAAGTCTCCATACTCCAAGTCTTTTTTGGAGTTCCGGACTATGGATTATCACGTCTCTACACACTCCAAGTCTCCATGTGAAGACAATGAGGGGGAGTGGGGCACAACAAGAAAAAGCAATTTCCTGTACCAATCTTCGTCAACACAATCTATGCACTCATTGGTGTAGACCTTCGCGATGAAGAAAAGCTGAAGAGCAGTAAAGCCAGAAGTCCTGCTGCTGTTTTAAATCCCATGGATGTAATAGCCCAATCTTCCATAGCTGCAGCTGAAGGTAAGGGCATAGAGCCTTTTTCGTGGTTGTTATAATTTCTTTTATTATATCTGGAATAATTAGATGTTTTACCTTCATGATGGAAAATTTGGATATATATATATAACCTTAATTGAAATTAAGAATAGTCCTCCCAATTTAATAATCATAGTACACTAGGAGCATAGGGCACTAGTATTTGATTTTATTTCGGATGTAATAAGGTTTATATGGGCTTAGCGTTCCAAGTTTCATAGATAGAATATTGTAATAAGGGCGCTTTCTTCCCATAAATTATTAATTTGGTTTTTGTTGGAGGTGAATGGCAGATGATGAGGTCAGCCACTCCCGCTCCAACCTTCAATCAAATATTGAGGAGAAAGTCGACGATGCAGAGAGAAAGATAATGCGGAACAAAAAGACTTATGCGAGGAATGATGATCTCATATACAACTTATTGCATCTTTACGCCGTCAGTGAGCCAGTTATCGTCGCTGGCATCTTGTCTTCACATGAGCATATAAAGAAGGCCCAGTGGCTTGGGACTGTCATTCTGTCGGGGCTGGTCTCGGGATCAATCATTGCTGCTATCATTCTCACTGTCATTGAGCAATTTGGCGCTCTGAAACATGGACAACAATTCCAACAACAGCGCGACTCTGACATTGACAGATTTTTCCCAAAAGAAGAAACATCGGCCATGAAACGCAGTCGCTTCCCCAACTATGGAAAGGATGTATCTGAGGAGACATCTGCATAACAAAGACAAAGGCTCTGTAAAAAGAAAAAATATAAATTTTATTTTTTGAAATTTCATGTAGTTATTTTTAAAATCTGTTTTTCTAAAAATAGTTTTTTAAATTTTCAGCACAATATAACATATATGTTTGTGCACATGTAGCACTCTATGAACTAAATGATAGTAATTTTGCATAGAAATTTTTACATACGTAGCGAACATCTTGTTCTAGTGCAACACTATTATTTCAAAATGATTTGTGATGTTTTCATTTTTTTTTTTCAGAAAACTGAAAAAAGTGATGTTGTGTGTTAGTGCAACACTTTAGGGGCGTAACATAATGAAAATTTGAATATTTTTATATGAATGCATATAGCTCTCTCTCTTCTAGTGCACTTATAATTTGTTTGAGAAATGATGAATGCAGTCAAAAGTTAGAGCAGAAACAACAAATAGTTGTATTTTGGAATCATGACATCTATCACTTCAAAATTTAATAAAAAATAGAAAACATAAACATTTATATGAAAAAATTATATATTTAGAATTTGTAGAATCTACTCTAGAAATCTGTGTAATTTTATAAAAAAATATTGTGTTTTACATAGTAAAAAATGTTTATGAATTCAAGCTACTAGAGAGAATTTTGGAGGTAAGCTAATAGGTTTATTTTTTCTCTCCCAGCCAATGGGTTTGTTAGTCCGAACCTAATTTTGAGCTTGAAATTTAAATAATGTATATGCGTTACAAAACACATATGTGATATAATGTACATGCCTTTTATAACGCAAATGCGTTATATCATATATGTGTTTTGTAAACATACAAAATACATATGCGTTATGTGCGTTACATTGCATATGTGATTTATAGGCATAGAGAATGCATATGCGTTACGGATACCTTAGAATCATGCATATTTTGATAGGTTAAGAGTAATAAGTATGAAACATAGTTTAATAAAATTCTAAATCATGTATATAGAGTCAAATATGGTGGTATCACGGCTTGTCCATGGCCCTCCAATAAACCACCTCACCTACCACAACAACCACATAAATACCCCTACCATTAACAACCTCCCCATCCAATATCCCTCCAGCCTCCTCTCTCTCTCTCGCTCTTGTCATTTGTCTCTCTCCCCTTTTAGTAACCATATCCCCATCCCTTTCTCTCTATACATATCCCTCTTCCACCCCCTCATTTTCACTCTCTTGGTCTCTCACCTACACCTACAACAAACCACCACCACCCAATCTCTCTCTCTCTCTCTCTCTCTCTCTCTCTCTAAACCATAGCCCCCAATCTCTCTCTCTCTCTATCTAAACCATAACCCCCAATCTCTCTCTCTCTCTCTCTCTCTCTCTCTCTCTCTCCACTAACAACCTCCCCATCCCTTTATCTCTCTCTCTCCACTAACAACCTCCCCATCCCTTTATCTCTCTCTCTAAATCCATCTTCCACCCCCTCATTCACACTCTTCTGGTCTATCACCTACTCCTACTACTAATCAACACCACCTAATCACTCCATCTGACTAAACCCCTAACCCCCAATCTCTCTCTCTCTCTCTCTCTCTCTCTCTCTCTCTTCAAAGCATCCAAAACTCTATAGTAGATATTGGTCAGCCTCTTCATCTTTTCCTTCAAGACTTCACACTCTTTCACATTAGCTACTCTATGTGTGTTAGTGTGTGTGTGTGTCTTTGGGACATCCAAAACTTCATAGTAGATATCGTTCAGCATCTACATCCTTTCCTTCAAGACTTCACACTCTTTAATGTTTTCTACTCTCTCTCTCTCTCTCTCTCTCTCCCCTCTTCCACTAACCAACTCCCCATCCCTTTCTCTATCTCTATATCCCTCTTCCACCCACTCATTCACACTCTCTCGGTATCTCACCTACTCCTACCACTAACCACCGCCACCTGATCTCTCTCTCTCTCTCTCTAAACCCATCCCTCTCTCTCTCTCTCTCTCTCTCTCTCTAAACCCATCCCCCTCTCTCTCTCTTTATGGCATCCAAAACTTCATAGTAGACATAATTTGGTCATCTTCTACATCTTTTCCTTCAAGACATCACTCTCATTCACATTTGCTACTTTCTTGCCCCCTCTCTCTCCTTCTACTAACTACCTCCCCATCCCTTTCCTTCTATCTATATACCTATTCCACCCTCTCATTCACCCTCCCCAAGTCTCTCACTTAATCCTTCCACTAACTACCACCACCCAATCTCTCTATCTCTTCTCAGCATCCAAAAATTCATAGTAGATATTGGTCATCTTGTGCATCTTTTCCTTCAAGACTTCACTCTTTCACATTTGCTACTCTCTCTCTATCTCCCTCTATCTCATGTTATTTGTCTCTCCTCCCTTCCACTAAGAACCTCCTCATCCCTTTCCTTCTCTCTATATACCTCTTCCACCCCCGCATTCACCCTCTCTTGCTCTCTCACCTACTCCTACCACTAACCAACACCACCCGATCTCGCTTTCTCTCTCTACCCTTCCACTAACAACCTCCCCATCTCTTTCTCTCCCTCTTCCACCCCCTCATTCACCCTCTCTTGGTTTCTCACCTAATCCTACCACTAATCACCACCACCCCATCTCTCTCTCTCTCTCTCTCTCTCTCTCACTCACTCTCTATCTCTCCTTCCACTAACAACCTCCCCATCCCTTTCTCTCTCTCTATATATATATATCCCTCTTCCAACCCCTCATTCACACTCTCCTCATCTCTCAACTACTCCTACTACTAACCACCACCACCTAATCTCTCTCTCTCTCTCTCTCTCTCTCAACCCCTAACCCCCAAACTCTCTCCCTCTCTCTCTCTCTCTCTCTCTCTCAAGTTGAAAACATATTTCATTAAAATTGGAAACATTTTATTCCAAGGACAACACCAAAATTGTGTTTTTTAGTTATTTTTGAATTCTAGATCCACTGTTTATTCCCAAATTTAATGAAATATGTGTACCCCTAACCCCCAATCTCTCTCTCTCTCTCTCTCTTTCTCTCTCTCTTTCTCTCTCTCTTCATGTCTTCAGTGCATCCAAAACTTTATAGTAGATATTGGCCAGCATCTACATCTTTTCCCTTAGGACTTCACACTCTTTCACATTTTCTACTCTTTCTCTCTCTCTCCCTCTCATGTCATATGTTTCTCTCCCATTCCACTAACCACCTCTCCATACCTTTATCTCTCACTATATCCCTCTTCCACCCCCTCATTCACCCTCTTCTGGTCTCTCACCTACTCCTACCACTAGCCACAACCATCAAATCTCTCTCTCTCTCTCTAAACCCCTAACCCCAAATCTCTCTCTCTCTAAATCCCTATGCCCAAATCTCTTTCTCTCTCTCTCTCTCTCCAGTGCATCCAAAAATTCATAGTAGATATTTGTTAGCTTTTATATCCTTTCCTTCAAGACTTCACAATCTTTCATGTTTTCTACTCTCTCTCTTTCTCTCACATGTTGTTTGTCTCTCTCCCCTTCCACTAACCACCTCCCCATCCCCTTCTCTCTCTATATATATCCCTCTTCTACCACCTCATTCTCCCTCTGTAAATATCTCACTTACTCCTACCACTAACCATCACTGTCCGATATCTTAGTGTCTCTCTCTAAACGCACAACCCCTATTCTCTCCCTCTCTCTTCTTGGCATCCAAAAATTAACAGTAGATATTGGTTACCTTCTGCATCTTTTCCTTCAATACTTCACCCTCATTCATGTTTTATAATCTCTCTTCCTCTCTCTCTATCTCTCTCTCCTTGCACTAACCACCTCCCCATCCATTTCCCTCTCTCTATATCCCTCTTCCACCCCCTCATTCACCCTCTCTCTCCTACTCCTACCACCACCACCCAATCTCTCTCTCTCTGAACCCATTACCCCCTACTTCTCTCATTCTAAAAACATAAGCCTCTCTCTCTCTCTAAACCCATTAACCCCTATCTCTCTTTCTCTAAAACCCTAAGCCTCTCTCTCTTTTCAAGGAATCCAAAACTTCATAGTAGGTTTTGGTCAGCTTCTACATATTTTCCTTCAAGACTTCACACTTTCAAATTTTATACTCTCTCTCTCTCTCTCTCTCTCTCTCTCTCTCTCTCTTCAGGGAATCCAAAAATTGATAGTATATTTTGGTTAGTTTCTGCATCTTTTCCTTCAAGACTTCACACTCTTTCACATTCGCTACTCTCTCTCTCTCTCTTTCTCCCATTCCATTAACCACATCCCCATATCTTCCATTCTCTATATATATCACTCTTCCACCTCCTTCTCCCTCTCCTGGTCTCTCACTTAATCCTACCACTAACCATCACCATCTGATCCCTTAGTCTCTCTCTCTCTAAACCCCCAACCCCTAATCTCTGCCTCTCTCCTCTTGCCTTCAGGGCATCCAAAACTTAATAGTAGATATTGATTACCTTCTGCATATTTTCCTTCATGATCCATATTTAACGAAATGAAAGATCATATAGATATTCACATACACTGATATATGGCAAGAGACATAGTGATACAGTAAACTCGGATTTTATTAAATGAATGAACATAACAAATTGTAAATTAAAAGGAGCTAGGCAAGTGGTAGCTATATCTCTGAGAAGAGATGTGGTGGCTATGCTAATTCATGATGAAATGAAACAAAATGAGACTGAAAGGGCCTATTTATCATAAACATGAGGTAAATAACCCTAAACATCCACAAGCCTAACCATAGGAGATGATTCGGCATAAAGATTGTGGCCCCAAAGTGGTTAGTTAAACAATCAACTTCCTCAGGTCATAACTTTTGCATACGATCTCCATTTGAGGTGCTCAATAGACCGTTGGAAAGATATATCCGAGTAAAAAATTGAAACAAACCCAAACAAGAGCCAAAAATTATTCTTTAGGTAACTACGAAACGAAAAAAACATCATTTAGGGCCTCAAAATGGCCCCAAAAGTTCAGGACCCAAAATACTATAGAAAAATTACTAGAAAATTGCCAAAATGGAAAATAGTTCTGAGCTAGTGGAATATATGGGTGGACACCTATATCAATCTGTATCACTTCAATACTTCACACTCATTCATATTTTCTAATCTCTCTCTCTCTCTCTCTCTCTCTCTCTCTCTCTCTCCACTAAGCACCTCCTAGTCTCTTTCCCTTTCCCACCCCCTCAATTGCCATCTCCTGGTCTCTCTCCTACTCCTACCTCTAACCACCACCACTTGATCTCTCTCTCTCTCTCTAAAACCCTAACCCCCATTTTCTCTCTCCCTCTAGGGCATCCAAAAATTCATAGGACATATTGGTCATCTTTTGCATCTTTTCCTTTAATACTTCATATTCTTTCACGTTCACTACTCTCTCTCTTTCTTTCCTGTCATATGTCTATATCCCCTTCTAAAACATACCTCCCCATCCATTTCCTTCCCTCTATATCCCTCTTCCAACTGTTCATTCTCCCTCTCATGGTCTCTCACCTACTCCTACCACTAACCACCACCACCTAATGTTAGAAAAACATGATCGTAGAGCAACAACAATAAACAAGATGCAAATACAAATTACACAAACACATTACAAGAGAGACACCAATATATCGTGGTTCACCCAAGATGGGCTACGTCCACACTGAAATTTCCAGTCCTTATTATTATAGCATCCAGCAAATGAAGGGATACAACCTGCAACACATCCGCTACACTTTCTCTTCACTGTCTCACAGTCTCTCTTCCATGATCTCAGATATCTTTACAATGCATAATACCTAATACATCAACCCTAGCTATATTACAATGTCTTTCTTATAAAGGGAATACAATGGGAAAATACCACGGGTTACCCAAAACCATGGGCCCTTAATCTGTTGGCGAAAAACCAACCCATAACAAAAATTTCTTACAGGGGCCCGCTGGCCCATGCGCCCCCCCAGCCAGGGGAGTGCAACACTCCCCCGGACCCACTGTTGTTCATGTCGGGATCATAACCAAACCTGAGGTACAAACTCAGTTGAATCATCATCTATGAGACTGGAATATCAGGCTCCACAACCAACACCTGATCTCCCTCCATCCAAAACTTCATAGTAGATATTGGTCAACTTCTACATCTTTTCCTTCAATACTTCACACTCTTTCACATTTTATACTCTCTCTCTCTCTCTCTCTCTCTCTCTCTCTCTCGCACGTCGTATATCTCTCTCCCATTCCACTAAACATCTACCCATCCCTTTCCTTCTCTCTATATCCCTATTCAACCCCCTCATCAACCCTATCCTAGTCTCTCAGCTACCCCTACCACTAACCACCACCACCCGCTCTCTCTCTCTCTTTCTCTCAGACACACACACACACACATCATCTGTATCTCTCCCCTTCTCCTAACCACCCGCCCATCCCTTTCCTTCTATCTATATCCCTCTTCCAACCCATCATTCTCCCTCTCATGTTATCTCACCTACTCCTACCACTAACTGATGCCACCCAATCTCTCTCTCTCCCCCCTTCCACTAACCACCTCCCCATCTCTTTCCTTCTCTCTATATCCCTCTTCCACCCCCTCATTCACCCTCTCTTAGTCTTTTAGCTACCCCTACCACTAATCACCACCACCTGACCCCTCTCTCTCTAAACCCCTAACCCCTAATCTCTCTCTCTCTCTCTCTCTCTCTCTCTCTCTCTCTCTCTCTCTCTAGGAAATCCAAAACTTCATAGCATATATTTGTTAGCTTCTTGATCTTTTCCTTCAAGACTTCACACTCTTTCACATTTGCTTCTCCCTCCCTCTCTATTTGTCTTCAGGGCATCCAAAACTTCATATTAGATATCGTTAGATTCATCATCTTTTCCTTCAAGACTTCACACTCTTTCATGTTTTCTACTCTCTCTCTCTCTCTCACACACACACACACACACATCATCTGTCTGTATCCCCGTCCACTAACCACCTCCCCATCCATTTCTCTATCTCTATATCCCTCTTCCACCCACTCATTTTCACTCTCCTAGTCTATCACCTACTCCTACCACTACCCACCACCACCCGATCTCTCTCTCTCTCTCTCTCTCTCTCTCTTCATGGTGTCCAAAACTTCATAGTAGATATTGGCAATATTTTTCATCTTTCCCTTCAATACTTTACTCTTTCATGTTCTCTCTCTCTCTCTCTCTGCTTCCACTAACCACCTCCCCATCCCCTTACTTCTCTCTATATCCCTCTTCCACCCACTTATTGACCCTCTCTTGGTCTTTCACCTACCCTTACCACTGACCACCACAACTCTCTCTCTCTCTCTATCTCTCTCTCTCTCCTTGGGGCATCCAAAACTTCATAGTAGATATTGGTCAACTTCTGCATTTTTTCCTTCAGGATTTCACTCTTTGACGTTTTCTACTCTCTCTATATATCTCTCTTATGTCATATGTGTCTCTCCCCTTCCACTAACACATCCCCATCGCTTTCCTTCTCTCTATATCCCTCTTCCACCCCCTCACTCACCCTCTCTTGGTCTCTCACCTACTCCTACCACTAACCACCACCACCCAATCTCTCTCTCTCTCTCTCTCTCTCTCTCTCTCCACTAACAACCTCCTCATCCCTTTCCCTCTATATATATTCCTCTTCCACCTACTCATTCACACTCTCCTGATCTATCACATACTCCTACTACTAACCACCACCACCCAATCTCTCTCTCTCTCTCTCTGGGGCATCCAAAACTTCATAGTAGAATTGGTTAAATCTTGCATCTTTTCCTTCAAGAATTCACAATCTTTCACGTTTTCTACTCTCTCTCTCTCACATCATCTATCTCTCTCCCCTTCCACTAACCATATCTCCATTCCCTTCCGTCTATATATATCCCTCTTCCACCTCCTCATTCACCCTTTGCTAGTATTTCGCTTACCCCTACCACTAACCATCACCATCTGATATCTTAGTCTCTCTCTCTAAACCCATAACCCTCCCTCTCTCTCTCTCTCTCTCCTCCCGTATTTGGGGCATGAAAAACTTAATAGTAGATATTTTTTATATTCTGCATCTTTTCCTTCAAAGCTTCACCCTTATTCATGTTTGATAATATTTCTCTCTCCCCTTCCACTAACCACCTCCCCATCCCTTTCCATCTCTCTATATTTGTCTTCCAACCCCTCCTTCTCCCTCTCTCTCCTACTCCTTCCACTAACCACCATCACTCAATCTCTCTCTCTTTCTCTAAACCCCTAACCCCCAATCTCTCCTTCTCTCTCAAGGGCATCCAAAATGTTAAAGTAGATATGGGTCATCTTTTTCATCTTTTCTTTAAAGACTTCACATTTTCTAATCTCTCTCTTACACATCATTTGTCTCTTTCCCCTTCCACTAACCACCTCCCCATCCATTTCTTTCTCTCTATATCCCTCTTTCACCCCATCATTCACTCTCTCCTAGTCTATCACCTACTCTTACAACTAACCAACACCACCCGATCTATCTCTCTCTCTAAGCGCCTAACCCCCAATCTCTCTCTCTCTCTCTTCGAGGAATCCAAAACTTCATAGTAGATATTGGCTAGCTTCTGTATATTTTGCTTCAAGACTTCACACTCTTTCATGTTTTCTACTCTCTCTCTCTCTCTATCATCATTTGTCTCTCTCTCATTCCACTAAGCACCTCCACATCCCTTTCCTTCTCTCTATATTCTTCTTCCACCCCCTCATTCACTCTCTTGTCGATTCTCACCTACCACTACCACTAACTTCCTCCACCCAATCTCTCTCTCTCTCTCTCTCTCTCTCTCTCTCTCTCTCTCTCTCATCATATGTCTCACTCTCCTTCCACTAAGCACCTCCCCATCCCTTTCCTTGTCTATCTATCCCTCTTCCACCTCCTCATAATCCCTCTCATGGTCTCTCACCTACTCCTACCACTAACAACCACCACCCAATTTCTCTCTCTCTCTATATATATATATATATCACCAGCGCATCAAAACTTCAAGTCAACTTCTACATCTTTTCCTTTAAGACTTCACACTCTTTAACATTTGATACTCTCTCTCTCTCTCATGTCATCTATCTCTCTCCCCTTCCACTAACCACCTCCCCATCCCTTTCCTTCTCTGTATATCCCTCTTCCACCCCCTCATTTTCCCTCTATTATTCTTTCACCTACTGCTACCACTAATCACCACCACCAATTGATCCATGTCTCTCTCTCTCTCTCTCTCTCTCTCTCTCTCTCCCTCCCTTCGGGGCATCCAAAACTTCATAGTAAATATTGGTTAGCTTCTTCATCTTTTCCTTCAAGATTTCACACTCTTCCAAATTTGTTACTACTCAACTCCTCCACTCATAAATGTAAGTGTACAAAAATCCTAACTAACTTACTTAACTCTACCCTTGACATATTCAAAATTCCCAATTTCCTGGAATCTTGGTCACTTCGTCAAAGTTGAATCCTCTTTGTCGAACCACTTTGTCTTAGCCCTTTTCACACCAAAATTGCACAAAATTTTACCCCAAACCTTTACATGGACCAACAAGCCCCCAACACTCACATGTGGTTCATCCTGAGCCATGTCAGCTCTGTTCCACTAGTGCTTTTCATTGTGAGACAAACTCTACATAGGTATATGTTGTTGACTTAGCAATCTATTTGAACTTTGTAGCATGCTCTTCCAAGGCCATAGTTACTTGTGCAGTTATGCTAGCTTGCACTTCCTCTTCAACTAACTGAGCTCTTTTCCTTATTTCTTAAAGTTCATCCTTAATAATATCAGAGACCTTGACTTATTCATTTTGTAGGGCGTCCACCTTCTCACTTCTGCATTATTGCTCTTTTCATAGTTGATTGATTTCCATTTGAACTTATTTATTTTCCACCACCTTGGTCATCCTTTCATGGGGTGGAAAATTTCTTTATGATCTCTTTGAGCTTCACAGCTCTCACCTATACATCTTCCAATTTATTTGTTGCTTCCTACAATGCTTCATCATCCATAAGTTGTCACGTCCCCTTCCATCCATCCAGTGCAAGGGAAGAAACATGACCCAACAAATCGGGCTTACTTGAAGATCTCAGCTCCATACATTACTAAGAAATTCATGGATAAATAAAAACCTATGTATACATATTCATACTCAACAAACACAACAAAATTGAACACTATATATGCACACAGTTTCATCATGCATTCAGCATATAAACAAAAGTCATTAATTAAAACATTGCAGATCATAGAATTAACATAACTCAACCACAAGAATACTTATCTTGAATTGTAATTGTCCAAACAACTGGCTATGTGAGAGCAACGTTCCACCCAACCATAGATCTCTATCCAACCTATATTATTTCAGTTGAGAGATCACCCCCGAGCTGGGTTGTGCATCCACTAATGAGGAACTAGATGGGCTCACTCACAACCATGGTTTCACTCAACAGCTATGCTAAACCAGCACACAGTTGGGTTTATCAAGCATACAAAAGACAGAGGGGGGCAATGCTAAGCCAATGAGCTCAACCACAAGGCTACATGCATCTCAAGACAATTCAAACAATCAAGTCACCCACAATACCTACCACACCCAACACAAGGAAGGTCCCCTTCTCTGCTGCACAGTCCCTCAGGCATCCCTTCCCTGTAGTGCTCTTCAGGATGGGCATAGAAAGGTCCAAGCTGCTAGAGTATTGAGAGTTTTCATCCATTAAATAGAGGAGGTGTGTTCCTCATTTGAATACACACACTCACTCACTTGTGAACTCGCATAGGAGAGAGAGAGATCTGCAAAGGAGGAGAAGGAGCTCGTGTTTGGGGATTTCATTTGTGTACTTATTGATCATATATATTGAGGAAGTTTTGTTGGGTTTTGTTGGGTTTTCTACCCCATGAGGGTTTCCCAAGATAAATCTGTGTCTCTTGTGTTTATGCTATTCTTGTTATTCTTTCAGTGATCCTGTATATGCTATTATTGTAAAATTGAATTGAATACTGATGTTATGTATGTTATCATATTGAATCTTAACATGGTATCAGATCTATCTTGAAGGAAGGAAATGTATGGCATTTATGACACTTGTTTCACTTGCGACAATTTGAAAGCTACTGGGATTTGTATAACAAAACCTAGTCATCGTGGAACTTTCGCTATAAATACATTTTGGCGAGGGTTCAGGATCTAAAACTTGGACATGTCGAAGATGAAATTTTCCTATACCTTTTGTATGAGTTTTAACCTCATATTCGTTGTACTTTCTGAGATATGATCCGTAAAACTTAGGGTTTCTGCCTCTCCCAGAATGAAGCCCTAAACAGGTGACCTAGGTAAAAATGTCATATCTCAGGATAGGAAGATCCAAATGGAATTCCGTAAAATGTGACAATTAGGGAACAGACTGTAGTTTCACAAGTCTGCATATAAGAGGCCGAAGTTGAAACAGTGACATGTGGAACTCCGTATAAGTTTTCTATGTTGTTTCATCCCATAAACAGGTTATGTTGGGAAAGTTAGCATGTCTCTCTCATGAAGAATTCAATGAAGCTAAAATATGTGGGGTTGGAAATATGACAGGTCAAGATACCATAGGCCAAAGTTTCAGACCCTGAAGATCCGAAATTTCAAAGATACACCAGAAACAATACGGAACATCTGAAATGGCTCAACAAAGGAAATCAAAGAAGAGGAGGAAGAAGCTCTAACTTAGGGTTTTCAATTTTTAGGTATGGCATGAACTGATATAATGTTGGAGACACCTGATGCAAAATTAGAAACTTTGAAAATGGATTTGGATTCTATTCATCATAGATATTAATATTCCATCAACATATTGTGGGAGGAAGGAGATTGAAAATTAGGGTTTCCATTAGCAAAGTTGGGAGACTCATAGGGAAGCAATTAAGGAGGTTTAATTGGAATGAATATTCTATCATCTTAGAACCATGGAATATATAATATGTTTACAAGTGATCTACCTTGGATCGTTAGGTTTTTACTCTTATAGAGAAGAATACAAGCAATCTCGATAGGTATGACTTGAGGAGATACAGGTATGTTTTGAAATCTGTTTTGTGATTAAGTTCATGATATGTTTGTCTTCATATTGTTGAGGTTAGTACAATCATGATTAATTTTAGATTTTATGATCACCTTAGTAAAAGTATGAATGCATGTGAATGATAGAATACATTCATTGATTAGGGTTATGACATTTATGATTGTACTAATTCACTTATGGTGTTGTATGAGGATGATGTTGTCTGCTAACATGAAAGGTACATCAAGAAAGACAAATCTATATGACCATAATGACATGAAGAAAAAGACTCATCCATAGTCATTGACCACATAGAATCTCTACTTACAAGGTATGTATAATTTGGTTCTACAATGCTTAACCTATGAGATATGCAGGTTACTAGCACAAGGTCTCTAAATCATTGAAGAGAACAGATAAGACATTGTTTGAGTATGTTAGACATAACTAGCAAGCATGATAAACCATGCATGTTTTCCTATATCGAGTTAGAATCCTACTTTGTGTTAGGATCTTATATAAGTATACTTTTGTATGATTTATAATGATTATTCATAAAGTTATCAAGGGTTTATGCATATTATGATTCTTAGTTTGATTAATGATATGACAAACTAAAAGAGTCCTATGGTCAAATAAGAATATGCATGAGTAAAAGAAGTACTCCCTGAAACCTTGAATAGTAACGCTTGTGATAAATTACCTGTGTATGAAATGACCATGACCATACATATTTAAGATTATAAAGTTTTGATATTATTAAGATTATACTAATGAATGTATGATTATGTTTGAGATTTTGAGGACGACACAATGATGAAACTAGTGCACACTTAAGCATGCATAATGGTATAGGATGGATAGAAGTTCAAAGACATATAATCATGATGCTATCATAAAGGGAAAATAGAGATCAAGAGGGAGGAAACGACACAAACATAAAAGATAAGTATTTGAGTTGTTATTTGAATTACTTTTTGAAATGATATTGCTCGTAATAGTTGTATGTATGTATTTGTATTCCTAGAATATATCATGCATAGTGTAAGCATTCATATAGCATTGAACAATATACTACTAATATGCATATGATGGGTAAGTTGGAAAAAAATTCCATTGTTACTTGTCTAGAATGAAACCTCTTTGCTAACATACTGGGAGCTGTGCACGCTCTTAATAGTATGTTATGGTAGAGATGGAAGGCATCCAGATACCGATTGTATGCATATAGGATATGGAAAAGTGTTGTGACAAATTATTGGTCAAGATAGTTGCATAAATATGTGAATCATATCAGTATGCATAATAGGTTATCATTGAAAGGTCAACATGATTTGATGATTATGAACTATCACTAATCATGTAATTGAATTTGATTTGTAGGAAAGATCATGTGCTATGATCTACAAAAGAAGGATGATGAACACATGTTCCAAAGAACAAGTGATAACTGTTCAACAAGAAGATTTAGAAATCAAACATACTATAGAAGTACAAAGGAAGGCTCTTGGATAGAGGATTCTCTTAGAAAGAGGGAGAGGATCATGATGAGATGTTTGCTCCAAGTGGATAGACACACTTCCAGAAATAGATTACACCCATGGATGAAAAGACCATTTTCTTGAATGGTGTAATTGAAGAATAAGTGTGAATTGAGCAAACTCCCACGATTCGATATAGAATCACATGATTGAAGAAAGCTTTGTATGGGTTCAACAGGTACCCAGGATCGATAGTCATTTGATGAGATTGATGATCACCATGGGTGATGTGGATTTCAACCTTTGCTACAAGGTTGAAGATGGTTTCTATATACAAATGACATTCTTCTCTTAGATGGATGCAATAAGGAACTCACCATAGAGTTTGAATGATCTTGAGTCTCATATCAATAGACCCATCTAACGGGACATGGCACGGATAGATATGCAGAGGATCACTCAATGCAGAGTGTGAATGATGTTAAGTCACAGAGGGAGTATATCTCAGAGTTAAAGAATCCTGGCATGATTCTTGTGATTAGATATGCCACTGAGATCAGATGAGATTTTTCCTTAGCCAAGGAAAATGTGAAGTAGAGATCTGTGATGATGGATGGTGGTTTATACAGTTTATAGAAAGATGACTGGTTCATTGATGTATCTGATGAATACTAGGCCAGATATATGCTTTGTTGTGAACACCCTGAGTCAGTATCTAGTTGAGCTTAGATGTGTTCACCTAGTAGCTTCAAAGGATGTGATGAGGTACCTGAAAGGTACGATAGACTTTGGTCTATACTATGTTGGAGATAATGACTACAGATTGTATGGTTATACAGATGTAGATTGGGCCAGAAGTGTCTCAGATAGGAAGAGCACCTTAGGTGGATGTTATTGTCTGGGATCCGCCATGATCTCATGGTTTAGAAGGAGGGAGTCTTGTGTGGCTCTCAGCACAGCTGAAGCGGAATATATAGCAGCTTGCTTTGCTAGTTGTAAAGACATATGGCTTCGGAAGTTGTTGTCAGGACTATTTGACTTAGAGATGGACTCCACTGTGATCATGTGTGATAACTAGAGTTGTATCAAGATGACGGAGAACCCAATGTTCCATGATACGTCAAAGCACATAGAGATCCGATATTTCTATATACTAGATATGGTGCAGAAAGGAGCTATAAAGCTCGAGTATGTGAACACTAATGAGAAAGTTGCTGATGTATTGACCAAACCTCTGTCTCGAGTAAAGTTTGAGTATTTCTGAGGCAAGCTTGGTGTAGTTCAAAAGGACCCTCCTCGAAAGGGGGAGTGATATGGTCAAGGATGATAATTGGATTGACGATGAGGTCGATGATTAGGATACTTGTATCGATGATGAATGATACATGTATCGATGATGAGGATACTTGTATCGATGATGAGGATGCTTGTATTGACGATGAGGTCAATGATGAGTATTCTTGTATCGATGATGAGAATTCCTGTACCGATGATGAGGTCGATGATGAGGATAACTGTATTGACGATGAGTTCGATGAGTGGTCCTTAGACTTGGTCTAAGTTGACGAGTGGATTGCATCATCCCTGGAATTTAGTCCTAAATGAATTTGGAGACTTTTGTCTTTGTGAGTGGTCCTTAGACTTTGTGTAAGTTGACGAGTGGATTGCATTATCCCTAGACTTTAGTCCTAAATGAATCTGGAGACTTATGTCTTCGTGAGTGGTCCTTATACTTTGTCAAAGTTGACGAGTGGATTGCATCACCCCTGGACTTTAGTCCTAAATGAATCCATAGACTTGTGTCTTTGTGAATGGTCCTTAGACTTCGTCTAAGTGGACGAGTGGATTGCATCATCCCTGGACTTTAGTCCTAAATACATCTGGAGACCTGTGTCTTTGAGAAGTGGTCTTTAGACTTTGTCAAATTTGACGAGTGGATTGCATCGTCCCTAGAGATGATATGGTGTCTTAAAGTGATAGGGATTGATCACCCTGTAAGTGGATCAGGATTGTATCATCATTGGACTTATGTCCTAAATTGAAAGGGATCGATCATCCCGTACGTGGATCAGGATTGTATCATCCTTGGACTTATGTCCTAAAGTGAGAGGGATTGATCATCCTGTAATTGGATCATGTGTGTTGCACATATGATGATGCTGTTGATTGGAAGATCCAGATGATGATGTTGTTGATCGAGAGATCCATATGATGTTGTTGATCGGGATATCCATATGCTATTGTTGATCGAGAGATCCAGATGATGTTGTTGATTGAGAGATCTAGATGATGTTGTTACTCGGGAGATATAGATGCTGCTATTGATCGAGAGATCCATATGATGTTTCTGATTGAGAGATCCATATGATGTTGTTGATCGAGAGATCCAGATGATGTTGTTGATAAGGAGATCCAGATGATGTTGTTGATCGAGAGATCCAGATGATGTTGTTGATCGGAAGATCCAGATGATGTTGTTGATCAAGAGATCCAGATGATTATTTTGATCAATAGATCCAGATGATGATGTTGTTGTAGACGATTGAGTGATTGAGTGCTGCAAAAGATGAAGACTCAGTACTGTAGATGTTGATGTTCTAGTATTGAAGATGTTGAAGATGTTCCAGTAGTTGTTCCAGCTGTTGATGATGATTGAAGAAAACTTCCAATGATTTATAGATGTATCACTATGATTTTTTTGATGACCTCTCCTTGCTCCTGTGGATGTTGTTAGAATACCCTTCTCATTAAGGGGGAGTGTTGAAATATTGTAACTTCAAAGAATGTTCTATTTGTACTTTATTATTATTCATCCGGAGATGTTTTATTCCTCCGTCAGGATGTTATTATTATATTTAATAATGTAAATTCATTGAGGTAAATCCTCCCTTGTAATTCAGGGCAATAGATCCCCTAATATTCATTTGTAATGGGGTGTTTAAGTCCCCTAGAGGGGTCATCCCAGTCAGCAAAGAGAATAAACTATTGAGGCCAACCTGTCAAGTGTAAAAGTCAAGTGAATGTAAATGATAAATAGAGGAGGTGTTTTCCTCATTTGAATACACACACTCACTCACTTGTGAACTCGCATAAGAGAGAGAGAGAGAGAGAGAGAGAGAGAGAGAGAGAGAGAGAGAGAGAGAGATCCGCAAAGGAGGAGAAGGAGCTCTTTTTGGGGGATTTAGTCTTTGTACTTGTTGATCATCTATATTGAGGAAGTTTTACTGGGTTTTCTACCCCATGAGGGTTTCCCAGGATAAATCTGTGTCTCTTGTGTTTATGTTGTGCTTGTTATTCTTTCAGTGATCATGTATATTCTGTTGTTGTGAAATTGAATTGAATACTGATGTTATATATCTTAGCATTTTTAATCTTAACACAAATAAGCTATGTAGTGACCTCCAACAAATAAAAACAATAGACTGATGGGATGTCCTCTAACACAACCAAACAATAGAGTGAAATAAAGCATACAAACAAAATAAAGCATTGACCAACTAGATTAACTTCTCATAGTTAAATGGTGGTTCTCCCTAACACATTTTGGAGCATAAAACCTAAATCTACCCATAAACAGTACAAGCATGCACACCATAGGAAAATATACAGAGCTACATTATGTTCCACAATAGAAATTCAGGTTATTATAAACACCAATACCCAGATAAAAATTTACATGGCAAGAGGAATAGGACAAACCAACCACTTGAAAATTCAAAGATAGCATGCTTTATGATCCATCAACCTCACCTTCTATTCAAGCACGGGTGCATGATTTTACATGGCTTTGATAAGCCTTAGTAGCTATAACTAGTGATTTTTAAAATACTATTTCTTATCTTCTCATAAGATGGTTTTCCTATCTTCTCTCAATTAGAAATTTTGTCTTCTTCTATAATGTTTCACTCATGCAAAGACCATAGTTTCATAAGGAAGCACTGCAGCAAATCATTTATATGGAAACCACCTAATTAATTAGGGGTGCTATGAATATATTACCTATTGTATGTGTGACAAAAGGAAGATAAGATATATGCCTTATAAATTAATCAACAAAATGACACCCAATACCCTGAAATTATGGTAGTCAAATAGAATTTGAAGACTATAAATATAAATGGCTTTTACATTAATAGATATATCAATAAAATC
Organism: Larix kaempferi; assembly: GCA_027924585.1. Lineage (NCBI taxonomy): Eukaryota > Viridiplantae > Streptophyta > Pinopsida > Pinales > Pinaceae > Larix > Larix kaempferi. Next base: position 1,429,357 of record BSBM01000967.1, read on the forward strand.
AATCAAAGCATATTTTTTATGGTACTCTATTACAAAAAATCAATAACAAATATAAGCACTAAGACTGAATGATAGTATCACTAGGGCTAGATATTTTCTAACTAGGGCTAGGGAAATCCTCCTGGAATCATACTGTTGAAGAGGGAGACCAAAAATACTACCTCAATCACATCCAAAAGGAACTTCCACACTTTTGTCAGCATATGGAGATGGCATTCAGCCTTGGTGACTCATGCGAATCAATGGCAAGTTACCCCGGAAACCAAAAGGCAGAAGAGGATTACACGAGGACTAAAAATTTCTACAAGAAACTAAACAACGGGAAATTTAAGGCTACTCGAGAATGCACTTTGTAATTAATTCTAGAATTTATAGACACATACTATAGAAAAATATAATGGAAACACGATCAATTGACTGTGAAAACTTGGGATTGCTTTTCATTACTTCTAAAAAAAATATGCTACAAGAAAACAGTCAACTACTAACGACTCAATCAAAAACTAAATAAATAAACCTATACCTCTGCCTTCTCTTTTATAGATTGAGATGAAAAGTACGTACAATGAATCTATAGCACTATTGATTTACAACTAGAGCAGATCCATCTCAACCTTGGGACCAGAACACCAATGGCTCCTGGTTTTCTGTGGGATGAAAAGTCAAAATGAAAGTTTATATATCTATATCTATATATATATATACAAGTTTGGGGACAAAATATACCAAAAGTAATTAAATATTATCAAAAAGAAATATCCATACTTGCGTCCCATGTGGAAATTGTGAAACTAGAATTTCCTCAACATCTATATTTGTGCTACTAGCCTTTGTTTCTTCCTGATCAATAAAATCCGTATCATCAAAGCCATCATCATTCATGAATTAGGTATACTGCATCAATTTCATATAATTTATATACATTATATTTGGAGAATAAAAACATTAGATTTCATAGATTAAATTTCATATATTATAGCATACTTACGTACCATGCCTCTGTTTTGATTTTGTCGAGCGATGACTCGCTTATAATTGTCTCTACAGTACATTGCATACTGCTCAAGATCTAATTGACTCATACTATTCAAGTGATCATCAGAATAATCATCAAATGGACCTTAATCCATACTAGATGGAAATGACATAATATTTAGGCCGATTTCCATCCATGCCAATGCAGCCCCAACATGCTCTTTTATCTCTTCCCTCGCCCCTCTTGCTATTTGGGATGTCATTTCCAACTCCTCTAGAAAACCAATGACTCTAGGATGTGGTTGTACTAACGGAGGCATCAAACGCCTATACTGAACATCTCGTCGTGCATCAATTCGTTCATATGTACGACATTTTCCATCACCATAGAAACTAGATCCCGTAATCTATATAGTCGGGGTCCATGTGAAACCGGAACTCTGTAATTAGCATCTTAACAAAATACTGCGGAACCTCGTCATTATTTGGGAACTTCCCATATGCACACAGGAACCTCGAATAAATATGTGGTGTAATCAGTGGATCATTGAATCTTGCGATCTTTAAACATTTTTTTTCTACAGGTTGCAAGTCAAAACATGGAAACACCATTTTTTTGTGACATTTTTTTTATTTCTTCAAAATTTTGGCAACCCATCACTAAAAATCGCCTCCTATGCAACATGTCATGAAAAATATGGGTTTATGGTCCAACCCCAAGATATGTCTCGATCAAACTATTCAGATTGTGCAAAACAATCTGGAGACAATATTGAGTACCAACAGAGAGATTTGAAATCTCATGTTTTTCCCGCAATCTCAAGGAATGCTCCTTCATCTCTGTTATGTGGAATTCTGCCCTACGGATAAGTCAAAATTCCCTTAGGCTAAAGCATACTTAGACTAACTCTAGGCTAAGAACAAAACGAAACAAATGCAACCTTGAATCCCTAGATCTAACAAACATCTCAGAATTAAAATGCTGAAGAGAATAGAAGGAGTTTAACTGAACTTATGTCCAAACGCTTGTCTTTGATATTTGCTCCAAGCTCCAAGTCTTCACAAATGAACCTGTTAAAGAGGAACCAAAATACAAGCATGCACTATTCTCTAGCAATCTGAAAACATGAGTTAGGATCTAAATCTATGAGAGATACAAATCATATCATTAAAACAAGATTAACACAAATGATTTGGGAAAACAAGACAAGTTATTCCATTACAACTTGAAGATTACTTACAAAGGGTGCTTGATGCCCAAGCCAATCCTCCAACTCCAAGTGTCTTCTCCTCTAGCTATCTCCACAATGCTGCAAGACCATAAGTTTGGTGCTCTCAAGAGTCCTCCCCCTTTCCAATGGCATGCCTCTCTTTTATAGTGAATGGTGAGGTTAACCAACAAGAGAGATGAGTGGATCTAAGGAGGGATAAGTGGATCAGGGTTTCTAATCGAAGGAGATGAGTTGAGATCGAATCAAGGAACCCAATCTTCCATAATCTTCGAAAATCCAAGATCCCACAAGCCAAGGGCAAAAAACTATTAAAAGGGTGCCGCGTTTTGCAAAGTCTGCAGAACGCGGCACTGCCGCGCTTTGAGGCAAAAGTAGCACGCGGTAGTGTCTAGTGCCGCGTTTTGGGAACATAGCAAGGCGCGGTAGTGTGTAAAAATAAAGTCCAAGGTGGGTCAAAACTTGCCAGGGTGGATTTACCTTCAAGGTTGACTCATCATCTGTCTCTTCTGGATGGTTCAAAACAGTAGGGAAAGTGTCGTCAACTTGTTTTGTGATGGGGATGCGACACCATGAAATATAGAGGTATAACAGATGCCCCCTAAAGTGTGAGGTCAGAAGGGACTGATGGCCGAAAGACTTTACGAATAAAATGTGCAGAGATAGCATCGAGGAGAGCGACACGGAGCTGAAATAGAAACAAAGTGTTAGACATACCACCGAGGCGGGCATTCCCATGCTCGGAAACAAATGACTCAAAGCATGGCTGCCGACCAATACATTGCAGATCCATGAGTACTGAGATAATGTAAACTGTGGACAGATCATGGCTACTATGAACAATCGTAGATCCATGAGACAATAATGACACAGCCACGACCAATACAATAAATGGATCTGTGTGACAATACAAGATACATCTCCATCGCAGCCTGGACGCAGTCAAGATACAGTGATGTGCCCAGGGTCTTCTACCTGATCGCATAAAGATACGAATCTAACCATGTGATTACAAGGAGTTGAAGTCGAACATGGAAGAAACCATTTGATTACCGGTCAATGATGTGGACCTTTAACAAATGCGAGGGAGATCACCAATAATGACAATGATTCCCAAGGTATCAATAGTACATCTCAACGAAATGCGAATGAATGAGTTGATGTCGAGCATTCGAGAGATCGCTTGATCAGAGGTCAATGAGGTGAACCTGCTGTCAAACACGAGGAAACCTTCCATTGAGGCATGCAGGTACCAAGGTACTAATGGTTGATTTCTAGGTCTAATTCCTGGATAGTGATTTGGTGTCGACAGGAATAGACTCGTCGAAGGTGGGCCATAATGATTCCCACATCATCGACACGAAATTGGCACATATGATAGGATGATGAAGTAATGGAGTATGTACTGACACAGCGGAGACCTGACACAATGAATGACTCGATACAATGCAACCCTTTGAACATATAACGGCATGTAACAAGACTTGGCAGCAGGGATTATTGATGAATAGAGGATAGACACCGGATGAGCGGACTCGTGGCCAGGGAGACGACCCATGATGATGACTGTAACTCAATGAAAGACGGGTACCCAAATATAGACAAGAGATGGACACATGCCATGTTCAAAGGTAACGACTGACAAGCTGCCATAGATAAACTTGACTTGTTCCCCCATATTTCCCCGACATGATGGACGAGTACCTCTTTCTTGTTTTACGAGCTTGAAGAGGATAACAGATGCTCGGTGTAGCTCATCTTGTGGATGAGTCCAATCTCACATGTTTTACGAACCTGAGAAAGGAGGGGTTCGTCCCAAAGTGGGTCCTTCGATGTTAATATTTTAACGAGCCCACGGAAGGAAAACTCGGTAGTTTTTCATATTTAGAGAGCCTAAAAAACTTAAAGGAAGCTCCATAATGTACTTTTTCGTAAAATTTAGTCTCTCGATCCCGAAAAAGTGTAAAACGATTCCCGAGAGAACTCTCCCAGCCGAGATTGACTGAGGTATACCTTTCTCGTAAATAGTCTAGACGGGCCGAAAAAGGGGTAACCTATCACCGAATAGACGACCTTTCAAATACTTTTACAAGTGTGAAAGAGTCAAGATCACTTGGCAATCTTTTCAATTTTAAGGAGTCTGAAAAGAGCTTAACTATGGACTCCTATGGTCTTTTTCGTAAATTTTAAATTATTCTGGTCCGAAAAAAGAATAAAATACAACCAGGATAATACTTTCCTCATCGTTTAACGAGCATGAGTAAAGCTGACCGTACTCGACACCGTTTACTTGCGTTTGACAAGCACGACACAGGTGTGAAAGCGCTTGGAATCTTTTTCAAGTTTTAAATCCAGAGCACGAAAAAGATAAAGTGGGCTCAATATGAAGGTCAAACTACGAACAAATACCAGTATGAATGCATCCCATTTCTACCGCAGATCCTGTCAATGAATGCTCAAAAATCGGGCATTAGTAATATGAATAAGGGTTTATTAATTTGAAATAGTAATTAATTAATTAAAAAATATGAAAAAATGCTATATAAGGCATGGTAAAAATAGAAATTACTATTCATTTGTGATTTTTACCCAAAGGAGTCATTTTTACCCATTTTGGAGCAAAATTTCAAGGATCGATACCGAGAGTTCTGGGACACCATTTCGACCGTCGTCTGCGCCAGGTAAGAGTGCTTGAGCCCCTCTTTCATTTCATGCAAGAAATTTTTGTTTTTACCAGGGGAAAATTAATTTTTTGGGAAGCCCTTTTGGGCAAAAATCGCCTGCCGTACTGCCGCGCGGGTCCCCTATCGAAAAACACGGCACTGTTGAACAGTGCTGCGCTGTAACCTCAAAATGAGGCGCGGCACTGTGGACTGCCGCGCGGCAGGGTGCCCTCCAGGTGCGGCACGTGCGAAAATTAAGTTTAAAAAATCAAATTTTCCTCAAATTTTTGCTGGAAGTAAGTTGTTAAATAGTTACTAATTACTTTGTTTGCCCTTTTGTAGGGATTTGCAACTTATTTGGAGCAAAATGGTGAGTTGGAAAGAGAGGGAGCATGAAGCGGATGATTTTGCAGCCGAAAACGACCTACCAACCGTGACCGCATTGCGAGAATGTGGTTTGCTAAAGTTTTTCAAGACTAAAGGGATCCGCCAACAACCTAAGCTCCTTACTCACCTTGTTCAATTGTGGGACCCCGATATCGAAGCTTTCCGAGTGGGAGAGCATGTGCTTGAAATTCAACTTGAAGACATCTACTTTCTCACGGGCCTCTCGAAAAGAGGGGCCCGACCGAATCTTACCGGGTACAGTGCTTCAGACTCAAGCACGGATGATTTGATTGCTCGATATTGTCAGGCGGGTTCGAGTAAGAAGAGTGGGAAAGTGGCCATAAAAGAGGTCACAAATATTCCTTTTAAAACCTTGCTATTCACTATTACACGTGCAGCAGGAAGCGTGAGCCCACATCAGGCAACCCGCACACAGGTAAATCTCGCAGCAGAGTGCATGGGAGGGACAGTCTTCAACTGGTGTGAGGCAGTGTTGTCCCACATGAAGGAACAGGTGCACAAATGTAGAACCGGGAAAAATACCCAGTTTGGCTATGGGAGTATCTTGGTCACTTTCTTCCTGGCAAGGGTGCCATTACTGCGTCCACAGATATCTATGCATCCTCGTCCACCTACTGAGCCATGGATGGCTCGATGGAGTGACTACGCTGGACGCCTTGGAGGACCTCAGCGGCTAGCCTTTGGAGAGGACTTTTTCTCTTGGCTAGAGGAGCAGATAGTCATGATCGACGACTATCCCTATTCAGGAGTAGATTTCCGCGAGGATATTGACTTGGCTTTGCCAGAAGATGATGACTGGGACAACTCTGGTATGACCTTCAGGGATATGTATTTTTTCTTTTTGAATATTCAATTTTTAATACTTTTTGAGAATGTGTAAAAGACTTCTAATGTATGTTCGCATGCATGTTGCAGATCGTGGACCCCAGAGGCCAGCTGGATACTCTCCACTGCGTCGTGGCGGTGTAGACCGTCAAGCTGATCCTGTCGAAGAGGAAGATGAAGACGAGGCAGGAGGTGTCCAGGACATTTAGAGGAACCTGCAGGGATTGACTCATGGTATCCCTGCTATGCGGATGGACGATGTCCCCTACCACCTCCAGAGGCATACTGTGGGTGTACCTGGACGTATTAGTCGACTTCTTCGCAAGGTGGTTCGAGCTGTGATGTGTTACCACCATCAGCAGGAGGAGTCCGATGAGGGACATGATAGGTCTCCTAGATCTCCATAGATGGTCTTTTGATCTTTTTGCGGCATGTACACGATATGTAGGCTTTGAGGGCCAATTTTTGTATATGGGATTTAATCCCCAATTTTGTCTTTGACACAAACTTTATGTATTTTGGAAAAAACACTTTTATATACAGTGATATGGACCTATTTATGATCTAAATATTTACAATGACTTGTGCATTTTATTTTTTATGATGTGTTTATGTATGGGCAAGATGCCAATCCAAAATGTAATTAGCCAATGAATCGGCAATACAATTGAATTCTCTCGGTATGTGTTGATATGTGATAAAATCAAATGACCGTTCCAAGAGGCGTACTCTTCGAAATAAACGAAGTAATGTAGGATCGCGAACTGTGTAAACACGGTTTAGATGAGAAACCACGAGTTGGGAATCTAAAAAGACCGATAAGGAGTCAATCCCGAGTGAAGCAACCTCTGTCAAGAGACCAATGACTGCATGGTACTCTGCGATATTGTTGGTTGCGGGACCTAAACAATTGGCTCCCGAAGAAATCAACTCGCCAGTGGGGGAATAGATCACCCACGCTGCGGAAGCGAGATTCCGGGTATGTCGGCTTGCACCGTCGGCGAATCCAAAGTAGGTAGACATCTGCGCATAAAGGCACGGGTCAAAGTAAGAGTAGATACATAAGATCCACGCGCACACTAGAAAATAAAGCAAAAAGCAAACTAAGTACATTATGTACAAGAAGTAACCCGCGTGGGGTAACCTCACGCGTAGAAAAGCTTGAGGTATAGCCCGTTGCGGGGCCGTGCCAATGGCGTACCATCACAGTCGACTAGTTCATAGGCTCCTTTTTCTAAGACACGTTTTATGATGAAGGGGCCGTACCACATAGATTCAAGATTACCTTTTCCAAGTTTATCATGCATCTGATCATATGTAAGTACGAGGTCACCCTCATTGAAGATCCGAGGTTGAACGGATTTGTCGTATTGAGCTTTGACGCGTTTTTTGTGAGCTTCATTAGCCAAAGCGGCGTCGCAGCGAGTTTCATCTAGCTTAGCTAGGTATAGAAACCGTTCTTCTTCGGAAGTAGTGTGTGGAAGTAGCTCTATGGCTATCTTGAGTGATGGAATTTCACATTCAATCGGGAGAATGGCTTCCAGGCCGTATACCAATTGAAATGGTGTGAACCCAGTAGCATTTTTCACTGAGGTTCGATATGCCCATAGTGCTGAGAACAGAGCTGAGTGCCAATTGGATTTTTGGGTACCCACAATGCGCTGAATCATTCGTTTCAGGACCTTATTGATGGATTCAACTTGGCCATTAGCTTGTGGGTAATACGGGGTTGAGTTTTCGTGGCGAAAACCCAGTTTGGCACTTAGTTCTTCGATCATATGATTCCTAAAATGGGAACCATGATCGGTCACAATAGACTGTGGGACACCGAATCTAGCTATGATATGATTGAATATGAACTGCGCTGCTGTTTTGCCGTCTTCAGCATACGTAGGCATCGCTTCAGCCCATTTTGTAAAATAGTCCACAGCTACTATGACATAGCTATGCCCCCCGGCTGAAGTGGGCTTACAGTGCATAAAATCAATGCCCCATTTGGAGAAGGGGCCGACGGCAATGACAGGATGGAGTGGAGCAGGATGCGAGCGTGCTTTGCTATGAAAGAATTGACATGGCGGACACTTCTTGACTGTTTCAATGCAGTCTTTGAAAATCGAGGGCCAGAAGTACCCTGCTCGCAGTATTTTCTGGGCCGTAGCCATCCCAGAGAGATGACCACCACATGCTCCAGCGTGGCAGTCATTGAGAACGCGTTCCGCCTCATCTAAGGTCAAACAGCGTCGAAGGACAGTGTCGACACCACGCCGATACAAAGTATCGTTCACTATAAGGTAGTATTTTGCGTGATGTCTGATACATCGTCGTTCATCGCGGTTGAGGTCGGGACGGAAGCGTTGGGTTTGGAGATATAAGAGAATATCCCCATACCACGGATCAGACGTGCTAATGAGGAACAATGATTCGTCGGGAAGAGAATCAATGGGCTTGGATTGCTCAGTAGCACGGGGCAAGTGACAAATTAACTCAGCGAAGACCAGAGATTTCTTAGACTTGGCTTTGACAAATTCCAAGTCAAACTCTTGAAGGATGACAATCCAACGGGAGTACTTGCCCCCAAGCACTTGTCGTGTGAGGATATAGTACATCGGATTGAAATCAGCGATGACGGTGGTCCGACGGAGTAAGATGTAGTGACGGAATCTCTGGACAGCAAATACTGTTGCCAGAGCCAGCTTTTCAACATGTGAGTAGCGAGTTTCAGAGTCGAGAAGACTCTTGCTGAGGTAGTACACCACATGTTCTATGCCGTTGTGGTCTTCCTGGACTAACACCATACCAATGGTGGAAATCGAGGCTGCGAGATAAAGAATGTAGTCCTGTGTGTAATTGGGGGGTTGAATCACAGGATCTTTGGTTAAGGCCGCCTTTAAATTATCAAAGGATCGTTGGGCTTCATCATCCCATATGAAGGGAACATTCTTCTTGAGAAGCCGCATGTAGCCTTTTGTTATCTCGGACAGATTACAGATAAAACGGCGTAGAAAGTTTGCATGCCCTTGCAAACATTGAAGTTCTGGAATATTGGTAGGTGAAGGCAGGGCTATGATAGCTGCTACCTTTGCGGGATCTAGACGTATCCCGTCTTTGGAGACTATGAAGCCCAACAGTTTTCCGGCTTCTACACAGAAAACGCACTTATGCGGGTTCAAACGTATATTGTAGCGCCGGCACCTTTCGAAAATGGCACTCAAGTGATCTGGATGTTCTTCCCGAGTTCGAGAATGAGCGGGAAGGTCATCGAGATATGGCTCTACGATATGTTTGATGTCATGAAATGCGTAGGACATCACCCGTTGGAAAGTTGCCCCGGCATTTTTGAGGCCAAAAGGTAACTTCCGATATGCAAAGATCCCCCAAGGGCAGATAAAGGCCGTTTTGTGCTGGTCGGCTGGGAGGATATCGATCTAATTATAGCCAGAAAAGCCATCCATAAATGAAAATATAACACTTCCGGCACAGTTATCGATGATCTGGTCAATAAACGGAGTTGGGTAGTTGTCCTTGGGACAAGCTTTGTTCAAATCTCGGTAATCAACACAGACTCTGATCATTCCCTGTTTCTTGGCTACAGGGACGATGTTGGATACCCATTCTGTCAATGGGACAGGATAGATAAAACCAGCACGCAAAAGTTTTTCAACTTCTGCTTTAATGGCGGCTGCCTTACGAGGGTGAACGGGTCGAAGCTTTTGCCGAACAGGTCGGGCGCCAGGGAAAGTTGGAATTTCGTGGACCACAATTGACGGGTCGATTCCTGGCATCTCTTCATAACTCCAAGCGAAAACATCGCGGAAAGTTTTAAAGTAGGCATTATAGAACTCCGTCTCGAGAGGAGTACATGTTTTGCCAATGTGTACATTTTCCACGATACCAGGCTTTACTGAAATGTCGATGGGAGTGGTTGCCATAAGATTGGCCAAGTTGCCTTCAGAAAATACTTCATCGAGGGAAGTGGGGAACTTGGTTTGAACCATCCCAAGTGAAGCACTGGATTTGGTATCAGGCTCAAGTGACTGAATGGTGGGGAATGAAGATCGATGATGAAAATATCCCCATGGTGGCTCATTACCGCACATAACCTCTATGATTGATTCATCGGTGGGAAAAATCAAGTTGAGAGGATCAAACAATGGTGGGCGTGTATGAGTTTCAGTCGAGAGCTGTGCCACTGTGTGATCAGTAGAACAGTCGACCCAATCTGTGGCTGATTGGATCGCATCATAAGCTGCAAGGTTTCTGTTCAAAGGCATGGAATTGCCATAGCCTTGGATCTGAGTAGGACTCGGGATCACCCATGAATCATCGGACGGGGTGACATGCGATGAAATCATGTTGACTGGTTGAAGATGGGTTCCCAGCTCTGGAAAAACTCCAATGAGGGATGAATCCTTCATGAGACCAACACCTATGTCTTGGAACCGGTACCGTGGTTGATCCAATAACGGAACGGTATTGGCGGAATTCGGATGGGAGTCTGGGATACAGTAATCCAATTGATCAATAGTGACAATTTTCCCTTCATGAGGAAATTGTACAATCCGGAAGACTGTAGATGCTATGGCAGTCATGGCATAGAACCAGTTCCGACCAAGTAGGAGGTTGTAGTCCAAAGGTGCATCTACGACTTCGATGTGTACGGATACTGTTTTGCCCCCCAGTTCAACACCGATTGAGGGGATGAGTCCGTATGGTTGAAAACCATGTCCATCAAACGCTCTAAGAGTAGTGGGAGAAGTTGTGACCTCAGGCGAGCCGAGGGCTCTCCAGCAGTTCAAAGACATAATCGACGTGGAAGCACCCTCATCTAACACTGTGCGGTGGATAACATTTCCACGGATTTTCGTATGCACCTGGAAGGCTAACTGGTGAGAAAGCCTAGGTTTAACGTGCTCCAAGTTAAACATGATGGAGTTTGAAGTATCTGGGTCCAATGCCCCCAGTGCTGAAAGTAGGGTTCTACGCTGCGTGGGGCAGTGTTGGAGAACCTCGAGAGTTGACATAGCGCAAGGTGCTTGAGCCAAATCTTCAACAATGTTGTAGTTTTGGGCAGCTCGCGCATTCGGATTGAATGTCGCCTTTCGTATGGTGCCCTTGGGTGGGCGTAGCACTGTATCCATAAGTGGTCTCTCGATATGGAGATGACCATTAGGGGGGGGAATAGGAATCGGATCTTCAACAGGAGACTTGCCTTTGGCTGTCTCTGATTGTTTGTTTGAACTTGGGGGATTGTCATACGTCTTTGAACGAGTGGTGATATTAATCTCCTCATTACTTGTCATTAGAATTTCGCGGTTTGTTGACGTCTCTCCACGGGAAGGATTGGTCGGGTTGCCCCCTTGTGGGGATTCCTGGGCAACCATTTGATGTTGCTGTTGGGGGAAAGGATCAGTTAGCACTGCCGGTCGAGAGGATCCTTTAACGAACTTATGGACCTCGTCCTTGTAGGGACAGTCACGCGTATAATGATCATCTTGACAAATCAAGCAGGGAAACTTAGCTTTCCGACGTGGTTTTTGGTCATTCTGGGTAGGTTGTGGTTTGGGGTTCTCCTGCTGGTTCTTCTTGGGTTTACCACGATTGTTTTTCTTCTTTCCTCCGGATGGTTGTGATGTAGATTGGACTGCATTCACTTCGGAGGAGACAGCAGGAGAGGTGGAAGCTTTTGAAGCGGCCTGGGTAAAAGCGGGGGAAGCATAAGCTTGTTGCCCCGTCGAGTTGGTAGCAGGCTGAGCCTTAACTGAACCAACGATACCATCAATGGGTGGTTCAGTAGTAGGCTTTGTAGGATCAGTGTGAACGCGGGAAGCATGTGGAAGAAGTTCATGTAAAGTACCGGATTGAGTATATACTAAATCCATGTATTGTGCTGCCGAGATGGCTTGTTCTTCCGTAACAGGTCCGCGCATAGCAATATCTCTGGCTATGGGAGGCAAAAAGGATTTTGTAAACCAATCAGCAAGTAGCTGATCTGGAATAGGTGCCTTTATTAGCCTACGGCGTCTTCGCCACTCGTGGATGTGATCCGAAATATGTGTGGAAGTGGTTTGACGCAGTGAAGTTAGCAGTTCTGTTCCAGTCTCATACCGGATGGGAAGCTGGAAATGTGTCAGAAACTGCATAGCCAAAGTGTTGAAATCACGAAAAGAGTGCTGTGGCAGCTCGATGTACCATTTTGCTGCCGTTCCGGTAAGCGTACGTTGGAAGAGCCGAAGTCGGATGGAATCATCCATCAAGGAGTTTGATGAACACCAAAGATGGAAGGTCATCACGTGGTTCTTGGGGTCTTCCCCGGGCTTAGCATCGAACTTGGGAATGTCCGATGGTAGTTTGGCTGGGATAGGAGGCCAGTGAGGTTCATGCCATATAGGATCGTTGATAAGCCTCGACAAATCAGGTAGATCAAGTGTGGCCAAAAAGGGAAGTTGACGGTTGGTCTGCGGGAATGAGTAATAACCATGTGGTGCCGAGAACCCTGGAGGGCCCTGCATAGCATGCTGCTGTGTGTTATACCCATATGAGTTTCCCGCGGGATACTGCTGGAAGTTCTGCGGATAGTAAGCCATCTGGTTAACCGGTTGATTGTAAGCAATCGGTTGGTAGGTGTTCTGCTGAGTGGGTATAGTACCCTGAGGCTGTTGATACCCAGGAATGGTTGCTGTTCCTTGTTGGGGAAAAGTTCCTTGGAATTCTTGTGTTCCAGGGATGTTGCCACCATACTTTGTAAGTGGAGGATTTCCCATAGCAGGGTTGGGGGGTGGCTGCGACGGTGGTGTCCATGGAAGGCTCGTTCCTGCTTGAGGAACGAGTGGAAATTGAAGTGACGGGTTCCATGGAGTTGTAGCAGCCGAAGGGTAAGGTAAGCCAGAATTCAAGTTGGGGGAAATCTGAGATTGCCCCCCAGCTTGGTTCCAGTTTCCAAAAAGTGAGTACCCCCCACTCTGCGGGATTTGATGATCCCAAGAAGGAAGCATACCTGACAGGGGTGGTTGAGAGTAAGGTCCGGTTGGAACACCGAAATAAGGTTGCCCACTGCCAGGTGGATTGTACATACCGAACTGAGTAGACACTGCTGGTTGGGAAACTTGTTGGAGCGAGCCAATAGGTTGTCCGCCAGCAGTTAGGTTGGATGGCCCTATGTGAGGAGGCTGTGGACTGGGAACTGGGTTCCCAGCAAAAGGTTGTCCTCCGACTGGTTGGGTTGATGGCCCACCAGTTGGAGGTTGTTGACTAACAATGGGGTTCCCAACAAAAGGTTGCCCCCCAGCTGGTTGGGTTGATGGCCCACCAGGGAGGGTTTGTAAGTTGGAGTTAGGGACCATTGCAGTCGGTTGTCCACCTCCTGAAATAGTATAAATGGTGGCTGAAGGTGATCCTCCGGTCGAAACGGAAGATCCAGCAGTATGACTATGTGTTCTTCCACAGCTAGTCAAATATGATAACATGGATTGACCAACGGCGCCAAAAGTACCGATTTGCGGAGGAGGTCGTCCATATTGGACAGGTGAGGACGGAGAAAAAACTGGGTTATCCCTCATGGAATGTGCACCAAACATAGGTGATGACAGCAAATGTGGGGAATTTAGCCCAGGGGTATCAGCGTTGTCCATCACGTGTTCAATAATAGGAGGACCATCGAGAACTGGGTCCGAGTTCATATCCTGAAAAAGATTTTGGGGATCCGGCAGGAACCTAGGTGTAGTAAAGTCCGAAGGTCCTGATCCGTCTGCAAAAGAGTGATGAAATTCTGTGCTAGACGGGACGTTGGGATCCCTATAGTCAGAAGGACGAGAAACAGGGGGGTATCTAGACACTGTCGAAAGCATTTGCTCTGTGTTGCGTCTAAATTGTGCCGATGCTAACGGAGAGTTCGCTAGGCTAACCATACTAGACTGGATGGAAGCCATGATTTCGTGTCCCGGTGGGATGTTGGGTAGATGTAAAGTGCGAGGTACGTTGCTAGAAGAACTTGTCTCCTGAGGATGAACACTGGGTGACGTAGTAATGACAGGCGGAAATTCCGTCTGGGAAGTTATGAAGCCATAATCAGGTTCAAAAGGTGTGTCAGGTAGACGAGTATCTTCAACGATCTCAACGTATCCGCCTGGGACTGAAATTAAGCCGGGTATGTCCTGGTCAGACCCTTCTGTGGTGCCAACAGATCCGTCTATATCATCGTGGAAAGTGTCTGATGGACGAGAAGTGTTGGCATCCGGTAGAAGGATGACCTCTGGTCTAGTACTCTGGGTCGTGCTAGGTTCAGCTGCTGTAACTGTGCCCACTGTTACAGATAAATCTGGAATGACAGTGGGTGAGGTGACAGTGGAAGCCTCAGACATGCTAGTGGTCATAGAAGCTGCAATAGATTCTGAGACTGTGCTGTGTGTGGCAGTTACAGGCGTAACTGAAGATGTTGTACGTATCGGCGGTGGGATGTTGCCTCGACCAGCACCGCGGCCGGGAGGAGCAGGAATGCGTGATGCAGGCGGACCAGAAGTCCGTGGCGGTGGTGGTGGTGGAGGGCTTAGGCCCTGTTGTCTTCGTGATCTTCGTTGTTGATCTGACATGATGACAGGAAAATGAAAATCGGGGGCAGTACCGTAAACAAAAGAACTCAAAAACTCTAATGCAGCCGAGTGTGCAAAAGAGGAGCTAGAAAAAGCAAGGCTCACAGGCCAAAAAAGCAAGCTCTAAAATCTATACTGAGACCGGTGTCTCAATAAGCGAGCTAATCAACAAAAATGGCCAGAATGCCAACAAGCAGTCCCTACAAAGAAAAAATGACCCTCTACAAAGATGAGACGCCAAGCAAACTCCTAACTAAGAGCTGGAGACCTCAACAGGCTGTATCCTTCGCAAGGTGATGAAATCCAAGTCGAACAATACAACATGAGAGACCGATATAAGAAGGATATCCCTCTACCGAAAGGGATCCTGGGTAAAAGAGCCCTAGTAGAATAGATACTAAGCCACCTTGTTCATGACACGTCGGAAAAGGTTTTGGGCACTTCAGCCTTCCGAAGAAGACAGCGATCGATGTTGCCTTAGGGCTAAGTGGAGTGCGGTATTCCATAGAGTCCGTCCGGTTCTCAATCTCGCGGCCGTTTAACCCGTGAACAGTTGGAAACAGTCAGGAGGCCCCTCCACAAACTAGCTGTGACCGTGTCAATAAGTACTAGAGGATTTTAGTTCCCTAAAGACAACGACTATGTCTCAGATGAAAATGACAAGGGGGGAATTATTTTGATGCCTATCCCCGGTGTCCTACCTAACTACCAAATTCTTTTGATTTCCTCAAGTGAGGTTAAAGTTGGTTTAATTAGGGTGATTAATTTTAGTGGCTGTCTTTACTCAATCGGGTAGTGGACGTGAAACTTGATGGTGTTATGACGACTCAAACCATGCAAATGAGAATGAATCATAAACAAGCCTTTGTCTTCGATGAAATCTAGCTAAGGTAAAGATAGAGGTTCTTCGATCAAGTATGCATAACAATTTTCACAAGCGATCAAAGTAAAAGATTTTTCTTTTCTTTTTGATTTATAAACAAAGCCAAACTGAAGTAAATACTCTTTTCAATGCACTGATTTCACAATCTACAATGCTTCTATAATGAGAATTTTTATGGCAAAATTAATGGTTCATTTCTCTATGCAAAATACCACTAGACTTTTTCGATTTAAACAACAAAATTTTCTCTCAACCAATGATCTTTTTAATTTACTGAAAATGATAATGACAATATGACTGTAAAACTACAGTGTTCAGTAACAGAAGACAGTGGTGTTGAGTTGGTTGTGGGGAAAAAATCAAGTCAAAATGCAATCGAATTGAAAAATGACCAATATGTCAAAAGTGCCACTTAATTCAATCAATCAATCAAACTCACAAACTAGGTGATAAGCAGACCATACAGACTGGAAATTAACCAGGATGCTAACAGGAAACAGTAAAGACTATCTGAGGCAGGGAGAAACTCAGGAAACCAAGCAAAAATTAAAAAAAAAAATTACCCACTTGCAGACACTACCGCGGGCTAAAGCCTGACTGAAGCGCGGCACTGTGTAACTGCCGCTCTGGTATTAATGCCTAGGACGCGGCACTGTGTAACTGTCGCGCTGGAAGTGGTTAAGAGGGCGCGGCACTGTGGCAAGAGGAAAAAAAAACGCAACTGGAAAAGAAAAAATAAAGTTTTCAGGGTTGTTGCTAACCCAGGGGACTCAGTAATTAAACAGGGAGATAAATACTGCGAGGAGGGGCGAATAAGGGTCAAAAAAGACCAAGATTCAAGCTGGTTTGAAATGCAAAAACTCACAATTCAAAGATGAATGACTGTGAATTAAAATCAATCAAGCAGTAATCAAACCCAGCGGAGTCGCCATTCTTGTTATGTGGAATTCTGCCCTACGGATAAGTCAAAATTCCCTTAGGCTAAAGCAGACTTAGACTAACTCTAGGCTAAGAACAAAACGAAACAAATGCAACCTTGAATCCCTAGATCTAACAAACATCTCAGAATTAAAATGCTGAAGAGAATAGAAGGAGTTTAACTGACCTTATGTCCAAACGCTTGTCTTTGATATTTGCTCCAAGCTCCAAGTCTTCACAAATGAACCTGTTAAAGAGGAACCAAAATACAAGCATGCACTATTCTCTAGCAATCTGAAAACATGAGTTAGGATATAAATCTATGAGAGATACAAATCATATCATTAAAACAAGATTAACACAAATGATTTGGGAAAACAAGACAAGTTATTCCATTACAACTTGAAGATTACTTACAAAGGGTGCTTGATGCCCAATCCAATCCTCCAACTCCAAGTGTCTTCTCCTCTAGCTATCTCCACAATGCTGCAAGACCATAAGTTTGGTGCTCTCAAGAGTCCTCCCCCTTTCCAATGGCATGCCTCTCTTTTATAGTGAATGGTGAGGTTAACCAACAAGAGATATGAGTGGATCTAAGGAGGGATAAGTGGATCAGGGTTTCTAATCGAAGGAGATGAGTTGAGATCGAATCAAGGAACCCAATCTTCCATAATCTTCGAAAATCCAAGATCCCACAAGCCAAGGGCAAAAAACTATTAAAAGGGTGTCGCGTTTTGCAAAGTCTGCAGAACGCGGCACTGCCGCGCTTTGAGGCAAAAGTAGCACGCGGTAGTGTCTAGTGCCGCGTTTTGGGAACATAGCAAGGCGCGGTAGTGTGTAAAAATAAAGTCCAAGGTGGGTCAAAACTTGCCAGGGTGGATTTACCTTCAAGGTTGACTCATCATCTGTCTCTTCTGGATGGTTCAAAACAGTAGGGAAAGTGTCGTCAACTTGTTTTGTGATGGGGATGCGACACCGTGAAATATAGAGGTATAACAATCTCTTCCACAGTCAACACAGCGATGTTCTCTTCCCAAGGAATCTCCTTAGGAACATATCTAGGATGAATGTAAAGAGGATCATATCTTTCATTGTGATCATACAGATGCACCCGACGACCTCTCCTTATCTAGGGAGGTGGATTAGGATCATGAGTAGCACACCCTGTAAGAAGTAAAATGCCCGTGCAAGTATTAAAATCTATATATATAATTTGTCAATCAAATTATACACATTTAAATAAAATGTGTTCATTATAAATACCTGATGGAACCTCTGCATTAGCATGAACATTGTGCGAAATAGAAATAAACTCTTTTGCCACATCACTATTGTTAGAATGTCTAGAAGCCCTTGTACAAAACCAAAAATTGGAAATCACATGTAAGTTTACACGAAAAATCATGTGATTTTCCACAAATAAAATAGTCATGTAAAACAAAAATTCTAGTCAGAATGTATGTAAACAATATCTACCTAGCGATGGTGTATCTGAAAAATAAGACACTAAGCATGTCCTCTGTGTTTGTCCACCGGCCCCTGTAGACCCCTTAGACAGACCTCTGTCATGGTGAGGGCCACCACCTATGCACAACAAGATATTAGAAATATGTGTAAAAGAATATTTATGTTTATATAGACTTCAGCATGAATTGAATAACAATTGAATTCACCTAACGATGGCCTCAAGGAGTGTCGCTGCATAGTAGCCAAGTTTGCTTCACCCTAAAGCTATGAAGCTGTGCATGATAAGAATTTTCCACATATTAAAAAACATGTCAAACAAGAATTATAGTCAGAATGTATGTAAACAATCTCTACCTGGTGATGGCATCCTCTGTTTTTGTCCACTGTCCCCTGTAGACCCCTCAGACAGACGTTTTTCATGGTGAGAGCCACCACCTGTGCACAACAAGGTCTTTGAAAGATGTGTAAAAGAAGATTTATGTTTATATAGAATTGAGCATGAATTGAATAACAATTGAATTTACCTGACGATGACCTCAGGGAGTGTCGCTGCGTAGTAGCGAAGTTTGCTTCACCCTGAAGCTGTGAAGCTAGATATGATAAGAATTTTTCACATATTAAAAGACATGTCAAAAAAGAATTCTAGTCAGAATGTATGTGAACAATCTCTACCTGCCGATGGCATCCTCTGTGTTTTTCCATCGGCCCCTGTAGACCCATCAAATAGACATCTGTCATGGTGAGAGCCACCACCTGTGCACAACAAGATCTTAGAAAGATGTGTAAAAGAACATTTATGTTTATATAGACCTGAGCATGAATTGAATAAGAATTGAATTTACTTGACGATGACCTCAGGGAGTGTCACTGCATAGTAACCAAGTTTGCTTCACCCTGAAACTGTGAAGCTATGCATGATAAAAAATTTACACATATTAAAAAACATGTCAAACAAGAATTCTAGTCATAATGTATGTAAACAATATCTACCTGGCGATGGTGTATCTGAAGAATAAGACACTAAGCGTGTCCTCTGTGTTTGTCCACCGGCCCCTATAGACCCCTCAGAAAGACGTCTGTCATGGTGAGAGCCACCACCTGTGCACAACAAGATCTTAGAAAGATGTGTAAAAGTAGATTTATGTTTATATAGACTTGAGCATGAATTGAATAACAATTGAATTTACCTAACGATGACCTCAGGGAGTGTCGCTTCATAGTAGCCAAGTTTGCTTCACCTTGAAGATGTGAAGCTGTGCATGATAAGAATTTTCCACAGATTAATAAACATGTCAAATTTAAATTTACCAAATTTAACATTGTGCACCTGTGCATGATGAGAAATTCTCACATTAAAAGCATGTCAAAACGTGTCAAACAAGATAAATATATTTCAGATTATAATCGAATATACCTGACTGCATCACATGTGTTTGTCTAGCACTGATGGTACCATCACCAACATGTGTAGATGTCTCTGGATGATCCATGTGTCCTTGTTAAGAAAAAATGAGAAATGAACCATTTTATAAATATATCCAGGAGTTAGAAAATGCAGCAAAATAAACTACAATGTAGTATCTCTATTGTTTGCAACAAATCTACCACGTTCAAGAGACAATAACAACCACGGTTGTTTAACTATTAAAACATGGAGGTTTTATGTAATGACTTCATCATCCATGTGATCTACACAACGAGGTTGATTTTACAAGATAAGATGGCTCAACTAGAGCACCAATTAGATGGTCGACTAAGCATCCATTGGTTTGAAAGTTAAGAAAGAAAAAAAGACTAGTGTGCAAAACAAGGCATGGTTTAAGGAGTTTGTTATGTGTCATATCCAATCTATGTGGACCTCATCTTCATCACTTCAAGGTAGTTGGTTAGAAAGTAGTGTTATATGAGATGGCCATATAGCTGGATCAAGTAATGAAGAAAGTCAAAGTGTTTTATATGTGGAAATATTTCATCTTCTTAAACTTCTATGTATGTTGAGATATGCTCGATTGTGATTAAGATTTGATATGAATGTATGCTAAATACAACAATATATATCTTCTATGAATGTAAGCTTGGAGATTCTTTATCACTGTAGGTATAGATATAGATATAGATACATATACAAATAGATTGGAAATTGGACATTCCCTGTGAGAGACACCAATGAAATCGTCAATTATCACCATAGATATGGATGGATAGATTAGAAACTAGACATTCGGTGTGACAACCACCAAGACACCAACACAATGGATGTTTAAATAACTATGATATGAATGTATGCTAAATACAACAATATATATCTTCTATGAATGTAAGCTTGGAGCTTATTTATCATTGTAGATATAGATATAGATATAGATACAAATACAAATAGATTGGAAATTGGACATTCCCTGTGAGAGCCACCAATGAAATCATCAATTATCACCATAGATATGGATGGATAGATTAGAAACTGGACATTCAATGTGACAACCACCAAGCCTCTCCAACCTATCCTATGATGTTTAAATAACTATCCAAGATGAATAACAAAATGGATTGGACATCCCTTCCCAATAGTATGTCTTGATGGTTACTTTTGTGTACATAATGGGAGCCTAGAAGAATGGGAATATGTACATAATATATTGCATCTCAATAGGAAGCAAGAATCTTAATTTTTCTCCACTCCTAAGAAGAAAAGAGATGGAGCTAAAATATAAACAATTGAAATTCGATTAGATGTAGATATGGAAGAGGACATCAAAGAGAAACCAAGCACTAAGAAGGCCGAAGTTGAGTAGCAAGGAACCATATTTGTGCATCAAATTTAGGAAGTTGCATCAAGGAGACTTGTTTTTTCCATTGAGAATTTTTTCACAAATACTAAAGATGGGTTGTTTTCCAATTATATGCAAATAAAGAATAAAAATGTCAATCTAAAAAGAGAGTTGTACCCCAGATCATAGACCTCAATAGGGGATCCTGTAAACCATAGACTTGAAGCAGGTTACATTCAATATGGTTATCCTTGATCTAACTATCACTAGAGTATAAAAGGAAACTGCACACTATAAAGCTACTCAGTTCACCATGAAATTGGATTGCCTTAGTCAAATAGACAAAATGAATTGGCATAGGAAGATAAGGGAAGTAATTTTCACAGACATATTGAGATCAAGAATGAATTCCAATAAACTTCTAGTGATAGTAACCAAGGTGAAGAGGAAGCTGAGACAAGAGAAAGTAGCCAACAAGGATAGAAAGTTGAGAATAAATGAGTTGGAACATAAATTGGTGGAACTAGGAGTTGACTCTGCAAACCCCACTCTAGTATATACCTTGCTTAAAGATAAGGATAATGAGATTCATATTCTTAAGAAGAAATTGAAAGTTCCTAGCAGATAGCATGTTCAAACTACTGAGTTGATATATTTTCAAGAAGAAAAAGATCAGATGTTTGAACAAGCTAAATAATACAAGGAAAAGTTAGTAAAAGGAAAATATAGAGAAAAATGACTTAAATCTTGAAATTTCAAACTTATATATGCTAAAGGTGTTTCCTTACTTGCATCAACAAATGATCCAAGTGATCCCACTAACCATCTGTCTAAGGTACTAACAGACATGAACATAAAGGAAGTAGAATTGAAGATTCTAAAGGAAAACTTGAGAAAAAGGAAGAGGAAGTTCAGATACTATATGATTTGTCTATAAAGAAAGAGGCAATTCTAACATAGCTGCAAGAAGCCAAAACATAGCTATAGAAAGAAGTTAATCAATTATCCGAAAGGGTGATAGGAAAATCCCCTCTTAAGGGTTCTAACCACTTAATATAGGACATATTCACAATCACACTTATGAAGTACTAGAGTTACTTTGTAATTGCACATGGCGAGCTAATGATGGCTATCAATTGCATGCAGGATGTTAAGAGGGAATTCAATGAATTAGAATATAAGACTGAAATCACTAAATCTACGATCAACATTTTGTACTCGAAAACCAATGACGAATTAGAGGCAATAGTATTTAGATACATAGCTAAGACCATAATGGAGTAAACCAACATTATAAGTAAGGAAATCCTATCCCAATAGGCTCAGAATAAAGAAATACAACTATCTAGGGATGCAGCTTCTTTCAAAGTCATTTTTTCAAATGTACTTAACAAAGGGATACCTTATCCTTGGGATTGGATCCATGAGCATCAGACTTGTTTAAGTAAATTAGCTATAGAAATGGTTGTGTGTCAATGATTATATAGAGTGCAATATGGTAAATTTTGGAATAAAATAGAGCCTCTAGTGGTAAATTCCCAATAAAAGAGGGCCCAATATGGTAAATTCCAGAATAAAAGAGGGCCTCTGGTGGTAAATTCCCAAGAAAAGAGGGTGCCTCTAGTGGTAGTTTCCCACCAGCTCAACAAGATATAGTAAATTTATAAAAAGAAGGTAGCATGGGTAGTAGATCCAACAACAGATCCACTGACTTGTCTAGTAGTAGTTCTGTCTCTTTAGCTTAGGACTCCTCATGGATGATACTCTATTATTAAGGTTTGTTTTTAAGGGTGTTAGTGCAATATCAACAGTCAACAATATTTTAGGCCCATCAACTTGCTCGAGCATTAATTCAAAATGCATGAGCCTGAAAACACCCAAGAAACTAGCCATATCCGAACATGATAACAAACCACATAAGCAAAGTGTCAAGAATGTTTTCGAATTGGGTTACACACCTGTGAAAAGAAAGGGTTCGAATTGGTGGTCCTCTTTGCGTGGTCGTTCCTTTCATCTTCGCTTGTGCTAATTTGTTCCCTTCGTCTTCCCTTTGTTCCCGTGGTCGTTCCCTTCCCTTTGGTGTTTCAGTGTCCTCTGGGTTTGAACGACGGACAATGACTGGCGTTGAACAATGACACAAAACGACTGGCGGGGGCATGGTTAGCGTTTATATAGTTAAAACTTTCTCGGCTGAGAGTTTAAAAGGAATCTAAACTCTCGTGCGAGAAACTTATCCGAGAGTTTAATATAAAAAATATGGTTATACTCTCGGACGAGAAAGTTTACTATTCTCGGCCGAAACATGATCTAACTATGGAATAACTCTCGGATGAGAGAATTTTAACCGTGGTTAATTTCTCGTCCGAGAAATATTACAACTCTCGGCGAAACAATATGTTGATTTTTTTCTCGGCCGAGAAACTAGAAATTATAAGAAAAAAAAATCCAATTATCACAAAATTGTTTCCCAACTTCGTGTTTTCACCCAAAGGTGATTTTATCATTAACTAGTCGAGGATTGCTATTTGTTTTTTCGTTATAATTCGTCTTTGACTTATGTAGCCATTTGTCTCATGGCATTTTTATCTTGTATTCAATAGGCTAATGGGATACAGGGTTACAAAGAAGGATATAGTTGGTCAATGGCTTAGCTATGTTATATCCCAGAGCACTTGTCTCGGTCATGAGTTGTTAGGTTGTTTTAGTAATTTATTTTTTCCCTTTCAAATTACAGAGTACCTTGTTTCTTACTCGTGGATCTTATCCAAATCTCTCGTATGTACCTTCGAAGTGTCATTTGCAGTCAATTTTTTATTGTCTATAGTGAGTTATAATGGCCCTTACACAGGAAAATGCATTGTTATTTAACCCAATTTCTAGGTAACCATGCTTCCATTCTTCTAATATGTAGGTCTACGAATATATTTTATGTGTTGGTGCTCAATTGCTTATTTGTAAATATCAATCATGCTAATCTATCGTGTTTTTTTCCATAGGTAATTTTCTTGGTGGAATGGAAGGGGGTCGTTACATGAGGGTTAAGATGTCTTTCATTGCTTCCTTATTTTTATCCTTCCTGAAATCTCGGGTAAACCTAAAATGCTTAGTTTGTTTTGAATTGTGTACAGCAGGAAAGTACTGCAATAAAGTCTTTTATTAAAAGAGAAAACGACTATGCTGATATACCTACCGATATATGTCCCAAGAACAGGGAGTGTCTTTTCTTATGCACTGATACTTATCGATAGTGGCTATTATTTTCCCTTCATTGGAAGACTTTTGTTCGGTTAATCAGAATGGCATGCCAAAGTACACCGACCAACTGTTTTTGGAAAAGCTATTATTACTGACCTGACCGAGCTAAGGCTATTGGGTGTTCATGACTTAGGCATCATGATTTTTCTATTTCATAAGAGGAACTGGTTGTTGAAAAAAGTGAAATTTTTATGTGTCAATACAATACCTTAATTAATTTTTAAAAATTACTATATTTGAAAATCTTTTCTCTTCTTTACAAAATTATGTTTATCTTATTTTTAGAAATTCATTTAATTAAGCTAATCCCTACTGTGGATATTAGTCCCACGAGACGAGACTGATAGATGTGCCAAGTGAACCAGTCACTTGCAATATAGCGCAACTTATGGCTTATTATGATGCAATAATTGTTATTGATATCAGAGTTAAATGTGGCATGGAAGAGATTCACAGAAAGATAAAAATAAAGGGAAATCATTTATTTTTTAGGTATCATGTTCTATGCAATAGTATAATTGGCACTGAACTCTCTCATATATCTTGAAATTAGTATGATAACGTGAAATAACTACTTTTAATGAACTGATGATAAGCATAGTATTCGTCTTATTAATACTTCATTTTAACGATCTTAATGTTTATTCTTAAAAATGACTTATTTTCAATGCACATTATATATATATAGATATAGATATAGATATATAGATATATACACACACCTTGGAAAATAGCATTTTTAGCATTTTCAATCATGATGAAGTTTGTGAATAATGTAATTATTACTCTTTTTCGTGACCTAAAATACATGTACGTTAATACATTATTGTTTTTTGCTGTTGTAGCAACAAATGTTAATTTTGTTGAA
This sequence comes from Larix kaempferi, assembly GCA_027924585.1. Classification (NCBI taxonomy): domain Eukaryota; kingdom Viridiplantae; phylum Streptophyta; class Pinopsida; order Pinales; family Pinaceae; genus Larix; species Larix kaempferi. The sequence goes on from BSBM01000967.1 coordinate 1,454,201, forward strand.
TGTAGCCTTATCCAGATCCAAATTGGAATTATAGAATTTTCTTCTCAACTTGCTAGTTTGGTATTATAGAACTTGCTTCTCAACTCGCTAGATTAGTATTCCACAATTTATGTTATTTCAATATTGCACAATTTATGTTAAGACATATTTTTAGATACACAATTTATGTTTGCTTAAAAAATTTTGCTTCTCAAGAGAATGCCTTTCCAATGTAACGGTCGATAGTCACGATGAGGTCATGTGTTCTATGAGTTACAACATATAACTCTGTTGATTTTATTGTTGCATGAACACCATAGAGCCAAATGATACTCTCATTGATATAAATCCCAAATTGTGCTAACTAGATAAATATCTTTTTAGTGAGTCGGTCTATCTTACTTTGGCAATCAAGAGCTAGTCTCCTACGAAAAACTCTTTGCAGTTGCAGAGTTTCGATGGCTCAACAACAATGCAATCATAAAAAGAGATTTGAATGATTTTTGGTAGATTGCAAACCTATATGTGATCTAGGTGTATTGTGTCACTTTGTTTCTCATATATTTCATGTAACTTATGTTATTTATGATGCTTGGTTTGGATATTCAACTTGTGTTTTTTTCTGTTGTTGAAAACTAGATCGCATCACATCGTGTAATATGAAAATCATCAATTAGAGTTGGAAGAACTGAATCTGTTTAAACAGCTTAATCAACAGCTTCTACCGAATCTGGTCATAGCAATGGAGCAAGTTCCAAGTCCCAAAATGGCAAGGACTTGTTGCCTTACAACTCCCTCTTATTGTTATATAAATTTACATGTTGTTTAACTATTTCTATGATATATTATTCTAGTTATAGTTCATATAGAATCTTAATATATTATCATCAAAGATACATGAAATTTGAATCCAATCCCCATGTGAGTGGGATTATTTTATTTAATTAATTCAAAAATAGGCATGTTCATATGTTAGGGAACTAATCAAATTTAGTGTGGTTAAATTTAGTACACACACACACACACACACTATTGGATGTATCTTGGGTGGTTGGGATGAATGATTGTTACCCTCCCAACCTAGGTTCAATTTTTGTAAGAGACATGATGCTCTTGTTGAGCCCCTATGTAATAATTGAGTGGATTATGTAATTCTAGCCATACCTTGATTCTCTGGAATAGCAGACATTGGCTACGTTGAACCACCATTGAATATGTGTGTGTGTGTGTGTGTGTGTGTGTGTGTGTGTGTGTGTGTTGTAATATGATAAATGTATTGTGTTTTAAGAGTTTTGAGACTTTATGAAGTAATTAAAAGTTTTGATTTTTTTAAAAATAATATAAATGGTTTTTTTTACAAATATCATTCATCTTTTTATTCAAGAAAATGCCACATCCAATATTTATTGTTGATTCATATCAAGACAAACTCTTAGACAATGAGAAGAGATATTAGGTCTTACTCTAAGACCAAAAAGGTGGTTTGAATGTCATGAAATGTTAGTATCACTTAGTATCACTTAGGATCACCAAGCTTTAAATCCATTCATGAAAATGAGATATGCCTAGATCTTGATTGCACAGAAAGAATTATGTGAGGCCATAAGCATTTCCCTTAATATGAAATTCGACCCAAAAATTGATGAGTATAATATTGATGGATGAGTCTATTTGAGTATCACCTATATCCATAGAAGAAGTTAATGCAAGATGTATGCAAAGCCATATTTGCACTAGGCTTTTAATTTGAATCCTTTAATTCCATTCAGGGCCTTTTCTAAACTTCATAGAAGGGCACAACAATTTTTTGCATGAAAAAAAAATGTATCGGGCCGTTCAATAATGTTGGTGCCCAAGTTTTGATCAGTTGTTGCGCACTGATCCAGTCAACTTCAGAATTAGTTGCACCAAACATAAAACAGTTAGCAGCTTCGCGCTAGTAACAACTTCTAGTTTTTGGAACCTTAGCCTATATAAGGCTCAATTTCGTAAAGGGTTGGGGTTGGTTGTTGTTGTTTTTATTCAGTCGGCTAGAGTCTACAATATTGTTGTTCTAATATGTATTGTTTTCTAGTTCTTTCAATGATACATCCATGCACTGATGATGTAAAGCCTCATGTAATTTTTATATCATGAAGATATTACCTATGGAGAAAGTTAAGCCGTTGAGCTAAATTATGAGCTTATGCATGGTGATACCATATTTTAGCCAAATAATAGAATGAAGTTTATGTTTCTTACATGTTTTGCACATTTTCTTTTTGAATAATTGTTTATGGGATGTGTATTAGATGAATGTTTGTGTGATAAAGATCTAATGAATGTGTAGTGTAGAACTATCAGAATGTGGAGTGAAAAGAACTTAGTCCTTCCTGCACAACCCTGATTCAGGTTTCTGTGTAATTCCTATGTGCATCTTGGGTGAGGCTTTACTCTGCTCGCAGAGTATAAAAATATTTCATTGCTTATGGGGTTTTTTTTGGTCACATAAGTCGAACCCTAGGTTTGATAGAGTAAAACCAACAATGGTTATGTTTCCATACCTGACAGGGATTGTGCCAGGAGGATAAAGTGATAAGGTGGAATCCTACCAAAGATGAGATTGAGCAATTATGGATGGAAAGCAAGGAGGACGATATCACACAAACATAGACTAGAGAACTACGGATTTCGCCTCAAGACTGGAAATAAAGGTACAATTACTCTGATCTACATGAAATTTTCTTCTATGAGTTTCTTATTTGGTTGTATGAATGGGTAAAGAGGCAGTCTGAGATAAATAGAACCTAGAGCGCACCTTGGCCAATAGTATGGATCGAGGAAAAGGTTCAAGAACTAAAAGATTTGGATAATACTTGATCTAGAGATGTTGATTTCTAGTTCTTGTGTATGAAAGAAGGATATTCATAGATTTTCCTATAAGATTGAGTGAATCATATAGCCATTGTAGAAGAAATATTCGAAGAAGGTACAAGAAAGAGGTTCTTGAAGCTAATTCCACTATGGATAAAGATGTTGTTCGTGGAGAAGGGGTTAATGACAATGGACCCTGATAGTATGGCAACGTAAACCTTGCACTATGAGCGTCGGGCATGAAGGAGTGGGAGAAACACTAGGCGCAGTAATGGATCCAGAAGAGCAGAGGCTCCAATGGTAAGACATGAAAGATGAACTCAAATAATACAAGAAGTCAAAAAAGAGAAACAAGAAAAGCAGCTAAAGGGGGAAGATATGTCAGATCAAAGAGGAAAGAAGAATTTCAGAAATGAGACTGCGTGAAGAGAATGGTTAGAAGGTTCCTATGTGCCAGAAGGGTTTGAATATTCTAGGAAAGAAGAGTCCTTAGAGGATGAGAGACCTCCCAATAGGCATGGAATGGAAGAAAGTGAGAGCTCCGCCGAGAACGACAATATTGCACCCATGAGGCTAGAAGGAATGAAAAATCGAGAAGATGTGCAATAAGAGGGAGTACAAATGAAAGGAGGTACTTCCATGATCAAAAGAGAGACTGCATACCCAAATTTGAGCTCCCTTATACCCAATATTGTTAGAAGACGCACACTAGAAGGTGACCCACCCTTTGGCCCAACCTCCCAACATTCTTTATCAAATCAAGAACACCAATTATTACTTGAGTTTGTGTGGGAAGAAAGACCCGAAGTCGAAACAGAAGCTAGAAAAATTCAAGTTAGTCCTAGACAATGGAATAACCCAAATCTATGAAGTTTCAGAAGTAGTAGTATTTTTATGATTCCACGAATCACATGAAGATGTACCAGACCTCCTATACCTATAAGGATGGAGACGACATCAGATTCTATGCTGTGATTTTATAAGTTTCATGGGACGGGTAAAGATGATGCACAACAACGTTGGTTTACTTGTGACTTGATTTCAGATGTGAATAATGTCACAAATGAGGCTGCTAATATTGTGTAGCTGGAGACTTCATTCAGATACAGAGCTCTGATACATGAAGTATAAGATCACGTCCATCGCAGGTCATATTTTCTCATTGGATACAATTAAAGCTGCTCTTCTAAAGGAATTTCAGAAAGCGAAGTCTGAGTCACAATGTATTACCGAGATTAAAGAGATTAAATAAAGAATTGGCGAATCTATTTGGGACTACGAACAACAATTCAAGATATTATTGGAGTGACTAGGGTTTGAGATCCTAGACGTGCAACACTCTGAAGGGTTTATCATGGGTTTCTACTGCATATTAGAGTTCCCCTAACACAACAGAAGGTGAATACTCAGTTAGATTCCCTTGAGATCTTCATCAGGTTGGAAGTGACTCTTGGAGGGGAGGCATCACAAGGAATGGATCAGGTTTAGAGGAAACTTGTTGCATTGATTGAGTAGTTACAACAACTTTCTAGTTGTAAGGAAGTATTAGAAGGAATATGGTGTAGCTTTCGTAGAATAGAAGGACATCATAAAAGTGAATTAATTACATTGAATATTTGTTTGGGTATAGCTGTGCCTAGTCCTTTTCCAACAACACCTAATTTTGAGTGTAGTGAGATTTGTATAAATTGGGTTCATGTGCCTCCCAAATACCCAACACTGCAAAAGTACCAGAGCTCTGCGCATGCACCATTATGTGAGTTCTACAAGTTCATTTTCCATGATCTGAACATCTATCACACTCTACAATTAATGAAATATAATACAATGGATGCCTAGTGGGTTCAAGGTTTAAAAGAGAATAGACCACCCGGCCTCGAAGGACAATAAGGAGCAGTGCATGGTGGGTTATGAGGCCCACAGAAGAGGCTACGATGGCGGTGGAAGACATGTAATTTGCTTCAATTGTTGAGAACCAGGACACTTGGTGAGATATTGTACTAAGCCTCCTTATTTTTGCACATGTTTCCATATCACAAAACATGTGACAGAGGATTTCCTAGACCTAGTCAAGAAATGGGAAGAGAAAAAAGGTCACTACAACCTTGTCATGGTGGAACGAAAGAAAGAGAACAATGCGAAGGGTCTAGCGCAGATCAATATAGTGATGCAGGGAGGCACTTAAACAGGTGAATATATTCTTGTAGATAGTAGAACTGTAATACCACTAGAGCAGAAGGTAAATAAAGTTACGTCGCCTCTTCCTAATTTTCAAGCAAAGGACTAGTTACAGATCTTGCATGAGGCGCAAAGAGCAATCAAGGAATATGCACAGAGAGAGGATCAACTACATAGATTATGCAAGGAAGAGGATCGAAGAAGAATAATGCATGAGGAAGAATCATTGCATATCATGCGCAATGAGTATTTAAGGCATACTATCCACCGCAAAGCTATACAACACAAAGAACAATAACTTAGAGGAATGTAGAAAAGTCGCCAAGAAGATCTAGTAAGTACTTTCCTATGGAGTTGCATACATATATTGAATGATCCTCGTGATGTTAAAAACCTAACCTTTATGCTTGCAAATTTACTGATGTTTGATGAAGTCAAAGAACCTATTTTTGTGCCACTTCTTGAAAGTAATGTAGGTAGATTGGGTAAGAGATGAAGAACCGGGAAGAAATTCATGTTGTCCCTTGAATTGGGGGGATTTCAGATGAGATATGTTATGATCGACTTGGGGAAATTGTTACATTCTTCCTAAGAATACTTGTGAGTTGATGGGCAATTCGAAGATGGTATGGTATCCCATACAAATTATATTAGATAACTAGTACAAAGTGTTTCCCAATGGAAGGTTGACCGATGTAGAAGTAAACATTGATGGAGTAAATACAATGGTGGAATTTGATGTGATTGAAATACTGGAGGATACTAATCCCTACTCGAAATTGTTGGGGATAGATTAGGGATTTGATAATATTGTGATTCTAAACCTAAATCAGAGGTGCATGTCATTTGAATATAACGAACTACACATGGTAGCTCTGTTGGATCCCATAGAAGGAGAAATATATACAAAGCCAATTCAGGACGACATTGGCAGTGTGGAAATATAAAACATATACAATGTGATGGTCAGAAAGGAAGACTATATAAACCCCACAATGAATGGAAATATTAGTTGGCATAGTGTCCATTCATTTGATATAGATTCAAAAGATGCAATGAACCAATGGAAGAAACTAGTGGCAGAACCAATTATATGAAGTATCAACAAGGAGATGTGCGCACAATACTAAGTTGGTGCACTGGATTGGGCCAAAACTAGGTGATCCTCTTGTGTTTGGTGGAATAGAGAAAGTAGATGCTTTCCTTGAACAAATGCAATCTAATGTTATGAAGGATCGACAGGTAGAAGCAATTGATTCCATCACCTAAGGAATGCCTATGTGATGGTGGAAAAACCACAAAGAGGAGTTGAACAGTTTGGAGGCCATGTAGACATGCCTTAAGGAGAGGTTCCATCCTATTACAAAATTGAAACTTTGGAACAGATTCAAGGGAACTAAGAATCCCATCGAACACCTTGAATTATGTCAGCAAAGATGGGAGATGAAGAGTGTACCATGCAATGAATGGGTACACAATTTCTACCATACATGAGATGTCATACCATGAAGTTGGTATGTTTAGTAGGAGAGAAGAATGAAGATAAAATATTGGGAAAAAGCATATATCGAATTTACTGCCAAATTATTGTTCAGTACTAAAGATTCGAACATGGCTATATATCCGCACATGTTATATTTGGAGAAAGAACACAATAGGATCTGAAGTAGAGGATCGTTAGTTCCTATCATTAGAACTTGACAAGTTTGAACAAAAAAATATACTGCTAGAAAGTTGAGAGCGAGGAGTTTGATATAGAGGAGGATCCATGCAACATACATATTAAAGAAACTATGGGGGAATGCGTGGTGCAAGATGAGCCATCTTGTATCACTGGACCAAAATTTTGGAAGAGCCTCAAGACAAACAAAGATAACATTGGTACCAAACAAGAGCCCAATATGGCCATAATAGGAAACTACTGGGACCAAGAGACAATCACCTAGATAGTCGACCTATTGTAAGAATATGGGGACTTCTTTCCACGCAGCTTCTCAGAGATGAAGGGGATTGCAGGAATGCTAGAAGAAATGAAGATTCAGTTAAAGGAGGGGCGAAATCGAGTCAAGAAAATGCCATACATATTGAACACCCATTACAAGGAGAAAGTGCATAAAGAGATAGACCACATGTTGGATGTCGCGATAATCTTCCCAGTGGAGGAATCAGATTAGATAGATCCAATGGTGGTACAGGATAAGAAGAGAGGATAAATCCACATTTGTGTGGATTTATGCAACCAATTCCTATGGAATTGGGTTCTTTGGAAATGGGTTTTAAATATCTTGGTTTTTATCTAAAACCGAAATAGTTATTGTCATCATGATTGGCTATGGATCTTAAAAAAAATTAAATCCCGAATTGCTTGCTGGTGCAATCAATGGCTCTCCTTAGGAGAGCGGATGGTACTAGTCAAGTCAGTACTTGAGAGTATTCTGATTTTATAGATGTCCATTGTTTACATTCCAAAAAGGATCTTGGTTAAGGTTTACAAACTATCTTTCAACTTTCTTTGGACAAGGATGAAAGAACGTGAAGGGATTCCTCTTGTTAAGTGGACACAATTGGAAAAACCTAAGATTATGGGAGGTTGGGGTTTAAAAAATATTCATCTAGAGTATTGCTTTTGCTTTGGATGCTAAAAGCTTATGGAGGTTATAGTTCCACAATCATTTGTTGAGAAAAAATCTTCATGAGAAATACTTTTCTCACCTCTATGTGGAAGAATAGATACATTCTAGGAATAAATCTTGTGTTGGAGGATATATTGTATGTAAATGTTTGGTTTTGGCATTCCCCCTTATCGATAAGTGGGTGGCATGGAATATTGGACATGGTGTTAGTTTTCGGCTCAGTCTGGACCCGTGGGTGGGTTATCCAAGTAATTTTTAGCTATTTAAAGATTTAGTTTTTCATCTACATAACCTCACATGTTTACTTTTTAAAGACATGTGGCAACTAAAGAACCTCGACTATGGGGATACAAAACTGAAAGTCTTGGAAGGAACTCAATATTCTTACTTGTTATGTGGAAGAATGGAATTATGTATTCATATGTGTTACACCTAAATCTTACTACCATGAGACTCAATGTAAACATCCCTGAATTTTCCCATGACTGGAGGGCTTAACTGACCCATTTTTATAGGTCGCCATAGTTCACCCTTGTGCAACCTGCGACATCACAGGTTTTCCTAATGCAACTTGCGACGATGTCAGTTAATTGGATAAAAGAGCATCTTCGAGCTCATTCGCGAAGTTGAGTGATGTGGATCCCTATCCCTAGCCTATAGGAGAGCTGGAATTCGGTTCCCTAGCATTTTGGAAGGATCCTCTAACTCTCTCCTACCATATCTCAACCTATCCTATCCTCTTAGTCCTATGTAAGTGAAGCTCTTTCCCATTCCAAAGGGAGGAAGTCCATAGTACTTGCATGCTGGTGAAATTAGCTTTGAAATCCCTACTCATCTCTTGGGAGATCTATACTTCCTTTGGAGTCTTTGGCATTGGCTTGTTTGGAGAAGGATTGCTACGTTAAGCCTTGGTTGTATTCACTTCCTTCTATGTACTTTCCCTTATTATACAGTAATATAAATTCTTTCCACCAAATGTTGTTGCATTGATGATGTTTGTGTAGTTTTCCTAGTTAACTGCTTACTTAGAACTGTTATTGTGCAGATGCATTTTACTACTTGTGTTGTTTTGTATGTCTTGACAGGTTTTGCAACTGAGATCTGAAGACCATCAATCTTGGAACAAACACCAAGGAGAAAGGATCTGCAATATGAAAGGTAAGGCATCTAGCCACTCAATCTCTAATTAGATCTAGGAGAGTCACTTCATATTTTGTCTCATTTTTTCTAGTCTTGCATTAAGCTAGGGAGATAATGCCTTGAGTCCGCTCTTGGTAGATTGTCCATCAAACAAATATGGTGACCATACTGGGGAGTACATTGTTTTTAGTTTTCATTTTGAATTCCATTTTAATTTGATTTCTTTTGCAAGCCATCTTATTTGCCTCCTAAACCTTTTTAACCATCAAATATTCACTTTGAAGAGTCTGTTGTCCTCCTATGAGTCTGTACTCATAATCTTCAAACCATTTTATTGCTCATTTATTGGAGATTTGTTGATCCTTGAATTTGGATCTTGCCCGTAGCACCTAGGAAGTGGAACCAGAGTGTCGATCTGTCAATTTTTGCACTTTGCTTCTTTCTGTCGTTGCAGTTGTCTCACTGGTGTCCTACGACATCGTCGTAAACCCCGCACTGGTGACTTGTGATGGTCACTCTGTGTTCAAACACAGACTCCATTGATATGTTAAAATTGATATAAGGGAACCCCCCCTCCATTTTTGGATTTGAGTTTTGTTTTGGTGTGCAGACCCCTTTGTGCTGCAAGATCCAGTAAGAGACCTCTTTGTTTATTTGTGTGTCGAAAGTGTTTGGATTTTGTCTGGAATTGTATTGGGCCCCATTTTTTAACGAGCTTAAGTTTGGTAGTGGTGGACACTTTGGGTTCCCCCACCTTCATCCACTTAACCTTGTTTTCCCTCCTTTCCTCGCCTGATCTGATCTTTGCATAGGATATGACCCCAAACTTCTTTTTGCACTTGTCATTTATCTTTGTTTGCATTTAGTTTTTTGTTGAGTGTATTGAGTGTTTTCAGTTCACATGAGTGCTTGTCATTTTCTTGAGATTTTATGAGTATTTAGATTGTTGCACATTAACTTTCTTTTCATCTTTCCATGCTTAAAAATATAATTATTATCAAGTTATAATCTTGGCATATCATTGGAAAATTAAGAGTGCATCATTTTTACTGTTTTTCAAGCGCATTTGAAAATCGTTGTAGAAATTACTTCATGCATTGGAATTTGTCATTCATTGGCCTTTTGGAAAGTTTGAGAGAAAAATTAATCATTTGTACCTTTCAGGAATTGTGAATCATTCATTTTCTTGAAGAATTCAAATGAGATCAAGTTTTTACAAGAGTAATTCCATGCTTGAGCAAATTGTATGCATTCTTGATTTTTTATGCTTTAAGCCATAATTGTGAAATTTGAAAAGTTAGAGTGCTCTAGATAGGAAATTTCTCTCTTTTCATCTCTTAGTTTTTTATTCAAAAAGACAAAAGAAAATGTTTAGGCTTTGGTTTGATGCTTGTTGATTTTTTGTGTTTTGCTTGGAAAAACGAAAAAAATGAAAAGAGTATTCTTGTTATCAAATTTTATAGATTTGGGATTGTGTTGCATATTTTTGTTTTGGTAAAATCACTTGGAAAGAAAGTTTCTCCCTCCCATACATAGAGTTCATCAAAAGAAAAGTACATTTTTTGCATGTAGTTAAGGCTTGGATTATGTTTACATTTATGTGCTCACCTCATGCAGTCACCTAACCGTCTGTTGTAGGTACAATAGATCCCATGCTTTCTTTGATCATGGGAGACCCATTATTGTAAATATAAAGGGATTTAGGTAAGTTTTTAAAATTTGGGTTTGATATGGTATCATACCCTTTGTTTGGTTTGTTTAATTATCATTATTTTTCCTTTGAAACTTTCTAAGTTTCTGGTTGTTTTCTTGATTTGCAGAAAGCCTTACATTCTTTCAAATATCATTATCTTACTGCAAATCCTGAAATCCCGAAATCCACAATCCCGCAATTGCGGATTGCGGGAATGGTTTGTTATTTCTATTGCAATTTCGTCAACCCGAAACCTGCAGCCCAAAATTTCGGGTTGTGGAAAGACTGTGTAAATATTTTAGAAATCCCAATTCCGCAACTCGAAAGCCGAAACCCGAAATTCTGAATTTCAGATTGCGGAAAGTCGTTTATGCCAATAAGTCGCGTTGTGTGTTTCTGAAACCCGCAACCCGCAAATTGCGGATTGCGAGTTGCGAAAAAAGTTATTTTAATTTTAAAACATTGCTTTCGTTTCTGAAACCCAAAACCTGACATTACAGGTTGCGGATTTCGAAAACACGTTTGTTTATTTTTATGCAATTTGTAAACCCGCAACCTGAAACCCAAAATTTCGAATTGCGGATTGTGGGAATTTTGAATAAAGTTTGAATTTAAAACTCATGAATCTGATCCCGCATCCCGCAGGGGCTAATCCCAACCGTTCGTTTCTTTTAAACCTACGGTCCAGATTTGATCCGACCGAAAAACAATAAATATTGATTTTTCCCTATTTTTCATTATCATTTTTACTATCAGAAATTCACTATGCTACGTGGATTTTACTGTTGATTTATTACCAGGGTCACCTTCACAATTTTTCAGTCATTTTCAGGTTGGTTTGTGTAAAATTAGTCACAGCAGATCTAATGAACAAGTAAATCAATCACAACAGATGAACATAGAAAATATGGTGTAAAACTGTGTAAAACATACACAGTGCTCAATATCCTAATGAGGGTGAATAATTACAATACAATACAGTCTGACAATGTGAGTGAGCAATTCGAATTGACTAAGAAGGTCATTCAAATCACTGAATGGAGTAGCTTAACTCCAACTAGGAGTCATCATCATCAATCAGTGGTGGTCATCAATGCACAAGAACCAGTCATCCAGGTGTCAAGCTGAGTCTAACTGAGTGTGTCATGTGTAACTAAAGTGTGTAGCACTGATATAGGGAAGGAGACTCAGTGGAGGGTGCATGGGAGGCTTAACTAAAGTCAGAACAAGTCATCTAGTCAATTTGGAGGTCCAACAGACTGAAACAGTCAGTCGGGAGAGAAACTAGCCTCAAATCAAGGAGAATCGGAGCTAACTGAGTGTAACTGAAGTGGAACTACAGTGGTAGGTGAAGAAGTGCGCCCTTCTTTGGCAGTAGGTGAGAAGTGGGTGCCTTCCTAACTAGGAGGGCTAAAAATCTGAAGTAAGTGGCTCCCGGGTGCTAGAATAAGGTGGGTAAGGTGCTGGAGGCATCACATGGTGACTGGGCTACATGCAAAATGCATGCAAACCCTAGAATTTGCATGCAAACCCTAATTGCATGCAAGGTCTTGAAAAAGATGATGTGGATATCCGAACAGTTTGCTGTCATTTTTGCATTTTCTAATTACGGTTTTCCTATTTATGGTTTGGTTTTGATTTTTGTTTTATTTATTTATCAGAATTTTTGATCTTTGCCAAAATGTCTCGGAATACTCGGTCTAAGACACTTCAAAGAGATTTACTAACCAAAGACCCCAATTTCGGTATCTTCTAAGACACCAGTGAGAGGGTCACTGAAACCTATCAAATGGATTGGGCCAAAATATATGCAATATTTGACAATGATGACCTTTCTGACGTCAAAGAAGACCGACCTGTGTATGAGAAAATTAGGGCTTCTCAAATCTATGCCATTGCTGCTCGCCCTGTTGTCCTACCTTATACATACCCTGCTAAATGGATTGTGGAAAACACTAACCCTAAGGACCGGTCGTTTAATGATAGTGCAGGGTCACAATTGGCATCCTTCCACCCTAAAGTTTTTATCAGAGCTTTTGCTCTCAAGCCGGATGTACAAATCCTTAGTCCTGAATTCATAACATCCTCTAAAACTAGGTATAGTTTTGATGAAATGATGAAATCATGGATGATTAAACCTACCAGCTTTGTGTCGAAGGATGATAAGCTCTATCTAATTGCTTGACTCAAGGAACCTTACTCTCTGCTTGCAACCTTGCTCTACAAGCTCTTTGGCCTTCCCAATTGTTCAATTTTCAAAGTCGAATGGGCTCCAATAGCTCATCATGTCTTAACAACCAGTGAATCCTTTCCTTGGGCATCTATCTTGTCTTTAGAACTTAAAACAACAATTCAAGATTATCAGAAGGCACCTTTCTTGAGAAAGCCACATTTTTACCTGTCAGCCTTCATCCTTGATGTCTTTTGCTTTGAGTTTCAATATCCTAACTTGGGGTGGAATTGGACCCCTGAAGCTCCACCAATTCATATATATCATTCTGCATTGTGGGAAAGTAATTATGTGCCCCTGCTCTATGACATTTGTGACCATTTCATGGGCACTAGTTATTTTAAGATATTCAAACAGGAAGCTCCCACCTTTTCAGCTAATGTCAGGACTTTCATCAATACAATTGGTGATTGGTATGTTTATGAGTCCTTTTCATACATTAGAGTCTAGGGAAGTGACATTGTTCATCTACTGACAAGAATAGTGCCTGACAGGTTGGTCATTCAAGAAGTTTCCTATCAGACTATCACTGATGGTGTCTACAAGAAGCTCACTAGTCCCAAAAAGAGGGGTTGGCCTAAATTCTCTTTAAATATTGGGCCATTAGTTATCCCTAACTCAACTTGGGCTACAGTGCTTGGTGATCAATTGGCTCCTTTGAAGTTGGGTAAAGCCCCCAAAATAAAGCATCATCCTAAGAAGTTCCTTGATGCACATTTCAAGCAATATCATATGAAGATAGACTATATTCATGAAGAAATCCTAGATGACTCCATCTACCAAGGAGTGAATACTTTATCAGAAGTCTTGGAAAGGGCCAAGAGCTTAGATGAGCAACAATAGATTATGGCATATCAGAAAGAAATAAAAACTAAAGTCTACAAGAAAAGAGCAATGGAGATGAATCTGATAGAGCAAGTTAGAAGGGATAAAGAACAAAAGCAAATCCAGCAGGCTAATTCCCCTCTCATGCTTACTTATATAGATGGAAATAAAGGTAAAGCTCCCATGGAGAATCTTCCTCAATTGAAAACAACTAAGCCGGTTAAAGCTTTGTTGCACACCTCTCAGCATTTCCAGCAGGAGTTAGCACAGCTCACTTCGATGATTGATACTCAAATGAATGAACCTCCTAAGCTCACTATGGATGTTCAAGTGACTGCTGCAGCTTTGCAAAAAGTTGATGGTTTGAAAATGGATGAGATTAACCCAGCCAAGAGACAGAAAGTTCAGATTTCAAATCACTGGTCTCTATTGTTGATCTCATTGACAGTGATGTTGAAGATGAGCCACATCCTGCGGTTCAAGTGACTGAAGAAGTTACTGAAAAAATGACTAAAAGGGTCACTGAAGAAAGTATTGAAGAAGTGATTGATAACCCACAAGCAGTTACAGATTTGTTAGGTACTATTGAAATGGATCACTCTAATCCTGATCCACAAGTATTGGAAGTTACTACTGCCCTTGACATCACAACTTCATCATTTTTTTGTCATCCATTCAAGATCTCTCTGCTCTGCCTATAGGGGTGATTCCACCATTCTCCATTTGCCAACTGTTTCATACTCCGACTTACAGAGCCACCCCTTTTTCAGATAACTCTGTCCCTTTCTCCATTCCCTCATCTATTTTTGCAGAAGTCCAATCTTCCACTGTCACCCTAAAATTACCAATATCCACTTCATCATTATCCACTGAGAATGAGACATCCTCAACTCCTTCTACATTATCACCATCTCGTAATTATAATCAAGTTCCACTTTCTAAAGCTTTAACTTCAATCCCTTCTCCAACTCCTGTCCAATCAGTTCCTCAGACTGTCTCTACCCCTATGGCTATTCCTCAAGTTACCATGCCTATACCCAATCCCATGGCCACTCAAAATCCTTCATTGGTTTCAACAGAAAATGTAATCTCAATTACTTCTGAGATAATAACTAAATATGAAGATGATGTGGTAGTCCCTCTTGGACATTAATTTCTATAGTAAGGAAAACAAAGCAATGGTAAAGAGAGGTAAGGCGAGGAGCAGGGATCAAGGTGAATTGGAAGTATCTGTCCCTAATCAAATAGTATGGACTCAGCAAGCAAATGACCCCCAGACTGGATCAATTGAAATAGCCACAACCTTAGGAGCATTTGTTGGTGCAAACCTTGATTCAGTCCAGATGCTGAATAGGGAGATTGATCAGAAGAAGGAAGAATTGGAAAGGTTGGCAGAAGAATTGGTAAAGACCAAGGACGAACATGAAGTTTATGTTGCTGATCTCAGCAGACTGTGGGGAGATAGGTTAGAATATTTGGAGCGAAGCAATACCTCTTTGCAGGATGAAATTCGTAATGTACAAGATGAAAACTCTGTCAATACTCAGAAAATTGCTTTACAGCAAAAGCAATGTGAGGATGAAACTCTAAGTGCATCCTCTTCTACTTTCTTTAAGATGTCATCCCAGGAATTTAAGGATTTGTCCCTTCAAGTCAATGAAGAGTATCATAAGTTGCTGGAAAAGCTATTTTGTACTTTGGATGAGATTAGGGAGACTCATATCATTTTTAGTAAGATGTATAGAGCCCTTGAAGAGCAGAAAGTCGCAAAAGGCTAGAAGCTTCTAAGGAAAATGAAAACATTGGTGAGTGGCGGAGATATATCAAGGACACACCAGAAGGCTTCCCCATTCTTAGCAACTTTCAATTTAAGAAAATCAGAGGTGCATTGAACACTTGGCTTGAAATTAATGAGTCATTTGAGGATATTCTCAAGACAGCACAAGCTATGTGTAGTAGGCGATGGTATGCAGCAGATAATGTCATGGAAAGTCTCCAGTTTCCTGCCATGGAACTCATTGAAGATGCTTTCCGACCGAAGTTGAAGATTGAGGAAATTGAGTGCAAATGTGAAGAAGCCCAGTAGCAAATTCAGCTCCTTGAAGAAGTCAAGATTGATGATGTGGAGCGACTGATCAAGAAACCAGTCTCCCTGGAACATAAAATCCAAGTCTTTATCCGCATTTGGCATAAGTTAGAAAAGAATGAAATGGAAACATTCGAATGCAATGCCCAACTGGGGCTTGAGTCAGCTAATTATCCGATTGCGGATGAGTTGTTAGAGATTTGGGACAAATGGCAAGTTTTTATAGGCCATTAGTTTATCTTTGATTTTCTAATCCCGGTTTGTGGGAATTTACTGTTTGTATTATTATTTTGTAACTCTTATTTAAAGAGATGATCTCTCGTAGAGAGGGATGATGGAATTTGGAGACAAAATTTGCAGGAGGAGATGGAGACGCCCTGTTTTGATACAAGCTTGTAATTTCTTACAGACTGTCATTGAATACAGTAAAGCTATTTTCAGATCTACTTTTGTTAATTCAATCAAGTTTATTTGATGAATGTGATTTTTCTCCAAGTTACTTATCTAATACTGTTTTAATCCTTTGCAATCTATAAATACATTGATCTACAGTTTTGATTTCTCTCTACTTATGATATGTGTATCTTTAAATGTTTTAAAAGAGTTTATTCAATTAAAACTTTTATCGATTTCTGCAAATGGTTATTACCAGTGAATTATAATTGATTTTGGTTTTTCAATTAACATACCAGTTACAGGTCAGATCTTGAATGCATGCAACCCCTAATTCACTGTTGATTAATTTTCATTGGTTAACGGTAATTTGGGAAAATAAGTACTAATTCTTTTAACATTTTTGTTAAGTTGATGAAACACTTATTTATTTCATATCAAGTTGACTTGAACCTATCTCAAAAAACCCTTTTAGAATAGATCTAACTTAGCTTAGATTTCCTTTTAGATAGATTTTGAGTTCACAGACTTTTACACTTAGGTTTTCTTCATTTAAGAATAGATCCTTCAGATCAAAACTTACCAACTCTTAGAGTGCCAGCGGAGGCCAAATATCCGTGGGAGATTACTATACCAAACAGACTGGGGATAGAACTATCCTTGAGTAGGATCTTTTGAAGCCTTTCACTCTGGATTTTCCCCCTCTGTTGAGAGATTAGGAACTCATTCCAGCACTTTGCATACCCTGCACATCCGAGGCAGCCTCAACAAATGGTGCTAAAAGGAGGGCCAGTAGTAAACTATGCCTAAACAAAATACTCAGAAACCTCCTCCAGCAAGAATACATATTTTCACCCGTAGCCACATGCAGGCATCTACTTCTATTGAGAAACTGGTGCAGCATCCTAATACTATCCCTGCCACCCCTACAACTCACTGAGATCCAAGAACAGGAGATATCATCATTGTATCACCCACTAGGGGACCTATCTCACTTGAAAAGATACTCAAAAGGTCTAATGATAGTGCTTCTAGGTTACAGCAGAGGATTCCTGAGGAAAGAAATCAAGGATTAGCAGCAATTCATCAAGAAAACACTAATCCACAAGCAAACACTCAATAAAATCAAGACACTCAAAATTCAGCCAATCAGGATACCGAGCGAAATAACTCATCAGACCAACAACAGTTCCTTGGGTTTAATCTTGATTCATTATTTAGTGAAACAGAACAAGTCTCACACACTACTTTTTCAGGTGGACCACCACCCTCTCCTCCTTCATGATCATATTCCTCATCCGAAAGTGAACATTCCTCAAATTCTTCATCTAAAGAAGAAGAAGAAAAACCCATGGCAGGGGAAAACCATATTAGACCTTGGATTGACCAAGATGTTGTATTTATACTTGGGGATCAACATAGATTTCCTAAAAACCCTGAGAAATGGCTTCCTAAGTTTGATCCAGACAATAAGTCACCTGCATTAGATCACATCAAGACTTTTATGCAGGATATTAGAATTAGGAGTGTTATCCATGAAGATGTGGTTTGCAGACTATTCCCTTATACTTTTGAAGGCAAGGCATCCACATGGTATTTTTCCTTAGAAGCCAGATCTATAACTTCTTGGGATGAATTTGAAAAATTGTTTATACAGAAATTTGGGGATGATAAGACACCACAAGATTTAGTTTTGGAGTTATCTTCCATGAAAATGAAAGGTAAAGAAAGGGTCAAATATTACAATCAGATATTTTCTTACCTAAAGAATAGAATCCCTCCCATTGTTCTTCCTACTGAGCAACTTCAGGTTTCCTATTATGAAAAGGGTCTATCTGTACCTATTGCAATGTGGGTCAAAAGGGAACACAAAGACAACTTGTTTGAAGCTTATGTTGAAGCCATTCAAGTTGAAAAGGATATCTATTGCCTAAAAGACAATCTTGAGGCTCTAGATGATCAACCGTCTACATCTAGGAAGAAAACTAACATTGTTCCCAAGCCCACTACCCAAAACAAAGATCCCTTTGAAATGACTGAAATCAAGAAGTTCCTCCAGAAGATGTCAAATGAGATGGTTGATTTAAAAAAGAATAATAATTAGAACCAAAACAATAACATGGGTTTTGTGAGGCCACCTTTCAGAATACCTTATCAACCTCCTCAAAATCCACCACCTCCTAATCCTAATGAAGGATTGACTTGTGAAGAGATCTATTCTATTTTCAAATCTCTTGCCACTGAATCACAAAATGTCCCTGAATCTTCTGAAGATCAAGCAAACCAAGATTCACAGCTACCAGAAGGAGGAGATGAAGAAGAAGATCCACAGATTAATACTGTGAGCTATTTCTCTGAACTCCCAATGAATGAAGATGAAGAAGAACCTAAGACAGTGTTCAATGTTCAACACTCTTATAACACTAGATCAAGACCACAACCTACTCAGGAACCTTCATCTTCAACAGCACCTCCCAACAAAAGAAAAATTGTTCGTCAAAAGGATACAACGATTCTTGAAATGGAGTATAGTCTAGCTAAAGATTTGAAAAGAGTTAAAGCAAACATCTCTTTGTTTGAACTTCTGAAAATCCCTTCCATGAGGGAATCTCTACATAAAAGCATGATAATCAAAGAACTAAGAGAATCACAAAACAATAACTTAGACTCTTTCACCAAACCAGTAGATCAGAAATATGGAAGTAAGAGGACACCTCCTTTCTTGCTCACCTTTGAAATTTTAAACAGAAATGTACACAATTGTCTAATAGACTATGGTTGCTCTTCCAATGTAATGCCCCTGTCTATCTGCAGAAAAATTAATGCCACTCGGGAGACCTATCCTACTCAGATTGTCCAGCTTGATAGATCTAAAGTAAGAGTAGTGGGGAGATTGAGAAATGTGTTGTTGACTTTGTCTGTTGATCCTTGGATTCACCAGATGATTGATATGGTTGTAGTTGACATTCCTAAAGCCTATGGAATGTGGCTGAGCAGGAACTGGTCAAAAAAGCTTAAAGGATACTTTTCCACTGACTGGTCTCACCTATGGTTACCTTACAATGGACAACCAAACAAGATTAAGATCAGTAGGGAACCATTTATGAAGCAAACAATCACTAACCTAAATGATTCAAGTGAAGCTACTTGTTATTTTAGTTCACATATTGAGCATTTCACTTTTGATACCTTCTTTGGAGATTTGCCAGTTGATTCTTCACCAAATGAGAATGTGCAGAATGAATCATAGATTGCCAATATTACTACTGTGCTATTCTTAGGAACTATTGTACATAATGTTTATAATGTTAATACGAATTTTAGGATAGATCCTATTGCATGGACATTATTCTTTGATGGCTCCAGATCCAAGGATGGAGCTGGTGCAAGTTGTGTCCTTATTGATCCGAAAGGGACAAAAACCATGATTGCTTGCAGACTTGAATTTGATTGTACCAATAATGTTGCTGAATATGAGGCTCTGGTGCAGGGACTCAAAAAGGCTGTTGATATGGGTGCACAAGTGATAGAATGTTTTGGTGATTCTGAAATTATATTTAAATAGGTAAGAAATCAGATTCATTGTCTGTCGCCTCGTTTAACTAATTATCAAAAGATGGTTAGGGATCTCACAAGTTCTTTCTCTGCATTCAACATTAACTTAGTCCTTAGGTCACAGAGATTTGATGCTGACCTCTTAGCAAACATTGCATCTAGATTGATTCCACCAGAAGGATTGTCACCTGATACCTTTTCAATAGAACTAATGTATAGGTCTTCCATTCCTGACAATGTAACAAGCTAGAAAGTGTTTGATGATGATCAATAGATCCTATACTTTCTCTCAGCTCAAGATACCTTCCAAGATATGGCTATAGATGAAGTTGAGCATGAAAAATCCCTAGCTGATCCTTCCAACATTATCCCAACGTCGGTAATCAACCTAGAAAATTTTTATGACCTGCAAGACAAGTTTAAACACAGGACCAACTGTAAGACGCAAAGCTCTTCCCTGAACTATGAACCAGTCAATCTAGGCACTGAGCAGAATCCCCAATTAATTAACCTTGGAGTTAACTGTTTTGACGAAGAGAGAAAAGATTTCATCAGGTTGTGTAAAGAATACAAGGATGTCTTTTCCTGGGCCTATGGCGAATTAAAAATCTTTGATACTAGCATTATACATCATAACATACCTATGAATCCGGAAGTAAAACCCTATCAACAGAAACTAAGGAAGCTGCATCCTATTTTGGAACCCTCTATAAAGAAAGAACTGGAAAAATTACTGACAGCTAGAATCATTTTTCCCGTTAGACACACAGAATGGATAAAATACCTAGTACCCGTTTAGAAAAAGAATGGGGAAATCAGATTGTGTGTTGATTTCAAAACTTTGAACAGAACTTCCAAAAAGGATAACTACCCTATTCCTCCCATGGAGCAGATTCTGCAAAAAGTAGCAGGTTCATAAATGTTCTCTCTCCTAGATGGTTTTTCAGGATACAACCAAGTCATGGTTGCCCCTAATGACCAACTGAATATAGTCTTCAGAACCCCCTGGGGTACCTTCCCCTACAAGCGAATTCCCTTCGGACTGATAAATGCCAGAGCCATGTTTCAGAGAGCTATGAATATAAATTTCAGAGGTTTAATGCATAATTATGTCGTAGTATATTTCAATGACATCACTATCTATTTGAAGAAACGACATGAACATTTATCTACTTTGAAACAGGTTTTTGAATGCTGCAGAAGATACGGAATATCCCTAAACCCCAAGAATTCTATATTCGCAGTGACAGAAGGTAAGCTCCTAGGTTTCATTGTTTCCAAAGAAGGTATGATTATTGATCCCGAACGCGCTAATGCTATTTCAAAGATCGGTTTTCCTGTTTCATGCAAAGCCATGCAATCATTCCTTGGAAAGATCAATTTTGTAGGTAGGTTTATTCCCAATTTTGCACAGATTGTTAAGCCTTTGCAGCAATTAGTTAAGAAAGATGTACAGTTTAGTTGGTCACAGGAACAGAAAGATGCATTTGTTGAAATTCGCAAGGCCATTGCAGAAGCTCCTACTCTAATGTCCCTGGATTTTAACAAGGATTTCATTTTATATACTTTCGCTATTGATTTTTCTTATGCAACTGTTTTGACACAAAAGCATGACAGCGATACTGAGATTCCAATTTCCTTCATGAGCTCAACATTTAAGGGAGTAGAACTTAATTACTCACAAATTGATAAGTAGGCCTATGCAGTATACAAGTCTGTGAAACACTACAGGCCATACTTATTAAAATCTCGAACGAAGGTAATTGTGCCATATACAGCCATAAGGAACATGCTGGTCCAGAAAGAACTGGGCGAAAAGAGGGCCCATTGGATGACCGCTTTGCAGGAATACGATCTAGAAATTAGGCCCGCGAAAATTGTAAAAGGGAAAGGTTTATGACTACTTACCACTCAGTCAAATGACCCTATACAGCAACAGACTGAGTGGGAGAAGAAGGAAGATCTCCCTACAGGTTTTGTTAATGCAATAGATACTCCGACATCTGAATGGTATGACCATATCATGTTTTTTCTAAACCATGGGTTTTCTCCTGAACCCCTAGACTTCAAAAAATGCAGATATTTAATATTAAAGTATGCTCCTTATCAATTCATTAATGGAGTTCTATTTAGAAAGAATTATGATGGGGTCTTTCTTAGATGCTTGGAGAAAACTGAAACTGATGACATCCTTTTTCAATTTCATGTAGGACCTGTAGGAGGCCACTTTTCATGAGAAACCACAGCACACAAGATTCTCAAGGCTGGATATTATTGGCCTACCATGTTTAAGGATGCTTATGCCTATGTTAGGAGGTGTGAACCATGCCAGAAGTGCACAGGGAAGTTCAAAAAACCTGCCTTTCCTCTGTAGCCAGTGACAATTCAGTTTCCATTTCAGCAGTGGGGAATGGATTTTGTGGGACCAATTAACCCTACCTCCTCCCTTCAACATAAGTATATCCTTACAACAACAGACTACTTTACCAGATGGGTAGAGGCAGTCCCCCTTAGGCAATGTAACGCCAACCAAGTAATTTATTTCCTTGACAGCCAGATAGTTACAAGGTTTGGTGCTCCAAAGTATCTTGTTTTCAATAATGCATCTTACTTTTCCTCAATTGACTTGACACAGTATGCCCTTGAAAAAGGGATCAAATTAAAATTTTCTGCCAATTATTACCCACAAGGTAATGGGCTTGATAAATCCTCTAACAAAAATATGATAAACATTTTGAAGAAGACAGTAGCCTCTCATCACAAGGATTGGCACACACGGCTCTATAATGCTCTTTGGGAAGATCGAATCACCCCACAGGAAGCTATTGGAAATTCTCCCTATTGTCTTGTCTATGGCAACGAAGCCATCCTACCATCAAACCTTATCATCCCTTCATCACAGTTAGCCCAATCCATTCAGGAAGACGATTCCTCTCCTCTTCAGCAGAGAATTGACACTTTGCTTAAGTTGGAAGAAGACAAGGGAGTGGCTAGAAATAAATTATATCATCATCAACAAATGGTTAAGAGATGGTTTGATGAGAAATCCTCTTCTGACAGGGAATTTTCAGTAGGAGATTTGGTAGTGAGGTGGGATAAACAGCGTAAGGATAAAAATGAGTATACCAAATTCCAGCGGCTTTGGCTTGGACCTTTCATTATTACAAAAAAGATTGGTCCAAGTACAGTTCAGCTGAAGACACTAGAGGGGGTCATTGACACTTATCCAGTGAACGTCTCACTGCTTAAAAAGTATTTTGTCTAAATAGTCTAATGCACTTTGTACATAAGTTTGTTTTTTTTTGCATTTTCTTTGTTTTGGTTCTTTCTTTCTTTTATTTCCTTTTTGTTTTAATAAGCTCCACACATTTGGTATTGGTTGATGGTCAGCCTGTCTCAAAGATGATTCGAAATGAAGTCTTAAGATGCTTTGTCAATTTTGGCTTTTCTTCAACCTAGGTCGGAATTTGTTTTGCAAAGAATAGACAGTCATTAATTGCAGAACTTTGATTGATACCTTTTCACCATGGTCATTATCTAACACATGCTTTATTTGTTTAATTGAGGTTGTGGAAAGTGACTGGCTTTCTTGTCTTATGTTTCATTAGAGTAGTACAACATATCTCAATAACCTGGTCAACCTTTATCTGCTCTGGATCCTATCAAAGTCACCTTGAAAATGATATTTATCAATAATTGTGAATCACAGGATGGGGGGTCTTATTACAAACCATCCCATTAGGTTCATAGATGTGAGTGGAATGACATCTTCACACCAAGACACCAAACTTGGAAGATTACTTTCAGTTTACAGAAAGGTGGAAGATCCTATCACAGGTCGGTCCATTCATGATATGTAAAACATCAGTGAGTAATACCACTGTCATATGGTTACCAATCCATGGTGGTGTCCTGTAATCCACACACCAATAAAATAAATTTTTTCTATTTTATTTTTCTTTATAAGACAATGTTGTATATAAGGACAGGGGGGTCTTATCACAAGCCATCCCTGCCATGATCATGGGTTTGATTTTGGACTGAAATTATCATTATGTGGTCACCAAGCCATGGTAATTGCTTTCAGTGTCACAGCTAAAAGACAAGGAGTCTCAATACTAAGCTAGCTTGTTCAGATTCCAGATCAGGTTTGTGAATGGCATTGCCATAATCTGATCACCAAGTTAGGGAAGTGGTCTTATATCAACAAGTTCTTATGTACATATTTTTATTTTTGTCATCTATTTCAATAAAAAAAGGGAAAAGAAAGATAAAATAAAATATAAAAAAAGGAAAGGGGAAAAATGTGAATATTGCCAATGGAATTATTTATGTATAATGAGGCAATTAATAAGTCAAGGTGATTGATGCTTTGGATATCCAGAGTATTATGAAGCTTGCTCTCTAGTTCATCTAAAAGTTGTCTTCCTATGATTGCATAATGGCGAAAGGTTATTGTTGTTTCTTAAATCCCCTTATCAGGTTGGCATTATCTTTAATTTGATCATGGATGGGAGTATATCAATCTTATATTTAATTCTGTATATTGATTGAATGTCCTCTTATAAACATATTCTAAAAATTTCAGGTTGAAAATCAGTTGACTAGCATACTTTCTTTAACTAACGTTTTGATTTGCAGAGATAACTGGTTCTTCCCAGTCAATCACCATTTGTTGTAGGTACAACAGATCCCATGCTTTATTTGATGATGGGAGCCCCATTATTGTAAATATAAAGGGATTTAAGTAAGTTTTCAAAATTTGGGTTTTCTATGGTATCATACCCTTTGTTTGGTTTGTTTAATTATCATTATTTTTTCTTTGAAAATTTCTAAGTTTCTGGTTGTTTTCTTGATTTGTAGAAAGCCTTACATTCTTTCAAATATCATTATCTTACTGCAAATCTCGAAATCCCAAAATTTGCAATCCCGCAATTGCGGATTGCATGAATCATTTGTTATTTCTTTTGGAATTTCGTCAACCCAAAACCCGCAACCCGAAATTGCAGGTTGCGGAAAGACTGTCTAAATATTTTAGAAATCCCGATTCTGCAACCCGAAACCCAAAATTCTGGATTTCAGATTGCGGAAAGTCGTTATGCAAATAAGTCGGGTTGTGTGTTTCCGAAAACCGCAACCCGCAAATTGCGGATTGCGGGTTGCGGAAAAAGTTATTTTAATTTTAAAACATTGCTTTCGTTTCTGAAACCCGAAACCCGACATTTTAGTTTGCAGATTTCGGAAACACGTTTGTTTATTTTTACGCAATTTGTAAACCTGCAACCCGCAACCCAAAATTTTGGATTGCAGATTGCGGGAATTTTGAATAAAGTTTGAATTTAAAACTCATAAACCCAATCATGCATCCCGTAGGGGCTAATCCCAACTGTTTGTTTCTTTTAAACCTATGGTCCAGATTTGATCCGACCGAAAAACGATAAATATTGATTTTTCCTTATTTTTCATTATCACTTTTACTCTCGAAAATTCAATCTACTAGGTGGATTTTACTGTTGATTTCTTACCAGGGCCACCCTCACGATTTTTCAGTCATTTTCAGGTTGGTTTGCTGTCATTTTTGCATTTTCTATTTACAGTTTTCCTGTTTATGGTTTGGTTTTTATTTTGGTTTTATTTATTTATCCGAATTTTCAAGCTTTTCCAAAATATCTCGGAATACTCGGTCTAAGGCACTTCATAGAGATTTACTGACCAAAGACCCCAATTTTGGTATCTTGTATGTCCCCAAGTGGGTTGTGGCATTCTTTCTTCCTTGCTTCAGGGATTATGCTTGTGCCACTTGTCATCTTCTATGCTACTTGAGGTGTCATATCTTGTGGATGTTGTGCATACGTGGTTCACAACTTAGTGGGACTTTAACCCTTGTGGTAGCTTCACTTGTAGGTCTTGTGCACACACTGTAGCTTCAACTGTGGAATTTGCACATCTATAAACTTCAACCGCTACTCCCTTCTTGGAACTTGTGAACACTTGAAGATTCATCCTTTTGATTTAACGCACTTGTCTCAAATCATCCTTATCATGGCATGCATTCTTGATTTTATTGGTGTTCTATCATCGTGCACATAATGGAATTCTTTACTTCACACACTTACTTCAACCTTCGAGCATCAACTAAACTTCTGCACATCTTCTGATATACTTTAGATCTGTCTCTGTGTTTTTGTCTTAGAACATCTATGACTATTTTTGTGATGTATGTGATACTTCCATTCGATCCTCATGTACTTGCGCCTACTTATGTAATTATTCCTTTCTGTACTTGCACAAATGTCACAGATTCACAGCATCATTCTACGCACCATCAGCTATCACATTTCTTTCAATGTGCACATTCGGCTCCTCGTCTAGATCATGTTGTTCTTATTCCATAAACCCTTGATGCCCCGAATATAAATCAATATCTTCCACTTACAAGCTCTTCATCCTTGCTATCAAGCTTACTTCAATTCTCCAACTTGCTTCTAATTTATACATGTCCTGCATGGATTGTATGTTTCCAAGTTGGTTGTGGCATTCCTTCTTCCTTGCTTCACGGATTATGTTTGTGCCACTTGTCATCTTCTATGCTACTTGAGATGTCATCTCTTGTAGATCTTGCGCATACGTGGTCCACAACTTAGTGGGACTTTAAACCTTGTGGTACCTTCACTTGTGGGTCTTGCACACACAATGTAGCTTCAAGTGTGGAATTTGCACATATATAAACTTCAACTGCTATTCCCTTCTTAGAACTTGTGCATGCTTCAACAACTGAAAGCTTCTTCTGATTGATGGGACTTGCACACTTTCAAGACTGTTCAACCATAAGCTTGCTTCATGCTGCTTGCACACTCTCGAACCTTGTCCATTTAATGTTTGACTTGATTGCACACTCTAGAATCTTCTCTTGACTTGCTTTTGCACTTGTACCTTTGTTCAACCAATGCTTTGGCTTGCTAACTTGAAGGAGTATGACTTGGTGGACTGGTGTATGTGCATGTACCTCATGCATTTCTTATGTACTTCTTCAACCTCGATATGCATGATGTACCTTCCTTATGTACTTCTGAATATACTTCTTCATATTGGCATCCATATCTTATGTGTGCATATACCATGCCATAGGAATGTTGAATCTTCTTTGACATATTTTGTCATTCTCTTTGATACTAGTTGACATCAACAATACCCAAAGTTCAACAGACACATGCTTCCAAGAATCCAAGGAAAAAAAACTATAACTAGGAACCCAAAAACTCTAGGGTGTCAGGTACCATCGATCATGCACCCCTTACAACATGTTATCACTCCAGGAGTCTTTCTAGGTTGCAATCGAAAGAGCCTGGTAACTTAACCAAAATCTCAATAATATAAAAAGGTGGATCAAGTTGGATGACTCAATCAATCCTCATTCACTCAAAACATATCTAAATGTGCTCAAATGGACAAGGCTTTCAACCAGTAATGCTCAGAGGGTTTGTAAATAAATGAATGTGTGGAGAAGTAACTGTCATACCAACAGAATCATACATAAAGGTATATATGGATGGCAGATTACAATAATTATAGAATACTTGCAGATTTAATCTTATGAATACAATGATAAGATGACAGTCATCAGGCGTAAATAAACATAATAGCATGAATATAGTATTCAAATGCAAGTACAGAATAGATAGAAGATGGAAATCTGAACAACTAATGGCGAAAGAAGCTTGTTTTACTGATATAACATAAGAAGTCTGAGCTTACAACATGTGAAAAAGTCTCCAAAATCGAACCCTTCCTTGCTCTAGAGTTCTAGGCTTTATAGCCTTTACAGCATCTTTCCAGAACCTAAGAAGCTGGATCGAATTTACTAAAGATAGGAGCTCAAAACCGTTTTCAATAAACCAGGGAAAAATCTTTTTTAATTTGGCCAAACTGCTGAAAAATGGGGCTCAGAGATGGATTCAGTTATCTGAATCTGTGACACCTGTGTATAAACCGAAATAGGTTATTGTAGATTGGTTTTTTTGAGCAAAAACCTCTCTCAGTTTCTTGAGATTCGTTTTCATTTGCCCGAGATCTGTATTTCAAAAACATGTGTCAAACAAGCAGATTTTGAGATCCGAAAATTGGGGCTCAGAGATGGATTCGATTCTCTGAATCTGTGACACCTGTGTATAAACCGAGAAAGGTTATTGTATATTGGTTTGTTTTGAGCAAAAACCTCTCTCGGTTTCTTGAGATTTGTTTTCATTTTCCCAAGATATGTATTTCAAAAACATGTGTCAAACAGGAAGATTCTGAGATCCGAAAATTGGGGTTCAGAGATGGATTCGATTCTCTCAATATGCAACACCTGTAGGAAAACGGAGAGAGGTTATTTTTCTCTAACGTGTTAAAAACAAAAAACTCCGAGCGTTTTGCAAAATGATTCTCCAGTCACTCAGAATCATCATTTGAAAATGATGACGTTTTACAATAAAAACGCCAATTTTGCAGTAAATCTTCTCCCCTCCATCTTGACAGTCTTGAAGTCTTCGATAGCTGCAGCAATCTTTGACACACTCAAAAACCTTCAAGACGATGATAAGACATTTAAAATATTCCTTTGGCAACTGGACAGTATCTTGACCAAAAAATAGAAAATCCATTTGATTTTTTTCCCTTCTCTGCCACCTCATAGCTGAAACAAAAAGATGATACATATGCCTTTAATTATTATCTTTTAATAAAAACCATCATCTTTCCATTTGGAAGCAAAAACCGTGATTTGGGCCAAAATAATGCCTCTCTGCCCTGTTTTGCACTTTCGGTGGCTAAAGAGCCAAAATTCGAACCTGTAAGCCACCGAAAGCTCTGCTTTCGGTGGCTAAGAACAGTTGTGAAAGCCTGCCTAAGCCACCGAAAGCTCTGTTTTGAAACTAATCTTCAAAATGGCAAAAATGTATTTTGTCTCAGCTTTCTTGATGACAAGTGAAGTTCTTTTGCTCCTGTTCATCGACAGAATGATCTTGAAGTAATCTTCTGCTAATCTAATCCTCTCCCTATTTCTTACAAAACTGAACCCTTGATTAGACATCTTAACCGTTTGAAACCGACTTACTTTCGGTAGCTGGAATGAATTTGCATTTGAACACGAGCGTTGCCGAAAAAGTGGTGAAAATGCCTCTCCTTTCGGTAACTTTGAGTAATTTTGCCTTTACGCTGAAAGCTGGGTTTTCGATAGCTAATGAACAACTACCATCTCCGCCTAAGCTACCGTAACCCGAAAATTCTTTTTGGAGAAAAAGTAACATCAAATGTTATTTCAAAATTTATTACATACTTCAAACTCTTGAAAAAGAACCTCAAATATATATGAAAATGAAAATTTGAAAGACTTCCTATCACCTAGAAAAAACAATTAATCTATGTTTATTTGAGGAGATAACGCAACACATACTTAATAATTTCAACTTAGGTACAAAAACAAAAACAAAAAAATAATAAACAAATTGTGTTTTTCAAATCTACATAGGTGGGCGAGTCTCTTTCTCCATCTGCCCGTGCTTTTGTACATATGCTTCTTCATATCACCATATGCCTCTTTTAATAATAGTGCCTTTGCAAACACAAGCTTGATCTGTATCGTACTGGTGCCTTTTCACTACACTTCTACTATACTTTTCCAGCTGCTTTTAACCATGTTTCAACCCATAAACCATAAAGATGCACATATCCTTATTCATAAAAATAACTTCATTTAAATACTACCCCTTTCAAAACCTACGTGTATCTCTCTTTTAATGTAAATTTTTTTTGGTTCACTGAACTTAAAAGGCATAGGAAATAAAACAAATGAGTAATCATTTCCTTTTAAAATCAGTTTCACCTTTTTTTCAAGCGAATCGATCTTCCATGCATTGTTCGTATTTTCCTCACAATGCAGGCTCACCTCTTACGCAGATGGATAGGCTACAACCTTCTTCAAGTTGGGCGATTCTACTAATAGAGGCAGTCCATAAATAGAGATTTACTTCTCCAAGATAGCGATATGTGCATGTAGAGCTTGAACACTGGCATCTCAACAATTATAGCTCCTTCCATACCGTGGATGCACCAAAATTCTTCATAACAACAATTTCTCTTCAAGCGGATCTGCCCCATTCAAACCTTAACCAGCCAAACCGTGGCTCTGATTTGATAGATCACGAAACAACAATAACGACGGGCGTTTAAGCTCTTATACAGCAGATACTGGACGAACACAACAGCACCAGCAATAAAAAAACACATATCTAGTATACATGTACTTCAACATATAGATACAAGCATCTCTACCACCAGAGATAGAGATCAGCTCACAGATTGATGTTGTAAGCCTCCACTAAAACCATTTTTGTCCTCTTCGTTCCCCAACGCTCTTATGCAGCGGCTACTGGACGAACACAACACCACCAGCAATAAAAAAACACATATCTATTATACAAGTACTTCAACATACAGATACAAGAATCTCTACCACCAGAGATAGAGATCAGCTCACAGATTGATGTTGTAAGCCTCCACTAAAACCATTTTTGTCCTCTGCGTCCTCCAACTTTGGTCTCTTTCACAACAGTTGCAATCTGTAAATTATTCAACAAATAAAAAAATCAAAAAACATATAACCCAATTTGCATCATCCAACTACAGCAGTAATAACCAAAGGATGCTTCAGATTGGATAGATATGTGAGATCGAAATTCATGATGAACATATCTACACTTTAACCAAATCTGCAATGCAGGTTCAAATGTCCAAGCAATAGATCTTCCATCTTTTATACTTTGCACACGCACATGCGGGAGTCTCATCTACACACACTCTAGTTACAAGCAAAAATGTGCCAAAGACAATAAAATACAAATAAGAGCAAACAATAATAACAACACCATATTTATCTCGAAAACCATAGGAAAAAATTAATAATAGATTTATTATTGGTCCTTGGTAAAACTAGGCCAAGGCCACCAAGAGCATGTCTCCTGCTCATATTGGCCCCATATAACGGAGGAATCAAACCCTATAAATAAGGTTCTTTACATGCAAATACAACTAGCAAGACACCACTAGCTACCAAAACAATGTGCCCAAAACCACTTACATCCTTGCTCATTCTCGAGCCAAAGTTAACCCTAACACCAAATCAATTTAAAAAATAAACATTTTACTACAATCAATCATATTGTCATCAATCAGCTCTTCAAATTGCAACTGAAAGCATCCATTTCTCCCTGTATTTCCCAATATGTTTCCTTTATATGTTATGTGGAAGTTGTGGCTAGCCCCTAATAAGATGATATTTAATAAGATATGTTCGTTGCTAATTTGGTTGTAATTTAATATTTTAGCACGGTGTGGGTCCCCAAACACAGGATTTTAAACGAGACTGGAATCGATATGTTGACTCCTTGGGTTAACTTTGATGGAGCTTTCCAAGGACGACCTGGGCGTTGCCTATTGGGAGCTGTTTTATATATTTCTAAGTATCATATTTTCAAGATAAAGTTTGGAGCAGGACTAGAGACTAACAATAGAGTGGAATTTTATGTTTTATGGATTTTTCTCGACTCCAAGTTGGTAGTAGACTGGTGTAATGATCGATTTAATATCTCTAATCTTGCTCTGTCTGGATTAAATTGCGGTTGTTAAACCAATATTCCAGTCAGTTTCCTTTGTGCACATTTACGAAGAATTCAATAATGGAGCAAATGCATTGTCAAAACAAACTATCGAGCTCTTTGAAGGATGTTTACAGGTACAAGAGCACAAAGAAAATGCTCTTCCACCTGCAGAGTCCCACTTCCTATTTTCAGTCTATCATTATGTTAAGGGGTTGTTTGGATAAATGTAATTAATGTACTGAAAGACTATCATTATGCTAAGGGGTTGTTTGGATAATGTAATTAATGTACTGAAAGACTTATGGGATGTTTTGAAAGAAATGAATTTGAAAGAATGTTTTTGGGGTTTACTTTTTAGCTTGCTTGACATAGAAATGAATGTGAATAACAATCTGACTAGTATGAGGGTGATTGGATATGTATATTTTGATTTTTTTTTAATGTTAAATTAATTGTTATATAAATAAATAATATGCTTATTGTTTAATTATTTCTTAAAATGATTTCTATGATGTTTTATTTTTATTTCATACACAATATTCAATGTTCAATTTTGAGATAGATAAATGATCATCAAATATACATTAAATGTGAATCCAATCTCAATATGAGTGGGTTTATTTTACTTTTAATTCAAGAATAAGCACTTATTTGATTGGTGCTAGGTTCGTATATTTGTGTTGAAAAGGTACATTTTTATAGTTTGGGGAAGTGTTCGTCTTTCCCATAAAAATAAACAAATAAAAAATAATAATGCATGAATCAGTATATTGTAGCCTAGTGTGGGGCGGAAGTGTCGCTTGTCCCATAAAAATTAAATAAATAAAAATAAAAAATAAGAATGAATGCATCAGTGTGATGTAACATAGTGGTGAGAGGATGTGTCTTGTAATTTATTGGTGAAAAGTTTGCAGATTTGGTCAATCTCACACTTTGTAAAATCAAAATTAAAAAAATCTATAACTAATCAAATTTAATGTAATTAAATAAATATAAAATAAAAATTATTATATATAAATAACATAATTATATTATTTATTTACGTGAAAACAAACTCTTAAATAATGATTTCAAGTCTTACTCGATACTCTTTGAATCCTTTATATTATCTCCAGAATACCCAGTATGAAATAATTTATATCCACCAAAATATAATTCCATTCTTGAAAATGAGATATGCTGAGATCTTTCCTGGGGGCAAGAATTCTGTGACGTAATATGTTCTGCCGTTGCCGAGAATATCAAATTGGACCCCCCCAAAAAAATGAAGATTAGCACGAGTCTATTTGAATATCGCCTCTCTCTGCACAAGAAGTCAAAGCCAGCGGTATGCAAGAAAATCCAAGAAACTATGAAAATAAATCTCTCTTTCTTTACAGAAAAGAGACCTCTTCTGTACTCGGATCTGGAGCGGGCCCATCTAAAAGTGGGCTATGACAAAAAGGAAGTCACAAGGTTTTTTATTTTTTCTGTTAATTTTTTTAGAATTTGTTGATCTGTTGTGCTATTTAAAATTTGAATGTTTATGTTATTTAAAATGTGAATGTTTATGAATAGGGCAATCTATTTATTCTATATTTTGGTTTTTATGGTAGATTTTGGTGAGAATTTGGTAATTTTTCTTTTGGTAAAATTTAAATTTAGAAATGTTTAAATTGTGTTTTTAAACTTATAAATAGATTCAACGCTAATTTTTATAACTGATATATATGATTTTAAGATTCTTTTAAAGATTTCTAACTAAACTTGGAACAAAATAAAACAAAAAATATACCTAAAAAAATAAAATATTTAAACTATACCTTTACAAACACATAAATAAATTATATATCATCAAAACTTATAACATTCATAAAAATTTAAACACTATTATTTGAGATTTTAAGAAATCTTTTATAAAAATCACGCCAAGAAACACCGTAAGAAAAGTTGAAATCGTCAAACGCTTAGGCTATGAGCAATGACAAAAATATATCTGGAGGGGGCCATCTAAAAGTCGCGATGATCAAAGAGTTCTCGTGGAAATTGAAGTTTTTAATAAGACATACAAATTTGGAGTGGGCCCATCTAAGAGTTGTTCGTTGAAATTGAAGTCTCATTTCTGGTAACATAGTTTTCGAGCAGTCATTTACATCCTTTCCTATTGATTTAGCGCTTTGCTCCTTTTCATCAATGCACATTACATCAAATTGCACATGTACAATCATAATTTCAATTATATCAAGAAAACACTTTTTACAGAGATCGTCCCAGACTCCCAGTGGATAACATTATACCTTAGCTTCATATTCACTAGGAAAAGGAAGAAACCGTGGAGCAAACATTCACAGCTTTTTCTCGGCAGCTGCTGCGACGCGCCTAGAGAAAATAACTGATGACTTTCCCGATGTTCCTGCCTTAATGTAACTCTTGCAAGCACATGAATCCATTATATGTGCTAGGTGGTTGAAATCGTATATTTATCTTATTAATTTATTAAAAACAATTAAATAAAAATAAGTAAGATTTATTTTATATTATTAATAAATTGGATTTAATCATTCTAAATAAAAATTATTGTATTCATTATTCTCTATCTTTGTATTTTATTTTTTTAATTTTATTATCACAATTTATTAATATCTTCATTTCGGATATGCATGATAACTATGAGCCTACATAATAAAAAACCATTTTAACTAAGTTTAACTTATTGTGAGCATATAGAAGTAAATTTAGTATTCACACTTTATTTCATTATCACTGAGTGTATCTTCATTTCATGGATTTTGTTTCACTTCCAATCAATAGTTCATATAGGTACCCTAGCTTCAAGGGTCGCTAGAACAATTTCATTCACATGAACACATATAGGAGTTCTTCATTATGCACTAGATATATGAGGTAAGGAAGGAAAATCATGTGTTTGGTATTTAAGGCCATGACATTATGGAAACTCACCAGGAGATTGTAGCACTTTATTCACTTCATGGTCAATATTGGAAGTTTAAAGGACATGTTCATGGTTGGTATGATAAACATGGGAGCCTCATCACCCCAATATTGAAAAAAATGCATCTCTTTAATATCACCATCTTATATGTAGCATCTTGCAAAATTTCAATGTCTTCTTCATTTAAAACATCATTTGTTGATGTCCAAGATTGGTTGAAGATTGACTTGATAATTTTTACATCATTTGAATTCTGGTATAATGTATTTCACTATGAAACTTAAATCAACCTATTTCATATTAAATATATTCAAATTAAATGAATCTAATTATTTTATAATATAAAAATTATCAAAGTTACTTCGTAAGTAGAAAAATATTATTTTACAATTATGAATATTGTATTTATTTTAATTTTGATGAGGTGATAACATTTGATTATACTATTTTTAACTCTTATACATTTTAAAATGAAAAATAAAATAAAATGATTTTGGGCTTTATGAATTGAAGGCTACAAAGTCTTGATTGGTTATGTGGTTCAACACTTAGATTAGCATAGTTTCCATAAACAAAATACCCATAATGGATTTCATATAATGTACTATTAGGTTAAACCATTTACATTTAAAATATCCATTATTGATATTGCTTTTGTATAATGAAGTGGCTAAATGCAAGCCTAGTTCATGAATGTAGGATGGCTAAAAGCAGTCTTAGTTGAGGAATGTAGGCTTGATTCAAACTATTTTTTAGCTTAGTGTTAGAATGGGTGGGTTATTATTGAGTGTGATAATAAATGCTTCTAGGAATCTAGTTCTTGTTCTTCATGTATCTCTATACATTGATCAATAAGGTATTTTTGAAGTGGTGCATGACTTGATAAGACATTTTTGGAGTGATGATTAAACCTTTATGATTTTCAAATTCTACTTTACTTATTAAGAATAAGAATGAGTTTTGGTTCTTCATGTATCTCCTACTTATTAAGAATTAGTTTTGGTTGTTGATATAACTCTAAAACATTTTTAAGGAATAATTAAACTTTAATAATTTTTTTTAATTTTAGTTTAATTATCACTTATGTATGTTATTTGTTCATGTATGTACACCACTATAATTTTATACATTTTTCATATTTACAAAGTAGTCAAACCTAACTCATATATTCTACATGGAATACGACTTTTGTTAAATGATCCTTCTCAAACTACATGGAATACTACATGGAATACGACTTTTGTTAAATTATCCTTCTCAAACTACATGGAATACGACTTTTGTTAAATGATCCTTCTCAAACTACATGGAATACTACATGGAATACGACTTTTGTTAAATTATCCTTCTCAAACTACATGGAATACGAATTTTTATTAAATTTTTTATGTGGGCCCGGGACGATCAATATTCGAGCAAGTTTGCTTACCTGCTTGATCTCTGAGACGTGTTTCATAGAACGCTTTCAAAGGTACGCTTTTGCATTTTTATTCTGCCGGTCGGTGGGAGATAATTGATAGAGGATAAAGTGCTTGTAGTTTGCACACTATTTAATGCAATAGTTATATATATTGGCCGTTGAATTTACACTTGAAATTCAACGGCCAACATGCCTACTACCACCCTATTAAAGGACATGCGGCAAGCTAAATAATATTCACCACTTCAGGAGGGCCCTTCTCAAACTAGACTTTTATTAATTTGTTTTATAGGCATGGAGAGGGCCACTTCAGTAGGTCCCTTCTCAAACTAGACTTTTATTAATTTGTTTTATAGGCATGGAGAGGCCCCTCCTCAAACTACACTGACGGATGAAAACGACAATTGACTTCTCCACGGAGCGCATAAGAATGCAAGGCCTCGTTTGTTTAAAAGGGGAAGAGGTTCGTGTTGCCTTCATGTCTGGAATTTGCCTGGAAGAATTCGGGAGTGCGGAGCCTTGCTTCTGTCTGGAAGAGGTGGGTATTGCGCTTGTGTCTCGAATTTGAAACAGAGGTGGGTAGCGTTGCGTTTGCAAGAGGTTGGTATTGCGCTTGTGTCTCGAATTGTTTCAAGGAAGAGGTGGGTAGCGCGGAAGCCTTGCTTGTGTCTGGAAGAGCTGGGAAGCTCGGAGGCCTGCTGTGTATCAGGTTGTAAAACCAGTGGGATTATAAGAGAGAAGGACAACTTGGACAACTTCCTTGTATTTGCAAATCTATTGCAATGGCCTCACCTCTGGAAAAAAACGACGGTATGCCGCCGATCAGATTCATCGTCGGCGGAATTGTCTGCTAAGGCCTCCTCCTCGCCCTCTTTGCCGTTCAAGGCGGCCACTGCCGACGTTTCCGTCAGTGTAGAGCCTGGTAAAGGAAAGCTGAAGAGCACTGAACCGACAACTCCTGCATTTGCCGAACATTCCATAGGTGCAGCTAAAGGTAAGGATGTATACCCACTAATTTCATCGTTAAAGTTTGGTTGCCGGCTGCCGCGTTTACTGGTTCTTTGTGGCATGCATCCGTTAGTTAATTTACCTTTATGGCCACTTCAATTGTTGAAAGATCTTTATGGGAATATCATGTGAACAGAGTATTTTTATTTTTATGAAATCATTATAAATTTCAGACTTCCTCTAGAACAATTTAGATCAGTATGATATAGATATTTTCATATTTTTCTTTTATATATATATATATATATTATAAAAATAAAAAATATAATTTTCAGCTGTTCTGAACACAGTCGGGATGTAGTTTTAGATCTGTCCGAGGTTAATATTTGCTGTTTGTTTTGGAGATGTTTAAAAAATTTGATAGCTCTCACTTGGATTTTGAAGGATTTTTTCTTCCAAAAATTCATTTATTCCGGCTTACATCGTAGATTGTTTGGACTACGTAGTTTATTTTGTTTTTAACCCACCGCCAGCGTATCACGGGCTTTGTTCACGATGGTAACATATATACGCCTCGTCATGCCTTCTGGAAGGGATAGCCAGTGAGCAGAAAGGAATATCCCAGGGCTCTCTTCATCATGGTTATGGCACATGCGGACTCGAAGAGTGTGAGGTCTCATCGTTTTCCAGCAGTATGCCAAATAGAAGAGAAGGGATGGGATCCATTTAACCCTGTAGTAACTTTTATTTTTAGGTTTTTAGAATTCCTAAATATATTTAGTCGATTTGGAATTTTGATCATATTTTTATGATTTGAAAACATTAATGTTTTATCACATTCTTACCAAATTGATTCAGAGGTAAGTAGTGTGATCAGGTCTCCTAGTTCCTATTGTAATGACTCTTGCTCTCTTCAAATGGAGGATGTTCCCCAGCTAATTAGAGCTTTTGTACTAAGAAATACGCGAGCTGCATCCTGTATGGACCATTGAATAGAACGCTACTAGGCCGGCCGGTTAAGAGTACGGATTCGTTGTGAGAATTTAGATATATAAAGATGATTTGGAGTTTTGATCATCTATTTAAAATTATCCAAACACATTGTTTTATCATATTCTTATGCAATTTATCCACTACTCCGACGTGGTAAGGAAAAAGGGATTCAAACCCACACATGCACATGTAATGCATGGTGGATGGTGGAGCTGGGCAGGTTGAAACTTTGAATCTATTAACCGTTTGCGGAACAACAATTCCCTCGCCGACCACATGAGCATCCACGCAACTCCACATAATGTAATGTGTGTTTTGTTTCAAATCACAATCATAATGACCTCTATTGGGTGACAAAGTATGGGATTTGGGATTCAATGTATTTCCGCCGTAGTGGTTAGGTAGGATATATCTTAGAGTTAGGCTTGATATGAAGGGACCGTGAACAAAATGGATTGTGGAAGTTGTCACAGATCACAGAAAAAATAAAAAAATAGAAGAGAAACCCTATGCAAACCATTAAAAATCAGATCCATATAAAAAAATCCTACTGTGTACGCAAGCACATATTTAAAAAAAAACTATTCATAGCTTATATTGGAGCGTCACTACTACAAGATCGGCATGTTTAAGACAATTTTCGGCATGTTTAAGACAATTTTTTTATTTTATTCATATTTCTTACAGAATATCTAAAGAACGTTTAAGACGTTTTTAAAGACAAAATTAACATTTTATTTTAAATATCTAATTTATATTGCTTTTAATTTTGGAGTTACTATTTTTTTCACCTCCGAACTGAGGAAAATTGATTTTTAAGAAAGAGAAAGAGAATCGTAGTTTTGCATGATGATTTTTCCATAGCTCGCCCTCATTTGTTCTCAGAGTTCTGAGTGTGTCCTGTTATTAGCGGCGTCTGATCAAAGAGTGACTAGAGCAAGGATGCCATGGATGTTGAAGAGTGATAGTCTGCTACTGAAGACTCATACAAAGGCGGCTTGAACCTACTACCCTCAAGGTTGGTTTTATTTTTTTGCTTTTCATCATTATTCTTAAGCCTTAGTCCAAGTTTAGATATTCGCATCATCGATCTAATTTTCCTTTCTGCATTGCGCATGAAGCTTTAGAAACTTGTGCTCAGAGCCTTTAGAAATTTACGAGGAAAGAAGTTGTTTGTTAAAAAACCTTAACGGGTTGACAAAGCGAATCCCCTTGCAAGAATCCAGTGTTTTCATAGTCATATTTATAGGTATGGATGTTAACGAAAAGATCCATAGATAGAGAAGTTGTAGTATTAACATAGTTTTGGATTTTTTTTTCATCTGTGGGATTAGTGGACTTTTGGGGATAAATGATAAAGCATCGAGAATTGAAGGAGATAGCCATAGGGTATCTGGACAAATTCGCTCTTGGAGTTCTCCCAATCTAATTCGTGGGAAAGTATTTATTATTGATCACCCTATGAGCATATATAGGGCTGTATTCTACAATCGCTTCATCCCCAAATTGAGTACATGCAAAGTTGCAAAGAAGTTCCCTCGCCTTAGCAGCATCGACCTCGATCTGTCGATCGACTCATAACCGAGTAACCCTGAAAACGGAGATCCGTGGGTTGATGGGTCACACAATGGGTGCAAGCAGCCAACCAGTTGAATCTTGTACCGTATCTCCTTGCTGGGAAATGGTGGCAGTTGATATGTTGTAGTCGCGCTGTTACTGCCGGTGGGATGGTATAATATTAGATTCTTGGGACTAATACATTAACTAGTCGTGATCATCTTGGGATTCACAATGCCGGTGGCCAATGCTTAATCTCACAGTTTTGGATCCCTTTGATAGCTTATGTGTATGGTTCAGGAACATCGATGATAAGGTTGTTTAACAGTAGTCTATAATCCCAATGTTGCTGATTATATGAGAGTTGACTGTGTTCATCCACGCGATTTTTATTGATTTCTATAAAATTGTCAATTTTTTAAGGAAATTTGAGCAGTACCGAGATGATATGGATGATCTTTAATTGATTGATTCTGCCATGGTTATATAAACTTGTCTTAAGAAATTAATGCTCTAGTGATTCTCTTTTGTCTGTGTTTCAGTAAGGGCATTCCTTCTAAATCGAGTTGAAGTATAACATAACCATGATGATATATCAAGAGAGGTTGTGCATCAATTGGTGTTCAAAGCAGCATTGTTATCACAGGTTATGAGAAACAAGTTGACTAGTGTGATCTGTATGCATGGTATTATTTTGCTACAATGCAAAGTTAATATAGAGATGCTAGTATTATACAAATTTTATTGATTTAGAGACTTATTCTTTTCTCAGGAAGCCTAAGTATTATGTAGATATGTGATATGTCTTATAGATTGTAGCATAGTATCATAATTCAACTATATTGGGAGTTATTGTACTGAAATTATATACAATGAAAATTGGTTGCAGTCTCATGAAAATTATATACAATGAAAATTGGTATTTTGAATGAGACTGCAACCAATTTTCACTGTATATAATTTCAGTATAATAACTCCCAATACAATTGAATTATGTTACTATGCTCCAATCTATAAGACATATCACATATCTACATGATACTCAGGCTTCCTGAGAAAAGAATAAGTCTCTAAATCAATAAAATTTGTATACACATATGATATTAGCATCTCTATATTAACTTTGCATTGTAGCAACATAATACCATGCATACAGATCACACTAGTCAACTTGTTTTTCATAACCTGTGATAAGAATGCTGCTTTGAACACCAATTGATGCACAACCTCTCTTGATATATCATCATGGTTTTGTTATACTTCAACTCGATTTAGAAGGAATGCCGTGACTGAAACACAACAAAAGAGAATCACTAGAGCATTAATTTCTTAAGACAAGTTTATATAACCATGGCAGAATCAATCAATTAAAGATCATCCATATCATCTCGTTACTGCTCAAATTTCCTTAAAAAATTGACAATTTTATAGAAATCAATAAAAATCGCGTGGATGAACACAGTCAACTCTCATATAATCAGCAACATTGGGATTATAAACTACTGTTAAACAACCTTATCATCGATGTTCCTGAACCATACACATAAGCTATCAAAGGGATCCAAAACTGTGAGATTAAGCATTGGCCACCGGCAGTGTGAATCCCAAGATGATCACGACTAGTTAATGTATTAGTCCCAAGAATCTAATAGTATACCATCCCACCGGCAGTAACAGCGCGACTACAACATATCAACTGCCACCATTTCCCAGCAAGGAGATACGGTACAAGATTCAACTGGTTGGCTGCTTGCACCCATTGTGTGACCCATCAACCCACGGATCTCCGATTTCAGGGTTACTCGGTTATGAGTCGATCGACAGATCGAGGTCGATGCTGCTAAGGCGAGGGAACTTCTTTGCAACTTTGCATGTACTCAATTTGGGGATGTAGCGATTGTAGAATACAGCCCTATATATGCTCATAGGGTGATCAATAATAAATACTTACCCACGAATTAGATTGGGAGAACTCCAAGAGCGAATTTGTACAGATACCCTATGGCTATCTCCTCCAATTCTCGATGCTTTATCATTTATCCCCAAAAGTCCACTAATCCCACAGATGAAAAAAAAATCCAAAACTATGTTAATACTACAACTTCTCTATCTATGGATCTTTTCGTTAACATCCATACCTATAAATATGTTCGCTTTCTCAATCCCTTGGAGTTTTTTTAGCAAACAACTTCTTTCCTCGTAAATTTCTAAAGGCTCTGAGCACAAGTTCTAAAGCTTCATGCGCAATGCAGAAAGGAAAATTAGATCGATGATGTGAATATATCTAAACTTGGACTAAGGCTTAAGAATAATGATGAAAAGCAAAAAAATAAAACCAACCTTGAGGGTAGTAGGTTCAAGCCGCCTTTGTATTAGTCTTCAGTAGCAGACTATCACTCTTCAACATCCATGGCATCCTTGCTCTAGTCACTCTTTGATCAGACGCCGCTAATAACAGGACACACTCAGAACTCTGAGAACAAATGAGGGCGAGCTATGGAAAAATCATCATGCAAAACTACGATTCTCTTTCTCTTTCTTAAAAATCAATTTTCCTCAGTTCGAAGGTGAAAAAAATAGTAACTCCAAAATTAAAAGCAATATAAATTAGATATTTAAAATAAAATGTTAATTTTGTCTTTAAAAACATCTTAAACATTCTTTAGATATTCTATAAGAAATATGAATAAAATTTAAGACAAAATGTTATTTTTGTCTTAAAAAAATGTCTTAAACATGCCGATCTTGTAGTAGTGCGTAGATGGAATAAACAAATGAAAACTAAGTTCTTAATTTAATAGAAGGTAGGGGCGCCGACTATCAAAAGAGGCAGGAAGCATGCATCAATCTTGTTCTGTTGCATCTCCGCGGTTTACACCAAGAACTCGGCCATCTGCTGGACATATTCAATTACAAGCATCATTTATATTTGATTTGGGTGGAAAGAATAGCAGTGTGATACCAACCAAAAAATAGGTAAGGTGGCTTGCCCAACAACCTGGTCCTCTGTAATTTTGACTCTTTATAACACTCTTGTCCATGGGAGGAACAAATTAAAAATCCACAGATTAACAATGATTCATGAATTAGCAAAATAATATATCAGGCTGCGCAGCTGCTTTCAGTGATCAATTAATTGACCTTCACCGTTTACAATGCTCCGCTAATGAATACCATCTAGTATTCACTCTTCCCGCCTACTCCTCTTTCGCTCTACCATGTAGTTACACTATATAACTATGGCTGCAGCATCATTTAATTGTTGTATAGAATTTAATTAAACGGGTGTGAAGGTGGCACAGT
The DNA here is from genome assembly GCA_027924585.1 of Larix kaempferi. Taxonomy (NCBI): domain Eukaryota; kingdom Viridiplantae; phylum Streptophyta; class Pinopsida; order Pinales; family Pinaceae; genus Larix; species Larix kaempferi. Next base: position 1,496,555 of record BSBM01000967.1, read on the forward strand.
GGCCTCTTAAAATATAATGCACCACCTGCCACCTCAACCCAGGGTTCGAGGGCTGGTCCCATCCAAGTTCCATCTATATATATCATAAAATATACATTATATATATCATAGAATATACACTAAGGACCAGACATTAAAAATTATGACGGGTAAGCAATGCGGTTGAATGTCAATTTGACGTAATGGAATTTTGCAAACCAGTAGATGGTGACGTTCCAAATTTAAATCCACGTATCAAATACTTCTTGGAAAGGAAAAAACGCGCTGTAGCCCATCAAATTCCAGACCTGAATATGATGTCTCTCTACACACTACATATGATCACCATTGTACTATAATCCTTATTTGAAGAAGCTATGGTGTGTACATTTGGACAAATATTCTATTCTAATATCGGGAGGAGTTATGGTATCTATTTTAATAAATATTAGATGTGACACTTCTAAATGACTCTAAAGAATGCGGGTACAAAGAGAGGAAGCAGGAGAACGATGTGACGTCATTGGGAAAACAATGTAATCTAGGAATTTGTACAATGCGGGGAACGATGTAAATACCCAATGCGTACTGTGCAGCTCGAATCCCCAATGTACGCAGTGCGCACTGTACAGTTCGAAGAACGATCTAAATAACCGATGATGTATATCTATGGAGCGGTCTTAAGAACTTGCTTTTTTTACTTTGTTATAGTGTATAAGGTTGCAAGGCTCCGTATATTATGATTGTGAAATGCGTCTCATAACACTAAGTAAGATATATTAAGTTGCATAAGTGTTAGTAGGAAGCACAGTCATCAGTTGCGCTATCCTATCGTTGAAGAACTTCCCCGCATCGTGCAATCCTTGGATGCGCAATAGTCTAAGTATTAGTCGCAAAGAAGTGGAACTACGCACAGCCCGAAGTCCACAACGCGAGTCCCATAACACGTTGCTCGCCAATCTGTTTAAACACTCATCACCTGGTTGTGGAAACCTGATTCCGCAACCCCCCCATTACTTCGCCTCGAGTGAGACCTCAAGGTGTTCGCAGATTGTTGCCGAAAGGGCCAGTGAAAAGGGGTTTTGTTGGTTCCTCGAACCGCGCAGAACTTGGGTCTTTATAGAAAACCTCAAGAACAGTTATACAAGCCAACAAATCGTTCTATTGCTGCGCTTGAACTAGTGATGAGTATCGGCACTGAAAATTGGCATCTAGACAAGAAAGAAATATGGGAATGGTGTGATAAGACAGAAAGAGATTTTTCCAGAAAGCAAAATAGACATCCACATCTCTCCGACATAGATTGGTTAAATAAATACCCGTGGAAGGATATTCACGAAATTTTCTGGGCAACCTTTGGAAAAGAGTTGCACGCGTGGTTATCAAGACTCGCAGAGCAAAAGAACTGTTTTTAACCAGAAGGAGTACCGACCGAGTGGACTCCAGAGCTCATTTAGAGGCTTAAAGAAATAGATAGCCCACTCTCATGAGCAGTCGATTTCTGGATTTACAGCATACTAGAAGGCTTCGTGACAGAGTTCGCTGTGCACATGTTGAAGTCCTACAATGCAGCAGAAGCAAAAATTTTCAAAGGTTTCATAGGTAAGTACTTGAACAATCTGAGTTTATATATTCAAGTGCTTTTAGCTCAGAAAGGTGTTTTAAGAATGCAGTAAAACTCCTAAAATATTTTGAATCTGTAATGGTCAATAGCATATATAGTTATCCTGAAGAAAATAGACACAATTTGAGAAGTGGGAAGAGATATAAGTTTAATACTGAGAAGAGTGGACTCCGCGTAGACATTGATTTAGAAGTTGAGCTTGATAGCCTGACTGTACCTCCATCAGCCACCTATCAGCCTATTACTCCACAGAATCCGTTGGTTGTGAACACCGCGCCTCCCTTTCACAGAGTCCACCAGTTCAAAACCCTCCAGTTGTTAATATTCCTAACCCTTAGAGTGTCAATACCAGTAACACAGCGGGAGTGAGTACTCAGACCATCCCGACTCAAACCATTCCAACTCAGAACATTCCACATAGTAACATCCCTAACACCACTCAGACCACTGCGCAAAATACTACTATGCCACCTAGAAGAAGGATGACTGGCGCTATTAAGCTGCCGATATTCAAGGGAACAGGTCTAGAGGACCTTGAACAACATTAGTTTCTATGTCAATCCATATGGAGCATCAAGCAAGTTTAGGATGATGTTGTGAAGCAAGCGCAGTTTGTCACTACATTTAGAGATAGAGCCTTGAACTGGTTCATGAAGTACGCGCAGGGACATAATAGAACCTTAGTAGAGATTAAGGTTGCACTATTGAGCGAGTGCAAGAAACCAAAGTCAGAATCCCAATGTATAACAGAATTGAAGGTAATTAAGCAAAATCCTAATGAGACAGTCTGGGAATTTGACCAAAATTTTAAGACATTGCCAGGTCAGTTTTTTCATAGCACCGCAACAGCACCAAGAGTAGTTTATAGCCGCGCTGTTGCATCATATCAGACTGTCATTGATGCAGCAGAAAGTGGCTTTGCAAGCAGAAGCTTTGGAAATTGAGATGAAGTTGAAAGCTTCACCTATAGGATAGACTAGCACTGGAATGTCTCAGATCCATACCCAGATACCTTGACATTACATTTGTAGGACATGAAGAAGGGGAAAGAGAAAAGACAAGAAGTCTGGTGTACAGGATGCAGAGGCGAAGGACACACCAAGGAGAACTATCCTTTGTTTCAAGAATACCTTAACAGTGGAGCACCAAACCCATTGAATCAAAACCAAGCACCATGGTGTGAGATCTATAGAACTAGAGGACACCAGCCAAAAGACTGTTACTTGATTCAGAAGTATGTGCGAACTCCTAAGAATTTATATTGCACATTCTGTAAATCAGTTGGACATGATGATTCCAACTGTAGAGCATATCACCTCATGATGGAAATAAAGCAAGATATGGAGCATATGCGTGGTGCTAGAGTATACAGAGTCTAAGAAGAAACACAACAGAACAAGGATAACTCGTAGTATGATCAAGGCGCATACAGAGGTCATGGAGGATTCTGCGGAAGAGGGAGAAATACTCGTTCGGGACAAGGAAGAGGAAGAGGCCAGATGATCTATTATAACTACGGCCAGCTAGGTCACTTATCTAGAGATTGTACCAATCCATGTACTACCTGTAATTATTGTAAATCTTTTGATCATGTTATTGAAGCATGCCCAGTGTTAGGAGTAGAAATGCAGAAGAGAAAGCAAGATGTACCTAACCCGAACATTCAATTGATTGCAACAGAGAAAAGGACTGTAGATCCAAGTATTAATGTTGTGACGCGAAGCGACACTGCAATAGGAAGAGATAGGCAAGCATAAGCTTCGACTTCTGGAGATTTTGAAACTAAGAAGACCCCTGCTGAAGCAGTCTGGATCAGAAAAGCTACTAGGAAAACACCTATTTTCAATTTGGAGAAGAACAAATAAGTCTTTGAAGAAGCACGAGACATATTCAAAGAGCCACCACCTATGTCACCAAGAATCCCGTTGTGAATTGAAATAGCGCATATGGAAGTTATGCCAGCTGTGTATGACAAAACGTGCACCGCAGTAGAGACAAGCACCTATGTTGCGCAGTTCCTACGGAGTTGCATGAAATTATTGAAGAGCGCAGACGCTGTAGTGGAATCACAGTGAGACAGAGACTTCCCAGAGTGCAGTTCATCACATCAAGAGCCACAAAAGAACAGGAAGAGAAATGAGGCTTAGTGCGCAGATAGGGGATTATGAGATGGACGAGATAATCCTTGATTTACGATTAGAGGTAAATGTCTTGACTAAGCAGACGTGGCAGCAGATGGGAAGACCAAAGTTGTCATGGTCACCCATACAATTGAGATTAGCCAACCAACAGAAAGTCATACCTTTTGGGAGATTAGCCAATATTATTGTTGACATCGATGGAGTGCGAAGTCATGTCGACTTTGAGGTTATTGAAATTGTGGATGACAATCAGCCTTATCCAGCACTATTGGGTATAGACTGGGCGATGGATAACCTCGCCATCATAAACCTGAAGACCAAGAAGATGATCTTTTAAGGGAAGGATATCAAGGTCATAGAACCATTAGACCTTTCACAAGGAGAAAGATACAGTGAGCCGATTCAGGAAGAATCCATAGCACAGGACCTTGATCACATTTACAAGATGACTGTGAATCAAGATGACTACAATAATCCTACGATGGATGGAGCACTTAGTTGGTGATGTGACAGTTCTTGCATATCAGACTCCGACGCAGGACTGCAGAATTGGCAAAGCCTTATGCATGAAGTATCTGCAAGAAGATGCGCGACGATCAGAAAGTCACTGCACTGGTTTGGAACCAAGGTAAGTCCAATCCCCACCTATGATGGTTCAACTAATGTTTATTCATTTATTCAAGAATATATTATATCAGTTACAGCTGAACACCGCATACCAGCATTGGACATAGCACTGCGCGCTACATTTTCCAGATGGTGGGCCATGCATAAGCAGACTTTGGCTACACGGGATCAGTGCAGACGCATGATGCAAATCAGATTTGTAGAGAAAGTTGCACTGACGTTTGAGAAGTACAATGGATAGACAAATCCGAGGGATCACATTGAAACTTGTTCATAAGCATGGGAAAAGATACCATAGACAGAATGGGTTCATCTGTTTGTGCACACACTAGAGCGGATTCCAAAGAATTGGTATACAGACAAGTAGCTGCACAGAGGAACTATAGATTTGTCTCTCTTAACTGCGAACTTCTAGAGAACTTTTAGCTTTCAAGATGAAAGTCCAAGTATAAACGAAGCTCTGAAAGTTGTCAAAGAAAGAATATTCTGAGAGGAATGCCCAAGTATAAACGAGGCATTAGAAGAAATCAAAGAAAGGATATTTGAAGATGTAAAGGTACATGTGAACTTGCAACCAGAATGGGAAAGAGAAATAGAACATGCCTTTGAATGCTATAACCTCATTGAAAATGAAAAAAAACAAGAAGAGAGTGATGAGGAGGATACGCGCAACATCAATATACTTGAGTCCAAAGGAGCACGTGATGTAGAGGGACCTCCACTTGAAATTCCAGATATGAGCGGCCCTGTAAAGACAATAAAAGTGAACATTGGCACAAGTGAAGAGCCGACATTCTCATCTATTGGAGACTACTGGGATGATGCGACGGTCGCATAGATCGTCGACCTTCGACATGAATATCAGGATTTATTTCCAAAGAATTTTTCCGAAATGAAAAGAATTTTGGGCGACTTAGGAGTTATGAAAATACCTCTCAAGCCAGGTGCAAAGCCTCTTAAGAAAAGGCCTTACAGATTGAACCCTAGATATAAAGAAAGAGTTAAGGCAGAAATTGTTAAGATGCTTGATGCAGGGATCATCGAACCCATCGAAGAGTAAGAATGGATAAGCCCGATGGTTACCCAAGACAAAAAGACTAAAGGTGAAATAAGAATCTGCGTAGCTCTAAGGAAGTTGAATGATGCTTCACTACATGACCCATTTCCTACTCCTTTTACAGATGAAGTATTAGACAATGTGGGAGGAAATTAGGCCTACTCATTCACTGATGGATTCTATGGATATCATCAGATCGGGATTGATCCAGCAGATAGGCATAAGACAACATTTGCTACTAAATGGGGATCATATCAGTATACCATTATGCCATTTGGGTTGAAGAATGCACCTGCCATATTTTCCATGGTTGTGGTCGCTGCATTCAAAGACTTTATCCATAAGTTCTTAGAGGTTTATTTTGATGATTGGATTGTCTTCGATTTGTTGAAGAACCACTTTGAAAACCTGAGAATGATGTTAGCTAAGTGCATACAACATCAAATTTCCTTGAACTTAAAGAAATGTATTTTTTGTGTGCCTTATGGAATTCTACTAGGACACATTTTCTGTAGATAGGGTTTGATGGTTGATCCTGCGAAGATCATAGTGATTGTGAATTTACCTTCACCAAACTCAGTGAAGCAGCTTCGCATGACATTGGGCCATACAGGTTATTACAGAAATTTCATCAAAGGTTATGCGGAGATAACCGCGCCAATGGAGAAACTGCTGAAGAAAGAAGCACAATTCATATGGAATGCAGAATGTGAGCAAGGACTGGACACGCTAAAGGAGAAGATGGTAACTGCACCAATCCTAGTTTTCCCAGATTGGGATAAGTCGTTCCATGTGCATGTTGATGCTTCGTCTATAGCATTGGGCATTGTGCTCGGTCAACCAAGTGAAGGGGGCATTGATCACCCCATTGCATTTTCAAGAAGGAAGCTTTCATCAACTGAAAAGAACTATACGACCACTGAAAGAGAGGGCTTAGCTATGGTGTATGCACTACATAAATTTAGGAACTATTTACTGGGTGCGTACTTCTCCATGTATACTGACCGTTCCGCTTTGAAATATCTAGTCAATAAGCCAGTGTTAGGGGGAAGAATCTACACATGGTTGTTTCTCTTTCAGGAGTATGATTTTGAAATTGTGGTTAAGCCAGGAAGATTGAACTTAGGACCTGACCATCTCTCAAGGATTGAGTCAGGCGAAGAACCCACCAATCTTGAAGACAATCAGCCTGACACGCAGTTGTTTGATATACAAATCGCAGATAACTACTATAAAGACATTGTCGATTTCTTGACCACGGGTTTGGCACCCACAAAGTTCACTACGCAGCAGAAAAGCAGCTGGTAGTCAGAGCAGCTGACTTCACTATAATCGCAGGTCAATTATATAAGTTGGGACCGAATGAAGTGCTGCACAGATGCATGTTGGAGCACGAGAAGCCATTTATATTGGATGATGCACATTCAGGTATATCAGGAGGTCACTATGCAGGAAGAGCCACTGCGCAAATTTTATTGCGAGCAGGGCTATGGTGGCCTACGATTCATAAAGATTCAAAGGAACATTGCCAGAGCTGTGATGTCTGTCAGAGGACAGGAAGGACGTCGCGAAGAAACGAAATGCCATTGAATCCGCAGTTGACACTACAAGCATTTGAGAAATGGGCCATTGATTTCGTGGGACCTATTAACCCACCAAGAAAAAGGATTGGTGTGAGATACATTATCACTGAGACTGATTATCTTACCAGATGGAAAGAAGCTAAACCAATGAAGGACTATAGCGCAATCACTGTCACGTAGTTCATCTTTGAGAACATCCTTACTAGATTTGGATGCCCCAAGATTTTGATGAGTGATCAAGAGACCCATTTTTTGAACCGAACTATGGAAGTCCTTACTGAAGAGTTCCACATTTATCATCAGAGGAGTACACTGTACCATCCTCAAGCAAATGGAACCGTTGAAGCTTTAAACAAGGTACTGGAGAATGCATTGAAAAAGGTATGCAATGTAAAAATGGATGATTGGGATCTAAGCATTCCATCTGTGTTATTGGCATACATAACCACTTGCAAGAAGTTGATAGGCCATACACCTTTCAGATTGGCCTATGGACAGGAAGCTGTGATGCCTATGGAGTATATTGTACCCAGATTAAGGATAGCTGCATTCACAGGCATGGAAGATCAAGAAACAATAGAAGAAAGGCTTCTACACTTGGTTGGATTGGAGGAGGATTGCTTCATCGTGGAATTTCACCAGCAAGTGCAGAAGAAGAGAGAAAAAGCATGGCATGATCGCCATATCAAGAACAAGTCCTTTTAGGTAGGTGATCTAGTCCTCTTGTATGATAGCAAGTTTATGAAATTTCCTGGGAAATTTAAGATGCATTGGCTTGGCCCATATACTATTATGTATGTTACTAACAGTGGTGCAGTTCAGTTAGCCACGTTAGCTGGAGATACCTTACCAGGTTTGGTGAATGAAAGTAGACTAAAAACCTATCGGGATAGTCCTACTTCGCAGAACCCTCAGTGATCGAAAGAAAAGGAAAATTCTAACTGTTAAGTACAATTGAAATTAGGCACTGGAAACTCAAAAGAGTCTGTACATAGTTTCAGACCGATATGTGAATTTTGATAGAAAGGATGCATGTACCATGCATCACTAGTTGAGAAGTGAAGCTGTGCAGATAAAAAAAAAAAGAAAAAAAAAGAGTGAGAAAATAGAAAAAGAAACTGCGCAGTTGCGATGTTCAAATGGTAGCCATGCAGATCAAAAGAGCATGGACGGATGCGAAGACTAGTAGGAAGAAAAGTAGCACCGTGCAGTTGCGCAGCTCAAATGAAAGAGGACAACTGCGAATTACGAGAAGCTGCGATGCGAAGCATGAGGCGAAAGTGTAGCTATGAAGTAAAAGACGAAGAAGCACACATGCGCAAGAGAACCTTCTGTCAAGACCGCCAATGCATCACGTTGGAAAAAGGTGACTGTGATAACTGTCGGCTAGTTAGTGGGTCGTTATCCAAAAGGGAGGCACCAAAAATATCAAGCATTAAAAGAGAATGTGACAATTTGGGCATATTAAAGAGCGAAGTGACCGAGATCCAGCTAACAGGATGGTAATTAATCGCTCACTTAACTAATTTAACAGCCTGGCAGCAACGACACCTTTTAGCAATTAAGGAAACATCATTGGTTCATAGATAATGATTGGTCGATAATACCGAGATCTTAGAAGAGATCTAGACGAAGGACGGAACATTGAATACCCCAGTAATAGTCGATCGCCATGTTCCAGACCAACAAGGTCTATAAATAGCCATCAGCCAAGAACTGTACGTTCTAGCGTGAATTCAATCTCATCTGTGTGTGAATTCATAGCTTAAACAGCCAGAGAGCTGAGCAGTCTGTAAGTGCATGAGCGAACCACTTACCATTGGTGAAGTATTGGCAATATTCAGGCAGTCAGGATTTTAAGGAGTCACGTTGGCACCTACTAAGAAACCTACAGTAGATGAAGGTGCCTCATCTAGGAGCTCTACAAGGCATGCAGAGATGAAGAAAGGAAAACACCAAGCTATATAGTAGGAAGAGACGAAGGTAGTGAAGCCACAGACACCGGTCGTGGCTCAAAACCGACCCATCCATCTCGTCCCTAAATACATTCCACCACGGTAAGATGATGCACCTATTGTCATCCTTAAGAAAAGTGTTGATTATGAGGTCCCGACACTGCCCATGTCCAGTAGGGTGAGGGTTGTAGGAGACCTCCTAGGAAAACTGGAAGACTCCAAGTTTGAGGACCATGACTTGTTGGAAGGAGGACAATCGAAGTTGAAGAAGTTCAAATAGTTTCAACTTGACCAATACATGCGTCGGTAGGTTGATGAATTCGATACCAAAACTTTGTACATGCAGGATTTCCTGATAGAGCTCGAACCATCCGGGTTGATTAACCTGTTGAGCATCCCACACTTTGAAAGGAGCCCAAAGCTCAATGGAGTAGTGCACACATTTATTTCCTGTGTACACTCGGGATATCTATGGTTGGATAAGAGAATCGATATAAATATCGATATTATATACTACATCACAATGCTAAATACAAGAGGCAAAGACCTTGCAAAAGTGTTTGTAGGGAAGGGACAGGAAAAAGACCTCGCCAGCAAAATCACGGAAGAATTTGGTGTAATCCGGGGAAAACAGGACTTCCCTACAGCCCAAATTAATGATCAAGCCACGTAGTTAACAGTGCAACTACTCACAGGGAAGATACTGCACAAAAGCCGACCACCAGAGGTGTCGGTCATAGCAATCCGGCTCGCCTATAAAACGATGAAAGGCACCCCTTACAACTGGGCTCAATACCTGTTGAACGAATTTTTTGCAGATGTCGAAGACACTCAGGACAATGGAACTCCATTCCACTATAGTTGGTTATTTGTACTGATTGCTTTCGTCGGTTGGAAAGAGCCGGTTGGCTACCAAGGCATTCAAGTTCTGCTAAGGCAATGTCGAGAACACACTTCGCGAATTTATGGGAAAATGCAAAGTCCTCGAGCCAACGACAAATCAATGAAGTATTTTATACATATTACCATCAGCTGTGTGATGTGATTCGTCGAACACTGCGAGTCTCGTAGCTGTTGGTTGATGCAAACAAAGGGAGATTGAGATTCATGGCCGATATGCATAAAACTTACATTCAGCCTAGGGCTGATACGGATACAGACCTATGGTATCTAGGATTCTATCAGCTGGATGCTGAGAGCATCGAGCAGATAATGGAGGAATGGCCATCGAAATGGAAAGTGGACCAACCAATTGACATTGTGTTGAGATATTGTAACTTCAAAGAATATTATATTTGTACTTTATTATTCCGGAGATGATTCATTCCTCCGTGAAGATCTTATTGTATATCCGGAGATGTTTATTCCTCCGTCGGAATGTGGTAACTTGGGTTATTAGACTTCCCTAGTGGGGGGTCGGCCCTATATGTGTTATGTGGGTCAAAGGGTTATTAGACCACGTTAGAGGGGTCGGCCCAGTCAGTTGTAATGGGGTATTTAACCCAATGGTTAAATACGAGCCTACATGATTTGTGTAAAAGACAAGTCGGAGTAGTGTATAAATAGAGGAGGTGTATTCCTCATTTAACACACTTCCCTCACTTAGAATGTAGCGCACTTGTGGAGGAGAGTTCTGCTATGGTGGAGGAGGAGATCATGTCTTTGGTTTGCATCTTTGTATTTGCTGGTCATCTATATTGAGGAAGCTTTGCTGGGTTTTCTACCCCATGAGGGTTTCCTAGGATAAATCTGTGTCTCTTGTGTTTATGATGTGCTTGTTGTTTCTTCAGTGATCCTGTATATGCTATTATTGTGAAATGGAATGTAATGCTGCTATTTTCTGTCTTAGCATATTAAATCTTAACACATTGATTCCGACTACGAAGAGGACAAAGATAAAGAGAAAGATGAGGATAAGGAAGAAACCACAACAACACCTATTGATGAGGAAAAAGAAACTACACCGGACAAGACGGAAGGCCAGGCAGGAGGGAAGAGAAAAGCAACTGTGAGCACCTCATCAGCAAAAGGCCAACATAAGAAGCAGAAGGCTAATAATCCTAAATTTGTACCGATACTGCATGAAGATGATTGTGAAACCATTGCAACAAAGGTGCAGGAACTATGGGAAGAAACATGCTTAGAGAAAGAGGCAAAAAAAGAGAAGCTGCAGCTAAGCCTCCTTCAAGCGGTCGAATCAGTAAAAACGATGATCGAAGAGATTCGAGAAGCCCATCCGTAGTTGGTCCAGGGATCAGACTCAGAGGGAAACATAGGTGGCTCAAGAAAGCGGAAAGGAAACCACATGCTGTGAGTGCGCACCCTTGGGTGGCACATATTGACCCTGCACACCTCATTTTTCCAAATGATGCGGTAACCAAGGCAACAAAGAACTTGGAGCATTTTGACCTCAACATTGGGTCATTACCAATTGAGCACTTGAACGATTTGCACATGCAGATTGTATATGAGATTCATGAAAGAGGCATCGCCTCATATGATCAAAGTATCCAAATTCAAGAACGCTTCAATGAGCTGAAACAAGAATCAGCGCAGAACACTAAGGAGTTCCGAAGTTCAAGAAAGAAACCACAAAATCAAAGAAACGGTATCAGCGATATGCGCAAAGATTGAAAAATGTGAAGAAGAAGTAAGTGTCAAAGACACAATAATCAAGATTGGGGCCAAAGTGGAGTCCCTTACTACAGAAATGATGAAAATGGAAATTTCCTATAAAAGGAAAATCGTGGACTTGGAGGCTCGGCATCCCAGCACCCCACCGGATAAGCGCGCAACTCCAATAGAAGAGGTAAAGGCCACTTTAGACAGCATTTTGGCCGAGGTTGGGAAGTGTCAGAATTTGCTAGATGAAGCAAATATGGTGTTGGCTAGATTGAGTGAAGATCCAAACCTTATGCAGCTCAGAGGGGATTTACAGCAAAGGCAGTAGGAAATCGAGGCCGCAAACGCCGAAATGAAGACTTTGCCAACAAGACCAAAGATGCAAAAATTCAATGAAGTAAAAGAGACGCAAAAAGAGTCAGCAGTGATAAGGGAAAGAGAGGCTGTCATTTCAGCAAAGTTGCAGCCTATAGAGGATGAAGGGATGGCACTGATGCAATAAATTGATGAGAAGTTCGTTGAACTTCAATCAATAGAGGGCACATTGAAGGAACAAGCTTAGGTGGAGGTCTCGCAGGTGATGCTGGAGACCATAAAAGAATTCAAGAATAAGGCAAGTGAAACGGTTGCAGAGATAACCATTACTTTGCACAGCTTCACTGCAAAGCTAAACACCACCAAGGAAGCATAGACAAAGCCGGTCGGCAAAGAAAGTGGCTCAGGGACGAGCCACAAGTAAGTGTTAGGGGCTTGTTGGGCATGGCCCAAGTTGGCATACTTTTGAAGAAGGGAAGTTTTGGGAACTGCGCAGTTTGGTCTGCGAAGTCAGATGGCACAGTTTTTCAGAGTGTTCAGTTCAGATTGTGTAGTCAGTTTTGCACAGTTATGTTGGTGCGCAGTACCAGTGCAACTGCTATTTTGGGTAAAGAGTATAACGGAAGATGAAAGAAACCTTTCAAGAGAGTGGCGGCAAACAGTTAAGGAGCTGAGCCATGAGGTCGACAGTGACAGGCAAGATAAAGGGGAGGAAAGCGACATGCCACAATGTAGTTGTAACCATATTGATGATGACTGTGGCTGTCAAAAGAACATGTGAGCCACGAGTGGCCCAACAAGGTATCCTAAAGCGAGTGGAGTAAGCTGTCGACGGTGATAGGAAGGGTGGCAGGTCATTAGAGAAATTTTGAGGTCAAAAAAGGGCCTCAAAACAAAGAAAATGTACTATAAAATACAACCAATCACATTCTAGTAGATGACATCATCCCCCTTGGTGAGGTGGCATTGCATGAGTTAAGAATGTTTATTTGTCAAATTTTCTATGGTGGATGAAAACACATAGTTAACCAAGGTAGTGGTGTAAGTACTTTTAAGTCATAAAGTAAAGTACTCATAATGATAGTCTTTTCATAAAATAATATTATTGTCATTTTCAAGTAAAGTACTCATAATGAATGTCTTTTCACACTTTCACATAAAATAATATTATTGTCATTTTCAAGTGAAGTACTCTTAATTCATAAAGAAAATCCTTTCACATTTTTTTATAGAATAATATATTATCATTTTTATGTTTTTAATTTTAAATTATGTATTCACTCCATTCTATTTAATAACATAATGTCAAACTAATAAAGAATAATAATAGATTTAATAAATAATAATAATAATAATAATAATGCAATGTGGATTATAATAATATTATTGACATTTTACATGTAAATAAATTCTCAATTAAATTACATTATTAAATTCATGAGAAAAGTACTAAATATAAAAAGTCAACATAAAATTAAAAAAAAAACTCTTAAAAATGTTTTTTATTATTTAATTTCATTTATAAGTTCAAGACAAATAAATGTTAAAGGACAATACATTTTTGGGAATTTACAATGAATCTTAGTCACATCAATGTAGACTTATTTTATTAATTTTATTTCTAGTGAATTTTGAAAAGTAACTCAACCATGGTTATTTATATTGTGCATAGAAAATAGTGTGTGAGGTGACTTGTCATATATACCTACCCCATAAAACCCCCAATTCATAATATTTTAATATATCTCATATTTTTGTAGTACATCTCTTAGGAGGCCCTTTTTTGACCTCAAAATCTCTCTAATGAACCGCACCCGTTTTGGGGAACCTTAGGGTTTTTGAGCCTATGCATTGTAAATATGTGACCTACGGGAAAAATCTATAGAAGGGAACATTTTGTAAGGGAAAGGGTAATCGTTAAACTCTAGTAGCTAAGTAATCTTCATTGTAAAATCCTCTAAGTGTTAAGAAGTGAATTCTATTGTAAAAGTCTCTGCAAGCTGCGTGCGTAGAGACCTACAGAGAGAGAAGAGAGTCTGCAGCTAAGTGCATAGACTGGAACTATTATACCCTTCCCTAAGATAATATAACAACATTTCCTTTGGACGTAGCTCCCAACCTAGGGGTGAACCACATTAAATGCTGTGTTATGTGATTGCTATGTTTTTTGCAGTTGTGTCTTTATTTATGATGAATGGTTAAGTGTTGTTTATGAGTTTATGTGCTTTGCTTTTATATGTATTCTCCATAAGGATGATGATGGGAACAATATGTTAAGTAATCACATGTATGAATGAATGCTGGATGCACCAGTATTTCGCAGGTAGACGAATGCATGAACTAGTCAGATAAGCACTTAGCGCATCACCGGAAGTGCGCAGTGATATTGTTGTTTGTTATAGTGTATAAGGTTGCAAGGTTCCATCTATTATGCTTGTTGAATGCATATTATAACACTGAGTAAGATCTATTAAGCTGCATAAGTCTTAGTAGGAAGCACAGTCATCAGTTGCGTTGTCCTATCGTTGAAGAACCGCCCCGCATCGTGCAGTACTTGGATGCGTGATAGTCTAAGTATTAGTCGCAAAGAAGTGGAACTACGCGCAACCCGAAGTCCGCAATGCGAGTCCCGTAACGAGTTGCTCACCAATCTGTTTAAACACTCATCACCTAGCTATGGAAACTTGATTCTGCAACCCCCCCATTACTTCACCTCAAGTGAGACCTCAGTCCATTCGCATATTTTTGCCAAAAGGGCTAGTGAAAAGGGGTTTTTTTGGTTCCTCAAACTGCACAGAACCTGGGTCCTTATAGAAAACCTTAAGAATAGTTATACAATCCAACACCACCATTTCATATTGGCGGAAAGGGTCTGAGCTATGAAGGAATAAGTGTCCTTAGCAGTAACTTGACCTAGATATTTGTTGACAACCCAGACCATAAAGTCATCTTCCTCCTTCAAACGAATACCAACTCTATTCAATACCATAGAGTCATCTCCCTCCTTCAAATGAATACCAACTCTATTCAATAAACATATATATTTTGTCCATTCCACAACCCAATGACTGCCTATGCCTAAATATTCAGCAATAAGCCAATACGAGCAGTAAGGCCTCATCCAATTTGGTCTTCTGATGTGCTTCAAAGTAGTAAAAAACAACTCTGCCAAATAGTCAATAATAAATGGAGATAAGTTGCAAAACCCTTCTCCACCAATAAACAGGTCCACACCAAGACATACCTTATCACCATTGCCAACCTTTCTAGTTAAGGCTCCATTGATCCAAGAGAAAGATATCAAAAACCTGTTCCAAATGTTGGAGGCACCACAAACAAACTTATGATCACTCCTGAGCCAAGAAGTTAAAGAAATTTTATTCAAATATTTCACATGAAGGACTCCATTCCATAAACCAATACCAAAGACACCACGCCACATACTTTTCATCCTGAGAGCAATATTGAGACATAAAATGTTCTTAATATCCCATCCTCCTAATAAATCAGGCTTGGGTAATTTTACCCAATTAGCTAGATGGAGTTTGTTACCCATGTCGGACCTAGTCCAAATAAATTTGATCATTTTTTGTCTTATAAAATGTAAAATGTGTTGGACACAATGGCCACACTAAGAGGGGGAGTGAATCAGTGTGTGAGAAATTATAAAAATTTTACCTTCTTTTAATCAATCAGAGTATATCAAGCATTAATCACATAATCATATTCATCAATTAAATCAACCATGAGTCATAATCATCACATCAAGAGAGACACAAGAATATTCGTAATTTTGATCTTTATTTATGGTAATGGAAGACTACAATCTTCTCGATTACAATCAGCACCAACTGATGAAAAGAGCACCAACTCTCATAACAGGACCCAGCCTGGTTTTCCTAGCTCTAACTAAGAAGGGTCTGAGGAGTTCAATCCTCAAGTGCAAGATTCCTCTTGTAATCTTGATGCCAATATTTGATTGTCATCAATCTACTACTCAATCATCTCTGTAATTTGATCTATGCTTATCAACCTCTACTGATCAATCTCTTCTCAATACTACTAGTCAATCTATGTTCATCAACACTTGCTCTTCATCAACACTGCTGCTGCCATCAGCTTGTCATGTCTTCTTCACTTTGTCACTGGTCAAGTCTTGGCTGAGATATTCAAGGAGTAGTCATGCATCAACATCATCTTCATGTAGTGTCATCATCATCATCAAAACATCATCAAGGTGCACATGGCATCATCAAATACAAGTGTACATCATGAAATCATCATCTTAGTGTACATCACTGTATACACACCACTGTATACCATTGTATGTATCACTATACATACACTACAGTACTGTATACTTCATTGTTAATACACCATCTACTGCTCATTATAATCACTGTTCATCATCCCTCATCATATAATAGGAGTATCATGCATCATCGATATGTATAAATCATTACACATCCCAATCATCATACATTTTTACCTCTGTACTCTTTCCAAGAGAGACAATCATCATACCTTTCATAAGCAGTGCATATAAAGGACTTACATCAATATTGTATTCATTGTACATTCATCACTGTATACTGTACATACACTCATCCATTATCATCATACATACCTTGTTTATTCAATGTCTGAGTATGCCAGGGTAGAAGATCTTAAACAAACCTCAAAGTGTGTAAAAACTTCAATTCTGGATTGACAATGAATTCGGGTTGTGTATGATGACCTCAAACTGTTCAACCCCAATATGTCACTGTAATAGGCTTAGTTCCATCAAAAGTTGGACTTGGAAAACTCAGACTATGTAAGAGCTGTATATTTCTTCAACATTGGACTGTTTAACCCCAAAACAAGTCAAAAACGGACTGTCATACCACCAACATTTGTGACTGAGTAACCATTGTTGCCGCTGCAAATTTCAGGTCTGGTGTAACCTCTGTTGCTGCTGCAAATTTCGGGCCTAGTTTAACCTCTACTACTAATGCAAATTTCGGGTCTGGTGTGTGCCGAGTATAAGACCCCAAGCAAGTTCAAATCTGACCTGCTACTTAGCAAAAGAAACCCAAAATATTTCTGCAAAAATCAGTCACAAAAAAAATCAAACCTACTGCTGTTGCCTCAGTGCAGTCATATACCCAAAATTTCTCAGTGGAAAATTAGAGCTATATTCAAAATTGTACTTGCAAAATGAAGTTGTTTGACTGGGTTTTCCATAGAATTTTATGGAGTTGACTTTCCCAATTTTTTTTTTTAATTTGAATTTGTATTTTGAAATGGGGCTGACCTTCAACATGGTAAGATGTATTTTAACTTTTTTATTTTTATTTATTTAAATTACTTTATTCAAGATCCACAAACCACTTAGGTCACCACACAAAAAAATTCATAAGAGTGTGTCCACAAGTCATTATCACTTCTTAGGGTTTGCAAGTCAATAGGTGTCATACAACACCTTCACCCCATATTCAAGGGTATGTCTTCAAGGTGACCATCATTTAGTCTGTCTAGGTGGCCAAGTGGGTGCCATCATGTCCTTCATTAAGACATTAGGTCTTTCAATGGCATGCCATGTGCAAGATGCCATCATGAGCTTCAAGCTTGCGACCAAATGGTAACATGGACCATTGTCAACTTCAACATCAAGCCAATATGTGTGTGGGTTCCTTAACCACATCAAGTGCAAATAGTTGGCATCAAGGTCTTCACAAAGGTTCCATGACTTCATTAAGTCATCATTGATCACATCATCATGCCATCTAACCATGTTAAGTGCAAGTAGTGGGCTCCATGACCTTTGCAAGGGTATCAAGGTCTTCATCAGGGGTTCCAAGTCTTCATGGGATTCTTTATCATACCAAGGACATGTTCATGGGTTCCATAGCCTGTCAAGGACCATACACGGTCATCATCATCATATAAGAGCTCTATGATCCCAACAAGGGTTGCAAGGTCATCACCAACACGAAAAGGGCCTCATCATGCATTCCTTCAAGTGATAGGGGTAAAAGGACATCATGATCATGACAAGAGGGCTTCATGGACTTCTTCAACCACCTCAACCACACAAGGAGGCCCCCAAGGGTCAATATCCATCATGACATCACCTGTGGGGTTGTTAGGTCTTCTTCTAGGGTACCATGACACCATGAGAGCATGGATGACCACATAATGGATCATTAATGCTTCTTCAACCCCTTTAGGGCTTCTCCATCATCCAAAAAGGCTTCAGGACCATCTCCAGGGTCTTCAGCACCATCAGCAGCGTCTTCAACATCTTCAACAAGGTGGTGGCTCCAAGATCCATCCTTGTGGGTACAAGGACCTTATCAACTGGGTACAAGGTGCTCCAAAGCAAAAACCATCTCTGTGTGGGATCCAAGGCACTGGATGTGAGAGTACTGGGATCATCCATAGTTGTGCACTGCAAGAGGGAGTTGATGGTATCAATGACTACCTATGGGGCCACAGCAAGTCCATGTTGGCATCAATGACAATTTCATCAACAAAATGTACATAGGAATTTTCACCAAGGATAACCAATATACTAAAATATATACCACCACTGATCTGAATAAGGTCAATCTTCCTCCCAGAGAAAGAATTAAATGACCAATGACTAATATGTTTCTTAATTTTTTTATGAGCCACTACTAGTCACAAAATCTATATTGGATGGGTTTCAAATATTAACCCAAATATTTAAATCCTTTATCAATATTATCCATCGGATAAGGGAAAACATAGGCAATTTGTTCCAAAACACTGTTATCAACACCATTCCTGAGAAAGATAGACTTAGAAGCACTCACCTCCATGCCTGTAGTAGCACAAAAAAGATTAATAATTTATGCAAAAATAACTTATTCTTCGACTGGACCAAGACCAAAAAGTATCACATTATGTACTAATAAGAGATGAGTGATATGCAAAGAAGAAGAGGATTTGATACCTTGTAATTTACCTTCCCTTTTGGCCATGCTAATCAATATGCTTAACCATTCAATGACCAACAAGAAGAGCAATAGAGCCAAAGAGAAACCCTGTTTGATACCTATGGAGAATTTGAAGAACCAAATTGGTGAACCATTAATGAGAATCACAATGCAAGCTAAAGAAATACATGCCATTTTCTAGTTTGTAACACCCAGAGGAATACCAATATGCCATAGTAAAAGTCCTAGAAATCCCCAATTGAATCTATCATCAGATTTAATGAGGTCCATCTTTAGGATTAGAGCATCCAAATCCTTGACTTTAATGGAATGAAGACATTCATGGGTAATTCTCACAACATCCATAATATGTCAATTACCAAGGAAACCAAATTGTTCTTTCATGATAACCTCAAGCATGTTTGGCTTGATTATCTTAGAAATGAGTTTTGAACTAATTTTGTACATAAGGTTGTAGAGAGAGATAGGATGATAGTCTGGAAAGGTATCCGATCTATCACATTTGGGAATAAGAGTGATGAATGTAGCATTAAGATCTCCAAGAACATAGCCCTATGTTCTTGATTTTTCCACAACCTGTAGCAACTCATCCCTGAGCATATCAAAGAAGGTTGTGAAAAAATCCACAAGCCATCCATCGGGCCCAGGACTTTCGTCCTTGGAAAAATCCTTCAAAACCTTTTCAATTTCTTCCAACGTGACAACCCTACCAATTTGATATCCCTCCTTGTTAGAAAAAAAAAATAAAAGAATATGAGATCAAAGATATGAGATTCCCCTGGGTATTTAAAAAAAAAATGAAAAGTGATCTACAACAACTTTTTCCATCTCTTGTTGAGAATTGACCCAGTAGCCATTACCATCATGCAAGTCCCAAATAACATTCTAATTCTTCTTGTAACTAGCATAACCATGTAAGAATTTAGAGTTATTATCTCATTGTGAGATCCAAATTGCTCGTATTTTTAGGCGCCAAGCCATTTCTTCTTACTTAAGCAGGATCTCTTTCCTATTTTCCAACATAGAAAGAAAACAATTATCTTCCCTAGATAGGATACCCTATGTATTCAAATTAAATACCTGATTGATATGAGCTTCAATGTCAACCAGCTCCCGAGTTCCCTTTTTTCTTTTTCCCACGCTGACCACTTTGTTCTTTAAAGCATTTAACTTCCCCACCGTTGATTTCATAGCATTAGATTCATCTTGATCACCTAAAAAATTCCAATTAGATCTAACTAGAGAACGCAAGTCTTCTTCTTGCAGCCACATGTGATTAAAATTAAAAGTGTATCTATGCATAGAATGATTTCCATCTAGTTGAAGACATATAGGATTATGATTAAAGATTGAAGAATTAATAACCCAATCCCGATATCTATGTAGAGATATGCAAAATGTTCAAAACATATAAACCTATCCAACTGCTTACTGATACCATCTTGACCATTTCAATCGTTCCTCTAGGTTGGGAATTGTTTTGCTGGCACTACATCCATTATATGATGTCTCTAGAATAACTGTGAGAAAACATATGACATAGGATCCAATATTTGGATTTCTCCCCATATTTCAGTAGTGGAGAGCATAAAATTAAGTTCACCTGCGAGTATGAGATTAGGGATATTTAACAATCCATCATTCTTAGCAGAGTTCCAAAAGACTTCTTGATATCTATAGGGACCATAACAATTGAGAATATAGAAGGAATCATTAAAACCCTTCATCTTACCTTCTAATAAAATACCCTTGTAGTTTTGAAAGGGTTTAAGTCTAGCAGATAAGTGATTCCAATTTGCAAGGAGACCACCTGAAAGGCCAATGGCATTAATGGCACAAACTTCCCTCCTAGAATTTTTTTCACGGATTGAGTTATCATAAACATGCTTATGTTATTTTTCTCGATAAATATTAGGGTTAACTAAATATCATTGTCGTATTTGAAATGTTTTGTGAATTTACTCTTTTATAGATGCTCAAAATAATATGAAGGGATATTGGTTAATTTAACTTAGAATTTGGCAAGAATAATTTTGAATTAATGGATTTGCATATATTAAATGGTAGCATTGTGAAATTTGATTGTAATAGAGGTGTTTTCCAATGGGGAATAAAATAGACATTGAATGGGTGTGTTGTTTTAATGTCCCTTCAAAGGAAAGTCCTTGGATTCAAGGCTTGTTTTCACTCTAGGGTTTCGTTTACAACTAGTTCCAAACACCTCCAAATGATTTCGAATTTGGGGAGTAGGGTATTGAGGGGGAATAGGACATATTAACACACCTAGAATACATCCAAACAATGGATATACCCATCCATGGCCTGCAAATTGCATGTGAAGAAGTTTCAGAACAAGACTAGTTAATTTGAGAAGTGGAGATCCCCTCTAGGTCTGCCAATATATTCTCTTCCAAAAACTATATGAAATTCACTAATTATTGGTCTGAGACTTGTCTCTATTAGAGGACATTAGTAAAAATATATGTGTAGCATTATATTTTGTTTTAGGTTTGAATAGGAATCCTAATGAACATCATCTTCTAGAGTTTAGTTTTTGAGGTGAAATTGGTGGGCAAGGAGTCTTGAATTTCTTCATAAACCATAGTAACACTTCAGAGGTCTTCACACATCATTTGTGACATCAAATTAACTTCATATGAAACTCATAACATGATAAATAATTCAGCAAAATATGATATAAAACAGGTACAATATCATTCCAAAATCACTATGCAAATGTTATGGGGAAAATGGCTCGAATCTCTTCCTTGAATGTAAATATCACTTGAAATACATAGTTTTTTGATCTGTGGCTCTCATGATATGATTATTACAGAGATATATAGCATATAACATGTCCATGAAGTCTAAATACAAGTCCTTCACTAACTATATGCAACCACAAGTGCACTATGCAAAAGCTATGGGGAAAATGGCTCAAATCTCCTCCTTGAATGTAAATATCACTTGAAATACATAGTGTTTCGAGCTATGGCTCTCATTATATGATTATTACAGATATATATAGTATCTCACATGTCCATGAATTCAAAATAGCAGTCCTTCACTAACTATATGCAGCCACAAGTGCGTTATGCAAAAGCTATGGGTAAAATGGCTTGAATCTCCTCCTTGAATGTAAATATCACTTGAAATACATAATTTTTAGATTTGTGGCTCTCATTATATGATTATTACAGAGATATATAGCAGCTACAATGTCCATAAAGTCGAAATAACAGTCCTTCACTAACTATATGAAACAACAAGTGTGCCCTTGCACATTTACATGGCATTGAGAGAAAGATAGTAGAATAAGCATAGAGAAGAATGAGATAATATGAACTCAAAATTAATTGGGGTATGAACCTGCATCAAAAAATCTCCATGAATCTCTATTGATAGGTCTGAATGGCCTCTCCATCAACCAACTAGGACCCATCTTGCACCCTCAAATTGGTTCTAAGGAAAGAAGGATAAGCATCCACCTTGCAAGGACAAGTTAATCTCTCCAATTTTTGCCAAATGATAAATTATCAAAAGATGGTCTCCTTTTTTCTTGTCTTTTATTAACCTCCCAATGCCTCCTTAGCTTGAATTTCCTCCAAGAGACTCATCCCAACTCGAATTAGGGAGAGATACCCATGAATGCCACTTGTCCAACTTTTCCTAGCTCTTCTCTTCCATCAATTCGAATGGGGGAATATTGGCTTCCATAAATCCCCTGGTGCACCCTCTTGGAGGCTATTCTTAGCCCTGACATGTCATCTATGTCATATTTCAATAATCAAGTCTGAACTTTGTCATAAGTGTCATAGAATATTCATCATTGTTGTCATAGGAGTTAGGGAATCTAGCTCCAAGTGTCACAATTCTTCTAAGATGCATATTTCTCTTCCATGGGAGTTAATCTTCCACTCCAATTTGACCTTACATGATTCATGCCATGAATAATACCTATTCAACTTCCCCAAGTATGTTACCCTTCATCTTGAACTCGAATTGGTGAGAGAATAATGGCAAGTGTAGTGGGGAATCTTACCACATGTGGGTCCCACAACCTCTTATGTGCCCTCATGATCCAATGACACCTTATTTTATTTTTATTATTATTTATTTGACCCATTTAATGTGAATTTTTTAGTCTAAGGTCATTTTGGTTCTTGTAGCTCCCTTATTCCAACTTTTAATGCTTCCACCCCCAACCTAGGGAATTAGTAATTTTCCTCCCTGAAAGTTCATTTGGATGGGTATATTACAAAATTTGAATTGGGAATTTCTCTTAATGTGACCCAACTTATCCATTTGGATATAATTTTACATTATTACTAACTTGGATATCATTCTTGGCAATCATTTGACCCTTAGCACCAATTTGACAAACTATCATGAGTATGGCCAAGTGGCTTAGGCCATTGTGACCCAGTGCAAAATTTGGGGACATGACAATTGTTAAGGAATTCCTTGTGTTAGGGCATTGGTTCGAAATTCCGTGGGTACTAGCTTATAATTTGTTTTTGTAAAAGAGGCATTTAGGGGTGAATTTGGTCAATTTAAAATTCTAATTTTGAGAAACATTGCATAGTTAGATTCCAATTATGACAAATTAGAAAAAATCAAATTCATAAAAATATATAGCCTTCTTCTATACCATGTCATTAGAATCTCATTGTTGTTTCATAATCTTGTTTTATGTGCATGGAGATGTAACAAATCTCAATGAAAAAAATTGAACCCTTCCTAGCCCTTCTATGGAGTTCAAAGCCATCTTAGAAGGGCAATTTAAAACCCCCGGTTCAAAAAGAATGTGAATTTTTTAAATCACTTATCATTTGTGAAGGGAAAATAAGATTATATAAATTCAAAAGAAGGGTCACATTTTGAACAACCCATCAATGTTCCAAATCCTAACACTTAGGGGTGTTCCCATGAACACGGGTAACACTTTTTGGAAAGAGATAATGCAACTATGGAAAAAAATGAGCTTGATCGAGCTTTTGTTAAGCCTTTGATCAAGCATTTAAAAGCTTCATCGAGGGCTTAACCAAGCACTCGATCAAGCAATTTAAAAATTCTTGATCGAGGGTTTTATTATCCCTCGATCAAGTTATCATCATTAGTAAAACATAAATAAAGTCCATGGGAGGACTATAGAAAGTAAAAAGTAGCTTGATCAAGCTTTTGAATTAACCAAACATAAAATCTCGATCGAGATATTTTAAAAATGCACATAAAACCTTGATCGAGTTGATAGCTCGATCGAGGGCTTTAAAACATGCGTGTAGCCCCCTTTTCTACAAATTTAATTTTACTGGCTTCTTTGCTAGGCCTAAACCCTATCTTGGGATGCACCTTAGGAGATGACTTCATACCAATGGATTCATCAATGAATCGTCTATCCACTGACATATCATTTATGATTTTTTGAGTTCATATGATATATTTTTTTAATCTTCTTTTCAAACTTACACTTACAAAATCATGTCCACAACTTCAAATTGGCACAAAGAAAAAACAATAACATAAAAAGTACACAACCAAACAATTTCAAAAAATATATATGCCCCAAATTAATGTGCCCTCTTCAAAAGGGTATTTTTTGTTTTTCGATTTTTGTAACCAATGAAAAAAGGTTTACATGCACACAAATGTCTACGAAATTTGATTAAAGTTTTCAATGGTTAGTTTTGAAAATTAATATATAAAATTTCGATTTTTTTTATAATATTTTCTAACCTATAGAATTTTGTGTAGATTATGCTCATATATATATATATATATTTCAAAAATTATGCATTTATGAGTAAATATTTTACGTGCACACAAGCCACTTGTTAATTTTTCCTGAAATTTAGTAGAACAAACTTTCATTAAATGCAGCTTTAACATACTAAATGATATTATTATTTTAAAAAAAATTATAATTGGAAAGACAACATAATTCCCTTCAATTTGGTTTTTTGTTGGATGTCGAAATTCGCATGGCATATATGATTTTTGAGGGATTTAATTTAATAAATCAGTAAAAAAACAAATTTTCACGTCACTTTTAGCCAAAAAGTGTTACCACTCTTCACGGTTCACCCTTAGGTTCTAAGTGATCATTGTTCCTTCAATATTACATGAGTATGGTTGTGAATCATCATTAGGTTCCATGGTTCAACACACACTACTATCCCTTTGCACCTAAAGGTTAATATCATATGTATTCTTATTAGTTCTCAACTATTCCCAAATACGATGTACCCTTCGACAACATTAAATCCAAAAAACAACTCACACCCATAAAGTCCTACCACCATATTGGCTTCTCCACCATTTTAAGTGGACCACTCAATGAAAACATCCTAGAGAATCTTGGAAACCTTGTCTCGTTTAATCCCTACTTGAATCCATTTTTTATGCACAATTTCGTTCGGCATAGTGGCACTTGCATTCACTATCCACACTTAATAGGTTCAAATCTCACCCTCGTCATAATGTCATTCAATTCATTATCTTTTCCCCCCAACTCTTGGCCTTGCAAAACACCAAAATTATTAGTCACGGGTTATGAGTTTAATTGTGGTGGCATTGAAAACTTATTAGCAATATTAACTACAAATATGTGGCTTAATGACAATTCCAAATCTAAAAAAGAATAGACATCAAATCAACCCAAATATGTGGTCATTATATATTTTATTTTTCTCTAAAGATCTTTAACATCTTGGTTAATAGTTATTTTTTGCATTGGTAAATTGTCTATCTATTATCCACAATGACATGGTTATAGCATTGATATCTAATATTTGATTATTATTTAAGCATATGATCACAATAGCCTCAAGAGTACAATTTCTTCTAGAATAAATAATAATATGTAAGTTGATATCCTCAAGGGTACAATTTCTTCTACAATGAACATTAGCAATGTGCTTGGGAGTTTAAATAATGTTGACTTCTATGCTTATGCTTAAGATATGGATCCAAGAAACAATCCACTTGAATTATAATATGATTTAACTTAGCACAAATCCTTTTTTATATAGGTGTCTAGAAAAACATTTGATTCTCACCTAGTATATGAAGCTTTAAATTGTTATTTTTAATACTTTGAAATTTTTATAAAGAAAACAATAATAATTTAATCTTTATGAAATTTATTTATTTTAAATGTACATATCATCTATCAAAATCTTACATTTTAAATTTGAAATTAAGAAATATATTTATTATTAGTTTTTTTAAAATTACAATTTATTTGATTTTTAATTGATTTATTTTTTGGAGTTGTAAAAAATAAAATGATGATAATTCTTTATAAGGAAGAGTTGGATATATATATATATATATATCAAAAAAAAAAAATACTTTTGATAAACATTTATGAATAAAAAAGTACAATACTAAACCAACAATCATAAGCCGAAAAGAAACTACTCAAACAAAGCTACATATTGAAACAATATTTACATCAAGAAAACATTCAATGATCTCTTTTGATCAATATGGAATCATCAAATTCCATCCATTTAAAGAAACCTTCTTCCCCAACAAAAGCTTCTTTTGATAAAAGATCTATATCCATATTCTATTCCTTATAAATATTAACTATATCACACAATTTGAATATATATACCCTTCAAACTAAAATTAAAAATATTCATTCAAATTTAATGACTTCATTTTGTGTTTTTTTGTTTTTGACACAATTAGAGATTAAACAATTTAGCAGTGTCAAAGACTTGTCTTTTCTTTACTTTTAATTTAGCAGTGTCAAAGACTTGTCTTGTCTTTACTTTTAATTGTGAGAGTTGAATTCACAATTGAACGGTCTTAAATGCTTGTTGTTCTTGATTTTAAATTGATGTATCTCTGGCTGCGGTCTTAATAACTTGGTTGTTCTTGACTTTTTAATTTATGTATATGTGGGAGTGTGTTGTCTCTTAATTATAAAAATAGAATGAATAAAATATTTTTTATTTATGTGAACGGGAGAATGACTTTGGCTCTAAGAGGCATCACGTTCTCAGTTTCATAGCATAGTGCACTCCTATTTTTTTTCATTTGGGGTGTAATAAGGGTTATATGGGCTTAGCGTTTCAAGTTTCATAGATAGAATATTGTACTAAGGGCTCTTTCGTCGCATAAATTATTAACTTCGTTCTTGCTCGAGGTCTCAATAGCAGATGATGAGTTCCGCCACTCCCGCTTCAACCTTCAATCAATTGAGGAGAAAATCGACAATGCAGATAAAGAGATAAAAGCTTACAAAGACACTTATGCGAGGAATGATGATCTCATACACAACTTATTGATTCTTTACGCGGTCAGTGTGCCAGTTATCGTCGCTGGCATCTTGTCTTCACAGCATATACAGAAGGCCCAGTGGCTCGGGACTGTCATTCTGTCGGGGCTGGTCTCGGGATCAATCATTGCTGCTCTCTTTCTCAGTGTGTTTGAGCAATTCCGCGCTCTGAAACATGGACGACAACTCCAAAAACAGCGCGACTCTGCAATTGATGGCTTTTTTGCGAAAGAAACCTCACTGGCCACGAAACGCGGTCACTTCCCCAGCTATGGAAATGATATATTTGAGGAGACATCTGCATATTACTGGGGAGTATCAAAAGCCGAGGACAGATTTACATACTACGGGTGGTGGGGATCTAGAGCTGCCTTACTTCTTGTCTTGATTTCTATTTCAGTTTGTGTTGTGATCATCTGCTATTTTGATGCATACATATAGCTATTTTAATGTATACTCAGTATCTAGCTATTTGCATACACATATAGATATTTTGATGTGAAATCCTGAGCTAGAACCAATCGATGTTTTGCATACATATAGATACACACAATCCTTGCTATTATTATCGTCCTATCTGTACATATAGAAACTTGGATACACGTGATAGATAACTTGGTCCATATAGAAATTTGGATACGTATATAATAGATATTTTGATTAATTAATGATGATGTATGAATCTCGATTTATACATACATTCAGATATTTTGATAAATCAATGATGATGTATGGGAAATGATTTATGATTATGTCTATCTAGTATGGACGTAGAATTATTCTCTACGTTCAAGGGTTGGGATTGAATTTTTAAAGACTTAACTTATCTGCGTGACGGTAATTGTTTCACATCGACTGCCCATTCAATTTGGTTTGATGATAAATTAAAATGTTTTGTAGAAAATATTTATATGTTTTAGCACATTCAATCCCAAGAACGCACACTATCAGTTCTAGTGTTACATGGCTTCGATTCACATCTGCATTACATGCAAATGGAAAAATAATCAGCTACAAAGCTACAATAAGATCATTTAAGCAGCCTTTTCAGAAACTCTGAAAACCTAAGTACTCAATAAATAAGCACTCCATTAGAATAATATTTACAATATCATTTTTCAAAGTTAGCTTAAAGTTATTTTCTTCGTTGTAGCGATTGAGATTGAGTTAATCAATCACTTAGTATCCATCCATAGCAATTGGTTTGACTGGTGTGATCCTCATACGAAAAGGATTAAACTCCTCTAATCATGAAGTTACTATGTAATCATTTAGTGCCGAGAGTTTCATACCTCGGATTCATGTTTTAACTGAAAATGCAATGCGTTGATTATGGATTTTTCCTTATCCATCTAAACCCCATAAACCAACCATGGTCAATAGCTTATTATCCAATCCTTGTTTTCTAAGTAATATTTAGATTAATTGTTGAAGGGTTTGGCAGTCGAAATCTATTCAATATTTATATTATTTTATCATAAAATATCTATTCATTATTCAATTACGAATACGAAAAACATACCTATTTAATATCGATTAAAATTGTTGCAACTAATAGATTATCAACCACTCACTTATGCAGAAATCACAATCGATATCTATATTCAAATCTTTATATAGATTATTACAGAAATTACTTATATGGATCAAAAATTATATTAGCATCAGATATATATCCTATCACTGCGTAAGGTTCGAAGATATTAATTCTAAATATTGCAAAATTAATATATAGGATACATTTTTTTCACATAACCGTTGTTCTAAGGCTAGAACAAGCCTCCGTGCTTTAGTGGATTTGCTAGCAGTCTAAGATTTGAGAACCCAGTACCATACCTTTTCTAGAATGCCGTGCCTCTGTTGGGTAGTCCCTGGGACTCATAAAAGAATAGAGCAAGCCATTCGAGCTTTAGTTTTCCAACAAATCTCTTTTCTCCAATAAGTTTTGTCATGGATGAAGGCTGCACGGCTGGGAGCTAAGCAGCAGCTGCAGGATTTGGAAGGATCGGCGAATAGGAGGATGCGTGTCTCGGGGATTGCAGTAATCTCGGAAACCGCAACAGCAGGGTAGAAGACAGATGGGAGGAATCAGTTGAGGGATTCCATCTTTGAGCAGCAGCATCAGAGAGTGTAGCATCTGGAGTGAAGAAGAAAGAAAAGAGAGAGTCACGTAGACGGGGATCAGGAGTTGAGATCAAGCCATAGCTCAGAGTTCCGAGGTGAACCACCAGAGGGTGAGGTCTCAACTGACGCAAGTCACCTTACAGGAATAATTTCTTGCTTAACAATACACACGACAAATACCACAATGTTTACACGAACAAGGTGTAGAACAGGATGCCAGAAGTGGCTTATATTACTTCTTAGAATTTGGTTACAATGCGGAATAACTATAAACAATTAACTAACTACAGTCGGCCTTAGCCATTACAACTTAGAAGTAACTGTGGTGTGTTCTCCCTGTGTGTCGACCTCACCCTCTCGTCATTCACCTCGGAACTCTGAGCTATGGCTCGATCTCAACTCCTGATCCCCCCGTCTACGTGACTCTCTCTTTTCTTTCTTCTTCACTCCAGACGCTACACTACACTCTCTGATGCTGCTACTCAAAGATGGAATCCCTCAAGTGATTCCTCCCATCCTTCTTCTACCCTGCTGCTGCTGTTCCCGAGATTACTGCAATCCCCAAGACACGCATCCTCCTGTCTGTTGATCCTTCCAAATCCTGCAGACCTGCAACTGTTAGCTTCGAGCCGTGCTGCACAGCCTTCATCCATGAAGACACCTGTCATGTCCTTCACCTCCTCACAATAACTGTATTAACTTTCTCAGCAACCCCGAATGGCTACCAGGTACAATTTCCTTGACTTTCTGCTCTTCCGACCCTGCTAGAGTAGTCGGTCACATCTCAACCTACTTGTCGGCTTATTTCTTATCTTATGCGGTTCGCCAGTCCTCCCCTTCCTCTGCGCTTGGCTCCGCCAAACCTGTCGCGTCGTAGTTCGACCACTTGTCAACTACTCGACGTCTTACTCCGCTTGTCGTCTATTGACCATTACCTGTCGATTCTCGACCTAACACAACATCTGTTGCACTGCTCCAGTCGGTCGCATACCGACTGCTTCCTACTCGACTTGTTGACTTCAACCAATCAACCTGCTTCCGGGCCCAGTGGTCATCGGCACTCCCGCTGGTCGGCTCCCTTGCGTTGATTAACTTCGATTGATCTGCCTAGGCCTCGATGCTCCTCCATTAGACTCCCCAGGTTAAAAAGAATTCAACTGCTCTGTCAGTCTCCTGAACTCCTCTTCGGAAATCCATGTTGCCTCCTGCAACTCATCATTTTTCCACTGCACTAAGTATTCTTTCTTTCGTGCACTACGCGTTTTCCCAACCTCGCGTTCTTCGATTACTTCTGCGATCTCTTCTTTGTGTCGATCTGGAATTTGATCTGCCAAGTCGATGCTTATCACTTCTTCGCTTTCGTTGCTTGACCCTTCTTCAAATTTGTACAGATCTGAGACATTGAATGTCGCTGAAATGTTCAAGTCTTCTAGCAATTCCAACACATAAGCGTTGTCCGAAATCTTCTTCAGAATTCTGCATGGCCCTATCTTCTTCAACTTCAGTTTGTTGTATGTACCTATCGGAAATCTCTCCTTCTGCAAGTATGCATAGACCAAGTCCCCTTCTCGGAATGACTGTATCCTCTTCTTTCTGTCGGCCCTCAACTTGTACGCCGCGTTACTCTTTTCTATGCGCTTCCGCACATTTTCATGAACTTCATGCATATGCTCTACGAATGATTTTGCATCTGTGCTCTTCCTGGTTTCTGCCAGCAACTCAACCAAATCCACCACTCCGTGTGGGCTTCTCCCTTGAACAATCTAGAATGGGCTCAATCCTGTTGACCAATTCACAAAATTGTTGTACGCAAACTCTACCTGTGCCAACACATTTTCCTACTGCTTGGGTCTCTTGGCTGCTAGACATCTCAGAAGGTTTCCTAAACTTTTGTTTACCACCTTGGTCTATCCGTCTGTCTGTGGATGGTACGTCGAGCTAAACTGCAACTTCGTGTCTAGTTTCTTCCATAGGGTTCTCTAGAAATGCCCCATAAACTTGGTATCTCGATCAGACATAATACTCTTTGGCAACCCATGCAATCTAACTATCTCCTTGAATAATAGTACAACAATCCCTGTGGCATCAGTCATCTTCTTACACGGAATGAAGTGTGCCATCTTCGACAACCTATCGACTACAACAAATATTGAGTCGCTTCCCTGTTGAGTCTTCGGCAGTCCTAACACAAAATCCATGCTAAGATGCTCCCAAGGGTTATCTGGTACTGGCAATGGTGTGTACAACCCTGTATTCTGACTCCTTCCCTTTTCCAACTGGAAAACTTGACATTGTCGAACCCACTTTCCGACATCTATCGACATCCCTGGCCAGAAATATTTCTCTTCAACCAATGCTTTGGTCTTGTCGATGCCAAAATGTTCTGCTAACCCGCCATTATGAAATTCTTGGATTAGGTTCTCTCTTACTGATCCTCTGGGAATACACAACTGACTTCCCCTGAATAGATAGCCTTCTTGAATGAAATAACTCAAATATGGAGTCCTATCGATACACCAAGGTTCACGACAAGCCTTCCATGCTTTCGCAAAATCCTCGTCGGTCTCATACTCCGTTTTTATCGACTCTATCCCTGTTGCCTGAACCGTCATCGCGTTCAGTAGTGAAACTCTCTTGCTCAATGCATCGGAAACTTTATTCGACTTGCCAAACCTATGTCGTAACACGAATGTATATCTCTGAAGTAGCTCCATCCACTTCATGTGTCGCTGATCCAATTTCGACTGAGTGTTCAAATACCTCAGCGCTTGGTGATCTGTGTATAACACAAATTCCTTAGGAAACAAATAATGCCTCCACTTCTTCAGTGCTTGAATGATAGCATAAAATTTATGGTCGTAGACCGAATACTTCTGCTTCGCCCCATTCAGCTTTTCACTAAAGAATGCAATTGGTCGGCCCTCCTGGCTCAACACTGCTCCAATTGTCGTGCCACTCGCATCACAATCGACCTGGAAAACTTTGTCAAATTTTGGGAGCGCCAAGACTAGGCTCTTAGTGACCTTTTCCTTCAACTCATCGAAATCTTCCTAGGCTTCGTCTGTCCACTTGAACTCGCCCTTTTTCATGCATTCTGTCAAAGGTGTACAAATCCGACTGAATCCCTGAATGAACTTCCTGTAGAAATTAGCAAGTCCATGGAAAGTCCTCACTCTAGTCGTACTTGTCAGTTCCGGTCAATCTACTATTGCCTTCACCTTCTCTGGGTCCATCACCAATCCTTTACTCGAGATTACAAACCCTAAGTACACCAACTCCTTCTTCATGAAGAAACACTTTTGTAGGTTCACCATCAGCTTCTCTTCCTGCAATCTATGAAATACTTGCCGAACGTGCCCCAAGTGCTCCACCTTGGTTCGACTGAAAATTAGAATGTTGTCTAAATAGACTACGATAAACTTTCCCAAAAATGGCTTCAACACCTCATTCATCAATCTCATGAATGTGTTGGGTGCATTAGTCAACCCTAATGGCATGACTAACCACTCATATAACCCTTCTTTTGTCTTGAATGTGGTCTTCCATTCATCTCCTTCTCTGACCCTAATCTGGTGATAACCACTCTTCAGGTCTATCTTCGTGAAGTATGTTGCTCCACTCAGGCAATCCATCAAGTCATCCACTCTCGGCAATGGAAACTGATACTTGATCGTGATCATGTTGATGGCTCTAGAGTCTGTACACATTCTCCATTCTCCACCCTTTTTTGGTGTCAATACCGCTGGTATTGCACACGGGCTTAGACTTTCTCTGATTTACCCTCTGTCCAACAACTCTTGGACCTGTCAGTTGAGCTCCTGTCCCTCTGTCGGACTCATCCTATATGGTGCTTTGTTTGGCAGACTCAACCTTGGAATCATGTCGATCTGATGGGATATGCTCCACGTCGGCGGCAATCCCGTCGATTTTTCATCAGCCATTATGTCACTAAACTCTTTGAGCAACTCCTCGATTTCGACCGGAATATTCTCCACTCTGGTCGTTCTTTCGACATATGGTCATTTTGGAATGATTGCAAAACATCCCGAGCGTCTCTCCTCTTCTGCAAGGAACTCCTTCGTGGTGCTCATCAACACTCGCTTCTCCCAAATATTTCTCTCGCCGTGCTTACTGTCGGCTTGCTCTTCACGCCTCAGCTTAAGAGTCATTTTCACGCCACTCTTCCATACTGTGACTGTGTTGGATCGACCATCATAGATCATTTTCCGATCATATTTCCATGGTCTTCCTAACAACAGATGGCATGCATCCATGGGAACTACATCGCACAGTACACTGTCCTCTAATCCTTCAACTCGGAAGTTGATCAGGCACTGTCTAGTCACCTTGACATGGTGTCCTTTCTGCAACCATGAGATCTTATAGGGGTGTGGGTTTTCTTGACACTTCAACCCGATCTTGTCGATGACTTCTGTCGACACAAGATTCTCCGTGCTTCCACCATCAACTATGGTTTTGCAACGCCATTCTCCGATCCTGTAATGACCCTTATTAGGAATTTTATTAAAATGGCAATTTTCCACTTTTTTTCCCTAGTTCGACCTTTGACTAGTTTTGATCTCTAGGTCCCAAATTTGCCCCAAATGATTTCAAATATTCTGAGAAGGTATATGAATGAGATTAGAACATAAATATGTGTTTTAAGAATGCCTTTGGACCTTTCAAATACTTCTGCAAATACTCTTTCAATTCTGGCCAATGTAGGGAACTTTACTAGTAATTTGCCTTTGACTAGTATTGGTCTTTATGTCTCGAATTGACTCCAAATGCCTTCAAATCTTCAAGGAAGGTGTATGAATGATATTAAGACTTGAATATGATGTTCATGGATGATATATGGCCACCAAAATACCTCTGCAAACTCTC
The DNA here is from genome assembly GCA_027924585.1 of Larix kaempferi. NCBI lineage: Eukaryota > Viridiplantae > Streptophyta > Pinopsida > Pinales > Pinaceae > Larix > Larix kaempferi. Next base: position 1,530,724 of record BSBM01000967.1, read on the forward strand.
TTAAGATTCTGGACCAAGTATGCAATTTTACTAGTAATTTGGGGTTCAAATCCCCCTGGGGTAAGTATTGAAAATGGCTTCCCAAATGCCTCCAAAGCCACTCAAATTTATGAACAGAGGTAGGGAATGTATTAAGGATGTTATTAAGGTCTCATGTGCACCATTAATTGATTATTATATCTGTTCCAACCCTCTCCCATTCAACTGCAAAAATCACCAATTCGACCCTTGGGGAAATGGCACTATTTCTTCTCCCAGTGCAATTAAACTAAGTAAAAATACTTCAAATGCTCAAGTACAGTACATGAAACTTGTAAAATACATCCATGGCAGTCCATTAATCACAAATTCATTAGAGAATCATCCATTCATTTGAAATCATCATCAATACATTGGTTCACAACAAGGTAGTGGGGAAATGGCATTGTTCTTCCATTAAAAATGAGATTTATACATTTCTACTTGGAATTTCGACCTGAAACTTTTTGGAGATGAAGAACAGAGTATTTACTTCATATTACAAAATAAATGGGGCATTAAAAGCTTCCCCAAAGAGTACAATAGCTCACCAAAAACGCCCTCCCTCAAGGATCAAGAATATGCCATCAAAACCGGAAATGGTTGAAGGAGTGAGATGCAATAGAAGAAACCATGAGCTGCCCTGTAGCTTACACCTGCAAATAAAGACTCCATTAAAGCTCCAAATGAAAGGTCTGAATGGCCTTTCCAATTACCAACTTGGATGGGAATCTTTCACCCTCGAAATTGGCTAAGGCAAGAAACTAGTCATCCACTAGCTCTCCCTCTTCACAAATGCAATTGCAAATTCTACAAATGATCAAAAGCTATTCTCATACTTCATTTCTACATTTTATAACCAACATTAGCCTTCTAAGGGTCGAAATCCTCTCAATAGATTCAATAGATTTTCATTTAGGAAATATTCCACATTTGCCACTTGTCTCCTAGTTCCAACCTTCCATCTTCTCCCAAATTCAATTTTGAGTCTCTTTGGCTTCTCCAACTCCCAAATTCGCCTTCTTTGAGCCTATTTTTGGGGCTGACATGTCATAGTGGTCAGATGTCAGAGGTCAGGTCTGCAATTTGTCATAGTTGTCATAGATTCTCCATCATTGGTGTCATATGGGCTAGGGAATCTAGCCCAAGTGTCCACAAACTTCCACTTTGACTCTTTATCTTCCATGGAGGTTACCAATCCTTCCAAATTCGACCTAATATGCTCAATGACATGTGTTATGACTTACCAACTCACCCAAGAGTATTCACATTCCCATTAATTCGAATTTGCAAAAGAGAGATACCATGTATTATGAAAAATCAAGCTAGTGTGGGTCCCACATCCTCCATATGTCTCCAAAACCATTTGTCACTTAGGATTTCTCTTGAATTTATTTATTCACTCTATTTATTAAATACTTGAACCCTTCTAATGTATAAACATCATTTATTATCCCCCTTATTCCAAATCCCAAAGATTCCACCCCAAATCTAGGAAACTAGTAATTTTCCTCCTTGGCAATTATTTGACCCTTAACATCAATTTTACAAACTCTAATGAATATGGCTAATGTGATTAGGCCATTGTGACCCAATTCCAAATTTGGGACATGACAGATCCGCACCTTTGTTCAAAAGATCACCTTTCGTTGTGTCGGTTCCATTGTGTCGCATTGATCTTCCTGGATCAAGGCTCTCTGAACCATCAGATTCCGGTTCTTCTTCTTTTCACCTCCACTGCTGTCAAATGCCGACTCTTCCCTCTCGTTGACTTGCTCATCCATTCGAGCTTTAGTTTTCCAACAAATCTCTTTTCTCCAATAAGTTTTGCTTTCTAACCTCTCCATTTTCCATTCTAGATTGAAGAATTCAAAGCAAATATAATCAGAGCTAGAAATTAAACCAATATAGATCTATTTTAAAAGAGGATTTACCAAAAGTGGAGAGGGATCTCGACAAACCCTTCTTCAACATTTATACTAAAAGAGATTAATAATTTTAATTTAGCTAATATATATATATATATATATATATATATATATATATATATATTTAAAATCTAATTTACGTCTATATATTATTTTTATAATATGTTATTTAAAAATAAATATATATTATTTTTATAATATGTTATTTAAAAATAAACATATGTTTAAAATTTAATTTACGTCAATATATTATTTAAAAATAAACATATATCAACTTTGAGATGATCATGGAAAAAGTTATACATCCTCCAAAGTTGAGCATAGAAAGAGCTACACATCCTTCAATGAAACTCAAAAATCATGACGCAAAACCCTAACTAACACAGCAATTATAGTAAGTTAGTAACCCCTTCACTCACCGTAATTACAGTAGAATGGAATACGTACTTATGAGTGTTTTTCACTTGGCTTGGTTGGCCATACTTACAAAGTGACGATTATGCAGAGACGGGAGAGATGCTTTCAAAAGGGCAGATTGAACTCCATTCTCTGGGCACTCTACAGCGGACGCCTTCTTTCATTTAATGATAGCATGTACCAAGAGAATAGATGAGTGCTTCAGTTTGTTCTTCCATGTACTCGTTATGGCGAATTCCATGGCACACAACAAAATTCAAATTGATCAGAAATGTGGGTCAAAGTCCATTTGTAAAGCGGTATTAGCGGCCTAAACGGACAGATCCACACCCAGCTGAAAAGCTCCAAAGTTCCAGCTGCGCCATAGTTTGTATTTCTGAAAAAGAAAAAAAAATCAATCGCAAACAACAAACAGTCACGGAGCATTGAAATTAAACATTCGATCAAAAAAGAATTATAATATTCTCTGTAACCATGTATGCATACCCTATGAGTTGTTGGATATTGCGTATTACTTGGTTGTTCCATCGGTTGAGTTCATTTGAAACGTCAGTGGTCGTGGTTGAAACTCATGTGGCGTCGTTGATACATGATGGAGTGAATGTTCATAACCTTCATAACGCTGGAAGGAAATTAACAGCTTTACGTCTGATAATCATTAATTACTAGTTACATACATCTGATAAATAATCATTAACTTATCGATCCATCTGGAATATATTTACATTCATATGTGTTTATAGTTTAGAATTCTAGGTAGATTAGAGTTTTTCTACATATTTTAAAACTTTAAATAAATTAGGGTCTACGTTTTTCTTAGATTGTAAAAAGAACAAATAACTTTTATGGCACTAAAAAGATATACCCTAAATTTATGCATACAATGAAGAATATCTATTCAGCCCAAAATGAATTCTAGCCATGGATTAAAGAGTTTATACTAGACAATTTATTTATGGACCTCATCTTTAATTTTAAAATAAAAATATTTTATTATATTTTTATGAGATGATGGGAAAATATATATTTACAGTTTTAATGGTGATTATTTTGAAATGTTTTGATTTGCAATAATATTCAATTTTTTATGTTGTTTTAAAAAATCTTTATTATTATTAAATTTATAATTTTTTTATTGATCAACTCATTTTTTAGTTTAAATTTGTTAAATTGAATGTTTTTAGACTTATGAATTTACTTGTTCATAGGAATGTTCCATGGCACACACAATATCCTCAATTCTTTAGTTTAAATTTGTTAGATTGAATTTTTTTAGGCTTATAAATTTACTTGTTCATAGGAATGTTCCATGGTACACACAATATCCTCAATTTGTACCTGTTTCCAAAGTGAACATAGACATGCTCTTTGTTAGACTTTTGAGTTAATTCAAAAGAATTTACACCATATTTAGCATGCCCCCATTATTATGTTCATTTGTATTGCAAAGGAAGATGGATTTTGAAGTTGTTCCATCTTGATCAAGAAGGGGAAACGATTAATTATTTAATTTTATAAGGCAAAAGTAAATTTATAAAGTGACGTTGAGTAATTAATTTGTAAAGTGATTAGGGAAAATGTAAAAGTGGCAAAAAATTATCAAAATGAAGATAAAAGGAAAGAAGTCACTCTCTCACTTATTCATTCATTATTTTTTAAAAGTGATTTTTGGAGAGCTCTTGTGGCTTCCTTCTGTAGGGACAAAAACTCTAAGGTGAAAAAATAGTTTCAGTGGTGAAACCATTCACCCTAGCTCTTATAGGGAGAAATCACTTTAGATTTCTCATAATGCTTCATTAAGGAAGGAAGATAAGATTTATACTACCAGTTCGAAGAGTTTACTTGAAGAATTTGCAAAGATAGGAGCAAATAGAGGAAGGGCACACTTAAGGGTACAATCTAAGATTAGTTAGAGGAAGGGTGCACTACATGTATTCATCTTTTAAGGAGATCACTACTGTAGTTAGATGTTGAGTTCTTCCTATTCCAGGAAGCCCCTTCATCATTTTGGAAGAGGTGGGTTACATAGAGGTTGTATGGACTACTACGAGGGCACAACACACTATCCTACTGGTTGATTTCATAACAATGAATATTGTTCCATCCATCCATGAAATTGCAGGATCGATGTAGAGGCTACCTTGTGTGGGTTGAAGTTGATATTAGATCGATCTCAGTACAACTAGGAGGCATATTATTCATCTTGGAAGTGTTTGGTGCTTTTCTATTTATTGTTGGGTTTATTTGTTGACAGTTGGGTGCATTTGGGAGTAATCACCATCAATTCCAAGCAAGGAACAAGCTGCTACGGCCATCTAGCAACCTGTTGTGATCCACAAGTCTGCACATTCCTTGTAAATATGCTATAAACTTCATTAATGTACTACTGTAACAACTCATTAGTATTTAACGTATTCATCTTCAGTTTATGAGTTGTTTATTGGGTTTACAATGCAATAAAAGAAACAAGTCTTGTGCAATTTTTTTGTTAACCATTATGGTATATGGAATGCAAACTGTTTGACGAAATACCCTTGCCAAAACATAAACCATTCATACACATCAACACCAGTAGTTTAGAAAAAAGGGATGAGTGACTGTGACTAAGGATTGGAAGAAATTTTTGGACCCAAGAATTAGCAAACCCAACACACCTTAATTAGTCTATTCGGGCACAGGATATTACACTGGTACCATAGCGTCAAACAATTATGCTACAACAATTGCATACATGGTGTTTGGTGAAAGTCCCGAACTAAAATTCCCCATCTGTATTACCCCCATTTTGACCCTTAGGATGTATTGGCTTTTAATGTAAATGTCGTATATATGTGATGTATGATTCCTGGCGCGGAGCTCAAGGCCAAGCCCCCGTTAGTGAATGCTCAACCTTGAAGTGATGTTATTTTATGTTGTGCTATCCATGTGCTAGTAAGCCATGGGGAAATTGTAAAAATGATGTAAATAATTGTAATGCAAATAAAAATACCAAGGGGTTGGCTATGGATGCAACTAAATGAGGGGGCTATGTGTATCCACTAGGGAGAGGTTAGGGGGTTGTGGGATTGAACCCTAGGCTGCCATATGTCACCTTGAGAACCCACCTTTGACTGTCCTAGATGTCATTTAATGCTGATGTAAGGAAGTACTTCATAAATCTGCTCATGAGAGTGATGGAGTATGGGAAGCCCTAAAATTCGTGAGACAAGGTATGGGTTGTTTTTCTTGTCCCATAAGTCACCATACCTCATGGGAATTTTTTTTCCCTCATCCCCATTCCATGGTTGATGATGGAAGCTTCATTTCTCACGGAGGACGCATGCCCAGCAGTGAAGAAAACTGGAAATCATGATTCTGAGTTAAGCCACGTTCGGGAGTGCCAAAATCCCCCAAAAACTTTGTGTGGGGAAAGAAATCCAACAACGAATCCATCGACCTAAACCATGGGGCGAATTTGAGAGTGTGAGACGCACATAAATTCATAGGAAAACCCTGATTCGGAAGACTAGAAATCCAGTTGTGGGACAGAGCCTTTCATCCGCAACCCTGAGGAGATCCAAGCGTGGATGACAGAGCGGAAGAGAGAGAAGAGGTTGGAACCACTTGATAAACCTAGTGAAGGTTGTTTATTGAGTTTGAGATGTCTGTAGCTCTATGGTTGAGCTCATTGGCTTAGCTTATTCCTCTCTTGTCTCTTGGCATGCATGATAAACCCAACTATGTGTTGGATCAACATGACTGTTGATGTGAAACCATGGCTGTGAGTGAGCCTGTTTAGTCTCTCCTTAGTGGATACATAGCCCATCTTGGGGGTGGTATCTGAGTTCTGAAAGAATACATGATAGGCAGAGACCTATGGTTGGGTCGGAACATTGCAGTCCATAGCTAGTTGCTTGGAGATATCAATAAAAATATAAGTGTTCTCTGTGATTTATAAAATGTTCATTCTGTGTTCTAAATGCTTAATTGTTCATGTTAATGGGAATGAAATGAATATCTTAATTTAGTCAGCATAAGCCTGTGCATAGCATGAGAACAAGACTAATTCCCTGTAGGTTGTTTCATCATTCTGCCTGGGAGAAATGTGCAAATGCATTCCCTTACATTTGTGTCGATAATGTTTCATTCACTTGTTTTTATTTGAGTATGCATATGCATCCATGTGTTTTTATTTATATGAATTTGTTCATTGATGAATAGGGATAAGTTTTGTTGAGGCCCAGGAGGTTCAGAATGTTCATTCATGGCTTTGGGGGAGAAATAGACACCCCCTGTTGTGTTCATGTTTCCTCTTAGGGTCTGGATTGATGGGAGGAGACATGGCAGAGTGCATCAGAGATCTTTACATAGAAGTAAAGAAGTCTTGATGAAGTTTGGGAAACACCTTGGTTGGAATAAGGACAAATTCAGAGTTCTCAGGTGTGGCAGAGGATCATACATTTGCATGGGGTTTCCGAGATCTTTCCAACGATACCAAGTTTTCCAAAAATGGACTTAGGATGAGGAAGATATCAACCTGAGAAGTTGGCAGTAACAGGAGCATATGGCCGACTTCCGACTTTACGAACCCGCATTGCGGACTGCGGATTGCGGAAGTTGTAGGCATGATTTCTTCGAAGTTGCACACTGTGGTTCTGACTTCCCAAGTCCCAGAAGGTGGATTGCGTATTGCGGAAGTCGGAGGAGTAATTTTTTTCGGATTTGTGAACTTGGGGTTCCAACTTTCTGACTCCCGCAAGGTGGATTGCGGATTGCGAAAGTCGTAAGTGTTGGGGTTCCGACTTCCGACTCCTGCATTGCGGATTACGGATTGCGGAAGTTGGAGGCGTGAATTTTGAAGTTGTGAATTGGGTGTTCCGAATTTCCGAATCCCGCTTCGCAGATTGCGGATTAAGGAAGTTGGAAGTGTAAATCTTCGAAGATGTGAATTTGGTGTTCCGACTTTTCGACTCCCGCAGCGCGGATTGCGGAAGTCGGAGGCGTAAACTTCGAAGTTGTGAATTTGGTGTTCCGAATTCTGACTCCCACACTGCGGATTGCGTATTGCATAAGTCAGAGGTGTAAATATTCGAAATTGTGAATTTGGTGTTCTGACTTTTCGACTCCTGCACTGCGGATTGCAGATTGCGGAAGTCGAAGGTGTATTTCTTCAACACTGTGTATTTGGTGTTCTGAATTTCTGACTCCCGTATTGCGGATTGTGGAAGTCGGAGGTGTAATTCTTGAAGTGGTGCATTGGGGTGCCGACTTTCAACTCCCGACTTGTGGCTTACGGCTTGCAGATTGCGGACTGCAGTTATTGCGGCTGTGCGAAAGTGCATAGTTTGAAAAAAAAATTAGCAGGATGATTCTAAGGATCCCCCCCATCACCTATAAAGGGAACCGAGGGGACCTATAAAGGGAACCGAGGGGACCGGGGATGTTACAAAATGGTATTAGAGCCCAAGTTTGCAACACTGTGGCTGCTTGGGCCAAAGTAAGAGCTTATAGGCTTGTTAGAGATACAGCATGAACAAAGATCGTAAGGTGGAGATCGAGACCGAGAGGGATCAACGACTCATACAACATTTCTCCTGTGTAAGTGGTGGGATGTTAACAAAATGAGTGGATGCAAAATTCCACTGGAAAAATATTATTACCTTTGGAATCCTCCTTGAGTGAGTGAGACTTGATAACCAACAGGGACTGTCTAATAAGCATAGAAAGTCTAATTCGGATCCATCTAGACATCTAGCTCTTTACTTGGAATCAATATTGAACAAATTGCAGGGCTCATAAGTGCAGGGATGTCCAAGGAAGGACAAGTTGGATTTGACCATAATCTATGAAAACAATGTGAGAAGCAAATTATGTGAACGTAGTGCAATGAGAGCCATTGTAGCGATCAAGGAAGCTACATAGGGATGACAAGATGGTTGCAGTTTAAAATTGGAGAATAATCTCCAAAGGGCAATGTTGATAAAGAGGAAAATTTCTCACCTTAAAATATTTTTGTTTATAGCATAAGAATTGTATGCTTGGGAAGTAGCAAGTAGGAATATTATACATGAGTATGAGTATTGAATTGTTGCTTGGTGAGAAAATCATAGCTAATGATTCCTTGTGTACTTGCTAGAGAGGCCATGAAATTGGATCAACTATGATGTGGAAGGGGAATTTCATTCTATGATGAGGGATTGAAAAGGGAGAATTATTTAACTCTTCTCTTGTTGATATGATTATATTTTCAATTTTTATGTATTGAAAATTATGGCATAGGAATGCTGAAAATGCAAGAGATTAGATGGATAAAGTGAATATGCACTAGTCGGCATATTAATAAACATTGCACAGTGCAGGGGAAGATGTTTGTGCATGTATATGCTGTTGCATATTGGTAAAGCTAGTGACTTTTTACATATGTAGTGAGCTACTTAAGATAATTAGTGTGTTTGATAATCATTATCGGTGTTGGTATTGGTTGTAGGACCAAAGACAACAGAAGCATGGTTGAAGACGTTGATGATGTTGTTGCATGTGACCAACAACCTTATGAAGAAAGGTTGGTGAAACAAATCTATGATCAAGAGGTTGGTGGAAGGATTGTGTAGTCCTTGGTAAGAGGCCAAATTGATCAGGTAACATCATATAATATGTTAATGGAATCCATACAGGTAATGTTTTATTTATGCTAATTGTATAAGTGTTGAAATATGATGGGTAAGAATCCCTTCCACCATGTTTTAATCATCATAAAATGGTATGGATGTAAGGTTGAATGCATTTATGTGAATGCCATACCTTGATGATATGGTGAGGTATGGGGTAGTAAGGGCAAGGAGTCTCATACCCTGTGACTGTGTAAAATTTAGACTGCATTCATGAGAAATAAGATCATGCCATGCATGAGACCATGAGGATGTTGGGTTGTGAAGCCTGCAATGCTCCTCAAGTATACCATGAACTCCCTATTGGTGTTAATCTAGGATGAAACCTCTTTTCCAACACGCAGGGAGTGAGTCAACTCCTAATTTTTTGTTCGGGTGAAGAAGGAAGGCATCTAAATAGTTAACCAAGTGATTGGGGAGATGGTCGGGTATGGTGTTGAAACATTGGCTAGGATCTCCAACTTACCATGGTAAGAAACCTGTGTAGGCACAAAAATGTTTTAGATCAATGATGTAGTGCATTGGGTGCATTATGTAAATGTACATTAAAATATTTTGTAAATCTTGTGGTTATGCATTGTGTGAAGGCATGGTTATGGCATACATTTAATTGTAATTAGATAATAGATGAAATGATGGAATTATTGACAATTATAAGATCCTTTCATAAGATGCTATGGATGCAGGGGAAAGAATTGCGTGAAAAAGGTAGTCATGTTTGATGGGATACCAGGATGGTCTGTTGGAAGGATAGAGTTGCATGAAATGATACAACTATGAAGTAATGAGTATTTGAAGTTTTATTTGATTGCATAGATGATGTGACTGTATCTTGCAATTTTATTATGATAATGATTCACATGAAGTAAATTTGTTTCAGTGATATTGAGATATTAATAGCTTATATTGCTCAAATTATGGAGGTATTAAAAATCCAAATATTGTGAGAAGGATCTCATGGTTCTCAAATATGATTTCTATATGAAACAGATTTGGAATTTTCTTATTTAAGTTTATGAGAATGATCTCATGGTTGCAAAATATAATTTATGTAGTGAACATAATTGTAAATTTAGATTTGAATTTGATTATTAATGCCATTGATCTATTGATTGTTTTTTAATTGTGTCAAAAGGACACAATGCAGGAAGACCATATGTTATGGACGGCAAGAGCTAAACATCATGAGAAGGAACTCATGTTTTGGAAATCTAGTTTTTGTACGAAACATATTTGAGAAATTCTAATTGAAATTATTATATTAACATCTCATGTGAATTGCATGCTTGTGTGTAATGCAGGTGAGATGTTGAAAATATGCCATTGGGGCAGATGTTAGCTAATAAAACTAAAAATGAAAAGGAAATGCCAAGAGTGGCTTGGGTTTGAGAAACCCTACAAAATTCCTTACAAGTGATTGTCTCTCCACAGTGATATTAAACCCAGTAAGAACATGGGTACTCAGGAGGATTGTATGGGCATTGGTAACCTTTATACGCTCACACAAAAGAGAACTGGAAGAGATGGATATGCCCGAGGGACTGTGTAGAAGAGAAGGGGTACCATCCTTGTGTTGTGTGAGTGGGTATTATGGGGCCATGCTAGCCTACATTCAAGTGAGTCACCCATGGAGTTCCTAGAGGGAACCACTGGTTTGCATAGGATAAGGAGCCATGTCATTGTATTATTTTGTCTTATTGCCTGATAAACCCAATAGAGACACTGGCTTGGCAATGGTTTTTGTATGCTTGATAAACCCAGTCAGAGAATTAGCTTAGCATATTGATTAATGGAATGCTTGATAAACCCAATTGGTGTACTGGCTTGGCATTGATTATTTGAATGATGTGGTGATATTTGTAAAGGCATAAAATCTCTATTGGTTCAGCAGTGAGGACCTCCTGCACCTACCCAAGACTACGTTGAGGGAAGGGGCGCCCAAGGAACTGTTGTTAACACCCAAAAAGTGCTCACTAGCTCATTCCCTTATTCACATGACCCATTTGTCCACTTTTCCACCATCTGAGCCTCTGAAGCCAACAAAAGGTCACCAAAAGACCTTGGTACACCCCTTTTTCCCACTCAAAAAGATTATTTTTCCTAAAAAGCATAAAAACCCTCAAAAAGGGTCCAAAATTCCCAAAATATTAAAAAGGGAATGAAAATATTAATTTTATTCAAAAAAGGAAAAACGAGGGAAAAGTACCTAAACCATGTTGGTCAATACCATTTGGTTTCCAAAAAACCACAAATGGTATTCCCCACCACCAAAACCTATAAAAAGGTGGTAGGGGCTCCTCATTTCAGATCCATCCATATTCCTATCCTCATGCTGCCAAAATCTCCCTTGAGTATTTGGCCATTGTAGCAAGCCTTGGAGAAAGGACCCATTGGAGATTGGAGCTGCTAACCATTGGAGCCATTCAATAACCTTCATCACTTGGAGGTATTGCTCTTGCAAGCATTTCCTTGCCCCATTGTCAATACAAAAAATTATTTTTTATCTTTCTTGTTCTTGTTCTTTAATTCAAAATGCACATGCTAGTTTAGTTTAGTTTAGATTTAGTTTATTGTTTTTTATTTCTATTGAAACTGCTGCTACTAATTAGCAGGTTCCCATAGCACTAAGCTTGGTTGCAAAACCAAGCCAACAGTTTTTGGCGACTCCGCTCTTTTTTGAATCTTTAGATCTCACTTTTTCTTTAAATCTTACTTTTTGATAGTATTTGTTAGTTTAATTCATAGATCTGCTACCCTAGATAGTAGATCCATTGCTGTTCTAGGTCTTGGCCCATTTTTTAGCCATTAACAGCCCGAAATTATCAATTTTCGGCGTCGTTTTTCGGCATCTGCGTACGGCTTTCGCCTCACGGTTTTTCGCCCGACAGTCGCGCGGCTCATCGCGACTGCACGGCTTTTTCCGTACGGTTCACCGCGGCTTCGCGGCCATTTAGCACGCTGCACATCGCGGCTTCGCGGACCTTTTCCGCACTACCCATCGCGACTGTGTTACTAAATCCCGCGCTGCACATCGCGGCTTCGCGGTCAAAACTCGCACTGCACATCGCGGCTTCGCCGTCAAAACCCACCTTGCCCATCACGACTGTGCGACAGAAACCCGCGTGGTCCATCGCGACTTTTTTGTCAGAACCCGCGATGCTAATTTTTTCATTCGGCCGAATCGTTTAAAAAATTAATTTCTTACTATACGTTCTGCCCACATAGCACATTTTCCAGTATTAGAAATTCTGCATATTTTACAGCCATCGAAAAATTTTACTATTTAGAATGCACATGTGAAGAAATCTTTTTAAATATTTTCAGAAATTGAAAGAACGATTTGATTGCATTTTATCTAGATTAAAATTTTTGCTATTTGCTTCTTTAATATTTTGCCCATAGCAATTATTGAAAATGAAATCCATTTATTTCGGAAAGAAGTTATATTATCTGCTTTCCTATTTGAAAGATCCTTCGTTTTTCGAATAGTCCTTGAAAAGCATTTAGTTTCCATTTATTGAAAAAGTCATAAAATTTGCTTTTGATTTCAAAAGATCCTTTGTTTTTTGAATACTTAGCATTTACTTTTTTCAATTTCAGTTTAAAATACCACACGTGCACCCAATCAAACACTAATTTTAAACTGAGCATTAAAACTTACCCTAATTTCAACCCACTTTTAACCCCACTTGGGGAACACTAAAAGAACTTTGTAGTTAGGTAGTATTGAGGGGATAGGTGTTCCAATAACACCCCTCAGTTCTTACATCTAAGACATAGTTGTTGTCCTTTAGGGAGCTAAAATCTCTTAGTATTTATTGGCACGGTCACAACCGGTTTATGGGAAGGCCTCTCCCCTAAGAAGGTTGAAGTCGCGAGGATGGTTCTGGAAGCCTGAGTGGAATACCGAAATCCATTCAGTACCTGAAGGGCTACCATTCACAGTTCTCGGGATATCCCTGTATAGGGGTATTGCGATCAAGGACCAAACGGAAAGATTTACCTTTTCTCGACGTGTCATGAACAGAGTATCCTAGTAGCCATTCTTTAGGATTGATTACCCGGTGTCCCTCCCGGTAGGGGGATATCTAGCCGTGGACTCAACACTCAATATTGTCTGAATTGGATTTCATCACCTTGCAGAGAATATAGTTTGTTGATTCACAATACTTTTAGTTAGGTGTTTGCATGATTCAACCCACCTTTGGTCTAGTTACACCTATTTTTTCTAGAAGTTGTTTGCAAGTTGGTACTCTGACCATTTTTTTCATCCCTCCACTTATTGTAGCACAGCTGCTAGAATAAGTGCCTTTTTTGAGGTTGATTTTTTGGCCTGAGAGCCTTCATTTTTACTCCCCTTCTTGCACCCTTGGTTGCATTAGGGTTTTGAGTTTTTTATACATTACCATTTTACACATAAGATTTTTCCACAAAAACTTATTTTCTCACCATTGAGAATTTTAGACGCTCTTGTCGTCTACAGGGCGAACTCCCAGAGTTCAGTCTACTTGGCTCGCCACGTCACCGACGCCGAGCCTTATCCCTTGACTTGACACATCGTCGATCATCCAGACAGTCATCCGATTCTGACACGCCTCACTTCACTTCTGATTTTGAGTTAGAATCCGAAAACCCCACTGAGTTTTTTCCAACCAACATTATGGTTGGAACACCTTTTGACCCACTTTTTACCAGCACCATAGGAGAGACATCTACTGACACTTCTACTGCGATGCCATCCATGGCAACACCTACCCCCCTAGGTATGCCTAATATAACAGACACTCCACATTTAGGAATGCCCAACACAGGGCCACCTCCTGTTATAGGAATCCCCAACACAGGACCACCACCTGTTATGGGTATACCCAACATAGGGGTCACACCCCCTCTGATTCCCACAACCCAGATTCCAGAAATCGCCACTACTATTCCTAACCCAAGTGTAACCCATGTTGCACTTGGAAGTGCTGGACCATACCAGACCACACCTATTGGAGGACACATACCTACAATACCTAGCATACCTTTAGGCGCTACTGGACCCCTACATCATACCACCATGACTAGGCATGTCCCAGTCCCAGTCGCTACATCTGCTAGCTTACCGTACATGGCGAGTCTAAACTTGCCAGACTTAGCCAGGCTCACTAATTATCCTATCAGACACGATCCTGCGTGGCCTCACATGCCCACCAAACTCCCCTCCGACATCCCTAAGTTTGAGGGCAAAGCAGGTGAGGACCCCCAGAACCATATCATGTCCTTCCATCTATGGTGTTCCTCCAACTCCATAGTAGACGACTCTGTCCGCCTCCGTCTATTACAGCGCACCTTCACTGGCTCTGCAGCTAAGTGGTATATCGAGCAGCCCCATGGGACGCATGCCACCTTTACCTCCCTTGCCTCGACCTTCCTGCAGTTCTTTCAGTTACCTGTCCACTATGATGCGGGCATCGAGATCCTACTGTCTTGCAGACAGAACACGGCCACCCACATCACTGACCACATTCATGAGTGGCGTCGACGCCTAAGCCTCTGCAAAATCAAGTTAGACGACCGTATCTTCCTAGATTGGTTTCTAAAATCCCTTCTCCCTCTCATTGCGAAGGATGTGGCATCCGAAAGACCCCAGTCTAAAGAAGAGGCCATCCTCAAAGCCCAACAGTTTGATCTCATTTACACCCAATCGGGTTATCTGTATACCATTATTCCAGACGCCCCTCGGGGTGAGTCATCCCAACATGATGCGCCGGGGGCATCCCATGCCGCTGATGGCATCATTGGTCGTATGGCCTCGCATCCCCAACCCTTTTCCATTGCGCATCCTAGCCATGGTCCCGACCTTTCACAGGCTACATCTCAGTCTGGAGCAACCAGTTCATATGCTCCCATGGCACATCACCACCATACCCATGGACCTTCATGTCCACCTCAGTGTTTTGGTCATGCACCACCTGCATACGCCCCCCCAGCTGCACCTCAACCAGTATACTACCCACAACAAGTTGTGGCAGCTAACCCAACACCTCCAATAGCTCAGGGTTACCAACAACCCCAGCAGGTCACTGGACCACTTCCAGCCCCACAGGCTTATTATCCACCACAACCTGCTTTCGCACCTGCGGCGAACCAAAATCCTCCCACTGCTCAAGGGAAAGTGTACACACAGCACAACCAGCCCCAGCACCAAAACAACCAGCGCAACCAAGGTGTGCAACAGAACCGTGGTAGAGGTCGTAACCGCGGTAATAACCAACAACATCAGAAAGGCCCTCCACCTCCCAATCCTCCGCAGAATAACAATGCTGCTCCTCCCAACTGCAATTCGGATCGGAATCCCAAGCAGCCTAGAAATAATAACCTCAGAACAAACCACCCTTGTTCTATCTGCGGGGTCTATGGTCATTACACGCATTCTTGCCCACATTTGGAGCGAGCTCGGCAACTCTGGACCGACGATGCCCATCATCAAGGGCAAGCGGCTCCTCAGCCGCCACCCAACCCTCCACCACCTCAACATCAACCATTGGTGCTGCAAAACCCCTTTCCAAACCAGGGTGTAGTGAACACTCAGCCGTTAGCTCCCCCTCAGGGCAACGTGCCACCACAACAGATCACTTATGCAGCCCCTGATCAACCCATGTTCGATTCAGGTACTCACCATTTGTTGATGATGTCGACTGCCAATGCCAACCTCCAAACCCGTCGAAACCAATATGGCTCCACCTCTGAAGCCCCTCCTGCCGACAATAACACTAGCGTTAATCGCACAGATCAAACGTTATGTATACCTCCGGCTCCACTTGATGGCGCTTCCAAAGCACCTCGCTTCCCACTTCATCGCATCAACAGTAATCCCAATGCTCGCGCTGCGTCGAATTACAACATTGTAGATGACTTAGCCCAGTCTCCTGCAGCCATGTCTGCTTTAGAAGTTTTGAAAAACGGTCCTTCGCAGCGCAAGACTTTACTCTCTGCCATTGGTGCCATTGACCCCAATGATTCACAGTTGATCGCATTCAATTCAAACCAGTCTGAACCACGCCTGCCTTCCTCTTTAGCATTCCAAGTTTCCGTTTCTGTTCAGAATCTTGTCATCCATCGGTGCATTATCGATGAAGGGGCCTCCACATGCGTCATGTCCACATTCGTTTGGCAGAATTTGGGATCCCCTACTCTCCAGCAGTCCACCACTGCGTTGCGAGCCTATGACGGTCGTTCAGCACAACCCCAAGGTCTTTTAGCCAATGTCCCCGTCCAGCTGGCGGGTAAAACCGTCCTCATTGACATTGAGGTCATCAATGCTCAACTAGACTATAACCTTAAACTTGGTCGCAGCTACATGTATGCCATGCGAGTTGTTGCCTCATCCGTATTTCGCACCATGTAGTTCCCCCATGAGGGACGCATGGTCAAGGTCGACCAGCTCACCTATTACGATACCAAGGCCCCCGCCACACCTGAAAATGTTCTCCCCATGGTTGAACAACCTGTTTGTGGCGCAACGACCTCATTCATTTCCTCAATAGGACCCGGACTTTACTCCGAGGCGCCGATGACCTCTACATTCCAGTCCATTCCACCACTGTCACCAGAGACCCACGTCGCGAACCTCTGTACTCTTTCACAGAATACACAAACACCCGGTAGTCAACCACCTTTGTTCCCTAAACCACCATTGGTCCCTAGTCACATCGGTGTTACAGCCATCCACACAATCCCCTTTCTATTCCCTCCTTCGGGCGTAGTAAGCGCTCCGGTTATGGCTACCCTCAGCCTCCCCGGGTTAACATTGGGATTACCTGTGTGGTATATTTCGCCTTCCGTTCCCCCGCCGACACCAAATGTCATCCTGCAGCCGGTGCAACCCATCGTCACTTCTACCCAACCACCTCCCGGTATCGCGACTCCTTCGTCATCTACAAATCCCCCTCCTCCCATCAGGCCCACAACCATACACTGCTGTACCCCCACCCAAAGCAGTTAAACCTCCTCCCGTATTTCGTGCTCCTCCAAAATGCTCGCTGTGTGATGAGTTAGGCCATCCAACCCATCAGTGTCCACAGTTACTTGCATTGTAGGAACACATGCAAATGTTGGAAGACGACCCCAACATCCCGGTGGTCAAACTAGATCCAAACCCCATGCCTCGTGATAAATCACTGCGCACCAACCACCCATGTGCGATATGCGGTATTTACGGCCACTACTGACACAGCCATACTTAGCGAACGCTTCAAGGTTCCTAAATATGACGTGCGGCACTGCTTGGGAACGCATGAGGGCGTGACCAACTCACACATTACACCAACAGACTACGCCTAAACCACCATGCGGAAACCATACTCCTATCTCTTATGCGTTTTTCATACTTAGTTAATTTTTACAGTTTGCCCATACAAACAACCAACCAAGACACAAGAGACAGATTTTTATATGTGGGCGGCACTCCAAACCGGAACGTGCCTAACACCCATGAGATAACTTGTTTTAACGACGGAGGATGCCACATACCCGGCAACTCATCCGCGAGTGAGCCCAACTAGCAACACTCGGAATACAATCAAGATACAACTCAACTGTCACCGCCGCGCATGTCTGCCTGCTGCCAAACCATGCCAAGTCTCTCCGTCGCATCGCTGCCTGAACTCGCAACTCTGCGGAAGCCTGCACCGTCGCACTGTCGTCTGCACTACGTCTAGGGCTTATGCATGCCTATACCGTGAGCTCCTTGAAACAGCTGAACTGCGTGCGAAGCCTCTTCCAAGCATCCTGCCTGAAACGTGCCGAAGCCTTCCTCCTCGAAGCTCTCCGACTTGCCTACTTAGGCCTGCTACTGAGATGTCTAACTGCCATCCGTTCGCTGGTTGCCACCTCCGTGGTCGCAACAACCAAATGCGAAGTCAAGTATCCGCAACAACACCCCATCCTGGTCCGCACTTCTGAACGCACCTGCCTGGACGCCCTGCTGGGTGCATGTGCCAAACGCAACCCAAACGCCTCTCTGCGGAACGAACATCAGTCACACCGATCCGGGTAAACTGCGGAAGCACCTGTCTGAGCACACCTCTGGGCACACTCCTGAACACTGCGGAACCGTCCCCTGCTGAACGCGGACCGAGTGCACTTCTGGGCGCCAAATTCCTGGACGCACCTCTGCGGACCGCGTCACAACTAGCCGCGGACCAAATCTGCCTTGTGCACCATTCTGGGCGCACGCCTGCGGAACGCGTCGCAACTCTCCGCGGACCGGGCGCACTGTCAAAACTGCCAAGACATGCGAAGCTCCCCGTCACCTGGGCGCACTTCGCTAACCTGTTGAAACCCCAACAAGTTTAAACCAAACGCCTCCTGCTGAGCTCGCATCTGCAGCCGTCTGCGGAATGCCTCGTCTGGTGGGCGCTGTCACTAGCGCACTTCTGCGGAACGCGAAACCCAGAACGCCTGTCTGCGGAACGCGTCCAAACTGAACGCCTGCGGAAGCCAAGTGCGGATCTGCGCTACTACTGCGGACGAAACCCACGGACGGACGCCTCCCAAACGGACTGCACCTTCCGCACTGTTACTCCCAGCACTTAGCCGAATTTCCACCTTTGCTGGCTTCCGTCTCCGCAGCCGCGCGTCTGCGTTTTTGAGCCAACTGTGCCAAACTGTCGCACGCCTGCCAGGCCTGCTTGCCGCACTGCCTGGCAGGGTGCCTCCGCGTTTTAGCCAAACGTTTTCTCTACTCCGCGTCCGCTACTTTTTGCCCTCCCTTTTGGCTAGCATCCTTAGCCTATTTATACACTTGGGTGCTCCATAAAACGTGCGTCGCACCTAACCCAGCCGACACACCAAGTGGTCCATGACCCCTTGCGGAACGCCCATCGCGTGGGTGTTTTTCCCACACTTAGTCGTTTTCTTGACCAAGTGCCCATCCGCAACGGTCCAAAGACCCACTTCCGCTAAGCTAGGGGAACCCCAAGTTATTTGAAACTTTGGGTCGTGACAACTACTCCCATCACTGCCCTGACATCCCAGATTACAGAGCAGCCCTCTACGAGATGAACAATTTGGACCTTGAGATGGCACCCCCTACTATCGAGGAGATCTACCCTCCTCCATCATCCTCATCTGGAGAGATTAACACCATCTACATGATCTCTTCGACTACCACTACCTCATCACTTGATTTGACCACTCAAAGCTCCCACAATGATGAAGAGATTCTAGAGGCTCCTACTGCCCTTAATCATCCCTGGGAAGACATGCACCATCGTCCATACTTCCTCCTGGAAGAGACTTCATCCACCACCGCTACCCAATCCGCGGTTGAGTCCAAAAATTTCCTTCCTACTAGAGTCAACTGGTTAAAGAATCCGATAGCCGATATTTCTCCCGTCATCCACATTGACATCTCTGACCCACTTGGTGCCCTTCATACCATTACATTAGGAGCTTCCCACAGTGAGCATGAGATCGGAGAATACCACCAACTGTTCCAAGAATTCACTGACGTCTTTAATTGGCCAGATACCGCAATGCCTGGCCTTGACCCCGCCATCTATACGATCTCCACTGGATACCCCTCTGTCCGGTCAGCCCCTTCCATTGATCCCGTTCACACACATGTTCCACTCTGCTACGTCGGTTTTGCCGATGGTGCAAGCCGTTGGTCCCCCAATCTGGCCTCCGCAACTTGGGTAATATATTCCCCTTCACATGAGTTGATCCACATCGACGGAATGTGTTTGGGTGCCGCTACCAACAACCAGGCTGAATATGATGCCGTGACCGGTCTCTTGGCCACAGCTCTCCAAATGAGCATACGTCACCTTAACGTTTTCTTGAACTCACAACTCCTAGTTTCCCAACTCAACAACGATTACCAGGTACGCGATCCCTGTCTGTTTAGAAAATTTTTGCGCACTAAACAAATGATTCGACAGTTTGAATCCATTTCATTCACACATGTCCCAAGAAACCTCAATAGTGTAGCAGACCACATGGCCAACAATGTACTTGACTGGCACACCAATCGCATCATACCATAAACAAATGTGCATCCACGTGCATAACATGTGCCTCCACGGGCATATACTAAAACAAAATGTGCATCCACATGCATGACATGTGCCTCCACGGGCATATACAAAAAACCAAATGTGCATCCACGTGCATAACAGGTGCCTCCACGGGAAAACATAAAGACAACAAGTGCATCCACGTGCATACACGACTATATACCATCATCAAATATATACATATATATACATCATCGTATAGTCAGAACATGTCATAAGTGCCCTCAACACCCAATATACAAAAAATACATCAGCCGTACAAAATAGTGCTTTCCCATATGCTCATCAGCATTTGGGGACAAATACATAACATCTAGTCATGAGGGTCCCTGGGCTCCTCTGGTGCCTCCTCCGTTGGCCCCGCCGGATCATGGCGAGCCCGAACTCTCCGCTCTTATGGCCCTGTCGGGTCATCACGTAGACGGATCCTCCTCTCAGGCGGCCCTGCCGGGTCATCCCGAGCACCATCCCTGTGCTTGGCCACAAAAACCGCTGTCCTCAACAGGAGCGATCGCCACTCAGGCGGCGCACCGAAGCAACGCTCCACGACGTCCTGGTCCAGGTCTTTCCAGCCATCCTCGGGGAGTCTAGCTAGAATCATGTCGAATGTCTGTCTGACACCCTCTATAGCATCGTCTCGAGGGCCAACCCCTCACCCACGAGCCGCAAATCCTCCACCACGTGGAGGTGGTACCGCTGCAGGTGGATGAGCGACCACCATCGCCCGCCCCTGACGAGCCACGTAGTCGGACGGTGGTACAGGCCCAACATCTACACAATGCAAATAAACCATCATATGCATATCTAACTATAATCATAGACAGATAAATCAAACAACACATGATATAGTATAAATCAAAAACACAAAACATACCGTCTAAACTCCAGGCTTGTCCCGGGGCACGAGGCATCTCTGGGTCGCCTCGATAGTCCATGCCGGCATATGGGAAATCCTCAATCAGCAGGGGCATCTGCTCCCACTGCTCATAAACCTCCTCCGTAAAGAAACCGCAGACACCACCGCCGCCACGAGGCATCATCTGCCCCCACCGCACCATGCGAGGCTCACTCACCAGACCATCACGAATGGGCACCCGTGGTCGCAAGGTCGGCACCCGCTCGAAGAAAAAACAACATAGAAAAGAGGCATAACAAAACTCACCTCCCTCTTGACTGGCCTTGTCCAGATCTCTCCAGACACCAGCCAGAAACATCTGCCCCTAGGCATAATAAGTCCCCCAAAGAACAGAGTCCACCAACATCGTTTGTCCCCCAGACAAACGATGTGGCGCAGCAGCACCCAATATCCACAGAACACATGACCCAACAGCCCGCATATCCCACTCACGTAGGGATCGCAGACTAATAGAACTATTCTGCAAAACGGCATCATCAACACAAAAGGTCTACAGTAGATCCTTCATATCCACACCTGGCGGGATCCTCGGCAGAAGATCTCCCACCTCCCCCAAACGAGGCAACCCAGTCAGAAAATAAACATCCGTGAGGGTGATCTCTAACCTCTCACCCGCAATAATAAAAGCACCCTCCGCCAGCACCCACCAACTCACTAACTTGTTCAGGAGCCGTCTCACTGAGCGAATAGGTGGGATCTGAGCGAACTTCAAGAGTCCGCTCACCGCTAGAGTCTGTCGCACCCCCGGATCAGTCTGAATCCGTAGCATCAGATCATCATCTATCTCCCGCTCTCGCCATGAGGCCAATGGTCTCCTCAACATCCTGCCAAAAAATAGAAGAAATTTTTAGCCCCAGCAAAAATATTTTTGCAAAAAATACCATTGCGGGTTTTCCATTAAAAGCCGCGATGATCATCGCGGCCTCCAGTCAAGAACCCACGATGATCATCGTGGCCTCCAGTCAAGAACCCGCGATGAACATCGCGGATATTTGCCAGACAGTCGCGATGAACATCGCGACTATCTCCCATGAACTCGCGATGAACATCGCGGGTTCCAACCTCACAGTCGCGATGAACATCGCGACTGTCAGCCTAAAACCCGTGCGGTTCATCGCGGGAAGAGACCCGAAACCCGCGATATTCCACGTTGGAAGGTCAACGTGGAATTTCACGGCCTTCGGGGGCCCGCCGCTAACAAAAAATGACATAATTGAAAAGGCTAAGGCAAATCGGGTTACCTGAAACTCGCAGAATCGAAAACCAACGGTCAAATCTCCCAGAAATCGAGAAACAGCTCTGACTGCTCTGCCAAACTTGCACGTAACAATGACACGTCATATGGGCCCCACGCCCTATTTATAGAAATTCCACCATTTTTCCAACCACCATTCCGGTCTCATACGACGTCCATTTCTCAAACCTTTGGTACTATTGGAATCAGCGCAGCAAGAACTTCATGACAGTTCTTTCCTTTTCCAGTTTTCAACAGCTCCATTTTTTGACCATTTTTTGGGTGCCCTTGTCACCTCGATTTGCATGCCATATCGGCCCTCGTCCGTTTTTGACATGCCTTATATCGCCAGATTCAGTTTTTCGCGCTCGTGATGATGCTTGAGATCATTTCTCGCTCTCACCCCCAGATTTTTCAGGCATTTTTTCCATGCCCCCTCGTCACCTCGGTTTGCGTGTCACATC
Source organism: Larix kaempferi (assembly GCA_027924585.1). Taxonomy (NCBI): domain Eukaryota; kingdom Viridiplantae; phylum Streptophyta; class Pinopsida; order Pinales; family Pinaceae; genus Larix; species Larix kaempferi. The sequence continues at coordinate 1,553,414 of BSBM01000967.1, forward strand.
CGCCGTTCTCCGTTTTTGACAGTCTTTATATCGTCGGATTCAGTTTTCCGCACTTGTGATTATGCTTAAGATCATTTCTCGCTCTCACGCCTAGATTTTTCAGGCATTTTTTCCATGCCCCCCTCGTCACCTCGGTTTGCGTGCCACATCGGCCGTCGTCCGTTTTTGGCATGCCTTATATTGCCGGATTCAGTTTTTCGCGCTCGTGATGATGCTTGAGATCATTTCTCTCTCTCACGCCTAGATTTTCTGGGCATTTTTTCACATGCCCCCTCGTAACCTTGGTTTGCGTGCCACATCCGCCGTCCTTCGTGGTTGACCATCTTTATATCGTCGGATTCAGTTTCCCGCGCTTGTGATGATGCTTGAGATCATTTCTCGCTCTCACACCCATACTTTTCGGCTATTTTTTCAAAATGCCCTCTCATTGCCTCGGTTTGCGTGCCACAAAGCCGCAGCCCCCTTTTGACAATCTTTATGTCACCGGATCCAATATCCCACACACATGATGACGCTTGAGACCTTTTCTCGCTCCCATCTATCCATTTTTGTTCGGTATAATTTTATCCCTTTTTCGGGCCGAGCAATCCCTTTTACGAAAAAGGCACTTAGGGAGTTTCTGTTAAGCTCTTTTCTGACTCCTAAAACAATGAAAAGATCACCGAGCAATCTTGCTTCCTTTCATGCTCGCTAAACGTATCTAAAAGGGCGTCTACCTGGTATAAGTTTGCCCCTTTTCTGAACCTCGTAGACTAATTACGAAAAAGGTATACTCTAGTCACATCGGCTAGAAGAGTTCTCCATCCGCATCATTTTATGCTTTTTCGGGCCTTGGAGACTAAACTCACGAAAAAGAACACCAATGGAGTCCACTTACCGCTTTCAGACTCTCTAAACATGAAAGCAACCACGAGCAATCACCATCCTGGGCTCGTAAAACCAACAGGACAGTAGTCACAACCACTGCAGAGTCTTCTTATCGCTTTCAGACTCCTTAAAAATGAAAGCACCAATGAGCATGAACAGTCCTGGGCTCACAAAATCCACAGGACAGTACCATTTCAGAGCACACTTTTATCCCTTCTTGGAGCTCATTAAAACTACGAAGAAGGACCCAATGGTGCTTCTCGGTGCCACAACAGATCACGTCTACTCATATGGCAGCTTCCCTATTTTGGTCGCCTTTGTTCAGAGTATTCTGCAGTATGTCACCCTGAGAACCCCTCGACAGCACCCATCAGCCTGATTTCCCCCTAGAGTCAACACATACCTTTCAGTCCTTAAAAGCTATGATCCTCAAACCTATAAGTCAGTTCCCTACGCTGCCAGGTCAACCATGTCATCATGCTCTGAACAAAGGAAGTTTGAGTCTAACCACTATATGACCCCAGTTACTTCCCATCCCCACAAGTATGTCAGTCCTACCATCAGTACTACAATACTTCAGTTATACACCTCGTGCTCCTATCAAGGAAACATCATTGCCTTGTTAGTTGCTGATCTCCCTCTGTCGACGACAACCAAATTTATTCCAGAGGATAGACCTAGAGGTCCCTGTGTCTTGGACTCATCACCATTTATGATGAGTGCCTACGAATCATTTGGAGAAGAGTCATCAGTGCTTCTCCAAACGATTGTTTCTCACATGCCCGACTTCAACACCTTGATCGCATCGTTGAGACTCGCACAGGGCATTGGTTCGTTCACTTATTAGTCGAAGATCCCGGATACCATCTGACTCCTCCACATTTGAGAGTCTACCTATGGATACAACCAGTTACACTGTTCCTATAGATATCTGGGTTGCGTATGGCGACAGTATTCAGATGTACCCCAGTTTTATACTCCCTCGAGTATACAGTTACAGATACTTCCCAGGATGGCTCACAGTCATTACCTCCCTACAGACGTTGGACACCTTCAGTTCCAACAGTTCATCAGTTATTCCAGTGTATCAGTTATTGAGATCAGCCATGTCATGATCATGAGTACATCCCAAAATAATGTACCCTCTGGACCATTATGATGTACCAGTATATTTTTTATGTATTAGATCCCCCTTCTTGGGACTAATTGTTATGTATATGTCTTGATACGAGCATGGGTATGCCCGCCTCGTCCATTATCAGAGATTATCCCTCATTCATATTGAGGCAATGTAATATTTGTTTATTTTTTGCAGCTTCCATGGGACGCGGATCCAGTCTCCAATCGGTCTCTTCTCCTCCCTACAACCCCCAAAAAAAGACAAAAGAACTATGATGTCTATCGGCCATACGATGAGCTCCTGCCCTCACACATCAGGGGGCAATCTGTTAACACCCAAAAAGTGCTCACTAGCTCATTCCCTTATTCCCATGACCCATTTGTCCACTTTTCCACCATCTGAGCCTCTGAAGCCAACAAAAGGTCACCAAAAGACCTTGGTACACCCCTTTTTCCCACTCAAAAAGATTATTTTTCCTAAAAAGCATAAAAACCCTCAAAAAGGGTCCAAAATTCCCAAAATATTAAAAAGGGAATAAAAATATTAATTTTATTCAAAAAAGGAAAAAGGAGGGAAAAGCACCTAAACCATGTTGGTCAATACCATTTGGTTTCCACAAAACCACAAATGGTATTCCCCACCACCAAAACCTATAAAAAGGTGGTAGGCGCTCCTCCTTTCAGATCCATCCATATTCCTATCCTCATGCTGCCAAAATCTCCCTTGAGTATTTGGCCATTGTAGCAAGCCTTGGAGAAAGTACCCATTGGAGATTGGAGCTGCTCACCATTGGAGCCATTCGATAACCTTCATCACTTGGAGGTATTTCTCTTGCAAGCATTTGCTTTCCCCATTGTCAATACAAAAAATTATTTTTTATCTTTCTTGTTCTTGTTCTTTAATTCAAAATGCACATGCTAGTTTAGTTTAGTTTAGATTTAGTTTATTGTTTTTTATTTCTATTGAAACTGCTGCTACTAGTTAGCAGGTGCCCATAGCACTAAGCTTGGTTGCAAAACTAAGCCAACAACTGTGCAAAAGAGAAGGGGACCTTACTCGGGCTGTGAGTGGAGGTGAGGTGGGTTCCGAGACTAGATGGAACTCATTGAGATGCCTATGGCTTTGTAGTAGAGCCCTTGATTTGGAAATGGTTATGGTGCAGTTTCCTTCCATTGGCCTGTTGACCCAGACGAAAGTGCTGGCTTGGAAATGGAGAGGGAAAACCAGGTATGGGATTGGTTTGGCACCATAAATGCTTGGTAAATCCAGTCGGTGCACTGGTTGGGCATTGAATGTTGTGGAGCATCCTGCCTGCTGGCCAAACATTCATTATTGTATCCACAGGTGATCCAAGGCTTGTAAATGAAAGAAGGAACCTATGGAATAACGTGAAGACGTCCAATATAGATAAGTATTTGATTATCATCTATTTCTTATTCCGAATAATGAAAATTTTCATGTACAAGTCTTATAATGACCAAGATGACACATTGTTGTTTCTTTGTTAAAACGCAGGTAATTATGGGAGGCAAGAACCTTAAAGGAATCATAAGGATGCATTTGGACACATGACTATCTTAGAAAGTTCAATATGAGTAGCAATGGAAAATGGTGCTAGTGGACTTGTGTGGGTCCTAGCAGCCAAAGGTTCTGTAGGAAAACCATGGGGAGGGGTTCCCTGGTTGAGGAAGCCTTGGACAGACCTTAGACACCAAGTGTCATCGCCCAAATAAGGAAATAGTGAGTCAAGCATTCACATTTGAAGTGAAAGAGACCAAGGAGCATGGAACCACATTTGTGGTGGGGCTCTGGATTGGAACAAGATTAAGTGGGGGGAACTCTTACTCTTCTCTTTACTTTTTGATTGATGCATTTTAGAAACAGAAAATTGTTGAATGCATGTCATGGCTGAAAGTTGATTGTGTTCATTTTTGTTGAAATAAATTGTGAATGTTGGATTAGTTAATTTCTTGTGAAAGGATGAACATGAATGAGTTCATTTGTATGCTGGACAAGAATGAAATGTGTGGAATTCTCATCGATAAAGCATGAACTTTCCATGTCAATTGAACAAGTAATTGACTTATCTTAATGTGTATGTTATGCTTGGCCTAACAAGATTTGCAATGATGAATTTCACAGGTGAAAATTAAACCAATTGGTTGTAGCTATTACAAGGAAAGTGTTTCTAGCAAGCAAAGTGTGGGAAGTTGTGCACATTGACCATGGCAGCAGACCAAAAACTATTTGATTTGGCTGAAAGTATTCTTCAAACAATTTCTAAGACCCAATAAAATCTTGAGGAAATGCTCAAGCTACGAAAGTAGCCACTGAAATGTTGGAAATGTGGAGGAAATCATTGCCTCCGTAACTTCCCAACAAAGGACAATAAGAAGATTGTAGCCATAAAGTTTCCAGACTTGTGGATCAGCTAGAAGGTAAAGGAAAAGGAAGGGATTTTTGTGGAGCAATTTCCACATGTGGCGCTGGAAGGTCAAAGCCAACAGGAGCAACTTGTAGAAGCCAAGGGACTTGGTTCTGAAAAACCAAAGTAAAAGATGAAATGCAAGACAAACCTGCTACATTTTTGTGAATTTTGGACATGTTTAAACTGTGTAAGTATTCCTAAGTATTGGAACACCAAGACCAATGTTATTCTAAGGGGGAGGGGAATGTAATACCCCCATTTTGACCCTTAGGATGTATTGGATTTTAATGTAATTATCGTATATATGTGATGTATGATTCTTAGCGTGGAGCTTAAGGCCAAGGCCCCACTAGTGAATGCTCAACCTTGAAGGGCTGGTATTTTATGTTGTGCTATCCATGTTCTAGTAAGCCATGGAGAAATTGTAAAAATTATGTAAATAATTGTAATGCAAATAAAAATACTAAGTGTCTAGCTATGGATGCAACTAAATGAGGGGGCTATTTTTATCCACTAGGGATAGGTGAGGGGGTTCTGGGATTGAACCCTAGGCTTCCATATGTCACCTTGAGAACTCACCTTTGAATGTCCTAGCTGTCATTTAATGTTGTTGTAAGGAAGTACTTCATAAATCTGCTCATGAGAGTGATAGAGTATGGGAAACCCCGAAATTTGTAAGGCAGGGTATCGGCTCTGTTTTTCTTGTCCCATAAGTCACCCTACCTCATGGGAATTCGTTTTCCCTCATCCCCATTCCATGGTTGATGATGTAAGCTTCAGTTTTCATGGAGGACGCATGCCCAGCAGTGAAGAAAACCAAAAATCACGATTATGAGTTAAGCCACGTTCGGGAGTGCCAAAATCACCCATAAACTTTGTGTGGGGAATGAAATCCAACTGGGGATCCATCGACCTAAGCCCTGGGGAGAATTTGAGAGTGTGAGACGCCCAAAAATTCACAGGAAAACCATGATTCAGAAGCCCGAAAATCCAGTTGCGGGACAGATCCTTTCGGCCACAACCTTGAGGAGATCTAAGCGTGGATTATAGAGAGGAAGAGAGAGCAAAGGTTGGAACCGCTTGATAAACCCAATGAAGGTTGTTTTATTGAGTTTGAGATGTTTGTAGCTCTGTGGTTTAGCTCACTGGATTAGCTTCCTCCTCCCTTGTCTCTTGGCATGCTTGATAAACCCAACTGTGTGTTGGATTAGCATGATTGTTGGTGTGAAACCATGGATGTGATTGAGCCTGTTTAGTCTCCTTAGTGGATACATATCCCATCTTGTGGGTGATATCTGAGTGCTAAAAGAATACAGGATGGGAAGAGACCTATGGTTGGGTTGGAACATTGCATTCCATAGCCAGTTGCTTAGAGATCTCAATAAAAAGATAAGTGTTCTCTGTGATTTATGACATGTTCATTATGTGTTATGAATGCTTATATATTCATGTTAATGGGAATTAAATGATTATCTTAAGTTAGTCAGCATAATCATGTGTATAGAATGAGAAGATTACTAATTCCCTGTAGGTTGTTTCATCATTCTACCTGGGAGAAATGTGTTGATGCATTCCCTTACAAGTGAGTGGATAATCTTTCATTCAACTGTGTTTATTTGAGTATGCATATGCATCCATGCATTTTTATTTATATGAATTTGTTCATTGATGAATAAGGATAAGTTTTGTTTAGGACGGGGAGATTCAAAACGTTCATTCATGGATTTGGGGGAGAAATAGACACCCCCTGCTGTGTTCATGTTCCCTCTAAGGGCCTGCATTGATGGGAGGAGACATGGCAGAGTGGATCAGATCTCTTTACAGAGAGGTAAACAAGTCTTGATGAAGTTTGGGAAACACCTTGGTTGGAAGAAGGACAAATTCAAAGTTCTCAGGTGTGGAATAGGATCATACAGTTGCATGGGGCTCATCGAGAGATTTCCAACGATATGAAGTTTTCCAAAAATGGACTTAGGATGAGCAAGATATCGACTTGAGAAGTTGGCAGTAATAGGAGCATATGGTCAACTTCCGACTTTCCGAACCCGCATTGCAGACTGTGGATTGCAGAAGTCAAAGGTGTGATTTATTTGGAGTTCCATATTGTGGTTCTGAATTCCCAACTCTCACAAGGTGGATTGCGGAAGTCAGAGGCGTGATTTATTTGGAGTTCCATATTGTGGTTCTAAATTCCCAACTCTCGTAAGGTGGATTACGGATTGCGGAAGTCAGAGGAGTAATTTTTCCACAATTGTGAACTTGGGTTTCCAACTTTCCATCTTCCGCAAGGTGGATTGCGGATTGCGGAAGTCGGAGGTGTAATTTTTCCCAGACCTGTGAATTTGGGATTCTTACTTCCGAATACCGCATCGAAGATTGTGGAAGTCAGAGGCGTGAATATTTGAATTTTTTAATTAGGTGTTCCGACTTTCCAACTCCCGCATCACGGATTGTGGATTGTGGAAGTCGAAGGCGTGAATATTTGAAGTTGTGAATTTGGTGTTTTGTCTTTCCCACTCCCACATTGCGGATTATGGATTGCAGAATTCAGAGGCATAATTATTCGAAGTTGTGAATTTGGTGTTCCGACTTTCCGACTCCCACACTGTGGATTTCAGATTATGGAAGTCGGAGGCATAAATCTTTGAAGTTTTCAATTTGGTGTTCCGACTTTTCAACTCCCGCACTAGAGACTGTGGATTGCGGAAGTCAGAGGCGTATTTCTTTGATGCTATGTATTTGGTGTTCCAACTCTCCAACTCCCGCATTACGGTTGTAGAATTCAGAGGTGTAATTATTGAAGTGCTGTGTTGGGATGCTGACTCTTGACTCCCAAATTGCGGCTTGCGGATTGCAGATTGCGGATTGCGGACTGAATTTATTGTGGTTGTGCGAAAGTGCATAGTTTAAAAAAAAAATTAGCAGGTTGATTCTAAGGAGCTCCCCCATCACCTCTAAAGGGTACTGATGGGACCAAGGATGTTACACCATTAATTAACAAAATTTTAGCCAGATCTACCAAGGGACATTATAGTGGTATCAAAGTTGTGCATCCTTCCATCCTGAGGGGTTATCATTGATAGGTACTTTGAGATTACTTGTTGATTGAACAACACTCATTAATTTCAGTCCTAGTAGTTGTTCATTGGGAAATATGAAGTCTAATTAGGAACTCATGCAAAAAAATTTGCAAGTATTACAAGGATATCAGAAGAATATAACATCAGTGTTAGAGAATCCAGATTTGGTAGAACCTCACTCATCAGTTGGGGAGAGGGAAGAGAGGTTCAAATATGAAGTGGTTGGTGTCGGGTATACCTCATCTCAGGAGGGAAGTTTAACAGAATCCTAGGATGACTTCTTGGAAGTGCATGCACCTATTCATGTTAAGGATGTGTGCAATGAGGTTGATAGAAAATTTGAGGACAATGATGACCATGAGAAGCATGAATGGGAATACAAACTAGAAAATTTGGATGAAGTTGATAGTTTCCATGAGTCCCATCATTTAATAGGGAAATTGAAGGTAAGAAAAGACCATATTTTGGCATCCGTGAAACATTTTGATGATACACATGCATTGGTGACAAATTGTTGTTGGAGAGATCCAGGGACATATGATAGTTTGGGAGAACATTCCCTTGCAAATTTTTAGGAACTTAGAGAAGCAATGGTAGTAATGAAAGCTAACTACCTACACCTTCTTTCTGATAGAGATCGTGATCTTCTCATGCTTGATGAGATGTACCATGGTGCACTACAAGAGAAATAAGAGGAAGTTGATAGGATTACTCATGAGCTTGAGATTACCCAGGATTCCTTGAAGAGCACGCAAAGGGCCCTTCAAGAATCATAGATGTAGGTTGAATTTCTTTGTGTGGAGTTGAGTTGGTTACATCTTTCATCCCACACAATAGACAATCATCATATATGGCGGCCTTGACATAATAGAAGTTTGGTGGAACTTATGATTTGATGGAGGAGCCTTGCATGGGGGTTTAGCATGAGGGGCATTCAAACTTGCATGCATTGGTGGAGAAATATGGCCTCAATGTTTTTGATGTTGCACATATTTTGCATTACAAGGATTATGAGATGGCTCTTTTTGATATCCCATTGAAGGATCAAGTCAGATCCACAGGTGACATAGTTGAGCATATACCTTGTGGACCATCCCACAAGGAAGTGTGTGCATACATGGATTTTGGGGACATGTATATTATAGAGAAGGACACATTAGTCTCGAATACAAGGTCAGTTGACATCAGTAGAGTGAATAAAAGAAACACATATTGTGTAATTGTTTTGTCAACCATTATGGTATATGGAATGCAAACTGTTTGAAAAAATGCCCCTTCCAAAACAGAAGCAAACCATACGCATCACCTTCAATAGTTTAGAAAAAAGGGAATCATTGATTGTGAGTAAGGATTTGAAGAAATTTCTGAACCCAAGAATTAACAAACCCAACACACCTTAAGTACTCTATTTGGGGATGGGATATTATAGTGGTACTATAGCATCAAATAGTGATGCTACAACAATTGCATACAAAGTGTTTGATGAAAGACCTAAACTAAAATACCCCATCAATTAACGAAATTTTAGCCAAAGCTACCAAGGGAGATTACAATATTTGTGTTGCTTTATGATATTTGGGTTACATGGTTTATGCTCAACACCTATATGGTCTAAGATGGATTGTAGCATGAGACATATTCCATGATGGATATGCACACTCATATTATCTTGCTCAGTGGATGACATACCTTAGATGATCATTGGGTCATTGTTCTTCCCTAAGGAATTGAAGATATCATTCTTGGATTATGGATTCCCTACATGATAGCCACATGGAGGATTCCTTTGATCAAATAACACCCTCTAGGATATAATGAGCATTGTGCATTGTGTAGGAGGGATTTAAGACCTAGATGGAATGTGGTAGCTTGGTTTCTTTTTCAAAGGAATGGAGATTGCTTGGGGATGCTATAGGCTTCGACAATTTTCTTGTAGGAGTAGATACCCTAATGGTGTACTTGCTTTCATAGCACGGATGGACTTTGTGGAGGATCAAGATGGTGTGTTATGGACTTCCCTTGCATAGATAAATCTGTTCGGGTACACAGGGTACTACCAAAGGACCGAACACCAAGAGCAACCACTTCACACAAACAGATCACAGATCAACACACCAATGTTTTGACGTGGTTTAAACCCTCTTGAGGGAAACACTCCACGGCCACGGCCAAATAGCTTCTACGGGACAATTTATTATGCAAAGAAAGAAAGTTACAAATGAGCTTCTCATAATCGATCAACTAAACAATGACCCTCCATGCTCTTTAAATAGAGATCATGGACCAATCGGGTGTTAAGCCACGGATCAAGGTTAGGTTTGATCTAAGAGAAGTTGAGCCATCGGATCACTCTATGTCGGAAACATAGTGTGACCGTCGGATTAAGTATTTACAAATGCATACTAATGCATACTAAAGAAACACACTATCCCTAACGGATATATTACACAAGTTGATCTTAACTAAATCCTAAGTGTCTAAATATCCTAACATCCCCCCTTAAGAACAACTTGGGATAGGATTGAAGGATTTACAAAAGTGACACTATTAGGAGAAGGAAGGAGGCATTAGAGCCTATCCCCCCTTAATGACAAGTTCCTGAACTCCTAACATAGATCGAAGTTTAGAAAACTTCGCTTCTGTAAGAGACTTGGTGAAGATGTCTGCAACTTGATCATCTGTAGGGCAAAAGAGCACTTCAAGAACACGATCATGAACAAGATTTCTGATGAAGTGCATATGTAGCTCAATGTGTTTGCTGCGTTGATGTAGAACTGGATCTTTGGCAAGCTTGATGGCACTTTGATTGTCGCACCAAAGTGGAGTAGGCTGCTGCTGCTCGAATCCAAACTCTGAAAGGATCTGTCGAAGCCATAAAGCTTCCTGACTGGCATTGACGGCTGCTCGATATTCTGCCTCTGCTGAAGAAAGAGCAAGAGCTTGTTGTTTCTTACAAGCCCAAGTAATAGGTCCAGATCCCAGACTGAAAACATAACCTGCAGTAGACTTTCGATCATCAGGATCGCCGGCCCAATCTGAATCAGTGAAACCAACCAACAAAGGTTTCCCCCCTGTACTGTAATGAATCCCAAACTGAACTGTACCTCGAATATATCGAAGTATTCTTTTAGCTGCTTTCCAGTGACTTTCATGAGGTGTCTGCATATAACGGGCAACTCGACCAATGGCAAAGGAAAGGTCAGGACGGGAATGAGTCAAGTATAAAAGACTACCAACAAGCTAACGATACAATGTGGCATCTACTTCAGGTGAAGTACAAGTGGCAGAAAGTTTGACTCCAGACTGGAAGGGAGAAGGGGCTGGTTTACAATCTTCCATGTGAAAGCGATGAAGAAGGTCACAAGCATACTTAGACTGAGAAAGAAAGATTCCTTCTTTGGTTTGCAGAACTTGGAGACCAAGAAAATAATGCAAATGTCCTAAGTCTGACATTTCAAAAGTTTGTTTAAGACTGGATTTCACATGGGTTATAAGCTTAGGGTCACTACCAGTAAGAATAAGGTCATCAACATATAGAACAAGTATGATGAGATGGTTTCCTACTTTCTTGGTATAGACATTGGGGTCAGAATGGCATCTAGAAAAACCAGTGTCAAGGAGAAAGTTATCCATTTTGGCATACCAAGCTCTAGAAGCTTGCTTAAGGCCATATAAGGATTTCTTAAGGCGGCAGACAAGGCTAGAGTTATTCTGAACATAGCCAGGAGGTTGTTCCATGTAAATTTCCTCCTGTAAATCACCATGTAAGAAGGCAGACTTGACATCCATTTGATGGACTTCCCAGTTGTGTAAGGCTGCAAGGGAAAGAACAAGGCGAATGGAGTTCATTTTGGCGACGGGAGCAAAGGTTTCATTGTAGTCAATCCCTTCAACTTGGGAAAAACCTTTGGCAACTAACCTTGCCTTAAGTCTTTCAACACTTCCATCTGATGCATACTTAGTTCTGTAGACCCATTTACATCTGACAAGTTTTCTTCCTTTTGGAAGAGGTACAAGATCCTAAGTATCGTTCGTCATTAAGGAACGATATTCTTCATCCATGGCTGCATCCCAATCTGGATTCCCTGAAGCTTCTGCAAAAGTTTCTGGATCATGATTCTCGGAAACTTGAGCCAAAAGAGAAGAGGCTCGCTGAAACTGAGAACGTGTTCGACGTTGATCTCTAGGATCACCGGCAAGATCACCAGCTGCTTCACATGTTGAACGGACCCATCGAGGAAGCACTTGTGCTGGTGCAACTGGAGGAACATGAGCAGGCGGAGGTGGATTTTCATCCTCACTGTCATCATCAGAGACTGGAGTTGGAAACCTGTCAAGGAAGTTGGAAGAAGAAGAAGAAGGCACAAACGCCGAATCAGGCTCGCAGGCCAAAGATGGCACACTCGCCGAGTTAGGCTCGCAGGCCAAGATATTTTCATCAAATTTAACATCTCTTCTAATGATTATAGCATGAGAAGGTGGTTGAATAAGTCTATAACCTTTTACATCTTCAGAATATCCAACAAATATGCACTTTTCACTTTTAGGCTGCAAAGCTTTCCGTTTTTCATCCGGAATGTGAGCCCATGCTTCACTACCAAACACACGAAAGTGACTTACATCAGGTTTAATTTTACTCCATGCTTCTTCCGGTGTTATACCTTGTAATGCTTTTGTAGGGGTGCGATTAACTATGTAATTTGCACAATTTATGGCTTCAGCCCAAAATTGAAGACTTAGTCCCTTAGATTGGATCATACAATTAGCCATTTCTTTTAAAGTGCGGTTCTTCCGCTCAGCTACACCATTTTGTTGTGGTGTATATGGAACAGTGTGCTGTTGTTGGATGCCTTGTTCAGTGCAGAAAGTAGTGAACTGTTTGTTAACATATTCTCCTCCATTGTCAGATCTTAACTTGATAATTTGATGACCAGATTGTTTTTCAACAAGGGCCTTGTAGGCCAAGAACATGTTAAATACTTCGCTCTTAAGTTTTAGGAAATAAACCCAAGTGCGTCTGGTGTAATCATCAATGAAAGTTAAGAAATATTTGAAACCAGAAAAGGAAGCAGATGGAAGAGGACCACATAAGTCACTATGCACAAGCTCCAAGGGAACCGAGGCGTGCCAAGAGGCACGTTTGTCAAAACTGTCCCGATGATGTTTTCCGAGTACACAACCGGAGCAAACACCATCTCTGCAAGATACCATCGGAAGACCTGTCACCATATTTTCTTTACATAGTTGTTGCAATGAGCGATAATTTAAGTGACCAAATCGCTCATGCCAAAGTTTGCTCAAGTTATCACTATGAGCAACAAAAACTGAAGGGAAAGGTGATGACCCAAAGTTGTTAAACTTGTACAACCTGGTAATATCATCAACAATTCCGGTAGCTAGAACCTGTTGAGGATCTTTAAAATCCTTGATTACAACTTGGTGAGGTGTAAAGGTCACATTTTTACCTTCACCAGAATGAGTGATCTGATAGACTGATAACAAATTGCAGGAAATTCTTGGAACACATAGTACATCACTAAAATGACCATTATCTACTGGAACTGTTCCAGCTCCTACAACACTTAGAGATCTATCATCACCAACAAATATTTGTTTGGTGTTACATTCATGCATAGTAGAAAAGATGGCTTGATCCTTAGCCATATGATAAGATGCTCCAGAATCAATGAGCCATTCATTTGAAGTAGAAGAAGAAGATGCATTATAAGAATAACCAGAAGCACAAAGTGCATGTCCATGAGAGGCAGATTCTGAAGGCGAATCTAGGCTGATGTGGTGCTTCTTCATTGCTGCTTCCAAGGCTGCCATCTTCTTGAAACACTTGGATTCATCATGATTATCTTTCCCGCAATAGTTGCAATGACGCTCAGTCTTCTTGCCTTTTGTCTTGGATCCTTTGTCATTTTTTAAAGAAGGAGTTGACTGAGAGGGTTTTGGACCCTTGTTTGACTTATTATTGTGAAAATTTTGTTTCTTGGGAGGCTTGGACTTTTCTTTCTGTTGGGATAATAAGGCTTTCCCAGATGTATCTGCATTGTTGATTATTCCAAGATGAATGAGTTTATCTTGTTCCCTAATCAAGGAATCACAAAAGGATTCAAGACTAGGCTCTTGATAGCTAGCTGCATTCAATGACGCTTTCATGGAGTAAAATGTAGATACAAAAACAGAATATGCAGGTCCAAGTTTGGAAAGAATATGATAAATGCATTGTTTGTCTTCCCTCTCAATCTTACATTCTGCACATAAGAGCTTGAGAGTTTTGTACTTAGATAAATAATCTTGAATGCATGAAAAGTCACTTGGATTTAAAGAAATCAACTCATTTTCGAGTTGGTGACCTCGAATTTCATTGTGTTTACCAAACACAGTTTCCAACTTGTCCCAAGCAGCATTAGGTTCATCAATTCCAGATATGTGGAATCGCAAATCAGTAGAGATTGACATCCCAATCAATCCACGAGCTTCATCACATCTATTTGCCCATTTTATTTTCTTATCATCATCAGTGGGTTCTTTTTCTTTCCCTGTTGTAATTCTGAAAAGTCCCCTACTTCGTAGAACATCCTCCATACGAGATTTCCATGAGAAATAGTTGGAACTGTTAAGTAGAATATCACAAAGGGCGGCCATATTTGTAAATTAATGGCTGTAAAAGCAGAAACCAATAGTCTGGATGTGAAGAGCTTGAAAAAATAGGCGGTTTCAAAAAAAACGGCACTGAAAACGGACTCTGTATGATGAAGTTATGCTTGAACAAAGAAACTGTTGAAGATGTCCCCAATAGTGACGTGGCAGCTAGAGAATGTCCAGCAAAAAAAAAGAACCCCCCTCTTCCCAAGATGAACCTTTTGACAATCACTTTACAAAAAAGTTGCTTTTAAGTGAATCACTTTTGTAAAATAAGTGATTTCACTTTTACAATGATATTACTTTTAAATAGTGCAACAATAAATAAAAAGCTTAAGTGACTCACTTGTATTTTTATTTTTTATTATTTAAGTGAGATGCACTTTTACAATAAAATAACTTGAAAATAGAAATTGCATGCACTTTTCTTTTTAAAAGTAACTTCCTAAGACTTGAACTCAAGACCTATTAAGGAATAAAGCAACTTTGGACCAAGTGAGCTAGTTTAAAAGGTATGTAAAATATGGAAATGAGGAAGGGGTTTTTTTTTTTTTTTTTTTTTTTTAACTCTTCTTGCTCGGTTTGCGTGCTTGCCCTTTTTCCTGCAAAACAAACCACAAAACGAAACAAAAAAAACTTTTCCACACTTGTGGAGTTAGATCTTGTTAGCTTGCCCGGAAAGTCTACGTTTTCTCTCTGTTTCTGATTTGCCGAGATCGCGCAAAGTGCACGGCAAAGAGCATACGCAGCCGAAAAAACCCTTTCCCTTTCTGTTTCTGATTTGCCGAGATCGCTCAAGGTGCACGGCAAAGAGCATACGCAGACGGGAAAGCAACAATCCGAACCAAAAAAAATCTAACAGTAAAAAAAAATGAAATATGAGATTTTTTCTTTTCAAAAACGAAAAAAAAAAAAAATGCGTCACTGTAACATTATACCTTCAAATCTGATGAAATACGCGTTTCTGGAGCAACCGGGAACCGTTTTCGATCAAACGAAAACTATTTTTCAATGGAAACGACGCTCCGGACGCAATGGAACACCTCCCACAGCCCAGAAATGCACAGAAATATCATAACTAGAAACCCTTTCGAGTTTCGGCAACAGCAGTTCAAGATCTAGATCATAACCGGAAGCGGCACTTCATAAAAGCTCTGATACCATGTTCAGGTACACAGGGTACTACCAAAGGACCGAACACCAAGAGCAACCACTTCACACAAACAGATCACAGATCAACACACCAATGTTTTGACGTGGTTTAAACCTTCTTGAGGGAAACACTCCACGGCCCCGGCCAAATAGCTTCTACGGGACAATTTATTATGCAAAGAAAGAAAGTTACAAATGAGCTTCTCATAATCGATCAACTAAACAATGACCCTCCATGCTCTTTAAATAGAGATCATGGACCAATCGGGTGTTAAGCCACGGATCAAGGTTAGGTTTGATCTAAGAGAAGTTGAGCCGTCGGATCACTCTATGTCGGAAACATAGTGTGACCGTCGGATTAAGTATTTACAAATGCATACTAATGCATACTAAAGAAACACACTATCCCTAACGGATATATTACACAAGTTGATCTTAACTAAATCCTAAGTGTCTAAATATCCTAACAAAATCACTTGAGGTCACTAAATTGTACATGAAATCATCATTTGAGCTTGACATGTGTACTCTAGGGGTGGATTAATTCACATGTGTGTTGCATAGTTATAATTAATAGGCTTGCTTGTAAGGATTAATCCAACATGTATTATATTATTGACCTCCCTTACCTCTCATAAAAATAAAGGAGCAAGAGAGTCTTTCTAAACAACTCAACACATCGCATATTCATTTGTATCTCTCCTTTGGAGAGCACTCTAAATGATTTGCAAGGGTTCATGAGAAAACCCTAGTGGGACATATGAGGAGGATCTAGATGACTTATCTCTATTGATACTCTTATTTGTATATTTGATCTATTTCTCTTGTATGTTAGGATTTCTTTCTCTCTTAGAGCATCTTGGATTCTAGGATTAGGGATTCATCCCTTGGAGGCTAGCGATTAGAGTTTGGAAACCCTTGGATGTATTTTGGGAAGAAGAGGAGGACATAATTCCTTGGAGATAGCATTAGAGGGAGTATTTCCCTTGGAGGAGCTAGGGTTTGTTGACTAACCCTATCTAGGGAATATTTGGGGGTTGAATTTTGTCATAGATCCTTGAGAAGAGGATATGAACATTTAAATGTATAGCACACTCAGATTTATTTTCTCTTGATATTTTTGTTTGTATATTTAATCTATTTCTCTTGGATGCTAGGATTTCTTTCTCTCTTAGAGCATCTTGGATTCTAGGGTTGGGGTTTCATCCCTTGGACTCTAGATATTAGAGTTTTGGAAACCCTTGGGTGTATTTGGGGAAGAAGGGAAGGACATATTTCTTTGGACATAGTGTTAGAGGGATTCTTTCACTTGGAGGATGTAGGGTTTTTTGACTAACCTTAGCTAGGGAATCTTCAGGGGTTGGATTTTGTCCTAGAGCCTTGAGAAGAGGATCTGGTATGTGTACTTCATTCATTGATCATCAATATATGTTATTTCACCAAGCTATTCAAATATTTTATATATTGCAATTTTGATTCCATCATGTTATCTTGTTGGGATGGTTATTTCCAGCTCTTAATTAACTTGTTGATTTGAAACAATTAAGAGAAAATTGTTAGGGGACTCAACACTAAGATTGAAGATAATAGTACAACCATTTATTGTTGTTTGGTTTGATGTTATATCTAATATTGTATAAGAAGAGTTTTCAAAACTAGTTTATGTATGTGAACTTTCCCTGAAGGGTTGGAAACTCACTGGAATGATGGTATATTTTCTCCTTGAATTATGAGGAATTTTGGGGGTACTACAAGTGAATTATTGTGACAGTTCCATTGCTATTTTACAAATTAATTTATAGTGGTCCTAAAAGCTTTAAATTATAGGGTTTATACCCAAGGAACCTTCTTGGAAGAAGGTGATTTTTTTTTATTTGCAATAATTTCATGCTGCAAATGAGATTTCAAAACTCTTGATTTATATTTTTTCATCTAATAGATGATATCATATGTTTTTTTATGCATAGATATCTTATTTGATGTTATTGTAAATAATCATTGGGTTGATTTCACGTTGATAAATCTCATTTTCTCTATTACATTCTTTTGTACCAAGTCTTAAAAGACTAATGGTTCATTGGGGAAATATTATTTTTCAATTCCCCATTTTTTAACTCCATTTCATCATACAAATATTGATCGTGAGTTGAATCTTTTCTAGCAACTATTATTTTTTAAATGCTTTATTTTGATAATATATGTCATAAATTGGCAGGGTGCTTATGTTTGTAATACTAGTTCACACCTAGTTTTTCTAACATTATAGAAAATTATTATTTTGTACTCAAATGTTCTAAATAGTAGCATCCTCAATTTTTGTGTACATTTATTTTGATTAGAGTATAAGGTCATCACAAGGTCATTTCTTAGTTACTTGTAAGAAATAGCATCCCCAATTGTCACAAGTAAATGTGATTATTATATCTCAATCCCAAGTACCTATTGTTAGGATATTTTAATACTCCATCCTTGTCCTACTTTCATTATTTACCATTTTCTAGGACTTAGTGATGTTATTTCCCCCCTAGTGGTGTGCAGATGTCATCTAGAACCCATTAGCCACCTAATGCGCCCTGCATGCATGATTTTAGGAAACTCAGAGGTAGTTCCCTATATTTTAGGATCCCACTCAGTGACTTAGTTCAATCTAACTGAGTTACACATGAGTTGGTGACACTAATTGGGATTTTGAGCTCTGATCATCACTGGTTGTGGCCTCACGTGCTCTTTTCTGATTTATTTGCATGTCAAACTCATGGATGCTCCCTTTTCTAATTGATTTGCATGTTAAGCTCATGGATGTGCCCTCCTTGGTCAGTTAACTAACTGTATCATCAGTTTACTGAGATTTGGTTGAGTTTAATTGAGTTTGGGAGCTCCAAAGCACTGATAGAGGTGACAATTACTATGCTAGGCAGAGTGAGACTCGAATTATCCTAGGTGATTCGAATTCTCTCCATTGTAACATCATTTTTTATTATACTAATTATTGCATCAAGTGACATTATTCCGTTCCTATCTGAGTTCTCATGCATGATTAATTGTTTGCTCATTTTTACTGCAGTTTTCACTGTAATTCATATTTTCTACTCATTCTTTCTCTATGAGGTATAATCAGCTCCATGATCTGTTGTGATTTAGAATTTCACATGGTATTAGAGCTCAATGAGTGTATGTTGAGCAACTGCTTTCAGTAGTGCACCAAAAGCCTCTGGATTTCCACAGCAAATCCTGGTTCCATTGCATTGAATTCATTGGAGAAATACTTTGAGGTATAGCCAGGTGTGAAGGATCTGAAAAAATGTGCCTATTGTCCTAAAGCAATGCTCAATAGTAGTCTATCTCCAAAATTGAGCGTTTTTTGCAAGTTATTGAAATTTTTTCAGTGCAGCAGTAACAAAAGTACCACCTTGTATTCGCTGCAGCAATTCTAATGGAGAATTTGAATTCTCTTCTCTCTCCCAGGATCTCGACACTCTTCAATTAACTTGATGGGAGGGATGATATGTAGATGGTCTTGTGTAGGGTAACAATATGAAAGGAGGTAGAAACTCTTATGATATGTAATATCACCAACACAGAAAGAAAAAAAGAAACAAAACAATTTGCACGCTTGGTGATTTGAAGTTGAAAGTTCATTCTTAAGTTTGTCTATCTGATTAGAAATATTTGATTTCTCTTCTCTAACAATACACAATGTCTCTTGACTGAAAGAATTTCCAATCGATTGGGCGCCTGCATGCGAATGGTCGTGCCCTAGCTGGCTCGCAGCCGCCGTTCTGGTTCTCTCAGGCGCCATGCCTGCGAATGAGGGAGGGCTCCCCCCTCCCACCTCTTCATCTGCATCCGACGCCTTCAACCGGCTCCTACGCCCCTATGGATCCAAGCCTAAGGCTCCAGCCGTCCCGAAGTTCATCAAGAAACTCGACTCAATCCCTGAAATCGATCTGCCAGGTGATATCCCCATCAAAGTTGCTTTGGCTCTAGCTGATAGGGGACTGGTTGGCCAGTTTATGGGGATTTGGCCATCAACCAAGACCACCGACGACTGGATCCAACGGAACTGGAGACCCCAGATTAAGAATAGTGTCACTTGTTATCCCATCGGCCGAGGCTTCTTCATCTTTGAGTTTATAGCCCAAGAAGACAGAGATCTTATCTTCAAAAATGGTCCATACTTCATGGGACCTCAAGGACTGTATCTCAACAGATGGACGCCTGACTTCAATGCATAAACGGATGTGCCGAAAGAAGTTCCAGTATGGGTAAGGCTCCCTAATCTCCCAGTCCACTGCTGGAACACTCCTACCCTGGAAAAAATTGGAAACGCCCTAGGAAAATACATCGACAAAGCCGATAACAAGGGCCAATACTCATGTGCCAGAATATGTGTCGAGGTCGACCTTGAAGCAGGCCTTCCTGAAGCTGTTAAACTCAAAGTTGGAGACTGGATATACTACCAAAAGCTTGACTACGAACAGATCCCATTCAAATGTCGCCAATGTCATGAACATGGTCACTTCCAAAGAAACTGCCCGAAAAATCAGATCTCGAAAGATGAGGAAGGATGGCAAAAAGTCAAGAAAGGCAAAGCAAATCCAAAGAATCCTGAAAGGACCACAATGGACATGCAAAATCAGCCCTCAAGCTCAAATAAACCCTCCAGCGAAGCTTCAAAAGATGATCCAATCATGGTTTCAAGCCCTAAAGAACTTCAGGAGCCCAACTCCAACGAGAAGAAGCAACCTACAACTAATGATGAGCTCCAGCCGACCAAGCAAACAAACAGGAAAGATACTGGATCCCTGAACGCAGATCAACTAGAACCAGGGGAACTATCCCAACCTCGAGCAGAAGCTGATAATCCAGGATCCCCCAAAGAAGTTAATGAAGAACCTCTGATGCAAGACTCAGATCCAGGAGAAGAAACCGAGGAAGAGACATCCTCAAGTGATCTCTATTCCATCCCTATCAAAACTCCACGAGGAAGGAAATCCAAGAAGAAACAAAGAGAAGAAGCTACTTATCTTGAAGTCCTCGAAGGCTCTCAAAAAACGCTAAAAGGCATCATGAATACCCGCTCAAAAAAAGGTACATTTCAGGCCTCTAAAGAGGCCAAACCCTCCCCCCATAAATCTTAATGAAATACATTTCCTGGAATTGCAGAGGGCTTGGCTCTACCCTGAAGGAAGATGCAATGAGAGATCTCATCCGAATACATAGGCCAGAGATTCTGCTTGTCCAGGAAACTAAAATGGAGGAGATTAATGCCCTCCAAATTGGGAAAAGAGTCTGGAAAAAAAGCACTGGTATTGGCAACAACTCAGGAGGCGCTTCAGGAGGAATAGCCACCTTCTGGGATCCTTTCCTTTATGATATTGAAGCTGAAGAACGAACTGTCCACTGGGTCTTCACAAAACTGAATCACAAGCAATCTGGGCATAAGGTAAGCCTCTTTAATCTCTATGTTCCTGTTTTACATGCGGAAAAAAAAGAGTGCTGGAACACTCTTGAATCCTTTCTTCATCTGCAGAACAGAGAAAATATTATAATAGCTGGAGATTTGAATGTTACTCTGGCAGCTAATGAAAAGAAAGGAGGAAATCCAGTTAGAGATCCCTCAAGAGAATGGGTAGAAGATATCATCCTTGGCTGGGATCTGCTTGACATCAAACCCATCAATGGTAACTTTACTTGGACAAACAAAAGAAATGGGCCAGGCCATGTTACAGCAAGGCTAGACCGCTTCCTTGTCCACTCCTCCTTTCTCGATTTGGGTCTTTTAGCATCCTCCAAAATCCTCCCTCACTGCACTTCTGATCATAAGCCGATCATGCTTGAGCTCACCGCTGATCAAAAACTTGGACCTATCCCCTTCCGGTTCAGTCCAAATTGGATTCAACAGGATGACTTTCTGCAAACTGTAGCTGATTCTTGGAATGCCCACCTCTTCGGCTCGCCCTCTTTTATCTGGGAATCCAAACTTAAAAGACTCAAATCCGCCCTTAAAGCCTGGGCCAAAAATCTTCCCTCTCCGGATTCCAACAGACAATTCGCCCAAGCTGAGCTAGAAACGCATCAAGCCTTAGTTGATTCCTCCCCTGCGTCTGACCTGCTCCTCATTAAGGAAGAAACCCTGCAAAAAAACTTCTTCTCTGCCTGTAGGATTGAAGAAGAGTTCCACCGTCAAAAATCCCGTAACCTCTGGCTTCTGAGTGGAGACAAAAACACAAAATTCTTTCACAAACAAGCAGAGGCTCGGAAGAATTACAAAGCTGTCTCCGAAATTCGGTTTGAGGGAGAACTGATCCAAGATGCTGAAGGCATCAAGAAAGCAGCTGTGGAAACTTTTTCCGAACTCTTCACTGCTCCTATTGAAGAGCCTCTCGATGTCACTTCCCATCCTTTCGATCTCATCCCTCAGCTCATCAATTTGGAGGATAATAACTTCCTGACTGCGCCTATCACCATGGCTGAAGTTAAAAAAGCTCTCTCTATTATGAAACTTGATAGTGCACCGGGTCCGGATGGCTTTACAACTAGATTCTTCATCTGCTGTTGGGCAATTATTAAGTATGATCTCCTCAAAATGGTTCGGCATTCCCAGAAAACCAGCAAGCTGGGAGGCAGCACTAACTCTTCTTTCCTAGCCCTGATCCCAAAAGAAAAAGGAGCCAATACCTTCAACCGATTCAGGCCCATCTCCCTCTGCAACACGGGCTACAAACTTATTACAAAGTTCATTGCCTCCAGACTGAAAAGAATGCTCCCTCGGATCATCCCGGAGAATCAAGGAGGATTCATCAAAGGTAGAAAAATCCTGGATAACATCATACTCGTCCAAGAAGCAATCCACTCAAGCAACCAGCGTAAGGAAAAAGGCATGGTCATCAAACTCGACTTAGCTAACGCCTTTGACCGGGTCAGACATGATTTCCTGTTTGCTGTTATGGCTAAATTCGGCTTCTCCATCAATTTCATAAACTGGATCAAAGGATGTGTGGGGGACCCTTGGATCGCCCCTCTAGTAAATGGAAGGCCTACTTCCTTATTCAAAGCTTCTAGAGGATTAAGGCAAGGCTGCCCACTCTCTCCCCTTCTTTATGCTATCCAGGCTTCTATCCTCAGCTATCAACTTAACCTCAGTCAAGACATCCACATGCTTCCGGGGCTCAGAATTGTGAACAATGTCAGGGACATTAACCATGCCCAATTCGCTGATGACACCCTGCTATTGGGAGGAGCCTCTGTCCACTCTGCGGAGCAATTCAAAAGAGAACTAGAGTTATACAAAAAATTCTCAGGAAGCAAAATAAATTTCCAAAAAAGCAAAATCTTCAGCTGGAACTGTGCTGCCAGGGAGCTAAGGAACATCAGCAGAACATTGGAGATGGAAGGTACCAAAGATTGGAACAACTTCATTTATCTCGGAATCCCCATCTGTAAAAACAAAATCACTTCAGCAGACTGGGATCCCATAGTTGACAAGCTCAAACGCAAAATCCAAAAATGGGGGGCCAGCTGGCTCAATCTTGCAGGTAAAACTACTCTCATCAAATCGGTCCTCAATAGCATGCCTATTTACCAGTCCTCTATACTGCTTGCTCCCTGCTCAGTAGTTAACAAGATTGAAGGGCTGCTCAGAAAATTCATATGGGAAGGAGGTAAAGGAAATGGGAATAAAGTTCATCTTGTCAGTTGGGAAAAGATTAAAAAGCCCCGGGATGAAGGCGGCCTCCAGGTGAGAAGCTTAACAACCCAAAATCTTGCTTTGGGAGCTAAATTACTCTGGCAGGTGATTTCAGGAAAATCTAGCTGGAGCAAAGAAGTTCTCCGCAAAAAATATTTCCCTGGGTCGAGGAAGAGATGCCTGGACCAGCAACCTCCCCCTGGTAAGGGCTCTCCAATCTACAAATTATGCATAAAAGCTCTTGTCCCTTTCCAAAATAAACTTTACTGGATCCCTGGAAATGGGAGCTCTATCAACATCTGGGAAGACTCTATTTTGGGGAGCCCCCCCATCGGTTCTAATTCGGATATCAGTAACATCCAAAACTGGCTTCTTGACAAGGGTTCCACCACACTATGGGACCTTTCTGCCTGGGAAAACGATATATGGAAAGGTTGGGACTTAGGCCATTTTCCCCCTGATCTGAACTCTGAAGCAGAAGCTTTGATCGTCCTCCTCCAAGGTAAGTCCCCCTCCAAGATGGACGCTAGAGATAGAAGGGGTTGGGGAACTTCTGGAGTTTACACTACTGCTGAAGGCTACAAAGAAATTCAGGCCATCCCCTATGCTGCCCCAAACCCTACTATCTGGAAGTTTATTTGGTCCAAACCTTTCATCCCAAAAATTGATATCTTCTGCTGGTCTTTAGCCCATAAGAGCATCCTCACCGGTGACAACCTCAAGAGAAGAGGAATGGAAGGACCCTCCCGATGTCCCCTCTGTAAATGCCATGAAGAAACTATGGATCACATCTTGCTGGAGTGCCCCTATGCTAATGAAGTCTGGCTCCTTGCTATGAGCCTTAACTACGCCACTATCCTGCCCCAAACTGTTGAAAACCTTTTCTCCAATTGGAAGTCCCTGTCTCCCTTCAAGCTAAAAAACAAGGTCCTGCTTCAAACTGCTTGGGAATGGCTCCCAAAAGCCATCTGCTGGAAACTGTGGCTTGAGAGAAACAACAGAATTTTCCGGAGCCATGAATCCCCTCCCTGGAAAACTGCAGTGAAGGCTAGAGCCATTCTTGGAGAAGCCCTGGATTGCAACTCATTAAAAAACTCCTCCCAACTTCTGCAAGAAGAGAACAGTTGGTTAAGTCTGCTAATAACCAAACTACCCTTTCATGCCACCTGCTGTGTACCAAAGCCAGAGAATTGGGAAATTGGACTTGAAGAAGCCGAATTCAGACGTTGGGAAACCTCCATGAATGAGCCTTGCCTTTTCTTTGATGGGGCTTCAAAAGGAAACCCAGGCCCTGCAGGTGTCGGAGGAGTAATCAGATCAGCTAGCGAGATCACTATCATCAATTATGCCTGGGGTCTTGGAATTGAGTCTAACAACACAGCTGAATTCTGCAGTCTTTGGCAAGGTTTAAAGCTAGCGCGCGCTCATGGAATTAGAAATTTAACAGTCTTTGGGGATTCCAAGATTCTTATCAGTGCCCTCATAACCAAGAAGGCCCCTCCGAATGTTAAACTTCTCCATATATTTCAAAGAATCCTTCAGGTGAGCAAACAATTCCATAAGATCAGATTCTACCATGTGCTTCGTGTGATGAATAAGCAAGCAGACAGTGAAGCAAATAATGGTGTCGAGCTGGCTCAAGGCATACTAAGCATCGATGGCGCTCATCAGAGATGTGACATCCCATAGCTGCAGGGGATCCTGTATCTTCTCATAGCGAACTCATTGGATTTCCCCAAAACACGTTTTCCTTGCGTGTGGCAGAGATTCCCTGCAACCTTGCATAGCGTCAGGTCCTTATGCCCCTCGGGAGTCTCCCTGTATGCTCTTAAAGGAGCTCCTCCCCTGTCTCGAAATCATTCCCCTCTATTTGGCGAGATCAGTCACTAGGCTTAAGGTTTCAAGCAGTCCGAGCTCTCATTGTCAAGATCGGGAATAGCTCGAGTTTCACGCTGTGCTCCTGACCAAGATGGCGTCAAACAGCTCTTCAAGCTCCGGATTCACTGCTGAGGAAAGAATCGGAGCCCTGGAAGCTGCCCTGGGCCGACTAAGGGCAAAGCACGATGATCAAAAAGCAAAGTTGGAAGAGCTCTCCAAGGCAGGAGAGCAATCATGGGACCTGTTGAACAAGGAGCTTATGCAACTCCGTGCTGACTTCTCAGAACAAATGGAAGACATGAAAGACGAAACGCGCACCGGGTTCAAAGATACTGCGAATACTCATGGAAACTTCGGGCATAGGATCGCAGCCCTTGAATCTGAAGTCACAAAGCTGAAAGCAAAGCTGGAAAAATGAACATCGCTTCAAAGCAGAGCAATACGCCTATCTCCACTGTAATAGTTAAATAATTTCAGGCATATGGGAGTAGTGGAGCCCTGCCTAGTTTTGGGCGATCTCTGGAAGCTCGCTGTACATCTATTGATGCGTATTGTATCTGTGAACTCTATGTACTAAGCATTCGGTTGCTTTACACCGGCTCTAATACAATCTTACCCAATGTTACTGTAAAAAAAAAACAATATGAAAGGAGGTCGAACCTGAAGCAGCTATTGGGAAGGCCAAGTAGCTGAATAGATTGGATGAATCATTTGGTTTCATGTGTATTCATATTTCCAGATATCTACTCTTCCACCTCGAAGGGTTGAATACTCCAAGAGAGGTTTGGTTGAAGTTGGAGACCCTCTTCGTTAAAAAAGGCGAGCTAAGGGGCCATATTCTGGAGAATGAGTTGATTTCTCTTCAACCAAACATTTTTGAAACCATCCAGCAATTATTTTTCAAATTCAAATCTTTGGTCATGCAATGCAAGCAATGTGGCATTGAGAAGAAGAATGAACAATTGGTGTTATCCATTCTAAGCAAGCTAGTTCCTAAGTTCTCCATATTTGTTTCTACCTTCCATTCAGGGAGATTGTCAATCCCTGGTTGAAAAATGCCATCTCTAGATGCATTCACCAAATCTCTCATCCAATAACAAGACAAACAGATTCAGATGGGTTCTTTGCAATCCTCCAAAAATCAGGCTCTTATGGATGGGGAGTCAAAAAGTGCGAATGCCAAAGGGAAGCACAAGGGAAAAGAGAAGATAAAAAATGAACCCAAGAATAATTCCAAATCTAGTCCATCGGAAGGAGCCTACAGCTCCAAGAAGGACAAACAAAAGGGATTTGAGAAATCCAAGTGTTCCTATTGCAAGAAAGAAAACCACCCAGAGAGATCTTGCATGCAGAAGAAGATAGATTAGATGACCAAAATTCTTGAACAACACAACATTTCTCTCCCAGAAGGTGCAAGAGAGACTAATTCTGGAAGTGATTCTGATGTTCATTGGAGATGTCATGCATTAAAGGATGGATTTTCACAATCACAAGCCTTCCTCATAGATTCAGGAGCCTCCAACCACATGGTTTCCTCCAAAGAATCATTTTCTTCGCTAGATATCAGTGATGCTCTCATTATTCACATGGGAGATAACTCTCAGATCTATGCTGAAGGGAAGGGAATAGTACATTTGGAGCATGGAAAATTAAAAAATGCTCTATTTGTGCCTTGTTTGTGAGTAATTTTTTTTATTTTTTTTAATCAGATGAATCACACAGGTTCACTGAAGAAAGTGGTATTTAGTCCTGACATAGTTTATATTGCAGAGATCTCTTATGGGAATATCATAGAGAAAAGGTTTGTAAACCATGCCTCAAAGGAATATGAATTATCTCACTTTTTTCCATACTCTCTACCTACTCCATTGGCATATGATGAAGATCAAAGTGATATCTCTTCTATTGAATATGAGGATTAAGATATTGATGTTGAGAATAAATTTCAAGGAGATCTAGATCCAGATCCAACACATGCTCCCAATCCATGTCCAAGGCCAATATGGTCTCACAAATTCCTTGTAGCTTATAGGAACATAGTTGGGGATCCATTTGAAAATAGAACCACTAGATCTCAGTATCATGCAAACCTTGCAATATGTCATGCATATCCACTTCTCTCAGAGAGGTGCTACATGATGGTGGGGTTTGATCCACAATCCCTTGAAGAGACTTTCCATGGGGAATATACAACCAAGTAAAAATCTTGGTTGGATGACAAAGGGTACTCAAAGGTTCATGATTTGGACTACAATGAGACATTCACTCCAATAGTAAGAAGGTTTCCTGAAAGACTTGTTTTGGAAAATAGAGCTTCGACACAGTGGGATGTATATCAGAGGAGCAAATCCAGATCCAAATCTAGCACCTGCATTGCTATCCTACATAGAAGTAGATCGCCAATATTTTTACAAAGGCTTTCACTCAGGAATTTTTTTCCTTCTTTTCTTAGTATGAAGGTTCTTTGAGTTCCCTACTATTGTTCCTTTTTGAGGGGTGGAGGTATTTTTCCCATGAGTTTTTCCCCATTTCCTTGGTTCATGGAAATTTCTTTTATTTGATTGTATGGGTTACCTTTGGTCTTGGTAACCAAGGCCCAGGATGCACAAGTTTGGATTAAGGGGGGGTCTTAGGATATTTTAACACTCCATCCTTGTACTACTTGTATTATTTACCATTTTCTAGCACTTAGTGATGTTATTTTCCCCCTAGTGGTGTGCAGATTTAATCTAGGACCCATTGTCCACCTAATGTGCCCTATATGCATGATTTTAGGACACTGAGAGGCAGTTCCCTATATTTTAGGATCCCACTTAGTGACTCAGCTCAGTCTAGCTGAGTTACACATGAGTTGGTGACTCTAATTGGGAGTTTGAGCTCTGATCGCCACTGATTGTAGCCTCATGCACACTTTTATGATTGATTTTCATTTCAAAATCATGGATGCGCCCTCCTTGGTCATTTAAATGACTCTATCATCATTTCACTGAGATTTGGTTGATTTTAACTGAGTTTGGGACTTCTGGAGCACTGATAGAGGTGACAATTACTATGCTAGACAGAATGAGACTCGAATTATCCTAGGTGATTCGAATTCTCTCCATTGTAACATCATTGTTTACTATACTGATTATTCATCATGTGACATTATTCTATTCCTATATGAGTTCTCATGCATGATTAATTGTCTGCTCACTTTTACTGCAGTTTTCACTGTAATTCATCTTTTATGCTCATTTTTTCTCTGTGAGGTATACTTAGCTCCATGATCTGTCATGATTTAGAATTTCACACCTATTACTATTACTTTTGTTTTGTCTACATTAACTCTCATTCTAGAGTATAGAGCATCAATATGTCTTTGGAGACTATCTTTGTGCTTTTCCAAGACCATATTTGAAAAGAAGGCAATGTTTTAGATTTGTTGCAACTCATAATTAATACTATAAAAGAAGGATGAATAAATACAACGTGCACAAAAAATAATACTACAGAACAAAAACAATTGGACACCATGTAGGTCCAATTATAGCTCAATCTAATCAAAATCATTCATTCAACCATTCAAACCATGTTTATAATTATATTTTTTATTAAAGTAATATAATTCAATAAATCACATAATACTTAAATCAGAACTGTGCATGCTTATTCAACTACTATATTTTGTATGAAATGGCACATAATTTAACTAATTAAAGAAAACTAAATTGAAATTGAACTCATGCGAGTGCTTAAATTAAGCATTAGTTTTATAAACAATATCCCCCTTAATGCTCGTGGTTAGAATTATATTTTTTTTGCAGAAAGAAACAAATCAATAATTTGGAATTTCTTTCATAAATATATTTGCCAACTCATTCATTATCCTATAATATTGTAGATGCAAACTACTCCTTAATATATTAAATCTCTAATGAAGTTATAATGAATCTCTATATGCCTCATTCTTGCACGAAAATTATGAATCTTTTTTATGTTCGTGGTGATGTTATAATCACAATGTTTAATATTGGGAAATGTATATGTTGCTGCAATTTTTTCAAGACTCTTCATAGCCAAACTACTTGATAATATGTTGAAGTTGTTGATATGTGCTTTGTCTCTATTGTATAAAAATAAATGAAATATTACTTATTTGAACTCCATTATATATTTCCATTGCTAGATAATATTTTATATAAATTCAATCTGATTCTGAAAAACCATCTAATTCCAAAATCTATGATTTTGTGTAATGAATGTTATGATCCATTGTACCTTTTATATAACATAGTATTCTCTTTGTTTCTCTTGTATGATTTTTGTGTGGGTATTCACATAAATATGGAAACAAAAATCACTACAAAAGTGATATTTATCCTGGTATTTGTAAGATACATTAGACTACAACCAATTTCTAAAACTGACTTGAATCAATGTCATTGCTCTCATCATCTTTTTCAAGTTTTCACATTGTCGTAGTGTAGTTGTCACTTCTTTGCACTGCCCATTGTTGAATAGAATCAATATATCTCAAGCACACTTTGTTTTAGAAACGAAAATGTTATAATATGATTGATATACCTTCACACCAAGGAGGTAATGCATTCATTCAATATTAGTTATCTCAAACACTTTCATTTTCTTGCCCGAATTATTGCATCATGCTAGATCATTACCTATAAAAGTAAAATCCTCTACATAAAGACAAACAATTAAAATCTTATTAGCTTTCCCTTTTACTTTCAAAGTTGGTTCATTTTGACTTCCAATAAAGCCATCCTACAGGTGATAAATATTTATTTTTGAATACCAAGTTCTAAGATCTTGTTTCAATCCATATAATGCCTTCATGAGTTGGTCAAAAAATATAATTTACCTTCTACTTCAAACACAACACATGTAATTGTTTCACATAGACTTCTTCCTCAATATGATCATTCAAGAAAGCCAACTTTGTATTCATTTAGTGAACTTCCTAGTTATGATGGACCAAATGATCAAATGGAAAAAAAATGTTTTTCATAGTCTATTCTATAGATATGTGCATATTCTTTGGCAACTAGCCTCACCTTCAACCTTCCAATAGTGACATCACTCTTGTGCATGATTTTATATGTCAATTTTAATATTATTACTTTGTTATCCTTTGGAAGTTCAACCAAATCTCAAGTTTCATACATTTCAATAGCCCACATTCTATTCTCCATTGCTTCACACTAAAATCTATCTCGCACTATATATTTGTAACAAATTGGTTCATCTAGAATTTCAGAAGATAAAGGAAATTAATAATATGATTTGTATATTCCTAATTATAAGTCCTTTAATAAATTTATCTAAGACATTTGATCTTTCTTCGTGGTCTTGTAGAACTGATCTTGAACTTGTACTTACACTTGAGTGTGACGAATAATTTCATGAAGGTGGAATATGATTATCATCATACCTTGAGCTAATTCAAGTTCCAGTGGGGAGAGGATTAATGTCATCTTTTGATGAATTTGTATTAACACTTGTTGGTTTTTTCTACTAAACACCTTCTTGGAACACCCCCCTTTGTTAGATATAACATCAAGTGATACAATCATTTTTATCCAGATGGGATTCTAACATTTGTATGCTTTACTCTTGTAAGAGTATTTGAAAAAAGTGGATTATTCACTTTCACATCTAGCTTCTTTCTTTTCTCTTTTGGGAGATGCACATTTTCCAATGAAGCAAAACCCCTTAAGTGTCCCACACTGTTTCTTTTCTAAGAACATGTGTTTTTGGTGTACAATTCTTCACTACTAGTGTAGGATTGTGATTAGGAATATACATTGTTGTATCTAATTCATTTACCTAAAACTCATTTCCCATATGATTTTCCTATAATACAAATATTTGCATTTCAACAATGGCTTCTTTAATGCTCAAAAATGCCTTTTTGATGTGGCATATATGCTATTGTAAGTTGCATTTTTAGTTCATTATTATCACAATATATATTAAATTCATTTGAATTTAATTCACTCCTTCAATTAATCCATAAATTTTTGAATAAAAAACCACTTCCATTCTAAACTAAAATTTAAAATTGATGTCCCTGGGGTGTTGACCAATTGTTCAAAGTGTGCTATGTTAAGGCGCTCCTTACAACATGACATATTCAAAACTCCACTATCCTTGTTTGTTGAATATGGGGCCACATGTTACACCTGGGGTTATTGTGGTAGTAGATCGGAATCAACCTTGTGTCACATGATTACGAGCCCAACCTAGTTATTGATTCCTCCAAGTCATGACAAAAAAAACAAAACATAAATTTAACATTCAGAAAACAACATGGAAAATTTTAGGGGAAAATATTATCTCAGGGGCTAATTTTTTAGTCTTTTCAAAAAAAGGATTTGTCGATTTCCATTTTTTTCTAAGATTATTTTTCCAAATTCTGTTAGGAACCCATGTCTTTACTTTGTTAGTATATTGTTGTTGAACGCATATGCTTTGTAAGTCATCCCATAGTATTTGTTGATCCATAGTTTGTGTTATTGTTGTTGGCGCATATGCTTTGTAAGTCGCCCATAGTTTTGTTGATCCATAGTTTGTATTGACCCATGGTTTTGACCCATAGCAATTGTTGACCCATATTTTGTATTGGCCCATGGTTTGTATTGACACATGGTATTAACCCATGGTATTGGTGCCTAGACTTAGTATATAAGTGTGTGTTGAGGCCTATGAAGGCACCGTGAAGTTAATTGTATTGAGCTTGCTCAAAGAAGGTTTCCCCCTCGAAGTGGCCCATGATCAATATAAAAGTGATTCTGAGTTCTATTATTTCTGATATCTTGTGTATTTTCATTAATTAATTATTGTAGGTTCTTCACATTTGGTATCAGAGCACTTTCTTGGGCTCGCTGGGTGAAATTTCTGCCAAATTTTTTTTTCGCATCTATTGCAGGTTCGGATTTGGGAATAATCCCTATCTGCTTAACTGTCGGAAGTACTTGGGCATAAGCCCTAAAACTCATTGTGAGGAGTACCACAGGAACCCCGAAGTAGCTGGCCCATTGAGAGGACCTGCCAGCGAAAAGGACAACGACCCCTACCTGATTGACTAGTTCCCACACGTGAGGTAAACCAAGAGCTGTCGTTTGTGGCAAAGCGGTTATCAATTTTACCTGAGCTATGGAGTGAGGGGTACTGCCCCAATACGCAAGCCGTCAGACAGCATTGGTGGCTGAGTGAAACCCCTAAACTGTTAGGAAGCCGCACATACCTAGGGTCCATATCTATTTTCAACTGAACTGTTTCCGATCACTTTCGCTCCAGATCCAGCCGTTTCAGATCTATTCTGAAAGTTGTTCCAGATCCAATCGTCATTTTAGATCCATCCGTTTTCGATCTCTCTCGCACCGTTGCAGATCCATTTGTTGTGGATCCATTCCGCATTGCTGTTGCCGATTCATTTCTTAAAAAAAAAAAAAAACTGTTTTTCGACTATATCTCCCTTGTTTCAACTATGTTTTCCCTGAAACTTCACTGACATCCCTATAATCCCATTCTGCATATTTCATTCCTGAAGACCCTATCCCAAATTCCACTTCCCAAGACTAGAAATCTCACATTTGTCTATTTTTAGGGTTTATCATAACTCCAATTTTCACCCAAACGCCTTCAACTTTTGCCACCGTGTTCCTTTCCTAATTTTGTTTCTTTGTCCCTCTCTACCAAATTTTCTCATTCTTTCACCCCGCTTCTGAAATCCCCATTTTTAGCTTCCTTGTCCATCAGAAAGTGTCCAAAACCTAGTCAAACCCCAATTACCCATCCGAGTTTTTCCCAAATCCAAATCTTCCTTTACTAAATAAACTTTTCTTTGTGTTTTTCTATCCATTTCCCAAAAAAAAAAAACTCTTGGTTATGGTTGTCACCCGCGCAAGAACAAAAACCATGGAGGAAGCACTTGTAGCCATCCAAACCAAACTCCAAGATCTGGATGAAAAATTTCTCAGCCTCCATCTTCAGCATTTAGCCATGAACAATAACCGACAGCCAGAATCTTTTGCATCCACCGGGTTCTCTTCTTCCAACAATTTTCGTGGGTCGAAGCTTGATTTTCCTCGCTTCAATGGTATTGATCCGACTGGATGGATATACCAAACAGAACAATATTTCAGTCTACATAATACTTTTGATGTCCAGAAAGTTCCACTTGCATCCTTTCATTTGGAACAAGAATCCCTTCAATGGTACCGTTGGTACATCAAAGCTCATCCCGAGCCAAACTGGACAGATTTTTGCCAACTCATTTTGCCATGATTTGGTCCTAGTGCTTTTGACGACTTCACAGGAGCACTCACTAAACTGCACCAAACTGGCATAGTGCGAGAGTATCAGACGGAATTTGAGAAACTAGCCAATCACACAGCAGGATTGTCTGCTGAATTCTACAGGAGTTGTTTTATCAGTGGTATCAAGGATGAAATCTGCTCAGAGGTCAAAATGTTCTGTCCCAACACAATGATGGAAGTTCTAGGGTTGGCTAAGTTGGCAGAAGACAAGCTTGTAGCCCAACAACGCTCCAAACCCACTTTTGTTCCCTTCCGAAATATGGGTTCTCAACGACCTTCCATCCCGCCAGCTCCTCGACCAACTCCTATCAAGCATTTGTCTAAAACCGAGATGCAGGCACGACGAGAAAAAGGGCTTTGTTATCATTGTGATGAGAAATTCACTCGGGGACATAGATGTGTTCAACAAAATATCTATGTCTTGGATGTGGATTATCCGCCTGCCTCAGAACTTGGTGAAGAAGCTCCAGATACAGTAGATGTTCAAGTCGACATTCAACACCCGCTTGTTGATACCCCATCTCAAGATGACCCACCCGAGATCTCTCTCCATGCTGTAACTGGTCTCACCACCCCACAAACAATGCGGGTCAGGGGATACTTCAAGAAGCTCCCTCTTACCATACTCATTGATTCTGGTAGCACTCATAACTTCATTGACCCTCGGATTGCCAAACAGGCTGATTGTTTTGTCCATCCTTGTTCCAACTTTGAAGTCATGGTTGCCAATGGGGGCACCTTACCTTGCAAGGGGAAGTGTCGTAATGTGCGTATCTCTATGGAAGATTATAACCTGCGCTCTGACATGTTTTCCTTATCCTTAGGTGGATGTGATGTGGTTTTGGGCGTTCAATGGTTACGCACACTTGGCCCCATCTTATGGGATTTTGCTGAAATTTGGATGCAGTTTTCAATCAATAGGACACAACACAAATTTATGGGCTTACAACCAAGGTCTCTCTGCATCATCAGTTCACATCGCTTGGAAAAGATCCTTAAGAAGAATTCACATGGTGTCATTGCTCAGCTCCATTTCCTTCAGATGCACCCACCAACGGTCTCCACTACTTCCTTGGATAGATATGCAGGTGTCTTTGTTGCACCAGTGGGCTTGCTGCCTTCACGAGACCTTTTTGGTAAGCATTTTGACGCATCTACATCTCAGCAGGACATGATGGCTATTTTGCATGCAGTCCAGAAGTGGCAACCATCCCTATTGAGAAATTATTTCTGCATCAAGACTGATCTCCAAAGTCTGGAAACTTTCCTAGAACAACGGGTCTCCTCCCCAGCACACCTAAAACGGGTTCTCCAACTCATGGGTTATGACTATGCGACCACTTACCAAAAGGGTAAGGACAATATGGTGGCAGATGCTCCTTCTCGCACATTTGATGACCCAGTTTCTCTTACAGCTATTTCTCTGCTTGTTCTAAATTGGTTGCAATCTATTCAATGGGGCTATCTCTTCTATGAACTCCATGCTTCTTCATCAACAGGGAACTCTGGGTTCCTCAAAACGTATGATTAGGAACAATGTAACTTCTTTTGGCAGGGATTGAAAATGACAATTCAACGGATGGTGGTTGACTGTGATACTTTCCAGGTCAACAAGGGTGAAACGACCCTCCTTTCGGGACTGCTCGAACCCTTGCCCATCCCTACACAGATTTGGACAACTATTTCTATGGATTTCTTGGAAGCGCTACAGTGGTATAGTACCACATTTAAAAGGACACCATATGAAGCAGTCTCTGGATAGGCACCACTAGTTCTTCTTCCATACACCTTCAGTAGCTCCCCAGTTCAGGCAATTGACTCAATTCTTCGAAACCACAATCAGCTTCTTCTCATTCTGCAGGACAATCTTCACATGGCAAGAATTCGACTGAAACAACACACCGATCAACACCGTTCTACACGCACTTTTCATGTCACTGATATGGTTCTTCTTTGTCTACATCTTTCCACGCAATCCTCCCTGAAACTCAAAAGGCGCTTGTGGCCCGAAATGCAACCCGAGGATGCTACAGGGGACCCACTCCTTCAGATTCTACATCAATTTCCACATCTAAATCTTTGAGGACAAATATTTTTCTATGGGAGAGGGGATATTAGGAACCCATGTCTTTACTTTGTTAGTATATTGTTGTTGGATGCATATGCTTTGTAAGTCGTCCCATAGTATTTGTTGATCCATAGTTTGTGTTATTGTTGTTGGCACATATGCTTTGTAAGTCGCCCATAGTTTTGTTGATCCATAGTTTGTATTGGCCCATGGTTTTGACCCATAGTAATTGTTGATCCATATTTTGTATTGGCCCATGGTTTGTATTGGCCCATGGTTTGTATTGACACATGGTATTGACCCATGGTATTGGCGCCTAGACTTAGTATATAAGTGTGTGTTGAGGCCTATGAAGGCACCGTGAAGTTAATTGTATTGAGCTTGCTCAAAGGAGATTGCCCCCTCGAAGTGGCCCGTGATCAATATAAAAGTGATTCTGAGTTCTATTATTTATGATATCTTGTGTATTTGCATTAATTAATTATTGCAGGTTCTTCACATCTAAGTGTCACATGATTACGAGCCCAACCTAGTTATTGATTCCTCCAAGTCATGACAAAAAAAACAAAACATAAATTTAACATTCAGAAAACAACATGGAAAATTTGTTTTACTCTAGTATCACCAAAACTGTCCATAAACTAAATAAAATCCTTATAAATTTGAATATTTTATAAATATATTACCAAACATTTTATGGTTGGAAATTTAAGAATTACTAAAATTCCCCAAGGTTTCTACAATTTAAGAAAATTATGGATCCTTAAAAGTTTCCCTGCAAAACATCCATATGCTTCATTCTTTCAGTTTTAAGAAATATATCAATTCCTTCCTAGATTAATCATTTCTAAATGTAAAAAATAAAAGGATTTACCAATTATTGTTGTCCTCATGGGATCACAAATTTATGAATGAATTAGAGAGATTAGTTGTGAAGCCCGCAACATGGTTAGAAGCTTGTGGTAGAGATTGAGAATCTAAAAGGGTGATCAATGCCCAACCCGAAAGACCTTCATTTCCACCTTGCTCTGTGTCCCCCATGGACCCTCCTTCCAACAATTCCTACAACCCAACAATAAGAATCCAAAAGTTATCTCCATATGCAATGGTCGAATGTCAATGTCTTGGACTTTACTTTAACTATGATGAAAAATATTTTGAAGGGTATCAATGCAAGGAACAAAAATTATTCCAAATAGATGTCGGACCATAGGATTACCTAGAAGACATAAGCATTGAATATACTAAAGAACCAAAAGTTGATGATATTGCTTTATCGTTGGAAGTTGACCCCAATGTGCAAGTTCTTGGGGAGGTACCTAAAATCTCACTCCATGCCTTATTAGGTTTCTCCACACCCTAGAAATTGAATTTGGGAGGCTACATCAAGCACCGTAAAGTAATTCTATTAATGGAGAGTGGAATCACCCACAATTTAATTCATAGGAGAGTCGCTAATGAAACCTATTGCTATGTTATGCCCATATCCAATTTTCAAATTATGATAACTAACGGGGGAACAATGAAATGTGGTGGTTTCTATGAAAACATGAAACTACAAATGGGTGAGTACCATCTTAAGACACACAAGTTCAATATCAACAAGGGTGGTTTTGAGGTAACTTTGGGGGTAGAATGGAGAATGACTATGATTCCAATAATCGTGGTTTTCAAGCAACTCTATGTCAGCTTTGCTAAAACACACATAATCTCAAAGGAATTATGCTAGGATATCTGGAAATTATATCCTCTGACCATATGGAGAAGTTATTAAAGAAAGGCCACTCTAGTATCATTGCACAATTAAATGCCATCCAAGTCATCAAAACACCCACATAGTATATTCACCTTAATTTATAGTTGGTTCTCTCAAAATATCAACATGTTTATAAGAAACCCAAGGGTTTACCACCAACCCATGGGGAGAATCAGCATAGTATTCTACTAATTCTGGGTATCCAACCTCCCAATTTTTTGTTGAATATGGTTGTCATTGATGTCAAAGGAGTTCAGTAATGAAAAAGGAATAACCAAGGATATGATGGCAAGGCAAACTCAGTGAAAGACAAAGGAATAACAAAGAGAGTGATGACATGGCCTGTATGATGATGTGGCAGATATGATGACATGGAATGGAATGTATGATGATGTGGCATGAAGTTGAAAATACATCTGATGGTGTTCTGGTGCTATCAGGAAGTCATTGTTGCATTCTGACAACATTCTGACAAATATGGCAATTTGGTGAAAATCAGGAAATTGACCAAGTATGGAAAAATTAGTCAAAACTGTCTTAGAAAAATGACCTCCATAATTTATGGTTTGACTAAAATGCCCACACCATGATACCAGACTATATCTTGTTGAAGTGGCTATCTATTCATGGTCTCATTTTTCCTTAATCATTTCCGAGGAGAAAATTATAGGTCTACCAAAACATGGTTTTTGCACTAGAGAAAGTAAAATTACCTAAGTGGTCTCAGGAAAATGCCAGCCATAAATGATAGGTTAAAATAAATTCCCACAGCATATGGTTAGGCTGTAGTCTATTGATTTTTCTACCTGACCATGGTATCAGTTTTCCTTAAGCATGTTTGAAGAAAAAGTTATAAATCTGCCAAAATAGGGTTTAGGATAAACTTTGGAGAAATTCCTGAAAATGACCAAGTGTTGGAAAAATGGCTCAAGTGGCCTTAGGGAAATGCCTGCCATAATTTTTGGGTTGATGAAAATGCCCGCACCATATGGTCATCCTGTAGGTTGTTTTTTTGTCTACCTGACCATGTCCTCATCTTAACTTGAAAGTGCCTAAGGAAGAAGATATTGATATGCCAAAAGTGCCTCCCAACTTGATTTGCACTACTTCAGTAAAATGCCCTCCGAGGAGGGAGAAAGAGGTTTAAAGGGGTGAAATTGGTTTGGATAGAATACTCTAGTTGGCCCCTATCCAATGGATGTCTCACACTTCAAAATTGATGAAAAGAAAAATCTCATTATCTTAACCTAGGGTTTGATAATTTTGCCTAAGTGGCAAATCAGCAGTTTGGAAGGCAATTTTCAAATGCCCGCCAGATGATGTATGTGTATCAAAAATTCAAAAGGTGACATGGATCCGTTCCTTGTTGAAGTGGCTATCCATCCTTACTTTCATTTTTCCTTATGATGGTCATATATGCAAAAAATCAATCTGCCAAAAGTAGGAAAAATACTATTTTGCATATTAAAGACAAAAGAAAATTGGCTAAGTGTCAAAATCAGAAAGTTGAAAAGGCATTTGGAAATGCCTTCCAAAGAGTGTCCTTGTGATGATAAATTTTCCAAATGACATGGGGATGTTCCTTAGTGACCTGGCTATCCAGCCATTGAGTCAGATTCCCATTTTGTGCTCACACGTGCGAAATATTGATCTCCCAAAAAAAGAGTAAAATATGACTATTAATAAAGGGGATTAAAGGTTAAAAGCTCCCAAGGTCTTAAATATGCCCGCAAGAGCTAAGGTTAAGCCCGCAGGGGCTTAGATATTCCCACAGAGGGTGAGTTTAAGCCTACAGAAGTTTAAGGGAAGCCCGCAGGAGTTTATGGAATGCCCGCGGGGGCCTAAATATGCCCGCAAGGGAGAGGTTAAGCCCACAGGGGCTCAAGGGTGCCCGCAGGGTATAAAATTAAATCCCGCAGGGGCCTAGGAATTTCCAAAAGGGCTAGAAGAATCCCACAGGGGTTTTTCCATGACCGTAGGGGATGAAGCTAAGCCTGCAGGGGCTTAGGGATTCCCGTAGGGGGTGAGGTTAAGGCCGCATAGGCTTAAGGAAGACCACAGGGGCTTAAGCATGCCCGCAAGGGGATTTTCTACATATTCTCATGAAGAAGCAATGGGCTTAGGGTTTTTTCCCACATAGGGAGAGCTCGCATAGGGAGAGCCCGCATGGAATGAAGCACACATGCCGAAAATGTCCAAGGAGGTGTTTAATTAATTAATTAAAAATATGTAATAAACATAATTATAAATTAAAAGATTAATTATCAGAGATGTGAAGAGGCATGATGATGAAAAGGCATGAGCACAG
Source organism: Larix kaempferi (assembly GCA_027924585.1). Lineage (NCBI taxonomy): Eukaryota > Viridiplantae > Streptophyta > Pinopsida > Pinales > Pinaceae > Larix > Larix kaempferi. Next base: position 1,592,733 of record BSBM01000967.1, read on the forward strand.
TTTGAAGAGATGCGAATGAAACTCATGAAGATATATATAACCAAAAATTCCAATTAGAAGAAAGTGTCTCAGTAATCCAGATCGTACCAGCAACTAGATGAGGCAGAGACGAATAGCATGAAGAAACGTTTGTGACAGAGTTGAAAAAGAAGATTTGGAAGATTGAAAAAAACATATCAGGGTGGAAGGGTGGTGCTAGGGTAGGTAGAAATCCTGTAGGGGGTCGTATCCTCCTTCTAGTAGAATCTGGAAAACAGGGTGTTGTTGCATCCTTGTCTGTAGCAATAGGCAGAAGTTCTAGGTGTCATTGCATCCTTATCGTTAGCAGTAGGCAGAAGTCCTGAGGTGTTGTAGCATCCTTGTCTATAGCAACACGAAAAACGGGGTTGTTGTTGCATCCCTCTATAATAACAGATAAACAGTTTTGTAAAATTCATGTTATTAATGAGTTTGAGTTTTTGGTTTGCTCTTTGAGGTTTCCACGATAAAATAATGTGTTCTATCTTGTTTGATTCTTTGTGTGTCTTATACTAATTGTTTTAATAAAGGAAAAAGAAGGCAATACTGATTCACCCCCCCTCTCGGTATTGCTGTATAATCCAGCAATTGGTATCAGAGTAGGTTTCTTTACTATAGTATAATCACTGGAAGAAAGATCCTAATTAATACCACAATGGATCAACATGAAGGATTAGCTACCAATAGACCTCCACTGTTCACAGGAATTAACTATGCATACTGGAGTACAAGAATAAAGTGTCATCTCATGTCTCTTGGATGGAAGGTTTGGAGAGCAGTTGAAAAGAAGTATAAGATAGAAGAAAACCTACCTAAAAACAAAGAAGAACTTGACCAATATGAGGCCAATGCAAAAGCCCTGAATGCAATCTTGAGTGGGTTAACAAACTCAGTGTTTGTGAAAGTCATGTAATGCAAGACAACCAAGGATGCTTGGGATAAATTAAAAATTGTCTATTAAGGAGCATCCAAAATCAAACAATCAAGCCTTCAGACATACAAAGGACAGTTTGAAAGCCTAAAAATGAAAGAGGAAGAAAATATTGCAAAATATCTTGTAAGGGTAGATGAAATTGTCAATGCTATTAGAGGCCTTGGAGGAGGATTAAAGGAGAAAGAAATAGTTGACAAAGTACTAAGAACCCTGCCAATGAATTATGACTCAAAGGTATCCACTCTAGAAGAACGAGATGATCTTGAAGACATGACAGTAGATGAACTACATGGCATCTTCATTGCCTACAAGATGAGAAGAGGACAAGATGTACAATCAAAGAAAGAAGTAACATTTAAAGCCTTATCCAAGAACCAATCAGAAAATTCAGATGATGAAGAAGCCCTTTTCATCAAGAAGCTTGAGAGAGGTACTGGAAAGTACAAGGGAAAGCTACCTCTAAAGTGCTTTAACTGTGGAATAATTGGACACTTTCTTTAGAATGTCCTTATCCTAAGCAAAATGGAAGTGATGAGAAAGAAGCGTCAAAGAAGTTCAAAAAGGGCAAAACAGGAAACAAAAAGAAGTTTAATGAAAAGAAGAAGTTCCTTTACACCATGGAAGATAGTGAAGAAGAAGACACAAGTGAAGATGAGGAAACATAGATTCTATTCATGGGAATAGAATCCCAAGCTCAAGATGATGAATCAGTGGAAGGAGAAGTAGATCTAGAAGCTGAATTAATCAGTGCTCTTAAAGAACTTGAAAAATGCAGGAAAAAGAACAAACAGTCAAACCAAATCATTAGTAATTTGAAAACCCAGCTTGAAGAGGCCAAGAAGATTGAAGGGGACCTATATTTACAGCTCAAAAGGAGAATGCAAGAATCAGATAAACTTGAAGAATAGATTATGGAGCTTAGAAAGAAGCTCAATGAAGAATCTATTAAGTCAAAATATGAAAACAATTCAAAGACTTTAGATGACATCTTGAGTAGTCAAAGACCATCAAATGATAAAACTGGATTAGGTTATGACAAATAAAAGAAACCAAAATATTTGTCTCCTATACTCCAAGATAGAAATAAAAGAAGCTATGCTGCTGCACCCAAAAGACCGATTGAGAAGGATAGTCAGAATTCTGCTCCCTCATCTCATAATAAAGACATAATTAATATGATACCTAAAGGACCAATGACAAGTAGGGTTCAACAGATCGTTTTTGGTCATTTATAGAGAATGTAAGCTGAGGAAGAATGCTTCAATAAAAGGTCAAGAACAAAATAAGGAATGGAAGAGGATGGAAGATGTGAAGCAGGAAGATCAAAGATTCCTCAAACATAAAGGAAGATTATATGGATATTGTCACTATTGTCACAAGTTTGGTCACAAAGTTGTTGATTGCAGAACTAAGAAAAAATATCTAAGTAGGGAATTGAAGGAACACAAAAGGTCAGTAAGCAAGGTATCTCATGGAAATATGCAGAGAAGAAAGGAAGACTACAAAGAGCCAGAAGAAACACAGAGTCCAAGCATCAATGAAGATGATGAGGAGCATAATAGTGTTGTAGATAAGAATGACATTCATTATGATGAAAAGCAAGATGAAGATATAAAAGAATACACCGATGGAGATGATGGTGGAACTCAAGATTTTCATTTCTAAAAAATCTCTCATGACCAAGAAAAGAACCCTAAAATTAGCATTAGAAAGGATCATGTACTCAGGGGGAGTTAATATCAGAAAATTGCAATTGGTACTTAAATATAGTTTAGTTATAAGAAAAGAATGTTTTGAGGTTTCCATCAAAACAACAACAAGAAGAGTCATAAGAGTACTTGGTAAAAGATATCTTCCTCAAAGAAAAGAAGAAGTGTAGAAGTGACAAATTGAAAAAGAAGACTTTGCTAGAGACAATGTGAAGTATACTAAATAGTTGAAGTGTAATAAAGTCATAAGCATAATTAGAAAAGACAAGAGATGATCATAAGACTAGTCTATGGTTGGCAAAGAACAAATCATAAGTAACATGAAAATATTAAAATGTGTGATCCATGAGATACATGAAGACCATGAAGTCTGCAATCCAAAATAAGGATTATCCTTATTATTCAGGTCAGTTGGTTCATGAAAGTTCATCTACAGTTTTCTAGAATGATGAATGGTTACAATTTACTGGTGCTATATGATTCTACAAAATATGAAGTCATGACACATTAATTGAGAACTTTGTCCATCCTAAAAGTATTCATTTTATTACATTGGTTTGGGATGACCTTCCACATTTACACTTGGAGAATTTGATAATCTCGTCTTCATGGTTGATGAGCACATGTAAAGATTAATACAAGAGCAAATTTAGACAATATTAAGGACTGTATGATGGGGCAATTATAAACAGTCATTCCTTTTATTGGAAAGTGCTAGTATGAGTAAACATAGCAGTAAGATTGCATCCTAGGAATCAAGAGGAGAAGGCTGCAGATTCAAATTTTGCAGATTATATGGAACTTTAGCCAGAGCTTCAACAGTTGAAGATTGAGAAGGAACAATTGGTATAATGGTGTAGTATATAAAAGAGAGTGATATCAATAAAATTGGAAGAAGATTATAGTGTGAATGAAGCTAGTACATATCAGTTTGATCTATGGTAAAAAAGGGGAGCAAAAACATAAAGTTGTGAAGTTGCTTGTATGTCATTGAAGACTCCTTAAAGAAGAAGAAGTTATATGATGTATCTTTAAAGAGAAATCTATGGAAGAAAACTAAGGGTTGAATGAAAGAACTCAAAGATAAACCAATGAGTATAAACTTTGTCACAAGGAGAAGAAATTGTGTTGGCAAGAGGAGGAGCACTGTTATAGGGGGAGTTTATGAACTCATCATTCAGGTTATCATTCAAAGGGAAGATACAAGATGCTAACTAGATGATCAGCACCAAGTCCAAGTTAATTGGAGGAAGAGAAGCAAAAGAAGGGAAGTTTTCTAAAAGGAGAATGATTGGAAATTCTATGTCAAGATAGTTGCAGCATGGGCATAACAAGTTATCCTTTGTCATTGTTTTCAAAGGGGGAGAACGTTTAGATGTTTCCAACAATGCCAAAGGGGGAGAATGCTGAATATGGTTGTCATTGATGTCAAAGGATTTCAGTAATGACAAAGGAATAACCAAGGACATGATGGCAAGGCAAACTCAGTGAAATACAAAGGAATAAAAAAGAGAGTGATGACATGACCTGTATGATGATGTGGTAGATATGATGACATGGTATGGAATGTATGATGATGTGGCATGAAGTTGAAAATACATCTGATGGTGTTCTGGTGCTAACAGGAAGTCATTGTTGCATTCTGACAACATTATGACAAATATGGCAATTTGGTGAAAATCAGGAAATTGACTATGGAAAATTTAGTCAAAACTGTCTTAGAAAAATGCATGCCATAATTTATGGTTTAACTAAAATACCCGCACCATGATACCAGACTATAGCTTGTTGAAGTGGCTATCTTTTCATGTTCTCAAATTTCCTTAATCATTTATGAGGAGAAAATCATAGGTTTGCCAAACCAGGGTTTTGCACCAGAGAAAGTAAAATTACCTAAGTGGTCTCAGGAAAATGCCCGCCATAAATGACAGGTTAAAATAAATTCCCACAGCATATGGTCAGGTTGTATTCTGTTGATTTGTCTACCTGACCATGGTCTCAATTTTTCTTAAGCATGTTTGAAGAAAAAGTTATAAATATGCCAAAATAGGGTTTTAGGATAAACTTTGGAGAAATTCCTGAAAATGACTAAGTGTTGGAAAACTGGCTCAGGTGGCCTTAGGGAAATGCCTGCCATAATTTGTGGGTTAAATAAAATGCCCGCACCATATGGTCATCTTGTAGGTTGTTGTTTTCTCTACCTGACCATTTCCTCATCTTGACATGAAAGTGCCCAAGGAAGAAGATATTGATCTTCCAAAAGTGCCTCCCAGCTTGATTTGCACTACTTTAGTAAAATGCCCGCCAAGGAGAGAGAAAGAGGTTTCAAGGGGTGAAATTGGTTTGGATAGAATCCTCTAGTTGGCCCCTATCCAATGGTTGTCTCACACTTCAAAATTGATGAAAAGAAAAATATCATTATATTAAACTAGGGTTTGATAATTTTTCCTAAGTGGCAAATCAGCAATTTGGAAGGCCATTTTCAAATGCCCGCCAGATGATGTATGTATATAAAAAATTCAAAAGGTTACATGGATATGTTCCTTGTTGAAGTGGGTATCCAACCATACTTTCAGTTTTCCTTATGATGGTCATATATGCAAAAGATCAATCTACAAAAAGTAGGAAAAATACTATTTTGCATATTAAAGACAAGAAAATTGGTTGTGTCAAAATCAAAAAGTTGAAAAGGCTTTTGGAAATGCCCGCCAAAGAGGGTCCTTATGCTGATAATTTTTCCAGATGACATGGGGATGTTCCTTACTGAACTGGCTATCCATCCATGGAGTCAAATTCCCATTTTGTGCTCACATGTGCGAAATATTGATCTCCTAAAAACAGAGGAAAATATGATTATTAATAAAGGGGTTTAAAGGTTAAAAGCTCCCAAGGGATTAAATATGCCCGCAAGAGCTAAGGTTAAGCCCCCAAGGGCTTAGAGATGCCCACAGAGGGTGAGGTTAAGCCCGCAGAAGTCTAAGGGAAGCCCGCAGGAGCTTATGGAATGCCTACAGGGGCCTAAATATGCCCATAGGGGAGAGGTTAAGCCCACAGGGGCTCAAGGGTGCCTGTAGGGGCTAAATTTAAATCCCAGAGGGGCCTAGGAATGCCCGAAAGGGATCAAATATGCCCACAGGGGTTTGTCCATGACCGCAAGGGATGAAGCTAATCCCGAAGGGGCTTAGGGATGCCCATAGTGGGTGAGGTTAAGCCGGCAGAGGCTTAAGGAATCCTGCAGTGGCTTAAGCATGCTCGCAAGGGGCTTGCGCACATATGCACATGAAGAAGCAAGGGGCTTAGGTTTTTTTCCCGCATAGGGAGAGCGCACATGCTGAAAATGTCCAAGGAGGTGTTTAATTAATTAATTAAAAATATGAGATAAACATAATTATAAATTAAAAGATTAATTATCAGAGATGTGAAGAGGCACGATGATCAAAAGGAATGAGCACAGTTTGAAGAGATGTGAATGAAACTCGTGAATATATATAACCATAAATTCGAATTAGAAGAAAGTGTCTCAGTAATCCAGATCGTAGCAGCATCTAGATGAGGCAGAGACCAGTAGCATGAAGAAAATTTTGTGACAGAGTTGAAAAAGGAGATCTAGAAGATTGAAAAACATATCAAGGTGGAAAGGTGGTGCTAGGGCAGGCATAAATCCTGCAAGGGGTCGTATCCTCCTTCTAGTAGAAGTTGGAAAACAAGGTGTCGTTGCATCCTTGTCTGTAGCAGCAGGAAGAAGTTCCAGGGTGTCATTGAATCCGTGTTTGTAGCAGCAGGCAGACATTCTGGGGTGTTGTAGCATCCTTGTTTGTAGGAGCAGGAAAAAATGGGGTGTTGTTGCATCCCTTATGTAGTAGCAGATAAATAGTTTTGTAAAATTCATCTTATTAATGAGTTTGAGTTTGTGGTTTTCTCTTTGAGGTTTCCACAATAAAATCCTGTGTTCTAACTTGTTTGATTCTTTGTGTCTGTTATACTGATTGTTTTAATAAAAGAAAAAGAAGGGAATACTGATTCACCCCCCCGCTCTCTGTATTGCTGGATAATCCAACATGTTTTCCCTAATAGGAACCCTTTTCCTAAAAGAGTGAAACTTAAAAGACCATTCAAGAGCTATTGGAGCTTGGAATCATTCATACATGTACCATCCGTTAACCATCACTAGTGGTTATGAACTTAATAAGGGAAGGAAATTGGCATTTGTATCTATATTTTTAGGCTCTCAACAAGTTAATGATCAAGGATAAATTTCCCATTCCAGACATTGATGATATCTTGGATCAACTTCATGGAGCAAAGTTCTTCATTAAACTAGACCTTTGTTTCATCTCCCACCAAATATGGATGAAATACATAGTCATTCCCAATACAAATTTCTACACCCATCAAGGTAATTATGGGTATTTAGTCATGCCTTTTTTCCTTACCAATTCTCCATCCACCTTTCATAGTCTCATGAAAAAAAATGGACCTTTCATCTGCAATTGTGTGCTAGTTTTCTTTGATTATATGTTGATCTACAACACCACATGGGAAGATCACCTGGAGAATATCAATCATGCCTTTCAATTGCATTGGGATCATCAATTATTTTTTAATCATTCCAAATTTTATTTTGGGATCAATAAGGTTGAATCTTTGGGTCACGTTGTGAGTCAAGGGGGAGTGAGTGTAAACCCAAAGAAAGTGGTATCCTCCAAGGTTGGACACACCCAAAAAATCTCAAGAGCTTGTTAGGATTCCTTAGATTGAGAGGCTACATATTTTTTTTGAAAACCTATGACAAAAGTGTAGTTCCCTTAACATCATTTATAAAAATGAATGCCTTTGTATGGAGAAACGAATATGAGTGGGATTTCTCTATCTTAAAATTTTCCATGTGCACTGCTCTAGTCTTAGAAATGACTAATTTCACTAAGACTTCTTTGTCTTATAATGTGATGCATTAGGATACAATATTGGTGTAGTATTGGTGCAATAAGGGTGTCCCTAAGCCTTCCCTAGTAAGCAATTATGTGATAGAAATTTGGGAAAATTCACATATGAGAAAGAGATGATGGTAACCCTTCATGTAGTTGAGACCTATAACCCTTATTTAAAAGGGAAACACTTACAAATCAAAGTTGAGAATCATAGTTTAAAATATTTCCTTGACCAAATTTTGTTTTCTCGAGAGCAAGATAAGTGGGTTACTAGAATTTTTAGGTATGATTATGAGATTGTATATAATAATACTAGAGAAAATGTGGTGGCTAATGCAATATGTGGGCTCTCTCTTTGCCTTATCCTTACCAGTTCTAGGTTGGTTGAAGAAAGTGTATCAATAATGGATGGTGAATGACACCATAGTGAAACTCATACAATAGCTGAAGGAATATTTGACCCCTCATACAAGGTACATATGGATCCAAGATACATTTCACTATAAAGATCGCATTTTTTGCACCAAATTTACCCTTAAAACAAACTATCTTAGATGAATTATATTCATCACCAACATCAGGTCACTTGGGATTTCATAAAAGCTATGAATGAATTAAGTGATCATTCTCTTAAGAAGGCATGAAATTGGACATCTAGAACTTTTTGACAACTTGTGATACTTGCCAGTGGCATAAGGTAGAAACATTGAAGTCGACATGGGCCTTGCAACCACTTCAAAGTTTAATAAATCTCTAGCATGATATTTCCATAGATTTATCGTGGGGATTTAGAGAGTTGGTAATAAATCATTCATAATGGTGGTTGTATACCATATTTCCAAATATGACCACTTTTGTGCCTTCTCAAACCCTTTAACACCATCCATAGTTGCTCAAATATTCACGGAACATATTTTCAAATTACATGGCATGCCCACTTCCATCATCTCTTATTAAGACCCTACCTTCAAAAGCAACTTTAAGCATGAATTATTTAAACTTTAGGTTACTCAATTGAAACTTAGCACAACCTATCATCCACAAACATATTTCCAAATTTAAGTAGTAAATAAATGTTTGTAAACAATAAAAAAGTGTTTGTAAACTTGAGATGTTATCCTTTAGAAAAGCTAGATCATTTGACATAATGACTTTCTCTTACCAATGGTGGTATAATACCACTCATCATGGAGCTACCAAAATGACACCCTATGAAGTAGTATACAACCAAAATCCATTTTCCATGGTTTCCTATTTACAATGCACTTCTAGGGATAATTTGAGGATAATTTGACTATGGATAAAAATAGAAAGAAACAATAGGTGGCCTAACATCCCTTCAAGTGATAGTATGTAGAAAATGGTTCAAGTGTTTCTTTGAATTCACCCTTATAAGTAGGCATCCCTAAAAAATAATCCCCACTAGAAACTAGTTCTAAAGTTCTATGGGCCTTACCATGTCATCTATTGTGGAAACAATTGCTCAATGTGCACTCTTCCACTTGGTAAGGGGATAAGCCTTATAGGCTGCAGCAAGGCCTCAGTCCTTGGATCCTCTAGGTGGTTGGTTGGTATCCTCCAAGTGGTACTACAATAGATTTTTAGTGTAATTCACATGCAAACAAAGAAATATTGATAAAAAAAATGAAAGAGATGGGGGGAGAATGCAAACTCCAATAACAATCCAAGATATGCCAAACCAATTTTTTATTTCCCAATGGTCGATTTTTACAACACCTAGGAGGTGTGAGCTTCAAGGGAAGAAAACAATCTCCCTTAGGGAGGAATTTTTTTTCCAAACTAAATGCTAAGTCAATGGCAGAACAATGGAGAGAAACACTTGCCCCTTGAAGGAAGGTGACACGGGAGCTTGGGAATGCTCACAATGATAGGAAATGGTGGGATATGAGGAAGCTCCAACTCAAATCTAATAGCATAACCTTTCTCTTGATTTTATCTCTACAAAATGCATGCCAATGGCTTCTTTTTATAGGCCAAGAGATGGCCAACAAACAAATAGATCCAAATGTGAACTCATATCCTCCATGAACTAGTTACCAAGTACACCAAGGGGGATATTTAATGCCACCAAGTGTGTGAGGGGTCGAATTTGGGTTCTTGGAGGTGTTGGATTCTTCAATTCACCGAGGGACGTTGGTGGTCCCACCATGGGACATTGGTGCTCCAAAGAACTTCAGTGTGATTCACATATGGAGGAGCATGATACTCCTATGTTGGAGGATCTAGTTTCTGATTCTCCCATTTCATATGGTGAGAGGTATAAGTTAGATGATTCTGTGGATCCACTTGATCCTGAAGAACCAGTAGAACTAATAGAAAGATCCCTTGATGAACCTCCTGCTAAGAGGATAACTGCTTGGTGTCGAGACATTCTGCAAGAGGCATAAAAGTATTGCGCACAACCATGATCATCTAGAGAGAGAAAGAGACCTGAAAGGTTTTCAAGATATGTAGCACAGATGAGTCACATCAGTGATTCATAACCCTCTACCTATGAGGAAGCCTCAAAGCAGAAAGTATGGAAAGATGCCGTGATAGAAGAATACAATTCTATCATGAAGAATGATGTGTGGGAAGTGGTTCCTAAATGTGATGGGAAGTCAATAGTAACTTCCAAGTGGCTTTATAAAATCAAGCATGCAACTAATGGAAGTATTGAAAAGTATAAAGAAATATTTGTGCCATGTGGTTTCTCACAGAAAGAATGGATAGACTATGATGAGACATTCTCTCCTGTGGCCATGTACACTAGTATCTGAACCATAATTTCTCTTGCTTCAGTTTTGGGTTGGAAACTTCACCAAATGGATATGAAGACTGTCTTCCTCAATGGTGAGGTTGAGGAAGAGGTTTACATACAAAAACCCGAGGGGTTTCTAGTTCGTGGGAAGGTGTCCCATGTATGAAAACTTAAGAAATCCTTGTATGAGTTTAAGCAGGCCCCGAGGGCTTGGTATTCAAGGATTGACAGCTATCTTCTGAGCTTGAGCTTCCCCAAAAGTGAAGCTGACCCCAACCTATACTTCAAGGTTGTGACGAACCAACCATTGATCTTGGTTCTCTATGTTGATGAATTGTTCCTTACTAGAGAGGAGCAACAAATAGCTCGATGAAAGAGGGAGATCACTTATGAGTTCAAAATAAAAGACTTAGGTTTCATGCACTATTTTCTTGGTCTAGAATTTTGGCAAAGGAAATATGATATATTTCTTTCTCAAGGAAAGTACATAGTTCATGTATTGCAGAGATTTGGTATGATGGACTGTAAGTCCATGTCTACTTCAATGGTGTCTAATCTAAAGAATCTACATGAGTCATATTATGGATCATATCTAATGGATCCAACCATGTATAGATGACTCATTGGTTCATTGATGTATTTGATACATAGTAGACCAGACATATGTTATGTAGTGAGTATCTTGAGTTAGTTCATGTCTGAGCCAAGAAATAGACATTGGGTTGCTACCAAGCATGTTCTTATATTCCTTCGAGGTACTATTGCTTATGGAATCAAATATGCTTCTAGTGGTGGAGTGATTTTACTTGTGTTGGAACATTTAAAAACCCATTCCATACTTAAGATATATTTTATTAGTCATATAGATTAATTTTCCTAAGTGTTGACTATGTAGTTGGCCTAATTTTTGTCTTTTATGCCTCCATATGCCATATTGAGTCACTAGGGAGAATTTGGATAGATTATGGATAATATTTCCTGAGATTATGTCTGATTCCATTCTATTCCTGGATTAGAAAGGCACTTTCCTTATTTAGACAACTTTATCCTTCTTTTTCTGCTTTCTAGTAGATAAGGTAAAGCTAGTTTGACTTGGAAACTGCCTCCACTTGGCCAATTCGACATCCACCTCTTTCTTCTATCCAAAATTCATCATCAAATTCCATTTTCATCACTCATTAGCTTCCATACCATATTTAGATAATTCGTGATCCTCTTGACTAATTTGGAAAGTGCGTTTTCCACCTAGTGGGTTTTTATGCTTTTAGTAAGCCTTCCTTTTTTGTGCTTTACAACTTGCCTTCAAGGAATTCTATTTTCTCTCCTGAGATGTATTATATATTTTATTCATATTGTTGAATAATACAAAGATGATATTTCCATCAATTGAGTTCCTTCTCTTATGTTTCTGCTTCAATATTTCTTCTTATTCTTGGATATCTTTGAACAAATTCTTGTGAGGACTTCTTTGCTTCAAGATCCTTAGCTATTATAATTATTTCATGGTATTGAACCTATTTAGAATTCTCACATGGTATCAGAGCTTGGGATCTCTTGATTAAATTAGTCTTCCAGTATAATTTTTAGAGAGTTTGTTTTGCAGGTACTAAAGATCAAATGGCAGAAATCTATTATTGAAGAAGAAATCAGATATTTCCATCTCTCATCATTGTTCTCCTCTTACACTTCAAATATTGAGGATACTTTGTTGGTCAATGGTATCCAACAAGATGTTCTATATTTATTTGTAAGTCATTATAAATTTGAGGTTGTTGGTTGTGCCTTAACTTCCTCTGTCCATGCTCCTACCAGTTCCTACATGATTGCCAGCACGTTTTTCAAGAAGTTGGAGACACCTCTCAGTTCTCTCATATGTCTTTCGATTCGAATCACTAGCCATTTTTTGCAACTCATACACACTCAGAACCTCTCTTTGAGTTTCTTTTTGGTCTATTATTGAATACTATAGAGGCAAAATTATAGTTTGGAGCGACAGGATTCGCTCTCTCTGTCCTGCTTTTGATCCATTGCATGATTATTGGCATCCATTGCATAGAATATGAAGAACATCAGCAAGTCTCATTTGGACCTGATCTCAGGAAGCTCAAGTCTAGTGAGCACATTCCACTTCTTCCCAAGAAAAATATTCCTCCAGAAATTTGACCAAGTTATCACCTACTTGGAGTTTGGAGAGCCTTATTATGGTGTATTCCGTGATCTTGAGGGGAGGTTTTCTTCCCAAGTGGTTTTCCTTCTTTCCTCAACTAAATGGACTAATAATTTTTTGTATTGAGGTGACCATAAGCCTTCTTGCTTAGGCCCTATAGTTATGATATTTATCACATATAGTCAGAATTAAGGGGGGGGGGGGTGTTGGAACATTTAAAAACCCATTCCATACTGGGGATATATTTTATTAGTCATCTAGATTAATTTTCCTAGGTGTTGACCATATAGTTGGCCTAATTTTTGTATTTTATGCCTCCATACACCATCCTGAGTCACTAGGGGGAATTTGTATAGATTCTGGATAATATTTTCTGAGATTCTGTCTAATTTCATTCTATTCCTAGATTAGAAAGGATCTTTCCTGCTTTAGACAACTTTATCCTACTTTTTTTGCTTTCTAGTGGATAAGGTAAAGCTAGTTTGACTTGGAAACTGTCTCCACTTGGCCAATTCGACCTACACCTCTTTCTTCTCTCCAAAAGTCATCATCACATTCCATTTTCATCACTCATTAGCTTCCATAACATATTTACCTAATTTGTGAGCCTCTTGACTGATTTGGAAAGTGCTTTTTCCACCTAAGGGGTTTTTATGCTTTTATTAAGCCTTCCTTTTTTGTGCTTTACAACTTGCCTTCAAGGAATTCTATTTTCTCTCCTGAGATGTATTATATATTGTATTAATATTGTTGAATAATACTGAGATGATATTTCCATCAATTGAGTTCCTTCTCTTATGTTTCTACTTCAATATTTCTTCTTATTCTTGCATATCTTTGAATAAATTCTTGTGAGGAATTCTTTGCTTCAATATCCTTGGTTAATAGAATTCTTTCATGGTATTGAGACTATTTAGAATTATCGCAACTTGGATATTCCAAATTCGACTGGGGTGGTAGTATTGTGGACCGAAATATTACATTCGGATTTTTTATAGCTTGGGATCAACTATGATCTCTTGCTCCAGCAAGAAGCAGGCCTTCGTAGCCTATAGTACTACAAAATAAGAGTATATTGCAGCTAGTACCAGTTGACGAGAAGATGTGTGGCTTAGGAAGCTACTTTCTGTGTTGTTTGGTGAGAATCTTGAGACTACAATCATTTTCTCTCACAATCATAGTTGCATTAACCTCTCAGAAAACCCTGTGTTTCACGACAGATCGAAACACATTGAGATGAAGTATTACTACATTAGAGACATGGTCCAGAGAGGTGGCATAAGACTTCAGTACATTGCTATTGGTGAGCAGATTATAGATATTTTGACTAAATCTTTATCCGTGACGAAGTATAGGTACTTCCAAGACAAGCTTTGCATGGAAGATAATGCCTCCCTCGTTGAGAGGGAGTGTTAAAGTTACAACATCATGAGTCATTCTTCAAGTCAATCTTGTGTGTCAAGATTTAGCCTCGTGTGTCGAGCTAGTGCCGTATAGGAGCCCGAGTTGGACTAAGGAAACTTGGAGAAGAATCTTGAGTTGGACTCAAGAATGGATAAGCTTCATGTGTTGAGGCAAGTGCTTTGTATGTCAAAGTGATGATGTTGTATAGTCTTGTTAGTCAAGGCTAAGGTCTTGTGTGTCAAGATAGATCCTCATGTGTTGAGGTTTTGCCTCATGTGTTGAGGTGATGCTTTGTGTGTCGAAGCATGTATGGTGTGTGATGTACTACTAACCATGGTTGAGCTATTAAGTCTCCCCTAGGGACTAAGCACCCTTAGAGTGAATTACTTTAGCATATAACCACTTGGATTGATAGTAGGACAATATGATCACATCATTGGGAAAATCTCCTTAGTATATTTGATATGATAATCAAGCTAGCACAAGTGGACCATGTAGATAAGATAAGAGATAAAGATAAGATGTGATAAGATATGAGAGAATTCAAATTGCACATAAAATAATTAATTAATCGAGAATTCGAATTGCACATAAAAGAATTAATTAAGAGAGGATTCGGGTTGTTAAACTTCAGTGAAGACTTTTGTAAATCAAAGGAGAACTCGAACTGATCACTACAGTGATGTTAACAAGGAAGAATCAATTCAGAGAGTTAACTAAGTGATAACAAAGAAGTTATAGTTAACTAAGTGTTATTGCACGCCAACACTTATTTTAAACTAAAAGACGACACTTATGCTAAACTAAAAGATGACACTTGAGTTGTCACACTTGCATGACGACACTTAAGTTAGCCACCTAACTAAGTGGGCAAGCTTTCCGTTAAGGGGAAAGTTCATCTTAAGACTCAATTCAGTGAGTTAATGCACTACTTGAGAAGTGGGGTGCTCTTATTCATGCAATATTGATATATCTAGATGGAAGGTGAGTTCATCATGAAGTCAGAAGATAAAAATAGAAGCCGATGCATGTGAAGAATATATAAATATGTTATACATTATTGATGAATTCAATGCGAAGCAAATTCTCTTCTCCTTTGAAGGCAAGGCACTTCTCTTTGTGCAGGATATTATTCTGAGTCTTTATCTTCTTTGTCTTTCTCTTGCTATCTAATTGCACCTAGGGTGCTTGATGGAAAAGACATTATCTGCTATCTATCAATATACTAAGGAAGGTTTTGCTGGGGTTTTCTCCCTCAAGTCATAGAGGGATTCCCTAGGGTAAATTCATGTGTCAAATGTGATTGCTTATGTGTATCATTGTTATTTGATTTCAGGTACTATTGCATTTCCAAATTAAAGATAAAAAATTAACAATTAAACCTGTTATGTATAGAGGTTGAACTGGATCTTTTGGATAAGACTGTGGAAGGGGTTGTTTGGATAAATGTAATTAATGTACTGAAAGACTTATGGAATGTCTAGAAGAAAAAAAAAATTGAAAGAATGTTTTTGGGGTTCAAAAAAAAAAAGATAGCTTGCTTGATATAGAAATGAATGCGAATAACAATCTGACTAGTATGAGGCTAATTGGATATATATATTTCATAATAAAATCCAAGAAACTATGAAAATAAATCTTTTCTCTTTCTTTAAAGAGACCTTTTTTGTACTCGGATCTGGAGTGGGCCCATATAAAAGTGGGCTATGATAAAAAAAAGAAGTACCAATGTTTTTTATTTTCTCTCAATTTTACTATAATTTGTGATTTTTTTAGAAATTCAAAATTTGTGTTATTTAAAATGTAAGTGTTTATGAATGGAGCAATTTATTTATTCTAAATTTTGAACTTTACGGTGGGTTTTGATAGGAATCTAGTAATTTTTTTTGGTAAAATCTAAATTTGGAAGTGTTTAAATTGTGTTTTTAAACCTATAAATAGATCAGCACCCTGAATACTTCTATGGCACTCAAATTAAGCAACTTTTATAACTAATATATGTGATTTTAAGATTTTTTAAAGATTTCCAACTTGACTTGGAACAAAATAAAACTAAAACTATAAAGATAAAATATTTAGACTACACCTTTATAAATACATAAATGAATTATATACCATCAAAACTTATAACATTCATATTATGGAAATTTAAACACTATTATTTGAGATTTAAAAATAAATCTTATAAAATGCTGTAGAAATAAGGTAGAAAAAACCGTAAGAAAGGTTGAAATTGTCAAACGCTTAGGCTATGCGCAATGAGGAAAAAAATATCTGGAAATTATCAAAAAGTCGGCGATGATCAAAGAGTTATCATGGAAATTGAAGGTTTAAATAAGACAGATACAGATGTGGAGTGGGCCCAATTAAAATTCAGCGATGATCAAAGAGTTACGGTGGTGTCATTCATATTCCCACACATGAGCATATCGAACGTAATTAGATTTATATCTCTTATCGAACGTAGATAGATTTAGATTTTCTGCAGGAAAAAAGATAGATTTAGATTTATATCTACATATATAGATTTATATCTCTTATCGAACGTAGAAAGATAATACAGTGGTTCTACCACATGACCCAACGAAAAAAAACCACAAAACAACAAAAAACATAGGATGCCCATTAGTAAGTAAGGAACCGAGTCCTTCAAATCCAATCAAGGTATTAGTGTGATTGTGGTTAACTCTAGTGATTTGATGGATGGGGGAGAAAAATCGATGCATTGCTTAGAGAAAGTAGTGTTTGTATATTCGGTTTTAAATGAAATTAAAGATACCATCTATCATCATAGAATGGATTTTATGTCATTTTCTCTACATCCCATCGAGTCCTCTAAAGAAGATGTAAAAGAAAGTTATCAATTTCGTTAGAGCCACTGGGGATTTTATATTTCTCTTAGATGTTGATATTAAAATTTAAGTGTTAACATATACCCTAGAGGTTGAGCTCATGACATAATTCACCTAGGAAGTCAATTTCCTCCTTTACATGTATTGTGAGTTAGAAGGTTGTCTAAGAAAAATCTTCTCAATTGGGGTTCCAGTGTGTCAAATTTAGATCAATGGAATTCCTTAGAATAGGAAAGCGATGGCGCCATTAATTCAAATGGAAAAAACACAAGGTCACGCATTATAGAATCAAAATCCTTGACATTGGGTGTCTCCCATCCTAGTCATTCAGGAAATGATCATATCAAATGTTGTTTTCTCGAGTAACAGATGTCAAGTGCTCTACATGGATTCAGTGTTGGGAGCATGTGGAGATGTTTGAACTTTACCTTTTTCACTTTTTATGTAAAGGTGACTTTTATTAATGCCGAAGTGTAACGTTTTAATGCGGAAGTGAAACTTTTAATACAAAAGTTAAATTAGGGTTTTGGAACCCTAAAAGACACTAGAGGATTATAAAAGAAAGGAAGGGGGTAAAGGTTCGAAACACAGGACACGGTGATAGTGTGAGAGAGTCTCATTCAGAGATTGATTGAGAGAGAAGTAGAGGCACACTTCCTTTAGTGTGTGAGAGGGGGGGCATTACACAAAGAGAGTGTGAGATCAATACATTGTCTAATTTAGAGATTGATTTAGAGGGAGCGAATTCTTGAGAAATCAGAGAGAGCAGAAAGAGAGGGCGCACTTCTTCAACCATGAGGGAAGAGAGAAGCAGAGGCACACTTCTTCAGTTGTGAGGACAAAAGAATCAGGGGCACACTTCCTTCAATTAGTGAAAGGGGGCACATTCCATTAGAGACTTTAGAGCAAAGAAGAGGGAACACTTTTCCCAATAAAGAAGCTAGGAAACACATGTGAGCAGGGGCACACTCCTATAGAGCAGTAGTTGCAGTTGTTTCAGAGTGTGGGTTTGAGGTTGAAATCTGACATGCCTCCCAAGGCATTGGCTTCCTCTATTTGTGAAATATCTGTTTGTAATCATTTCTATTCTTCTCTGGCATGATTATCAATAAATCTCCATTAATGTTGGTTTTCCCAATTGAGTTTCGAGAGTAAAAATTACTATGTATTATGTATGATTGATTTATGGTTCCACTGTGTGTTTTATCGATTAATGAGCTTATGTATTGATGTTCATAAAATCAAATCTAAGAATTTAATTCTATGCATGCATATGGGTTATTTTATTGGAAGTAGTAATCATATTATACTCTCTAAAGATAATTTAACATGGTATCAAAGCATTGCCTCTGAAAGAAACCAAGCTAGTTCGCATAGATCTATAGTTTTATTTTTATCTAGAGGGTTTGAAACACATGGTATTATATTTATAGGGACATGGCGATAGGATTGAGATTTGAATATCGGTTGCAGGGGTGTTGTGGCTACAACAACTTCCCTACATTTTTTGATAAAAATAAAGGGTCCCCCACTTAAATTTTCAAAAACAATAATTTCCCTTCATTAGTTTGATGGATCTTGGGTCAATGTATTTTGATTCTGTTTCTATTTGATCATAGTATGATATATTTTCATCTTATCTTTTGTCCGATGCACAATCATGCCTTAGCAATCAACATCCATTTGATTTAGTTCGCTTCTTGATCTTTAGTATTGGTTTTGATATATCAGGATCTCATCTTTTTGGATTTTAGAACAATACTGATAAGATCTGATGTATACACAAATTTAGGATATGCATTATAGGAAAGTTTTCTTTTTTTAGTTATGTTTCTCAACATTTTAAGCAACCTTGGAAGTCAGTGCACTCATTAAAATTTGTAGGATGTTCACCCTGACTTCCCGACTCCCCGATTTTTTTGGAAGTCGAGAGTCAGTGTCCATGTCCACGATTTGTTTTAAATATATTAACTCCCCGACTCCGACATTTTGAGGATAAGTCGGAAGTCGGTGCGCTTGCAGAAGTTGTCAAAATATTGTTCCTGACTCCGATTTTTTCAAAATTTTGTCAATCCCAATTTGTGCTGATATTGCGGACTTGAAAATTTTTAATACTTTTCTAATTGATATTCTAGGTCCGCATTTTTTTTCACATTGACTTCACACGATCTATTCAGATGTTGATTGATCCATTCTTTTGATATATCGAGCCATGATTATTATAGATATTTCACCCATATGCATGATGTTTAGATGATCGATTAGTTGCACCATTTAGTTGATCCTTCTTCCGCATCTTTGGGATCATTTGGATTTCTTCATTGATCTCTAGCTTGTCTTTGATTTTTGGATTTGATTAAGTTGGTTCCTTGTTGTTGGTGGCATACCATGTTATTCTTCATATTCCCCACCTAGATTTGGTCTTCATTGCATAAGTTGATTATTCGACATGATGGTTCGCTATTATACTCGTTTTGAGATTTTGATTGATCTTTCAGTTTTTTCTCTCATGAGTTTAGGTATTGCATTAGTATGATATTTCAGCTTGACGGAGTTCTATTTTCACTTTTGCATATCTAGAATCATGATATATATTGTAAATAATCATATTCTTTTGGTTTGTTTGCTTAGCTTAGTTTAATATTTTTAATATTTAATTTAAGTTTATTTAAATCATTTTTAATATTCATGATCATGCTTTGGTTTTCATTAAATTACTTTGTGAATTTGAAGAAATATTTTCTGTTAAATCTATAGTTTGAATTCACACACTTAAATTTAATTAAACCAACATTTTAACAAAAAAATCACATATATTTTAGTTATTTCAATTTTCATCTCTCCCATTTTAATATGATTTTTGATATCTACGATTTTGGGAATTGTTGAGATTAAAATTTAATATTTATGTATGTGAAACATAAAAGCATATGATATTGAATAATATACACATTGTCTCATTCAGAGATTGATTGAGAGGGAGTGAATTCTTGAGCATTTAGAGATAGCAGAAAGAGAGGGAATACTTATTCAGTCATAAGGGCAGAGAGAAGCAAAGGCACACTTCTTTAGTTGCTAGGTAAGAAGAAGCAGGGATGCACTCTTATAGAGCAGTAGTTGCAGTTTTTGTACAGTGCCTGTTTGACCTTACGATCTGGCATACCTCCCAAGGAATTTGGTTCCTCTATTTGTGAAACATCCAACTATAATCATTTCTATTCTTCTCTGGAATGATTATCAAGAAATATCCATTAATGCTGGTTTTCCCAATTGGGTTTCTAGGGTAAAAATTATTGTGCACTGTGTATGATTGGTTTCTTGTTCTGTTGTTTGTTTTACCAGTTAAAAAGCTTATGTATTGCTATTGATAAAATCATATCTAAAAATTTAATTCTCTGCATGCATCTAGGTTATTTTATTGGAAGTAGTAATGATATTATAAGCTCTAAATAAAATTTAACATTGAATCTGTGATGTAGGCCAGGTGGAGCATAACAACCTTAGTGCAATGGTGTAAGATTTGTCAAATGGAGGAGTGAATATGGAGCGACTTAGAAGGCACATGGGCCGAATGCACGAAGTTATGGTTGATGATAAAGTGAATGTTGTTTAAGGATTAGATTCCTCCAAAGAAGATGTTGAATACTAACAACCTACAATTACTAGAAGCAACGGTGAGTATGTTGAGGGGAACACTAGTGTATGATATTGGATTTGCAGTTGGAATATATCTATTATTTCATTAGGAAGACTAAACAATTGTGGAAGGTTTGTCTACAAAACAATAGTCGATATGGGGGTGGTTGTTAACCCATCTTAATAAGCACCAACTTAAGCTATATCACTGCCCGGCCAAGAGAAGCTCTAGTATGTTAACCATGTAGCTTGATGCCTTCATCTTGCAAGTGGGTTTAGAGGTGAAGTTAACAAAGTATTACAAGTTGAGTAAGGAATAAAATTTACATAGCTCATCCACATTTGGATACACCAAAAAAAGCAAAACCGCCACTTTCATTATCTACCCACTAAATAGAAAAACTGAGAGCATCATGGTTAGGGTTACCAATGGGATATTGGCATATATGAAAAACATTAGTAGTCCAAATTTTATATCATCACTACAATTTGATGGAGGTGTTTTTCCTTATCATTCAAATTGAGAGTAGGTTCAACATGACACGAGGATGACAAACTATATATATTATTCTGCAATAAGGAAAGGAGATAGGCACATGGGATAGTAGATGCGAAGATCTCATTATTATTTTAACCATCAATGGAAGAAGCACGCAAACTGATAGTGGGGTCGGAACGTAAAAACTATATCTATTTCTTTGGTAGGGAGACACAACTGAATTCAGGATTGTTTTGGCAATGCATCTGTTACACCACCTAGAGAAGACTCGAGTGTAAATTTTTCATCGAATAACTGATGGGTATACACTTGCACATATTATGTTAAATGGATTAATTAGGAATTGTTTACCATATATTTAGACAACAAAGAGAGAGGGTATTTTTCCAAACCACAAAAATAGACACATGAGGATGAGGAGCCTCGATGAATTTTCTCAACATGTTCCTGAAATCTCCTCCTCAATAGACAATTTTAAGAATATTCAAATAGATATTGGAAGCATGAGAGATAATCCCATATTTCAAAGTGCAATACCTACGTTAGAACACAATCCATGTCACTCAAATTATGTAAGCATAATGAGAGGATCCTCAGCTTTGGAAAAATATTTCAGATTCTTAAACCAGAGTAAAGATGACCGGAAATGTAGAAGAGGGTGCTCATTTTCTCGTAGATGGAGGTAGTGAAATGAATGGTATTCAATTCAATACTAAACATGCTAAGCAAAGAGGTCGATTAGTGTCTCAGAATCAGTCTATTTATTCTCAAACTGTATCTAATCAAAAGGTTCAAGCATATAGTGGAAGAAGAGGAAGGCCACTATCTAGTTGTAAGTATTATGAATCAGAGAGTGACATGGATCTAAATTGCATTAGTATAGGGATGGTCTAGATTATAAATATTGGCACTATTGATAGTTAAAGGAATTATCCTAATAATCCACACACATATTGGTGCAATGTGTTATCCCCGGAGATGTTCCAAGGCTAAATTTGGACTATGATAAGGCACAATGAGGATTAATTATTAAAGATTTCGATCTTAATATTTCTTGCAATATGATATTGATCAGTTATATGTGATATCGTTGGAGTTATGAAGGTGATGGATAGACTTTTATATAGGGGTTTTTATCCAGAGGAATTTTAAGGTGAATGTTAAGCAATTAGATGTAGCTAAAGATGAATTGAGAAAAATAAGTGTGTGAGGATCCATTAAGAAAAACATTACACATTTAGGGTGAAAGAAAACATATTGAGCAATGAAGAATTCAGTAGTTACACATAATGCAAATCATTATTTATAATTGCAGAAAAATGGCATCTTGGACATTCATATATTTAAACGGCAAAGGAAACCTTCAATTAAAATTTAATAGATGAATATTAATGAAGGGATAGAGTTCATAACATGAATCTCTATCCAACCTCGGTACTTAGCATACCTTCATATAAATGCTATAAACTAGTGCAAAGCTTTCTGCTCTGAGTTTTTATTATCTCAAGAGAATTTACATGAACCGAGAACACAAATGCAATTCACAATAGAAAGACAACAAAGAGGAGAATACCATGTTGTTATACATCAAGATATTAATCTCAAGGACTCATTCCCTATATACATAATTCAGATCCAAAATCGACTCAACAACTCTCCAAGAGACCCTCACAAAAATATTCTAGCCTTTGCTTCTTCTTTGAATTCCCCTTATATAGGAGGGAGTCCTAGATACTAACTTTTTGTTTATGCTAACTATTCAATTTATTTGATTTCCAGTTGTCCTTTCTCTCCCATCCCTTCCACTCTATTAAGGATATTGCTTCTAACTGCCTAACTGTATCATTTGGTTTCATTTCTTCTCCAACATTTGTAGTAATCCCTTTTGGGTCCTCATGTAATATACTTGGAAAGACTTCAACAAACCACATTGGTAGAGTGCATGCTTCACCAATAGATCTCCCTAGGAATCTCTTTCAAGGTCCACATGCTCTCCTTCTCTCCATATGAAGGCCATCCTGTCTAAAAACTATTCTTTTAGTTAAGGCACAACTTTTGGTAACTTTTTACTAAGCATTCACAATTTTTATACTGAACAAGTGTGAACATTTGTGCCCTATACACTGTATAGAGTTAAGTTTATACTAATTTGACTAGCAAGATCACTGAAAGAAACACAATCACAAGATAGACAGATATTTTACCCTGGGAAACCCTCATGGGGTAGAAAACCCAGCAAAGCTTTCCTCAATAAGATGATCAACCAAAATACAAGATGTGCTCCAAGACTAGAGCTCCTTCTCTACCTCCTATGCAGACCTCTCTCTCACAAGTGCGCTACTTTCCGAGTGATGGAAGTGAGAGATAAGTGAGGAACATCCTCCTCTACTTATACTAGTTTTTCGACTGACTTTTTCCCTTATGGGGCTGACCTCTCCCAAGGGAGTCTAATAACCCCTAATTAATTAACTCAGGGCCGAGCCCCACATGGTGGATCTAATAACCCTGGTTACCACAATCCATCGGAGGAATAAACATCTCCGGATACATAATAGGATCACCTCGAAGGGATGAAATGTCTCCGGAAGAATAAAGTACAAATATAATATTCTTTAGAAGTTACAATATTCAACATATAGGTGTAAATACTAAGATAATTTTCTATGTGCAAGAACAAGAAGCATGAATGCACAATTTTAAATTTAGAATGGATTTAAAAGATCAAAATTTGAACTAAAAATGGGAAAAATGCATTGAAGTGGAAAAGAAAGGCATAGAGAAATACCTAGAATTGACCAAATCTTAATTGATTTCCCAAGGAGTCACAATCAATGATAAAAAAATCTAGGGGAAAATGGCTCAAAGAAGTAAAAACAAGGTGAAAATAACTAGGTAATTTCTTTTTACTTGGTGAATTGTTTATGTAAAAAATATTTAGCCAATTTATATTATTTATGTCTTGTTTTAATTGAATGTTGACCAATACTAATGCAATTTCATTGAGTTTCTCTGAATTATGATGGGAGAATGAGCACCAAAGCAATTTTTTTAATTGGTGGGCTATCTAAAAGGTTTGTGATCTCAACTAGCGCATAGGCTAGGATACATTTATGTCATGTACACTTTGCATCATTCCTTCCATTAATATCACACCTTAGGATCCCAACACATGGAGTTGTTAATTTATCCCTCTTACTTTAGAAAAGTCACCATTTCTATGTTAGAGCTTACATACTCATGGGTACCCTAGTTTACAACCTTCTGATGTCTTCTGGTGCACATGATGAAATTTTTTTTTAGGCCTGAGAGTCCCTTGTTATCCTTGCCATGTCTTTGAGTTGAATTCTCATGAATCTCTTTGAATCTTATTCTAGCCATTAACCTAGGGGACTCTCAAAATTTTTCATTTTGTGTAACTGTAATTACACCTCGTTTCTTGTGCTCTCAAATTTAATGCTCATTGCAGTTTTCCAAGTCACTTACCACCTATACACTCTCCTAAGATGACTGAATTTGCTTATTATTGTAGTCACATATTGCTACCCTTATTGGAGAAGACATGCTTCAAGAGTGTCCACATCCTACACATCTCATTTTTTAATTTTCTTTTTTTGCATAGGTATGTTTCATGCACTTGGAATGTAGTTGCATGCCATGTGATGCTCGTCTTCTCCAATGTAATATAGAAATATTTTATTCTTTTTCAAGATTTACAATATGAAAAAGACACTAACAATCAAATATTGTAAAAGAGAGAGGGGGGGAATATCTCAAATATTCGTTAATTAGTGGTAGTAAATCAAGTCATCCTTAAACAAAGTACAAGTATTGAGTCTTTGAGAAATTTAGGTTCTAGTTTCGACCTTAGGATTTAAGCCATTATCTTAGAGTTGTTACTCCTCCAATTGATTACTCTTCCAATCATATGGAGAATCTATTAATGTCTCATGAATTGTGGATTTATATCATTGATCCCTTTGTGTCAAAATTTTCCTAAGTCACTATTGTATCATGCTCACTATTCAAGGATAATCCTAGCCTATGTTAGCCATTCTGCACTTTCTTTGACCTCGTGTGTCGGCCATTCCCTTATGTCAGTTTGTTGTCATCATGTATCTTTGAAACCAGTGTTTGAATGCATATTGGTGTGGAAGGTCCTCGTTGAATTTTTCACTAGTGGGTTGTGTCTCATTGATGATAACTCATCGGCTGTGAGGAATTAACCTAGATCGATAACACCATAGCCTTGTTTATATCATTGATAGTTGTTGGGAGAATCAATTGCTTATTAAAACAATCAATTCACAACATAAATTATCAATCCAAAGTAACGCCTGTTTATTTCAAGGTTATCATGCAAAATCTATGCAGGACACAATTTCCTCTTCTAGCATTGGTAATCTAATATGCATTGCAGTAAAATAAACCAATTCACTCTTATAGAAAAGTAAGATGAAATCAATCTTCACAATTGGAAAGGAGAACATGAGGAGTCTCCACTCAAGTAGCTGCTATGAACCCTTACCATCACGTGTTGATTGAACACTCTTTCATAAAACACACTTGCAGAAATAAACACACTCACACTTGCAGAAAAGTAAATCACACTTACGAGAACGTAAATCACACTTGCGGAAAGTAAATCACACTCACACTTGCGCACTATGGTTGCAACCATGTTAATCTATGAATCTAACACACTTGCATAAATAAAGAAATCAGATTAAAAATACATCTACAAAAATAAATGAATCAAAAGAAAATGCATTCTATGCTAAACAATAAGAAGGAGTTAGTATAATTACAAATTACGAAAGTGAAAGAACTACAATCTACATCAACAAAATAGAAATACATTAAAGAATTACAATCTACATTACAAAATAATAAAAGAAATATATAATTCTTATTCCATCACAATTTGGACTTGTTTCTCTAAGAGCCTCCCCCTTGGAATGGAGAAGGAGCTCTTATTTATACATGAGTTTTCCATAACAAATAATAAATGTAGATCCAAAAGTTTGTCATGAAGCTACAAAAAATTGCTAATAATTAGCAACTAAAAATCAACTCAAATATTTTCCAAGATATTCTTAAAACCAATCAAACCAATATTATCCATGGTCCAAGATTCTCTCCTTAACCAAAATTATTGGTAATGATCCAAATCTATGAAAAATCTTGATGGTTCAAGATGGATTTTCGTGGATGAACAAATCTGTACGGAAATGTTTCAGCAGCAGTAAAACACCAATTTCTCAAAAAGTACGATCTAGGTTTTTGAGATATTTTTAAGATAGGTTGATATTGAATTAATAATTCCTCATATGAAAAATCTCAAGTACTCACTTTGTGGATATCCCGTAGTAGCATTGTATCGGCAACTGTCATGAAGTAACAACAACTGGCCTGGAATTGGTTCTGCAAAATCATCAAACTCATCCATGTTTCAAAGATAAATGCAAAATATGTTATTTTCCCAATATTTAATCATAATTCACATGATATTAATACTAAATAAATGCAATGGAAAATACGTTAAGTCTAAAACCAAGATATAAGCATTAAAATGGGCTAATGGAAGATTATGGGCAAACAATAAAGGGCAATAAGGGATTAAAAGTAGGGAAAAGATAGTGTAAAATAATGACAATTTCATGGCCCAACAATAGTTACCTTTACACTCAATAGATGACAACTAATCATTGGTCATTCATCAAGTGGTTTCCCATAATGTTTGACATCAATAAATCTATTCACATTTTGTGATTCATGTTGTGCCTTGGATTCCATTTTCATTATTGCTTTCATTATTGGTTGTTTCTCAAGGTATCTCTTTCATGCATTATTCACATATGGTACATGGGATAGATGTACTCGGTGGTCCATTCGGAAAAAAATTGTCCCATACCCTTTTCCAAGACAAATCAATCCTTGATATTTCCTCGTGTTGGTTGACGGAGTATGCCTTAATGCCTCCCTTCCAATGGATCTTCCCATCGAATTCAACACATCATGCTCTAGGAATGGGATCTAGAGTCTTGTTAGCACCTTGGGGATTATTGTCATTAATGAAAGGTTCCCTCACTATTGGGTAGTGGGAATACATTAATGTCTCCTTCCTGACTCCAAGACATCTATTCACACTTGC
Organism: Larix kaempferi; assembly: GCA_027924585.1. NCBI lineage: Eukaryota > Viridiplantae > Streptophyta > Pinopsida > Pinales > Pinaceae > Larix > Larix kaempferi. Next base: position 1,619,792 of record BSBM01000967.1, read on the forward strand.
TAGAATGTACTAGGTACATTGGTCCCCATTATCATCATCAGTGTGTTTCCTCATGTTTGTTAATGGTATACAATATCATTGAATGGTAATCAAACGATGTCCTCTATGTTCAAATTTAGATCATCTATTAACATGGGTAGGACTCATACCTCTCAATGGTTTGGATGGAATACCTTGGTCCAATAGTAATATCTCCACATTTTGTTATTTCTCAAGTTGCGCAAGACTATACCATACATCATATGAAATTTGTGCTATTGGGAGAACCAATTTCACTCGCCTTAGCTACATTTAGTCCTCCTGATGGATGTTGAGACATAGATCCACTGTGTATCTGTTCATGGATATGATTTCTTGATTGGCATGGATCCATTGTGTATCATCTCCATGGCCATGACCCACTTATATATATATATATCGTGTGTATTCTTTTGTGGCCATGATCACTACATCATATATATGTCATGGCATGGATTCACAGTGTATACTATTTGGAAGCCATGTTCTATCACACTATGAGCATGGATATATCCATTTTGGAGAAATGTGTGTTTGAGATTTGTTTTCTCTGTTTCAGGTACCTATTGGAACTAATGATCAAGAATCTCAGCCTTTATAACACCACATCCTACTCTGCTGGTTATTATAATGTATTTCAGCCATCATCTTTCCTTCTTTCCTAGCACATTAGGGGGAATATATTATATCTAAAATCAACGCTTCTTTGTCAGTGACAACAATTCAGAAGATGACACATGAGTATCATTGATCGTTCACAAAAAAAGGACACCCAAAGGTGGAAGAGCCTATGATTTGACTCATAATGATGTCATTAACCATTAAAGGCAAGATCCCAGCCCCTTTTCCCATTAATTCCAAAAAGTTGCAACCAAATTTGCTCTTTTGCACCCATCACACTAGCAAAGCACAAACCATTCACATGTTTCCCTTAAGAAAGGTGAGAATGCCTCAAAATTTCATGAAAAAATAATATAAATTTGAAATTTAGAGAGTTATGGAATTTTTTCAAATGGTTTGGCTCAGTTGTAACTTTGATAACTAGTTGGAAAATATCTCCAAATATCTCCATCAAAATAGAAGGAGATGAGATGGACCAAGTAATGGAACACCATTGCAATAATATTATGCTGGAGGAATCACGATTCACTACACCCATACATCCCATTCATATCAATAATCCCTATTGATAATCACCACCATCTCCATGATTGTTGAGATCATTACCCTCAATTGATTTGATACGTGACTACATTCAGTTGGAGTGTGAATATTGGTGTGCAAGAGTAGAGTGAACCGGTCTTTGGCTTTTGAAACATGCTTGGCAGTGATTGAAGTAATGGCTTACACTATTTCATTGTTATAATGGAAATCTGACATCTTCCCCCCCTCCCCAAACTAAATGTTTTCAATGTTGCATTATTGATGTTAAAGAATTTTTTCTTGATTGTAATAAGCATTACTTAAGTAATTGATGTTAAATATATGCTTTATATCATTTGAAATATTCTTTATAATCAAAGGGATTTGAGGAAGGTTTATTTTTCTATGTTGTAGGTTGGAGTTGGGAATCAAGGAGAAGATTGGAGGAGTGCTAAGATAAATTGACATCTAAGAGTGACAGACATGTCGCAAGATCCTTCACATCAATTTTCTACATCTTATTTGGATAATCAATGCCCTCAAACATGGAATATTCTAGTTCCCTGGGAAACATGGTTTTATCAACAAGGCCAAAACAAATCCTAGAAACAAGGATGGGAAGAAAATGCTTATGAAAACATGCCACCTTACCTTTTCCTCAATCACAATTTTTTACAACAAGACTAATTCTCATTACCTCAACAATACTCATAATATACCCCACTAATGCAACAATCTTACCCTCCTCTACAGGTGCAAATGACTTCATCTCAACCATTATAACTACCATCTAATCAAACAACTCCTCGACCCACTCAACCACCTTCCCATCCGGTCCTGAATCCTAATAATAAAGTAGCTCATTCTATTGGAAACACTAAATTATAAACCTTCCCTACATATTTAATTACTCCTATAGAATTATAGGAAGTCCATTTAATATCTAGGGTTGTGTTGAGCAAAAAATATGGTTGGCGCATAGCAGGTAGACCCAGGTCACAATATACATTCACCCAAAAAACCCTAAATACTGGCCCTTTTGGCATCACCTGCAATCATAAGACTTCTTACTCAAGGAATCTATGGGGAATCCAGGAACCAAGATTCCGTAGTGCTGAAGGGAAAGAAGAAATTCACACTACTTATCTACCATTCATTCATTCATTTCATGCACATAAATAGATAGCTTATTCATAATAACCGATAACACATTCAAAGTAATAACATAAACATAGCATTCATGTGTGCAATACACAAAAAATTCATCACAACAACCACACAAGATATTGTCTCTAAAATGTGTTTATTTCTATACTATCATCATCTTGAACAACTTACAAAACCTGCGCAGTGCCCATCAGATCTCTGTCGCAACCCCAAAAATACCCATAAATTACATAACATAAGAGAAACAACAACTCGTGAACCAAACAAAAAGAAACCCAAAAAGAAATACTTAACTTGAAGATCCCTTACATATTTATACATTTTCGAATGGGCTGATCCCATTACAATGTGGACACAAGTGCCCAACTACTTCTAACTAACTTTTTCCTTTTGTACACATTGGTCCTTATGCTAGCAAACTCACGGTCCATATCCTTGTGCGCAATTCCCAAAAATGGTCCAAAATCCAGCTCCGATAGGCCCCCAACACTCACCTGCTACTCATCTCTAGCAACTTCAGTATGCAGCTACACTTTCTCTAACCAAGATCCTTCGTTTCAAGCGGATGCCAACTACTACATAACACCTTTCGAACTAGAGTCCCATCTCTCTACAATTTGAATCAAGATTTTTTATTTGAGTAGAGTTCTGACCATCACTCATCTCTGCTCATTAGGTTTCTCTCCATATTGTTACCCCCTTCTTCTAGTAACACCATTGATCTCTATGTCGCAACTACCTATGATCTCGGTTTGTGGCGACTCTACTTTCTGTAGCATCGGCCTTTCATCTTTGATCTATGCCTCATACTTTCTCTTCAGCTATGCATATCTATAGCATATACCCAACAAGTTAACTAATCTAGACCTTAGTCTACTGCTACTTTTATAACTAATTAGCAAGTACCTCGACTCTCTTCATCATCATGTTCCTTGGATTCCTAGACTTTGTTGAGATTTTATTTGTATTTTCCATCATGTTGAAATATTTTTTGTTGATTTTCCCGATTATAGCCACATGTGTTGGCTATCCCAACTCATTTAAAATCTTTTGTTGCACTTCCTTCACCATCTCTATTAGATTTTGAATTGTTTCCCATGTAGTTTCAACCTCTTTCTTTGCTTTAGCTTAGTATTCTGTAATTCCTTCTACTATCTACACTGTGACAGTTGCCCACAATTTTTCCTTAGTGACTTGTATTATATGATTAACACCTGCTTGCATTGCACCAAGTTCCTTTGTCACTCTGTATGCTTCTACTTGAAGTGGTTCCAACTTTTGTGCAATGTCCCGCTATTGGGTTCTTAACTTATTAACTTCCATCAGATTCTTCCTATGTTCCACTAGCGCAACCATATGCCCGGCTTCTAGTAGAGTGATCATTGTGTCCTTTAGGTTCTATGCCTTTGTCTGCATAACCTGCACTTTCTTCTCTATGTGCTTCAATTCATCATCCTCAATGAGTTGCATCCAAATTTGTGTACTTTCCTCATACATATGCACACTTTTCTTCCAATGTCTTGATGTTTGTTGTTGCTATAATGGTTGTTTGTTCCCTTTGCTTCCTTTCCTCAAGTGGGGTACTTGGTTCCATTCGTTCTTCCAAATCCACAATATTTGCATGGAATCCTTGAATTGATTCGTTTATCTTCGTCACCTTTTCCTCGATTGGATTGTAAACTTCCATCAGTACTTCCGACAGATTGTTGCAGAATTATTCTACTACCTTCTTCAGTCTTTCGGTCTCTTGCGCAACCTCCTCTCTCTCCTTATAGAGCTTAATATTTTATTTTAGCAGGGTTTCCTTAGCTGCAATTGCTTTGGTCCACTCTATTGATGTCACGATTTACCACAACTAGATTTCCTGCGTGACACCCATCTACAATGTATGAAACACATATGTTGGTATCTAAGATAAGAGTAACTCAATTGAACATACCACTAGTGTATTCTCTTTCAATTCTACTATAGGGAACTCCAAATCATCAGTGTTATCTTCAATCTTATGGGCGCCATTGATGTTCTTGATGGTTGAGAGACTGTTTTCCTTGGCCTCGTACTCTCTGTATGCTCTTCCTTTGATCTACCTGGTGTTATTTTGGCTACTTCCAACACATGTCATAATGAATTTAACTGCTCCTGCATGATCGTCTCCATTTCCTCGTACTTCTATGCCACTTTCTCCAATGCTTCCTCCTCTAGTTCTTAACTTGTTCACCAATCTTGTCTAAGTCATCTTCCGTCAATGACTAGACAATTTTATCTTTTGTTTCTTTTCACTTCTTATTTTTCTTTGAGGATCCTAACTTGGTATTCTCCTTCCTCTTTTCACCTACTCATGGATTTGTTCACCAAAAATGTTTCCAAGTTCAACTGTATGTTTGTGATGCACTTCTCCACTATTGATATAATCCATGCTGCTACTTGGTCCTTGCGACTTTTTATGAACAACTTGTAAGCCATGACTTGCATTGCAAAATTAACTGTGTCATTGTTGATTCTTTCCATGTCCATTCCATGTTATGATCTGTGTGTGCCATATTTATCTTTCATCTCCTCGACCAATTCTTTTTCCTGCTTCTTATTTCTAAACAATAGTGTTGGGTCCTCCCTTGCTATTGGTAGCCCTACTATCTATGCAATGAGCTTGTCGTCGATGTAAAATGTCTTGTCCAACCACATGAATCCTTCGTGTACACAAGTCGGCAATAGTTGTACACATGTATTGATCTCTGGGATTCTTCCAAAGTGTGGTATTTGTATCAAATTCAATATGCCTGTGCATTGCAACACCATCACCCATTGCCAAGGCTCTACTGTAATTATCGGCGAATCTAAACTATTTTTTGTTATCGAATAGTTCTATTTGGCAATATTTGGGTTTTTTTTTTGTATCTATAATGTTTTGTTCTTTATACTTCATAATTTTCATATATCTCAATATATTTCCCTCCACAAGTACCTCCTTCGAAAGTGCGGGTGTCTCCAAAGTGTAATTCAGTGCCTTTGGCAGGTTGACTAGTTTTTCAGTTATCTTTCTTGGAGGTATGTATTCCTTTGGAAACCTTTCTTTTGTGGATCCTGATGTTCCTATTCCTATTGTTTCTTTCTCTCTATCATGATGACTGGCTGCTTGGTGTGCACCTTTTCAGAATGGAGGCCGATACTTTTGTTGGTGCCATTCCCCTGTATTTAACCTTTGCAACTTCGGCTCTGTAGCTCTATTTATTCAACCTTTGTCTCTACTCAACTAAACTTAACTTCAATTACTCCAGGAACTATGACCTTCTCCCATCATGTTACCTTTTGTTTTATAGCCTTCTACTTGTCGTCTCATCTATTTTCACACCCAATTTGCATTCAATGCTGGCCTAGATCCTTGTACCATACCTTGGATTTAGTCTAGATTTACTCGATATTTGCTAGTCTATCCAAGTCCTACTGATGGTATTTGAATTTATTATTCCATGTCCTCACCATTCAACCATCACATTTTCTTTTAATCCTTCTATCTACTGAATTTCCTCCTAGCTTTCCTTTTGTGTACTTGTTTTTCTTTTCTTTGCTCCTCCTATCTCCCTTCTGCTTCTACGACAATTTTTTTCCTAAACTCATTTTAACTATTACGTGGAAGGACGATTTTCCTTGTACAGTTTCAATCGACTACCATTGACAAATCCTTCTAGGGGTTCCCCATTCAATTTCTCTAGTTGAATGAACCTCGACTCTATGATAAATTTTATGACTTAAGGACCCAACCAATGCATTATGAACTTACCTAGGTTCTTCAGGAATGTCAAAACTATGTCTCCAGTCTTGAACTACTTATGCCTAATATGTTTATCATGCCATGACTTTTCGCATGCGTTTGGAGCCTACAAATTAAATCCTGTGATGAACCAGTCTTCCTCCAATTCCATAAGTTCTGACAATATTCTTTCAATTGCACCATACTCTATGATATTTTTCAGTGCAACAATGTGCAAAATCAACACAATGAACTCCATAGGCATGAATACCTATTTCCCATACACTAGCTTGAATGGTGCCTATCCTATTAGCTTCTTGCATGTCGTCTTATATGCCCACAATACTACGAGAATCCTCAAGTACCATCAATATTTCTTTACATTGCAAAGCTTCGTCAGCGCAATCTCCAAGATCTTGTTAAATGCTTCAACTATTCCATTTGCTTGAGTGTGATAGGGAGTGCTCTTATGGTCATAGATATGGAATTCCTTTTTCAAAGATGTAATTGTCTTATTCAGGAAATGGGTCCCTTGATCACTCATCATAATTCATGGACATCCAAACCTTGTAATGAAATTTTCAAATAGAATTTGCGCAAATACTTGCAAGCTACAATCTTTGACAGGTTCTTCTTCCACCTGCCTAGTCAAGTAATTTGTCACGGTGATTATGTATCTTGCTCCTGGCCTATTCGCAGGTGGATTAATTGGTCCAAATAAATCCATTTACCATTTTCCAAATTCATGCAGTATTACTTGTCGTATCAATGGCATATCATCTCTTCTAGATGGTTTCCCAACTCGCTGGAAGACATCATAGGTCTGACAGAATTCCATAGCATCCTTATGCAAAGTAGAACACCAAATCCTTGTGTGAAGAATATTTTGAGCAATCACTTTCCTATATTAGTGGCCTCTTGCAACTCCTTCATGGGCCTATTTTGATATCATAGGCTCTCATGTTATAAGGCATATTGTCGTAGAATATTTTCCATGCCCAACTTGTACAAATTTCCTTCTATCAACTAGTAGTCTGCTGCCTTGAATACTAACTCCTTCTTGTACTCAACCATGTACTCTATTGGGGCTACTCCAATACTCAAGAACTACACGATCTCTGAGAAGGACTTGTTCAAGAAAGAAATCCATGAAGAATACCAAGACATTGAGGAAAATATATAAGAAGAACATTACAGAGATGATCATATTGTCCCAAACCTAGAAGAACATGAAGCAGTCCTTGTCAAATAAATCCATGACCAAGATTGAGCCTTGGAAATATTGCTTGAAGAAACCATTGATCAAGATCTTTTCAATAAATTTCTTGGAATTATGTCCGAAGAAGACTCAGTACTCTCGAAGATGAAAATGATGAGGATATAAAAAATGGAGATGAAGAAGGTACGGTTGAAGGATTTGAAGACCACAAGAAAATGGTGAGTTATCCATTCTTTTATTTTGAAGACAATGATTATTGGAAGTTCCTCACTCCTCCAATCTACGAATATTCAATACATGGCATTGTTATACAAGAAATATTAGAAGAAATCTACAATCCTTTCTTTCCATTTAGAGCTAGATCAGGATGAGCCGTATTTTCATATAGGTTTTAAGCAATACGAAGAGATCTTTACTGAATAATTGCTTCCAGCTAATAAATAAAACAAAAATATGGTTAATGAAGGTGTGGTGGGTGATTCTTCTTGTCCTTTTGATGATGAAGGTTTGGTGAACCTTACTTTCTCTTTAACCTATACAAATAGATATTTTGAATATGGTAGGTTTGAGGATTTCATAGTTAAAGAAGATGGTTTCCATAGATATAATGATGCACATTTCTCTTATGACAATGACGATGTGGGTATGGATTGTTGGACATTGGTTGAAGAACCCATACATGATTCTTCTAGTAAGGGAAGTTTAAATTTCAAATACCTTAGGGAAAAAACCTTTGAGACCCCCCATCATATGGTTCAATCACGCACATTCACCATTGAGGATGATATAACGTTTCACATGGAGACTTCTATTACAGATCTTGATCAGTTAGTTTTACCCTTTCCTAAGGTAGACCTCAACCAACACTCTTAGCGATGCTTCTCAAAAAGTGATGCAAGTTCTAGACAACTAGAATATCCAGGGAGTGAGATTGTTTTCTCCCAAATCCACATCGAGTCATATACATCCTTCACCACCGATGTTGTTGATCAATTTTGGAGGATGAACATCTATGGGGCCAAGTCTTAGTCAGGCATGGGTGCAAGTATTGTATTAACTTTTCCTTTTGTTGATAGTAATTGTTTTTCTTTCTTCGTAGAATATTGAAGATATCAACAATATGGTTGGATATGAATCTCTCTTGCTTGGCCTTGAGTTAGATAAATATTATGGGATTAAGTTTTTTAATTATTATTGGAAACTATAACCGAATTGAGATGCCATTCAAAGGAAAGTTTTCTTGTAAAACTAAAAGGATAAAAGGATAAAAGAATGCAGTGCGAATGACCATTGAAGAATTTTAGTGGCTTAAATTTACAAGTGATTCCCAGAGCTCAAAATCAGTGGGATAATTCCATAAAAGGATCTACTTCTGCTCTTTTCTCTTCGTTCCTTGATAGTTTTGAAGGTCATTTGGGGAAAACAAATTCTAGAAAATAGGTATATGATCAAGGCACTTTCTACTTGATCCTGGTTCATGCATGGATAGAAAAATCTTATGAAGGTGATCCTTCCCTGTGTCTAGATCTTAGAGGATTGTAGGATCTCGATATTGTCCATTATTCCAGTGCAATACCGACAGAGCTAGTACCATATATTTAGTTTGTCATTGATGTGGTTGCGTCTTGGATTGTTTCTGTTAGTACTAATATCTGCAGCCGGGTCGGCCAAATGAATCTTTATGGGGCGCTAAGATGATGAAGACCTATATGAGAAAATACAGAGCAACAACGGCATGGAAAGGAAGAAATACAGCTCACCCCATGGTGAAATATCGACTATGAAAGAGATAGGGGCAGCTGAAATAAATACAATCGATTGATTTCAGATCAAAGACTGATATTTCATTCCAGGAACCAAAGCACTCAATGTTTATCAAGCTCAGAGCGCTCCTGAACGAAAATCACTACAAAGATGTGGCAACCTCAGAGCAGTTTAGGGCCTGTAAAGCAGTCTAGCTAAACCACTTACACGGAGCCCTGAAACGGCGAAAAACCGCCACAACGATTTCTAGCCATGCATCGCCGAACAACTAAGCCATCAGAAGAGGGCCCCCACCCCATAAAGCTGTGCTTCCTGGGCGCACATCTCAAGGAGACAGAGAAGCATAATAAACAGACACCTGATCTTCAGGGCAGTTAAAGTGCTCGGAGTTTAACACTCTCGAGATGCCCCCTGAATAAAAACTGCCACCTACACGTGGCAGCCCCGGGATTGTTCAGGGGCCGAAAAGTAGTTTTCCTAAACCACTTTTTTGGAGCCTTGAAACTGCCAAAGGCTTCCACAGTGGTTTTTTCATCCATGGGCCGCTAGGCAATTAGCCGTCAGAATAAAGGGGCCCGCACATAAAGTTGCGCCAGCTAGGAATGAATCTCAAGGAAATCTTGGCGGAAGATCGACGACTTCCCAAGCTTCAGGGAATCTAAGATTCCCGGAGTTTAGCATCCCAAGAGCGCCCCTAAATCAAAACCATCCTTTCCACGTGGCGGCTCCATGTTGAGTCAAGGCCCGAAAAGCACTCTTCTTAAATTGCCTTAATAGGTCCCTGAAACCACTCATGGTTTATGGTTTACCACTTCCCTCCACAGTCCATCCCCCCTCGCTCATCCTTAAATGGTCATTACTGCCGCCGTTTAGGAGTAAACATCTCCCAGCATTGAAGGAGCCAACTACCCCACTCCTAATGAGCCAATCTTCAAGGCCACATGTACCTTGCATTAAACCCCTCCAATTTCAAATTCCTCCCTATAAATACGCCCCCTGGGAAACCACCAGGAATTTTGCTTCCAGTGTTTTGACCTCCCCATTCGTCACTCTCTGCACCAATTTTCTTAGCTCCCAAAGCCATTCAGTACCAGCGTTCCCTTCTCTACCCTAGCATTGCCATGGCCTCTGCGTCTACTCCTGAAGCCCCCACTGCGTCCACGGTCCTCATCCAAGATTATCATATTGGTGATGAGTTTTTAGACATTCATGATCCTCTCTCGTCCTTACCGAACCTGCATAAGTTAGCAAGTGAAGCTGAGGAGAAGGAAGAGAGTGGAAGTCACCTATTAATTGTATGGAAGTTGGGATTGGATAAAATGATTCTACCACATGTGAGGAGTTTTACGGAATTGATACAGTGGTGTGTTGAAAGGTGTGCACCAGAGAGAAAGACTATTATCTCTCGGTTGGGAAGCGTGGTTTTCCCAATCAGCAAGGATCTCATCATGGAGTTGACGGACACCAGCGAAGACACCTCAAGGCTTCAATTTGATGAAGAGGTACTAATATTGACCACATTCATTTTATGAAAAGTTGAGCCTTATAAACCAGGCATCTAGCTACCCGCTAAAATTATAGTTATGAGGTTGATGATTTGGCTGGTCTGATTCACATATTTCATTTGTGAATTGAATATAATATCAAGAAAAAGGATAAATTTACTTTTATATTATATCATTATAATGTAAAAGCTTTTCAAAGAAATATGCAAAAAGGTAAAACATGAGCATCCTAGATCTAAAGCTAGCAAGAATTCAGGCTTGAAAAGTTGCACAAGGGATAATCAAAGACACATGAACCTGAATTTTAAAACCACTAATCTGATGTGGCAGGCTCTCATCTATTCAGGCTCCCAAAAATGGTAATTGGAAACTGCCTTCCTTGTGATTCTGAAACCACAAAATGACAAAAGATGTATTGAAACATGTGGAGGATTTGAACCAAATCTAGAAATAAGTGATGTCTCGAATCCCAATAAGTTGTTAAACCAAATGGACATTGCAGTAAGCGGACTGATAACAAAATAAAATACGTAAGGAAAATAGGAGTGGGATAAAATGCATAACGAAGAAATGTGTTTAGATATTATAGCCATCCCATACCATTTGAATATATAAAAGAGGTATAATTATATTAATATGATTGGGTATAAGAGAAAAGGACAAACTATGCCCAGGTTCATGTCAAATGACGGATTTTCAAAATGTGCCCAAAGGAAAAATATACCAAATACTTTTTATTATGGTGATTAAATAAAGGATTTGACCTTTATCATAAAGGGAATCAAGTTGGTAAGTTTTGAAAAAGGGAACTTCATTAAAATGAAAATATGAATATTGCATTTATATATGATAATATCCTTTTAAATAAAGGGAATATTATTTTATGGTAATATACTCTTAAAAGAAACTAAGGAAGAACGTACATATGATTTCAATAAAGAATATAAAATGAGCAAAGCAAGTCTTAAAACAGGCAGTGAATTTTCTCAGGAAGGGAGAGGGTTCATCTAGCCATGGCTGACATGCCATCTTGTAATTTTTTTTAATTTTTTTTAGTGAAAAGAAATTAGTCATTGGATCCATGATTCTGATAGAGGAGTGGATGTAATGCTTTTGCAGAGATTAAGATCATTGGCTGTAGTAGCTTTTATTTCTCTTGTATTTCCACAATATTTCCTTTCTCCTGATATTTCATGAAATAAAGGACTTGAGCAACAATTTAGAAATTATTCAAAGTCTATGCATATTTTGTTAAATGATAGATGTGCATTTGTGTTTGGCAGGGACTTCAATATTGGTTGGCTCTTTGTTTAATTGTATATTCATTTTATTGACAAGTCGATTCATGAATATTCTGAAGCCTGTTAAGAACTACTAACTACTCTGAAACGATTGAGGCTCAGTACATTCATTCTTTCACTAAGACTTTTAGGAACTTGCCCAGGAGGCACTCCTCTTAGTCCTCTCATTTTCACCTTCTAAATTCATCCTCATTTAAAGCTGGTTTATTGTTCCATTCAATGAAATTCCTTTATAATTTATATTATGTCCAATTCAGTTTTTAAAGCTTTTCTTTCTGACTCCATGCCCAATGGAAAGTCCTCTGAGCTAAGAGTTTGCATATCTCAGTCCTGACTCTACTAGTAACTACTTCCAACCAATTCCATATTAATTCCTTGTTAAATATGGCTTACTCTCATGAATATCTTAAGTTCTAATAACCTCTATTTCTCGATAGGAAGAAAGTGTTAGATTAGTAATATTGTGAGGGAGCACCCTCTAATCTTAGTGCCAACTAAATATTTAAAGTCGGTTGAAATATGTTCTTCACTTGATCCCTTACATTCAGGAATGAACCGGAGTACTAACATAAAATGGAACCATTGCCGGGGAAAGAAGCAAGAAGATCAATCTTCCCTGGGGACAAGTACAAATTATATGCTCCTGATTTCGTAGTGGCTGAAACTACGCTGCAGGCTGTAATCCTCTTGGCGACTCCACTGAAGCAAACCTTGCATCTAGACGAAGACATACCCACCATAACCCCATCCATGAATAATTTGTGGCTTTAGAAGACTCAGTCTCCTGGAGACATAGGCGTGGAAAATATTGGTCTACATCACCAGGCCACCGACGAAAATTATACCCGCCTATGTTTGGACCTCAATTCCCTGAATCTGAATTCATTGTCCAAACCCTTGAAAGAGAACCTTCTCCCCAGAATCCCCACACTCCTTGTGGTTTTCCTAATTCTCAAACGATTCCCACCAGGAGTGGAGAGTCTTCAACTCGTATAAATCCACTCAAATATTTCATTTCCCCTCAAGCCAAGAAGCTAATTGCCAACCACCTCATGTCAGGAGGAGGAGGAAGAGGAACACCACCACCCAGAACACCACGTGGCTAGCCGACATGGACCTATGCAATTACTAACACCCTTAAATGATATGCCTACCCACTATTTGAAGTTATTACCAAAGTATGATGGCAGTAAGGGAACGTCTATAGAAGATCATGTAGATCGATTCCAAGATTTAACTAACAACATTCTTATCAACAATGATGATGTGTTCATGAGAGTCTTCACTCAATCACTGGAAGGAGAAGCCATAAAATGGTTCATATCATTACCCAATGCATCCATCAGCACTATGGAAATTCTGGAAACCACCTTCATCAAGAAGTGGGGGATTAAGTGTGATAGTCTATATTATCTGACAAAATTTTCCTCGAGAAAGAACAATTCTGAAAAATGTGGTATATTTCACGACAATATTCAACAAACTATATTATAGAATTCCCAAAGACATCTGACCTACTGAAGTAGCATCACGAGCCACATATGCAAGATCTTTCCCCTCATATTTCGCCATCACATTGAGAGAAAGAAGATCATCCTCACTCAGTATAATGCAAGATGATCCTATAGATGTCGAATGAAATATGAGGGCAGGAGGAAAGATAAAATTGAAAAATTATATGGAACACAAGGACAAAGGGAAATCCAAAGAGGAGAGCAGCGCCTTGGGAGTTAAATACTCTCAAGAAGTAAAGATCCATGAAATGACTCTCATCATAAAAAACTTATCAAATAAAGTTACTAGAATGGAATTAGAGAGTAGAAATCCTAATAGGAAATCACTTGTCCGCCCCCCTACTCAGTTCCGAAGACCTTATAACCCACAAATGGCATATAGAGAAAAGAGGAATGATGAATGTAGCTAGGGTTTTACCCCTAGCTTGTGCCAATGAGCACCTACTAAGGAGAATGGACTCCTTAGTAGCAGTTCAGTATATTAAACTAATTATGCAATAAACAAAACATTAAATTATTTCTAATACAAGCATGAAGCATAAACACCAAAATGAAAGAATGTCTTTGTATTGATGTTACCTTGAGTGTCAAGGTTGGTGAAGCCCTTTGCAGTGTCCAAGAGGATGCTCCAAGCTCCAAGAATGCTCCTTCTCCTTCTCCAATGTTGGGGATGGGCCAAAGGTGGCTCTCAAGGTGAAACTAGTTCAAAGGTGGACTAGGGTTTCGAGAGAGATTTTGGCAGAGTAAGGGTGCTTGTGATTGTGGATATGGAATAAGGGATCTCCATCACCTATTTATAGTTTTTTGGTGGTGGAGTGCTGACCCATGGTTTTGGGAAACACATGGTTTTAGGCAGCTGTATAGGGTTTTTTCCTCCTTTTCCTCATTATTTTATATTTTTATTCCCTTTTTAGGGGATTTTTGCTATTTTTGGAGGAAAAGGGGGTTTTTTAGCCTTTTTTAGGCTATTTTGATGGTTTTTTTGGCCTTTTGGAGGCATTTTAGGCCTTTTGGAGGCTTTTTAATGGGATTTTTAATGGAAATATGGTAGGAAAATGGACAAATGAGCCATATAATGTGGTAAATGAGCTAGTGAGCACTTTTTGGGTGTTAACAGATTGCCCCCTGATGTGCGAGGGCAGGAGCTCATCGTATGGCCGATGGACATCATAAGTCATGAATGGTTTTCCTGGGATGTGGAGAGAAGAGAAGAAACAAACTGGAGCCCGGAACAACGATCCCGAACAACTACAAGAGCTAAAAGTACATAACCTCAATAAAGGATGAGGAATCATCTGATCATATGGACGAGGCGGGCATTCCCATGCTCGTATCAGGATATAACATAATAACAACAATGGGGTCCAAAAATGGGGACCTGAAATATACATGACCTCAAATACTGACTGAGGAATAATCTCAATATATGGACGAGGCGGGCATACCCATGCTCGTATCAAGATACATAAATATAACTGTAAGGCCCGAAAAAGGGGGACCTGTAAGATACATGACCACTGTGTACATCATAAGAGTCCAGAGGGGACACAAATCTGGGACATACTGCTGAGTGGATCATGTGTGAACTGCAGAACTGGTGCACCGGAACAATCAATAGTGCTACTGAGTGTGGTACCAAAGGAACTGATGAGCTGCTGGATCATAGTGACTGGGGTCATACGCTCCATGGTACACTGAACTGGAACTGAAACTGGGTACTCAAGGAAGCATGAAACTGGATGGCTTCCGAATACAAACGCCAACGCAGCCCGGACATCCACGGGAACATACAACTGGGCGTTCCGAAGTGACTCACCAATGTGCTAGAGTCGGGGGAAATCCGGGGTCTTCGACAAAAAACTGATGGAATATAATCCTACGCGATCCTCAACGATGCGATCAAGGTGTTGAAGTCGAGCATGTGGGGAACAACCACTCGGAGAGGCAATGATGTCTCCTCTCAGAATGATCCGTAGGCACTTACCACAGATGGTGATAAGTCCAAGGCGTAGGGACCTCTGGGCCTATCCTCTGGAATAGAGGAGCTGTCGTCGACAGAGGGAGACCTGCAACTATCAAGGCAATGATGTTTCCTTGACAGGAGCGCGAGGTACAAGACCGAAATGTGATAGTGCTGATGGCAGGACTGACATACTGGTGGTGACAACTGGGCAAGTAGAGTGGGTGGACTCAAACTTCCTTTGTTCAGAGTATGATAATGGAAATGATCTGGCAGCATATGAAACTGACTCAGGGGAAAGGGATCATAGCTGTAATGGATCTGGGGGAATAACTGGCTGAGGGAGACTCAAGCTGGTGTAACATGGCAGGAGACTGCAGAATACTCTGAACAAAGGCGACCTAATTGGGGGTGCTGCCGAGATGATCAATCATAGTGCCATGAGGCACGGGAGGAGACTTCTTCATGGGTTAATGAACTAGAAGAAGTGTGTGTAAAATGGTACTGTCGTGTGGATTTTACGAGCCCAGGACAGTTCATGCTCGTGGTTGCTTTCAATTTTAAGGAGTCTGAAAGCGATAAGAAGACTCTGAAATGATGGAATGGTACTGTCGTGTGGATTTAACGAGCCCAAGACAGCGTATGCTCGTGGTTGCTTTCAATTTTAGAGAGTCTGAAAGCAAGTAAGAAGACTCCAAGGGGTTGCTTTTTCGTAGATTTAGTCTCCAAGGCCCAAAGAAGCATAAAAGGATGCAATGAAGAACTCTTCTAGCCGGTGTGACTAGAGTATTCCTTTTTCGTAATTAGTCTACCAGGTCCGGAAAAGGGTTAAACTTATACCAGATAGACGCCCTTTCAGGTACTTTAGCGAGCATGAAAGGAAGCAAGATTGCTCGGCGATCTTTTCATTCTTTTAGGAGTCAGAAAAGAGCTTAACGGAAACTCCCTAAGTGCCTTTTTCGTAAAGGACTTGTCCGGCCCGAAAAAGGGATAAAATTATACCGAACAAAAGGGATGGCCAGGCAAGGAGGAAGTGTTCAATCAAGGTTTAGTAATGATGACCAAGAAAGAGGGTAGGTGGGAACACTGATGGACCTCCTTGCGGGGTAGATGAAATGGTGGCAAAATAACGAAACATTTGCAGTATGACAGGAGTGAATGGCTCATGTAAAAATGTGGAACAATCCGATGGCGGCCGATGTGGCGCGCAAACCGAGGCAGCAAGGTGTTGGGACACAATGTTGAAATCGTACCAAGTGAGAGCGAGAAATGATCTCAAGCATCATCACGGGCTCGGAAAAATGAATCCGGCAATATAAAGGATGTCAAAAACGGGTGGCGGCCGATGTGGCACGCAAACCGAGGTGACGGGGGCATTTTGAAAAACGCCCGGAAAATCTGGAGGTGAGAGCGAGAAATGATCTCTAGCATCATCACCAGCTCGGAAAAATGAATCCGATGATATAAAACATGTGAAAAACGGAGAACGGCCGATGTGGCACGTAAACCGAGGCGACTAGTGGTGTCTGGACACAATGTTGATATTGGTCCTAGTGAGAGCGAGAAATGATCTCAAGCATCATCACGAGTGCGGAAAAATGAATCCGGCAGTGCAAATGGTGCGAAAAACGGAGGTCATAAGGACTCCGAAATGGTCAAAGGAAAGAACTATGCGTATCAAACCAAATCTACAAGTGATATGTGACCTCAAAAATGGTTGAGATCACAAATGTGAAAAAGTGAGCAAGGTTAATGACCTGCCCCCATGCTATGTGCATGGGGTTTGTGATTGTGGACCACATATGTGTTGGTTTGAACAATGGGTTCATCGTTGTGCTGAGATAGATGTGATGGGGAAGGTTCAAAATGATTGATCATGCCCCCTATCCCAGGGTCGAGGGAATCTATTATGCCCCTTGACTCAGAGGTGTCAAGGTGGTGCTGTTTCTGACGAACGAGGGGTACATCAGGCCATGTGTCAATGTGGTGCTCTATAATGGTGGGGTCAAGACCAGGCATCTCGGTATAGGACCAGGCAAAGACATCACGGAATTCTTTGAAAAGGTGTGTGTAGTCCTCAATCTCTTGTTTACTGCAGAATGCTCCTAAAGTAATGAGTTCAGGGGCACGACCTGGAGCAGCAATATCAACTTGTATGACAGGTGAGATGTTGGCCATGTTGCCCTCCTCGAAGGCATCAGGAGCAGGAATAGGGTCCTTGAACCAGTCAACCTTGGTGGGGAGGAAGTCTTTGGATTCGACCGCGTATTGGGTAGCGGTGCTAGAGGAAGACGCTTCTGGGATGAAATAGGAACGGTGGTGCATATCATCCCAAGGGTAATCCGGGGCAGTTAGGGCCTCAAGAATCTCCTCATCAGTACGGAAAGTCTGCGTCGTCAAATCGGTTGACGAGGGGGTAGTGGTAGTGTTGGTTGAAGAGATCATGTAGATGATATTAACCTCTTCAGAAGGGGGAGAGACCGGGGGGTAGATCTCCTCAATGGTAGGTGGTGCCGTCTCAAGGTCTAGATTGTTCATCTCGTAAAGAGCCACTCTATAATCCGGGAGATCGGGACAATGATGTGAATAGTGCCCGTAAATACCGCAGATGGCGCATGAGTGGTTGGTACGTAGGGACTTATCTTTAGGTTTAGGAGTGGGGTTTAGTTCGACAGTTGGGATGTTGGGGTCATCATCGAGCGTTTGCATGTGCTTCTGTAATGCGGGTAACTGTGGGCATTGGTGGGTCGCATGGCCCAACTCGTCACACAGCGAGCATTTGGGAGGAGCACGAAACACTGGAGGGTTCTTGACTGTCTTGGGAGGTGGGACAGCAGTGTAAGGTTGTGGACCTCTGCCCCCAGTGGGTTGAAGAGGAGGAGGAGGTGTCGTGGAGGACGAAGGGGTAGGGACCCCGGGAGGTGGGTGGGTGGTAGTAGCCATGGGTTGCACCGGCTGGAGGACGACATCAGGTGTCGGCGGGCGAACGGGAGGCGAAAGGTACCATACAGGTAATCCCAAGGTTAACCCGGGGAGGCTAAGGGTAGCCATGACCGGGGCGCTTACTACTCCTGCTGGAGGAACTAGGAAGGGGATCGTATGGATCGGTGTAACACCAATGTGACTAGGTACCAATGGTGGTTTAGGCAACAAGGATGGTTGATTGTTAGGTGGTAGGATGTCATGGGACAAGGTACATAAGTCAGACATTTCGGGCGTAGATGATGGCGGAGGAATGGATTGAAAGGTGGAGGTCATCGGCGCGTCTGAGTAGACTCCAGGCCCCGTAGAGGAAACAAACGAAGTGGTGGCACTAGAAACAGGTTGTTCAACCATGGGGAGAACATTTTCCGGTGCCGCGGGAGCACTGGGATCATAGTAGGTGAGCTGGTCAATCTTAACCACGCGTCCTTCATGGGGGAACATCATGGTGCGAAAGACAGAAGAGGCAACCGCCCGCATGGCATACATGTAGCTGCGGCCAAGTAGAAGGTTGTAATCCAATTGGGCATTGATTACCTCTATGTCAATAAGAACTGTTTTACCACCTAACTGGACAGGAACGTTGGGCAGGAGGCCTTGGGGCTGGGCCGAACGACCGTCATAGGCACGTAACGCAGTGGTGGACTGCTGGAGAGGAGGGGATCCTAGTTTCTGCCATACAAATGTAGACATAACGCATGTGGAAGCACCCTCATCAATGATGCACCGATGGATAACAAGATTCCTAACGGAGACTGTAACTTGGAAGGCTAAGCTGGAAGGTAGGCGTGGTTCAGACTGGTCTAAATCAAACGCCATCAAATGTGAATCAGTTGGGTCAATCCCCCCGATGGCGGAAAGTAAAGTCTTGCGCTGGGAAGGGCAGTTCTTCAAGACTTCTAACGCAGACATGGCTGCGGGAGATTGGGCTAGGTCGTCTACAATGTTGTAGTTTGACGCAGCACGCGCATTAGGGTTATTGTTGATTCGGCGCAGTGGGAAACGAGGTGCTTTCGCAGCGCCGTCTGTGGGAGGCGGAGGGATGCGTAACGCCTGATCGGTGGGGTGGGCGTTAGTAGTTTTATCCGTGGGAGTGGCTTCAGAGGTGGAGCCATATTGGTTCCGACGGGTCTGGAGGTTGACGTCAGCTGATGACATCATCAATAAGTGGTGGGTACCTGAGTCGAACATGGGTTGATCAGGAGCAGCGTAGGTGATCTGTTGTTGTTGGGGTTGCACGTTAGCTTGAGGGGCCAACGGCTCAGTGTTCACCACGCCTTGGGTCGGTAAGGGGTTTTGCAGCACCAAAGGGGGTTGCTGAGGTTGGGGGGGGTTGGGCGGTGCTTGGGGAGCCGCATGCCCTTGGCGATGGGCCTCGTCAACCCAAAGCTGCCGAGCTCGCTCCAAGTGTGGGCAAGCATGGGTGTAATGTCCATAGACCCCGCAAATAGAACAAGGGTGGTTTGTTCGCAGATTGGGGTTTTTGGCCTGCTTGGGCGGGCGATCAGGGTTTTGATTAGCGGGGGCCGCATTGTTATTGTCAGGGGGATTAGCCGGTTGACCAGCTTGGTCTGCAGGTTGGTTGTTTCCCCGATTACGGCCCTTGCCGCGGTTCTGTTGGCCCTGGTTACGTTGGTTATTCTGGTTTTGCTGCGGGTTATGTTGGGCGTAAACCTGTCCTTGGGCAGCAGGTGGATTTTGAGGTTGTGCAGGTGCTGGAGCAGGCTGCGGAGGATGATATGCAGGTTGAGGCTGAGCAGGTGCAGCAACTTGAGGGGGTTGCTGATAGGACTGCGGAGCCGGTTGTGGATGTGCCGCCGGGGCTGCCTGGGGCGGATAATAAGCTAGTGGGGCTTGGGAAGGCGCAGGAGCTGAGGCAGCCTGCTGATGGTAGTAAGGCTGAGGGGCGACTGGAGGAGCATAAGCAGGAGTCGCATACCCGAAGCACTGTGGTGGACATGAGGGCCCATGGGAATGGTGATGTGTCATGGGAGCATATGAGTTGGTTGCTCCAGACTGTGAAGTAGCCCGCGACAGGTCGGGGCCAGGGGTAGGACGTGCTATAGAAAATGGTTGGGGATGCGAAGAAACACGGCCAATGATACCATCTGCAGCGTGGGATGCCCCCGGCGCATCATGTTGGGAGGACTCGCCGCGAGGGGCGTCAGGTATAATGGTATAAAGGTAACCCGACTGGGCGTAAATGAGGTCGAACTGCTGTGCCTTAAGGATGGCCTCTTCTTCAGACTGGGGTCTTTCTGAAGCTACATCCTTAGCAATGACGGGAAGCAGGGACTTGAGGAACCAATCGAGGAAGATGCGGTCATCTAATTTAATCTTGCATAAGCTACGGCGTCGACGCCACTCATGGATGTGGTCCGTGATATGGGTAGCCGTGTTTTGTCTACAAGATAGAAGGATCTCAACGCCCGCGTCATAGCGGACAGGCAACTGGAAGAACTGCAGGAAGGTAGAGGCAAGGGAGGCAAATGTGGCGTGGGTCCCATGAGGCTGCTCAATATACCACTTGGCTGCAGAGCCAGTGAAGGTGCGCTGTAAGAGACGGAGGCGAACAGAGTCATCCACAATGGAGTTAGAGGAACACCATAGGTGGAAAGACATGATGTGGTTCTGTGGGTCCTCACCGGCCTTACCCTCGAATTTAGGGATGTCAGAGGGTAGTTTGGTAGGCATATGAGGCCACATAGGGTCGTGTCGAATAGGATCATTGGTCAATCTGGCCAGGTCAGGTAGGTTGAGGCTAGCCATGAATGGCAAACTGGAAGAGGGCTGTGACACAGTAGTGCTATGGACCAAGTTGGGGCCAGTGCCCCCAAGTGGAGGGACAAGATTTAGGGTGGTGCCCCCAAGTGGGGGAACTGAGGTAGTGGAGGATGGTCCAGCACCACCATGGGTAGTGTGAGCCACTGAAGTAGTGGGGATAGGTATTCCCGCTGTGGGAATAGGTACCGTGAGGGGAACGGTAGATGGTTGCCCCATGGAGGGCATACCAAAAACAGGTGTAGTAACTGGTGTAGTGGTGGATGTGCCACCAATGGTCCCTATGACAAATGGAGTGGAAGTCGTGCCAGCCATGGGGCTAGTAGGGGCAGTATAAATAGGGTTCTCAGACTCTTCGTCAGAATCAGAGGTAAAGTAAGGTGCGTCACTATCTGGTGACGGAGACCTACGTCGCTGACGGGTGGAGTCAAGTGACAAGGCTCTAGATCTGTGATGAGTGGTATCAACGGACAATGATCGGAATCTATGACGAGTGGTGTCGAGAGAACCGTGCTGTGGGGGCTCGCCCCTGAGGCGCCGAGAATGTCTCGGGGACTCAATGGTGACAGATGGTGTCTAGTCTCTGTGGGTTGAGGTGAGTATAAAAACAGCTCAAAAATCCTAATGCAGCCGAGTGTGCAGAAGGAGAGCTAAAAAGCAAGGCACTCAGGCCAACAACCAACTCAAAACACCCACTGCAACAGCTGTGCTACAATAGGTGGAGTAACAACAAAGATGGTCAGAATACCAACAAGCAGCAGGTTTCCTAGAAAAGAAAAATGGTGGACTCACTAGACCAAGGGAGGTAAAGGAGCATGCAAACACCTAGCTAAAAGTATTCTGACTTAACTAAACATATCCTCTGCAAGGTGATGAAATCCAAGTCAGACAATATGAGTAGGAAAGCCAAGTGGCTATGATATCCCCCTACCGGGAGGGATACCGGGTAGTCAATCCTAGAAGAAAGGCAACTAAGATACCCCGTTCATGACACGTCCAGAAAGGTGAATCTGCCGTTTAGTTCGTTGACCGCAATACCCCTATACAGGGATATCCCGCGAACCGCGAAAGGTAGCCCTTCGGTTACTGAATGGAGTGCGGTATTCCACTCAGGCCTCCGGAACCAGTCTCCCGACTTCAACCCTCCTAAGGGAGAGGCCCTCTGATAAACTGGTCGTGACCGTGCCAAAAAGTACTAGGGGATTTTGGTTCCCTAGTTGGACAACCATTATGTCTCAAGTGAAATAACCAAGGGGTGTTATTGGAAGCCTATCCCCCTGATCCTACCTAACTACAATGATTCTTTTGTGTTCCCCAAGTGGGGTTAGAATGTTGGTTTAGTTAGGTACTTTTTAAGGCTCACTTGATTTAATGTGACAGAGTGTGTGCTCGTGAGGTGTTGAACCCAAAAATAGAAGTGCCACAAGGGAGGGCAACTTCCAATCTATCAATAATGCTGAAATTGATTCTTTTAATTTGCAAAATTTTCTGAAAAAAAAAAAAAAAAATACTGAAATTTTAAAAAGATTCTGTAAAAGGAACAGAAATTATGTTGCAGAAAGGCTGTAAGGAAGTAGGCTGCAGGTGGGACAGAGGGCTGTTCAAATGCAGAAAATATTGCAGCAAGAGGGGCTGGGCTCAAAAACAGAAAAAGAGCAGAAATCAGACCGCGGGTCTGTGGCGGGTCAGAACAGGCCGACCGCGGGTTTGAGGGAAACAGCGGCGGTCAGGTCGCGGCTATCGGGCCAATAGTTGCAGTCGGGACGCAGGAAACAGGGGAAAAGGCACAGTCGGGTCGCGGCTATCGGGCCAACAGTGGCAGTCGGGACGCAGGAAAACTGGAAAAAGACACAGTCGGGTCGCGGCTATCGGGCCAACAGTGGCAGTCGGGACGCAGGAAAAATGGAAAAAAAAACACAGTCGAGTCGCGGCAAAATGGCTAACAGGCGCAGTCGGGACGCGCGAAAGAGGCAGGAAGCCGCAGTCGCGACGCAGGAAAAAGGCCGACAGGCGCAGTCAGATCGCGGCAAACAGGCTGATTAGCCACGGTCGAATCGCAGGTAACAGACTTGAATCCGCCGGCAGAGCGTCGGAAGCAGTCTGAGAGCCACGGTCGGATCGCGGGTAAAGGCCTGAAAGGCGCGGTCGGGACGCGACTGCAGAGGAAAAAGACGCGGTATGCAGCGGCCGAAAGGGACAGCCGAAAGAAAAAGTTTAAAAACGGAAACCAGAAATTCGAAAACTAGGGGAGTCGCCAAAACTGTAGCTAGGGTTTTACCCCTAGCTTGTGCCAATGAGCACCTACTAAGGAGAATGGACTCCTTAGTAGCAGTTCAGTATATTAAACTAATTATGCAATAAACAAAACATTAAATTATTTCTAATACAAGCATGAAGCATAAACACCAAAATGAAAGAATGTCTTTGTATTGATGTTACCTTGAGTGTCAAGGTTGGTGAAGCCCTTTGCAGTGTCCAAGAGGATGCTCCAAGCTCCAAGAATGCTCCTTCTCCTTCTCCAATGTTGGGGATGGGCCAAAGGTGGCTCTCAAGGTGAAACTAGTTCAAAGGTGGACTAGGGTTTCGAGAGAGATTTTGGCAGAGTAAGGGTGCTTGTGATTGTGGATATGGAATAAGGGATCTCCATCACCTATTTATAGTTTTTTGGTGGTGGAGTGCTGACCCATGGTTTTAGGAAACACATGGTTTTAGGCAGCTGTATAGGGTTTTTTTCTTCCTTTTCCTTGTTATTTTATATTTTTATTCCCTTTTTAGGGAATTTTTGCTATTTTTGGAGGAAAAGGGGGTTTTTTAGCCTTTTTTAGGCTATTTTGATGGTTTTTTTGGCCTTTTGGAGGCATTTTAGGCCTTTTGGAGGCTTTTTAATGGGTTTTTTGGGATTTTTAATGGAAATATGGTAGAAAAATGGACAAATGAGTCATATAATGTGGTAAATGAGCTAGTGAGCACTTTTTGGGTGTTAACAATGAACAAACCCTAAGGCCACCTGTCCGGGATAATGAGAATATTCTGATTGAAATTCTAGAGGAAGAAATCTATGAAGAATTTGAAGAGAATCTTAATTGGATGGAAGAATATTCCTATCTCATGCACCTCACCAAAGATGATTATGAGAATTCACTCCCCTATAATCAGATGGGTGGATATCTTACAAAATCCCAAGAAAGTGATCCATTCCCCGGTGAATATCCATTATTCTCAAATGCTCAACCATATAAATTGCAAAGGAAGTATGACTTGAGACCAAAAGCAGAATCAACAAACAGATAGAACGATATTCCTCCCAAGAATTCTCCCCATAAGTCGGCTCAAGCTAATTTTCCTCAAGCGTCCCCCCTGTTAAAAATCAAAATCCTACCAAAGGATAAAGCAAATGAGGCCACAAATCTAGATAGCCAAACTAGGACAGGAATTAGCCCCCATAAGAGAATAGATCCAAATCCCAAAGAAGATTCTACCCCTTTCAATTTTGAACAGGAATTGGGAAAATTAAAAATGGTTGTTCCCATGTCTGAATTGATACAGAACCCTTTGTATTAGAAACAGATTGATAAGATGTTACACATAGTTGAAAACATTGACCAACAGTATTCTATAAATCTAAATGATGAAGCCCCATCTTTTCAATGTGGCCCCCACACCGACGATAAAGAAGATCCCATCGCTCCTTTTTATGTTACCCTAAATGTACATGATAAACTCCTCCACAAATGTATGCTGGACTCTGGAGCATCTCACAATTTGATGCCCAAAGTTATCATGGAGCAATTGGGACTAGAGATCACCATACCATATCATGAGCTCTACAGTTTCGACTCCAGAAAAGTAAAATGCATAGGCATGATAAAATATTTGGTAGTCACCCTTACTCAATTACTAGCTAAAACTGTAATGATGGATGTAGTGGTAGCAGACGCCCCAGCAAAATATGGTATGCTTTGTTGGGTGTGGCCCAAGTAGGCACAATTTTGAAAAGGACACAATTTTGGGAGTTGCACAACTTTTGGGCTGCGAAGTAAAAAGGCATAGTTTTAAGGAATGCGTAGCTCGGAATGCATATGCAGATTTGGCGTAGCAACTATTTTTGATAAAAGAGAATAGAGGAAGGTCGAGCTGAGTAAGTGACCTATTTTGGGAAAGAAGCAGAATGAGGAAAGAGGAAAGCGACTTGTAAAAGGGAGTGGCGGAAAGCAGTTAAGGAGCTAGGCCACTAACTCAAATATCACAAGCAGGCTAAAGGGACAGAAAGTGATAGGCCATGATGCAATGCAACCATTTTTTGGATGCTTGCAGCTGTCAGAAGGCCGTTAGAGCCGTGAGTGACCCAGGAAGGTGGCCGAATCAAGTGGAGTGACCTGGCGACAACGACAGGTAGGGTGGCGGGTATCCGCACTAGTTTTGGGAACCTTAGGGTTTTTGCCATGCATTGTAAAGACATGACCTACGAGCATGATCTATAAATTGGCACCATTTTGTAAGGGAAAGCGTTAATCTCTCGTTGAATAATATCCATTGTTGAATCTTCTAAGTATGAACCTTTATTGAAAAGACTCTGCAAGTTGTGTACGCAAAGGCTTGTTGAAAGAGAAGAGAGTCTGTAGCTGAGTGCGCAAACTGGAACGGTTGTACCCTTCCCAAAATAATATAACAACAGTTCCTGTAGACGTAGCTCCCATCCTGGGGGTGAACCACGTTAAATCATGTGTTGTGTGATTGTTTATATGTTGCACTTGTTTAATTGTTTACAATGAATGCTTGAGCTCCTATTTATCGGATTATGTGTTTTACTTTTATATGTATTCGCCATAAGAATGAGAATGGGAATAATATGTTAAGTATTGCATGTGTGGACGGCTGAACAATGAACAAGCATTTCTAAGTCTGTAAATGTATGAATTGGTTGAACAATCACTCCATAGGAAAGATCTATACAGTGCGCAGCACCGGAAGTGCGCAGTACTTTATGTTTGTCATATTGTATGAACCATAAGATAAATAATACAAGGTAACAGTGAATGCATAATATTTGGTAAATTACAGTTAACTGAAGTAGTTAGGTGTTTAGGAGGAAGCGCAGCTATCAGTGGCGATGTCCTACCATTTAATAAGGCCCGAATCGTGCAGCCCCTAGGTGTGCGAGTGCGCAGCACCCTAGCACATAGAAGGGTCAGACCGCAGTGCAAGCCCCATGACACGCTGCCTGTCACGCCTGTCTAAAGTACTCATCACCTAGTTGTGGAAACTTGATTCCATAGCCCCCCATACCTTCGCCTTAGGTGAAATCTCAGTCTGCTTGCAGATTGTTGCCGAAAGGGCCAGTGAAAAAGGGTTTTGTTGGTTCCTCGAACCGCTAAGAACCTGGGTCTACATTGGAAAGCTCTAGAACAATTAATTAAGCCAACATGCTTGTATCAAGAAGTTGGGATAAAAAGTTGGGAGGCACCATGCAGATGGATATGAAATATGCTACAATACCTATTTTTGCTGGAGAGACTAGACGATTGTACAGAGAAGCTATGTTTGCCTATGTAAGTGATCAAGATAGTCCTATAAATTATCCTATATATGCAAATGATGAGGATATGGGTTGTTATATGTTTTCATTAGGTGATATCTCTGGAGAAGAAATTGTGCAACCTGAAGTGTCTAAACCTATTATTGAGGATAGACAGGATCATGTATGGAAGCTATATTTTGATGGAGCCTCGGCCAAAGACGAGTCTGGAGCTAGTGCAGTACTATCATCACCAGCAGGGGAAGAGATTAGCTTGTCTTGTAAGCTAGATTTTGATACTACAAACAATCTTTCTGAATATGAGTCTCTCATCCTCGGCCTCTGAGCTACTAACGATTTCAAAATCACTAAGATGGCAGTCTTTGGGGACTCTGAACTGATGGTGAACTAGATTAAAAACATTTATCAAAATAAACATCCAAGGCTCAGAGCATATCGAAATCTTGCATGGGAACTTATTGATAATTTCTTTGATGCTTTCAACATTACTTTTGTCCCTCAACAATGCAATCAACAGGCTGATTCATTGACCTTGAACGCTAGTTATTTCAAACCTCCCAAGAAGCCAAAGCTGAAATATGAGGTGGAAATATGATATCGCCCCTCTATCCCTGATAATGTAAAAAGTTGGTATGTGTTTGAAGACGACCAACAAATCAAGCGCTTTCTGCAGCTTGTTGATGAATTTTCAAATACTAATATAAATGGCCATGAAGGAAAAGCGGAGGAAAATATCCTATAGACAGAAGATGGAAAAAACCCTGGGTTGATGGTGAGCTCCTAATGTGGATGCCTAATGAGGGCAGCTATACCAAGAGACTACTTTAAATGTTAACCCGGGGAACGTACAAACTTTAGAGATGCATGCACTATCTATGCTCTTATAGGATAATTTCTTGTCACAGTTGGATGTCAGTATCAATGTTCTAAGATTGTCTACTAAATATGAAAATTGATTATGCTCTGGAATTAAATACTGGAAAGCAATAAATCTAATTAAAAGAATTAAAGTGTTGAAAGTAGTAAATCTGTTCTAAGAAATAAAGGTACCAAAAGCAGTAAATCTGTTCTAAGAAATAAAACAATAAATCTATCTTAAATAATCAAAATGCTGAGAGTAAAGGGAACAATCTTATAAAATTACTTAATGCAGAATAATAAATCTAAAAATGAACATTCCATAATAGATCTATTCTAAGATTGGGGAAAACAAGGTCTGTAGTTATTTTATGCCTAAAACCAGAATTCTGATCTAAACCATTTTAAATCCCAAGACTAAAATTGAAGTGCAATCATTTCAAGCTATCCATCTACTACTAAAGAAATTTATCATGATGAGAAACAGTCAAAGACCTCAGATATAAACCATGGTATTGAAAGCAAAGCTGATACACATGCAATCGTTGATTCAAATATGTGTTGAAAGAAAGAACCTACAGGACTACTGAAACTGTTCTGCTGTACTACAGAATGTATTATAAACTACTACAGAAATAATGAATCATTCAAACGCTCCCATATGTCATAGAACTGTTCATCAATGTAAAACACATACTTGGAAAAATACCTGCAAATATGAATCTCCTGACCTACGTGTTGGAGGGGCCCTCCCCAACCCGTACTCAGGAGAGAATAAAAACTTTAGAAACGCTAGCTAGAATTAATCATCAATCTCTTAATTAAAATATAGAATCCATGTCAAAACAAAGGTCTGTACTTCGCAGTATCGATAGGGAAGAAAAAGTTAAAACAATGTTTTTCTCAAAATAACAGCCGGGGCCTCTCGCTACCCGAGAGGTCCATATTTATACGATTTAATGCTTATCCTAACTGATTGTCAAAATGCCGATTCTTCTTGAAAGTGGGAGTGCGTCCTCTATAAATCAGGAAATAGGGCATCGAGCATGGTGATCGTTTAGTCTTCTACACGTCCATCCTTGAATGACCCTGAACCTGCTCAATCACTCTTGGTTTCCATATAATTAGTTTATTTGATATGCATTCTAACATCCAAGAATAATCATAAAACAATTCCATTAAATAATTAAAGTAAAACATTTTCCCCCACAAAGGAGTATGTTTCATCACCATTGCTTGAGTTTGGCTGCTGGAAAAAAGGTTATCAAATACCTGAAAACTTGACTCATCATTCTCTCCCATACTTGAAGGATTCACCCATCCTTGGGTGACTTATTCGATTCATCAATGACCTCCCTGATGTCCCATGCTACCACCCTAGGAATCCCTGCCTACCTATGATACCCAAAGTTCTGATCCTCCATGGTCCATGTCCTCCTTTCTTCCTCTTCAATTATCTGTTCCTTGATGACTGGGGAAAGAAAGAATGGGGGATTCAGTCTCATCCCGATCCATCTGAGTTGGTTCCTTGCTAGGGATTCTTTGTAGAGTGTGGCTTTGAAAAGGGAATCATCAAGCCTGAGGGGAGAGTGGAGTTCTCTCCTCTTCAAATCGTTTGCCACTCTGCTCCATCTTTCCTTAATGGACTCATTAACTTCCTTCTGCGTGCTGCGGAGTGTAATGTCAAAATGAGTCATGGCCTCTTGTTGTTTTGCGAGGAGAATGGGTATCAGTTCCTCGTCCTGAGTGAGGATCCTGTGGTTATAGATTATTCCCTCGGGGTGAGTTGGCTCAGGTATGATCATCAATGGGGTTTCCCATTTGGATGTAACATAGAGATGGTAGTCCTGTGCTTGCTCAATTTCGTGGTTCATCCACGAACATAATGCCCTCAACTGGAAATCGCCCACATATGGGTTTGGCGACCAGTTGGGCAAGCCAGAAACCACGAAGTTATGCAAAAATAACTCACTTAATTTGTCTTTCTCCAGCTATGTGGAGTTCAAACATGCATCCATAAACTCCTTGGGGGTGCTTACCTCTATAGGGAGTCCTTGCTTCAACCTCTCGAGCTGGAATTTTCCCCATTTCTCCTGCATATAGACTGCATAGATTGCCAACGGGGGTTTGAGGTCTCTCAGTTTTTCATATATGCTGTCAATAGTGGCCAAAACGTCTTTTAATTTGGTGACCTCCTGGTCCTTTTTGGCCAATTCGGCTTGTGCCTCCACCAACTTTTCTTGAAGCGCTAAATGCTTCTGCTCGGCCAGCTGTAGCTCCTCTGCATGGTGCATATTCAGTATTTGATTTTTCTCGGCTGAGAACGGGGGAGGTGTGGGCTAGCTTCCTGGCCCAATCCTTAATGCTGCTAGCTCGTTTCTGAACTTCTCCAATTTTGCTCGTGCCTCGGTGAGTTGGGTGAGGACCTCAAGGTTATCTTGTGCTGGAGGATTTCTCTGGAAGTTGCCTTGCTCTCCTAAGTTCTGCTCTTCTCCCTTATCCATTTCTTTTGCTTCTTTATTCATTTCTTCCCCTCCGTCCTGCATTTCTTCATCGTGTTCCTCTTCTGTAGTGGGGTCTTCCTGATCTACCCACTGATCATCATCCCCATCCGACACGTCTTGAACAATGGGACTGGGTTCTCTGCTCTTTTACTTGAATGTTCGGATTCGGGCTGTTTGGTTGAATCTCGTACTCCTCCTCTTGGGTTCTTGACTTTTGGCAAGAATTTTTGATTTTGCCCTGGGGGAGTGCTCTTTTGAATTTTTGATTTCTACCAGGGTCTCTGCTACATGGTCCAGGTCAATCTTCCTTTTCGCTCCTGATACAGAGGCAGCTCCATTCCTTCCTCCAGGTGGTATGCTAGCTGTGGGTGTACTTCTCATCCTTTGAACATCTTCTGCAGATACCAGCACGAATTCCTCCCACGAAATTTCTGGTATCTGCACCTCCAATTCCTCGCTAACAATTATCTTGATTAGCCCATGATGGGACAAGGCATCATCTTTACCCTTCGCCACCTTCTTGCTCATTTCCGATAGGGATTGGAGCAAGTAAAATGGGATACTAATGTTGTTATTTGAGGGATGTTGGGTCCTATGTCTTATCAGTTCTAGGATCCGAAAATGAAAGATGGGAACATATCTTAACCTACCAGAGCATGTGATGTGCCTTAGAACGATTTCAGCTACATCCTCCCATGGCACTAGCATGGAGAGTCTTTTGACTCCGTTTTTGTCCTCATCATAGACCTCTCCTCGCTCAAAGAATGCTTCTTTTGCTTCTTGGTTTGCCTCCTTGTCATCCCTGCTCCAATACAAACCCCTCTGTAGGCCAATGAATTTGGCAATCGTCTCCTCATCCAACTTGATACGTAACCCCTTCACCCGGGTGATGTACTGTTCATCTTTAATATGCTTGAAATTTATTGTGAATTCCTGAGCTATCCCTGCATCATGTCCTTTCAGACCCAGGATGAAGGGCATCCAGCCTGCGCTGCGAACGATCTGCAGGACTCTCATGTTCTAGTATATGATGTTGTGATCCTCTGGTTCACTCCTTTTAAAACCCCTTGTCATTTTGAGAACCTCTCTTATAATCAACAAAACCAGGGCTTTTGGAATGCAGTTTTATACCTTCAACTTTGTTGGGCTCTGCCTACGGGTTCGAGGAATACAAATGGTGGCTGCTTCTCGTGAAGTACGGGTGGTTACTTATATGCACAGTCGTGGAATATTATGCCCCTTAATTCACTGTCTTTCTGCACCTGTTCTTTCCATTATGCATGTACCTGCCCCTTTTAATCCCCTATTTTCCATGATTGATCTCTGTCTTCTCATGATCGACCTATGTATTGAAGGTTGCGTCATGATTTGATGAGGTGACTGAATTTTAAGTAGCGATCATGACTTTTTAGGGTCATTCCACCACCATGCTGCCAATTTAGAGTAGAAGCTGTCCTCAGCTAACGAAAATCTCATGTAGCGTGGGATAATGTTTTAGTTTAATCATAAAATAAAATTGTGTTAGAGATTACCTTGGTATTTATGCGTACCTACTTTGATGCTCTGGTGTGATTTTTATGGATGGTGGATTCTGTAGTATATTTGTGCATGTCAGTAGTTACTCGTGTGAGCTGCTTTTTCCGTTTCTTGTCATTTTGAATTTGCTACATTGCCTTCTTTTGAAAGTTGTGCCTGTTGAGGATACGAGTCATGCGAGGTTTTTTCTTATTGGATGGTTCAATGGTTGTATGTGACTGGATGTCTTGAATACATGGAAGCATCGCTCGAATCATTTTGCAGGCTCGCTTGAATAGTTGGCACCCTCGCTTGAATTATTTTGCAGGCTCGCTTGAATAGTTGGCAGCTTTTTGTGATGATACTATAGAGTGTCCATAGTTGTAGAAATTTTTGCTGGCTCTCTTGAATAGGTGGCACCTTCACTTGAATTATTTCGCTGGCTCTCTTGAATAGGTGGCACCTTCACTTGAATTATTTCGTTGGCTCGCTTGAATAGATGGCAGCCTCGCTTGAATTGTGGTTGATGCCCTGTAAATTTTCTGTTACTTTTTGTGTGTTGTTTTGTTTTTTGCTTTTTTTCTATTTTCTCTTTTTTCTTTTTTTCCTTTTTATTTATTTATTTTTTCTCTGTTTTTTTTCTTCTTTTTTCATGATATGCGTTGAACTTCATTGATTTGTAGCATGCTCTATCAGCATCAATTGTTGCTGGTAGAGTACTTGTGTAAATTCTTCTTTGGACTGTGGTTTTTTGTATATTTTTAGGCGATGCCCATTCACTATCATGGGGAACTCACTATCATCAATTGTAATAATTCTCACAATGCCATTGTCATAAATTTTATGTATAATGTAAGGTCCAAGCCATCTAGTGGTTAGCTTTCCTTTGAATGTGTGAAATCTGGAGTCGTAGAGTAGTGCCCAATCACCCTCTTTGAATTTCTTATCCTTCAAATGTTGGTCATGCCATTTCTTTCTTTGCTATTGGATGATTTCAGTATGTGTAAGTGCTTGTTGGCGGTGTTCATCTAGTTGATTTAGCTATAGCATGCATTCTTTTTGAATGTTTGATAGGTTCATATTTATATTGGCTACAATTCTTAATGTTCTTACTTCAAATTCAATTGGTAGCATAACCTTTTCCCATAGACCAGTTCATAAGGTGTGAATCTTGTTGTTGTTTTCCATGTAGTATTGTAAGCCTAGACTGCTTCACTAAGTCTGTCATCCCAATCCCTTTTGTGAAGTTGGACAGTTTTTGTCAAGATTCTCTCTAATTCCCTGTTGGTTACCTCAGCTTGACCATTTCCTTGAGGGTGGTAGGAGGATGACTGACTGTGCTTTACATTGTTTCTTTTCATCAAGTCTTTAATTAAATTTGATGTGAATTGTGGTCATTGATCAGAAACTACTTCTCTTGGCACCCCAAATCTGTGAAATATCTGCTCAATAAAGAATTTGGCCACTGGTTTCATTTGCAGCAACCAATGCTGCTACCTCTGTCCATTTTGTAAGGTAATCAGTGCATACAAGGATGTAGCTCTTCTGATTGGACTGTGGGTTGAATGGGCCAACAAAATCGAATCCCCACTTATCGAATGCCTCTAAAGAGATTTGTGGATGTAGTGGAATTTCTTGTTTGTGCGTTGGTTTTCCCATTCTCTAGCAATCGTCACAATGGGACACATACTCATAAGCATCTCTGTGGAGTGTTGGCCAATAATACCCTGTTTGCAAGATCTTTTAGGTTGTCCTTTTTGCAGTGTAGTGTCCTCCATAGGGTTCATTGTGGGTGGCATGCATTATGTCATGTACCTCATCTTCCCTAATGCACCTTCTATGTACTTAATCTGGTCCCTGTTTAAAAAGCATGCCCTCTATCCATGTATATGTGGCACTTTGTCTTATTACTTTTGTCATTTCTTTATAACTGTAATATTTTGGAAACTTCCCGGATACCAAATAGTTTGCTATGTCAGCAAACCATGGGATTTTTATTGATATGGAAAAAAGGTGCTCATCAGGGAAGTTATCTTGGACCAATTCATTATCTTTCCCATGTGTTACTCTTGACAAAAAGTCTGTTACGACATTATGCTTGCCTCGTTTATCTATTGTAGTGATGTCGAATTCCTATAGAAGTAGCATCCATCGAATAATTCTTGCACTGGTATTAGGTTTGTTCATAAGATATCTGATCGCTGAGTGGTCAGTATGGATAAAAATTTGGTATCTTGTAATGTAATGCCTGAATTTGTTGATTGCATGTATGACTGCCAGAAATTCCTTCTCTGTGACTATGTAGTTCAGTTCTGCCCCAGCCAAATTTTTGCTTATATAGTATATGGCATAGGGTTTCTTGTCTTGTTCTTGCCCAAGCACAGATCTAGTTGCTTTATCTGATGCATCGTTGTGAATGTGAAATGGAATTTCCCAGTTTGGTCCTTGAAGTATTGGTGCTGTGATGGTTTTCTGTTTAAGACTTTCAAAGGTTGACATGCAGTTGCTTGTCCATATGAACTCATTGTCTTTTGTGAGAAGTGCAAACATGGGGGCAACAATTCTGCTATAATTCTCAATAAACCTTCTGTAGTATCCTGTCTTTCCAAGGAAGCTTCTCACATCTCTTTGTTTGACAGGTGGGGGCAGTGTCTTGATTATTGATACTTTGGCTTGATCCACCTCTATACCTCTCTGTGATATATGATGTCCTAGAACAATTCCTTCTTCCATTAACATCCTGCATTTGTCATTGCTTAGGCACGAGCTCCTTTCAATACATTTTTTTAATATTAATTCAATATTTTTCAATGCCTGCTCAAAGCTCTGTCCATAAGGTGTGAAATCATCCATGAATACTTCCATTTTGTTATTCAGAAAATCAGAGAAAATACTCAGTATGGCTCTTTGAAATGTTGCTGGGGCGTTACATAAACCAAAGGGTAGGACCGTATAGGCATAAGTTTCCCATGGGCATGTGAAGGTCGTCTTATCTTGATCAGCTGGGTGTATTAAAATTTGGTTGTAACCACTGAAACCGTCTAGGAACGAAAAGTACTTGTTTCCAGATAATGTATCCAGTACTTGGTCTATAAATGGAAGTGGAAAATGATGTTTCTTTGTTGCTTTATTCAGCTCCCTGTAGTCCACACAAATTCTCCATTTGCCTCCTTTTTGGGGCACTATGACTAGTGGTGAGATCCACTCACTATCAGATATTGGATAGATGAACCCTGCGACTAATAACTTTTGTAATTCCACTTTGACTATGTCTTTTAGTGCAGGGTTCAGCTTTCTTTGTGGTTGCCTGATGGGAGTAGAACCTTCTTTGATGTAAATGTAGTGTTTGCAGATATCAAGATGTATTCCTTTCATATATGAATATGTCCATGCAAATGCTTTACTTTGTTGTGTTAGTATCTTCATCAATTTCTCTTCTTGCTCTGGTTCTAAATTGGAATTTATGTTGACTCTTTTTCCAGGGTTAATTTCCACGACTTTTACCTTCTCAATCTATTCTGGCAGTAGCACTTATGTCCATAAGTCATCCATGTTCTGTTTTGAACTTTCACGTGTTTCTATAGAAAAAAATTCTTGAATAACATGATTGTTAGGAGATATATTTTGTATAAATCTATCTATATGGCCATCTTCATCTACTGCCTTTAAAGATATTGCAGCATCAATTGTTAGGATAGGTCAAAGGTTGTGATTTGGTGTGTTCTGGTAATCATCAGTCCAATTTTGATATTCTAAATCTGAGGATTTCATTGTTGGTGGGTAGATTGTGATTTTATTCCTAGTATGTCCACTGATGATTGTCATATTTCCTAATCGGTAACCTATGTAAGCGTCCGTAGTTGCTAACCAAGGTCTACCCAGGATAATTGGATAGCCCCTAAGTTTGCTTTTGATTTCGATTATTATAAAATCAGCTGGGTATTCCCAGGACTCGATATTGATCATAATGCCTTCTAGCATTCCTTCGGGCTTCACAGTGGACGTGTCTGCTAGTTGGAGTACTGTTGTGGTTGGTCTTACCATTGATTGGATTCCTAGGTATAACATGGTTTCTTTAGTCATGGCATTGATCGCAGCTCCTAAATCGATTAAGCTTTTATTTATTTGCTTGTTATTTATGGTGACGCTTACTACAGGACTACCGGGATCAAGATATTTAGGATTTATTATGACACCTAGCATCAAATCGGCCAATTGTCCCACTACGTTAATAGTTGGTGGGTCACGCTTCCTTCTTCCTGGCTTCTTTAGGAAATTTTCTCTAATGAATTTGTTACAGATGGGAACATCCCTTATGGCTTGTAAAATTGGGATTTGGATGTTTAGGTGTTTGAATTCGTTTAAGATTATATTCTCTTCCTCTTCTTTTGTATTCCGGACAAGTTTTTCAAGAAATGGGGGATTTCTATTGCGTGGAAGTGGTTGGGTTTCGTCCTCGGGAGGTTCTAGTTCATCAGAATGCTGAACATAGGGTTCTAATGTGTGGTATTGAGCTTCAGGTACAGTTTGTTGGATGTTGTGTGGGGATGTATTCTGCAACGTTTTTCTAGATCGTAGGTTTATTTCATTTATTTCTATGGTGTCTACAACATAAGTTGGGAATTATGTGATATCAGTGTTATAAGCCTGCTGTTGTTGTGGGGGTCTATTATTATTAGGATTTGGAATTGGTTGGGATGGAATAGGTGGAGGTCTGGGGGGTGGTTGAGGTTGTGGGGGTGGCATAATGAGTGGTTGTTTTAATGTTGCCCTCCAATTTGATGGATGGGGGTACTAGTTTGCATAATTTGTGGTGGATGGAAACGGTGGGGGGTATTGAGGATAAGACGATGGATAATATGGTTGTTGATAGGATGGTTGATATGCTTGCTGGTTTTGTTGCCATTAGTTTTGATTTGGCTATGCTTTCCATGGATTCGGTGCAAAGTTCCAATTTGGCTGTCCTTGATTATAGTAAGTTTGATTGCTCTGCTGATATGGCCTAACAAAATTATTCCTCCTCTGATTTATAAAACAAAGTTGTTCTACAGTTCCTTCAGCTGCTGGGTCTTGAATAGCTACCTTACATGAGGGTAAGAGGGGACATTTATCAGTGGAATGGTCATCGGTGCAGAGACCACATACTTCTATTGTGTTCAAGGTGCACTTCCCCTTCTCATGCTTCTTTCTACAGCGAGGAAAAAATACTGCCAAGGCTTGGTTAATTTCATCCTGTTTCTTTTTTATTTGAAGAGCATCAAGTTGCATGGCTAGGGATTGCAATATGTCAGTTTTCATGTCATCCAGTAGGTTTCCTAAATCAGATTTTGTAAGTGTTGGTGTTGAGGATGATGATCCACTGGTGGTTGTATGTGTATCCCTCGTCCCATTCTTAGTTTTTCTAGATTTTGAGTAGTTTTTGAAGATATGCAGGATCTGGTCAAAATATTTTTGGAATATATCTCCATCTCCAAGGAGATTTAAGACTTCAAAATTCTCCTCTTTTACACCTCTGAGAAGGATAAGCTTTAGTGATTCAAGATCCAATGTGCAATGGCTGGCTCGTTTGTAGCTGAGTTGAAATCTTTGGGCATAATCTTCT
Organism: Larix kaempferi; assembly: GCA_027924585.1. Lineage (NCBI taxonomy): Eukaryota > Viridiplantae > Streptophyta > Pinopsida > Pinales > Pinaceae > Larix > Larix kaempferi. The sequence goes on from BSBM01000967.1 coordinate 1,656,909, forward strand.
AATGACTCTGTATCTCCTTGTTGCATCCTAAAGATTTCATCCCTAGTATCTTTGGCCTTGCAGTAGTCCCTATATTTTTCTAAGAATGACTATTTCATTTGATCCCAGCTAAAGATACGATTTCCTTCAAGGCTCATGAACCACCGAAGTGATAGGTCTTTCAGTGTAGAAGGAAAAAGCCTAAGCTTTTGTGCATAAGTAGTGTAATCAAATGATCTGCAAACTACCTCAAATTCAAACAGGAATGTGTAAGGATCTTCTAAAGTCAACCCATGAAAGTTTGGCAGATTATTAGGATTTATGTTTTTCATTATGGCATCTCCGAGAGGTACGCTAATGGGAAAAGTGAAAAGCTCCCTAGGTTCTTCCTCTTCATTTTCCATTGAGGTGTTTGAGCTGGAACTGGTAGTGAAGTTGCTTCAGTTTGGATCGTATGTGGAGTTAGTTTCGTTTTCAGAGTGTAGAAATTCAAACTAAGAATGGTTAGAACTGTTATTACCGTTGTTGCTCATGGAATGCTTGGGCAGAAAGCGGCCAAACCTATCCCTTTGTCGACGAGGCATTCATTGGTAGAAGATATCTATGTTTTTGTTTTATGTAATTTTTGTTTTCTTTTTGTGGTTTTTAGGTGATGTCTCCTAAAATATTTAGCACCTCCGCGGCAACGGCACCAAAAAGTGGTGAGGTCCTAATGTGGATGCCTAATGAGGGCAACTATACCAAGAGCCTACTTTAAATGTCAACCCGAGGAACGTACAAACTTTAGAGATGCATGCACTATCTGTGCTCTTATAGGATAATATCTTGTCATAGTTGGATGTCGGTATCGATGTTCTAAAGATTGTCTACTAAATATGAAAACTGATTATGCTATGGAATTAAATACTGAAAAGCAATAAATCTAATTAAAATAATTAAAGTGTTGAAAGTAGTAAATCTGTTCTAAGAAATAAAGGTACCAAAAGCAGTAAATATGTTCTAAGAAATAAAGCAATAAATCTATCCTAAATAATCAAAATGCTGAGAGTAAAGGGAATGATCTTATAAAATTACTTAATGCAGAATAATAAATCTAAAAATGAACATGCCATAACAGATCTATTCTAAGATTGGGGAAAACAAGGTCTGTAGTTATTTTATTCCTAAAACCAGAATTCCGATCTAAACCATTTTAAATCCCAAGACTAAAATTGAAGTGCAATCGTTTCAAGCTATCCATCTACTACTAAAGAAATTGATCACGATGAGAAATAGTCAAAGACCTCAGATATAAACCATGGTATTGAAAGCAAAGTTGATACACATGTAATCGTTGATTCAAATATGTGTTGAAAGAAAGAACCTACAAGACTATTGAAACTGTTCTGCTGTACTACATAATGTATTATAAACTACTACAGAAATAATGAATCATTCAAACGCTCCCATATGTCATATAACTGTTCATCAATGTAAAACATATACTTGGAAAAATACTTGCAAATAGGAATCTCCTAACCTACGTGTTGGAGGGGCCCTCCCCAACCCGTACTCAGGAGAGAATAAAAACTTTAGAAACATGGGCTGGAATTAATCATCAATCTCTTAATTAAAATATAGAATCCATGTCAAAACAAAGGTCTGTACTTCGCAGTATCGATAGGGCAGAAAACGTTAAAACAATGTTTTTCTCAAAATAACAGCCAGGGCCTCTCGCTACCCAAGAGGTCCATATTTATATGATTTAATGCTGATCCTAACTGATTGTCAAAATGCCGATTCTTCTTGAAAGTGGGAGTGCGTCCTCTATAAATCAGGAAACAGGGTGCCAAGCTTGGTGATCCTTTAGTCTTCTACACATCCATCCTTGAATGACCCTGAACCTGCTCAATCATGCTTGGTTTCCATATAATTAGTTTATTTGATACGCATTCTAACATCTAAGAATAATCATAAAACAATTCCATTAAATAATTAAAGTAAAACATTTTCCCCCACAAATGAGTATGTTTCATCACCATTGCTTGAGTTTGACTACTGAAAAAAAGGTTATCAAATACCTGAAAACTTGACTCATCAGTTGACACAACAAATTGCCAGTCACAAGATTCTACAACTGAAGAATAAATTTATCCCTAAAGGACTGGTGCCTCTAGAACAACTGTTTGATAAGAACGAGATCTCGATGAAGCCAGTAGTGCAACCAACTACTGAAGTTGTACAAGAAGTGAATATTGGTACCCTTAAAGAACCGAAGCTCATTAAAGTTTCATAGTCTCTTACAACTGAACAAAAGCAAAGGTATGAGGCCCTTTTTAAAGAATACATAGATATTTTTTCTTGGAAGTATGAAGATCTGAAAACTTATGATACAACTATCATACAACATAGGATCCCTTTAAAGGAAGATGTTAATCCAGTAAAGAAAAAGTTGAGGCAGGTAAATCCTATCTTACTACCTGTGATTGAAAAAGAAGTGAGAAAGTTGCTTGATGCAAAAATCATCATCCCTCTAAGATATTCAGATTGGGTATCCAACCTGGTACCAGTCAGGAAAAATAATGGAGAAATTCATTTGTGTGTTGATTTCAGAAACCTGAATAAGTGTTCATTAAAGGACAATTACCCTCTGCCCAAAATGGATCACATTCTCCAAAAAGTGGTTGGGTCAACTAGAGTGTCTATGATGGATGGATTATTAGGCTATAATCAGATAGCCGTGCACCTATATGATAGGGAGAAGACAACTTTTACTTCGCCATGGGGAACTTTCATGTATGATAAAATGCCCTTCGATATTATTAATGTCGGTGCAACATTTCAAAAGGACATGGATATAGCATTCATAAGAGAAAAAAGACAAATTTATTTTTATATATCTAGATGATATGACAGTGTTTTCAAAATCTAATGAAGACCTTTAGGAAATGTAGAAAAATCGGCCTGTCTCTCAATCCCATTTTTTTTTTTTTACAATGACAGAGGGAAAGTTATTGGGATATATTGTCTCCAATGATAGTGTGAGGATAGATCCCGATAGATTAGCCGCTATCAAACTGATTGAGCTCCCAAGGAATAAAAAGGAGGTACAGTCTTTTATTGGAAAAATAATTTTTCTACGTAGATTCATCCCCAACTTTGCTGAAATAATGAAAGAAATCACTAACATGTTAAGAAAAAACGTTGAGATCAAATGGACCACAGCTGCAAGAGATTCCTTTAAACAGATAAAGAATGCCTTAGGAGAAGCACATGTTTTGACTAGTCCTAATTATACAAAGGAGTTTCTTATATTCTCATTTTCCTCCGAGGTCACCATTGCAGCAGTCCTCTTACAGAAGAATGGCGAAGGATGTGAGCATCCCATTGTCTTTTTCAGTCAAGCATTGAGAGATGCAGAGCTGAAATACAACACGATGGAAAAACAGGATTATGTACTTGTCAAATCTCTCAAGTCATTCAAGAATTTATGTCCTATATTCCAAGATCGTCGCCTATGTCCCACGAAGCACCATTAAGGATATCCTGTGTCAACCAGACAGTGAAGAAAGAAGAGGAAAGTGGATCTCCAAAATCCAGGAGTATGACATGGAAATCAATCCTACTAAACTGGTGAAAGGACAAGGACTAGCCAAACTTCTAGCTGAGTCAAATTACCAATATCTTGAGATCAATCTAATAGATTGATTCCTGGTCAAGAGGAATAAGATATTCAACAAAACCTTCTTGAAAACATAGCTGAAAAATTTACTTGGTCAGGATGGTACAAGGACATTGTTTATTACCTACAACATCTCACTTGTCCTCCTGGTCTAGACAAATCCAAAATGAGATCTCTTAAACTCAAAGCTGTAAAGTATTGTATTCTGGATGGATATATCTTTTGAAAGGATCCTATTGGTGTTCTGCTAAATTGTATTATTGAAGAAGAAACAAAAAGCATAATAATAATTTTTCACAAGGGAATGTGCGGAGGACATCATGCATAGAGAGCAACCGCTTAGAAGGTCCTACGAGCTGGTTACTTCCGGCCTACATTGTTGATTGATGCTAACAAGGTTGTCAGATCATGCAAGGAATTCCAGTTATTTTCCAGGAAACAGAAACTTAAACCATTACCCATTAAACCAATCAGAGTAGAAGCACCCTTTCAACAGTGGGGTATTGATTTTATAGAATAAATAAATCCTCATTCTAGTGGCCAGCATAGATGTATTCTTACAGCCACTGACTATTTCATAAAATGGGTGGAGGTAATTCCAACGAGAAATGCCAATGATGCGGTCATAATAAATTTCCTGGAAGAGAATATCCTGGAAAGATTTGGCTACCCGAGAAATATCATTACAGACAATGCTCAAGCTTTCAAATCCTACAGAATGATGAGTTTCTGTTAAAACTACAACATTGAATTGATTCATTCAACTACCCACTACCCCAGGGAAACGGTTTGGCTCAGTCTTCCAACAAAATTTTGGTGACTATTATCAAGAAGATGCGAAAAACAAACAAAAGGGACTGGGACTCCCAACTAAAATTTGCATTATGGGAAGATAGAATTAGCGTCAAACGTGCTATTGGAACTTCACCATTCCAACTAGTCTACGACAAAGAAGCAGTCCTTCCCATTCAATTGGGTCTCCCAGTGATGAAAACTATTACAACCAGAGCATGAAGAACCAAATGACATGGAAAGAAGGATTCATCAACTAATAAAAATCCAACAGGTCAGGGAGCAGCTAGAAAAAACCTCCAAGATCCACCAAGATACGATTAAGGAAACATTTGACCGAAGGGCTATTGCTCGACATTTCAACATGGAGACCTTGTCCTAAAATGGGATGTTAGAAGGGAAGAGAGAACCAAACATGGTAAATTTGACAACTTATGGCTGGGCCCATTCAAGGTCATTGTAGTCCATGACAACAACACGTATGAATTGGCTCAACTAAATGATGAAATATTCGGAAATCCTGTAAATGGGAGATTCCTGAAACATTTTTTCCAATATTAAAATCTCTATCCTGCTCAGTCAATAATTTTGTATCATATATGTAACATTTGCTTTTCCCCTTTTTTCCTTCTGTAAAAAGTTATGCTCACATGTTACTTTTCTCTCTCACTATTCTTTGTCACTTAGTTTTAGAATTAAAGGACATATATGACTCCCAACCCAATGGACTTAAAGGCACTAGTCTACTGTTCTCAGCCTCTTCCAAAGAAAAAGGTTGTCCCCGCTGAAGCCAATGTTAGTACTAATATAAGCAACCCCGGTTAGCCAAAGGCATCTTTATGGGGCGCTAAGCCGATGAAGACCTCTAAGCGAAAATCCATATCGGCAATGGCATGGAAAGGAAGAAATACAACTCACCCTGTGGCGAAAGATAGACTATGAAAGATATAGGGGCAGCTGAAATAAAGACGACCTATTGATTTCTGATCAACGACTAATATTTCATTCAGGGCACCAAGCGCTCAACGTTTATCAAGCTTATAGCGCCCCAGAATGAAAACCGTTGCAAACACTTGGTAGCCTCAGAGTAGTTCAGGACCTCGAAAGCAGTCTAGCTAAACCACTTACTTAGAGCCCTGAAATGACTAAAAAACCGCCACAGTGGCTTCTAGCCACGCATCGCCGAACAGTTGAGCCGTCAGAAGAGAGGGCCTGCCCCATTAAAGGTGTGTCGACTAGGCGCGCATCTCAAGGATACATAGAAGTAGAATCAATGGACACCTTATCTTTAGGGTGGTTAAATTTCTCGGAGTTTAACATTCCCGAGACGCCCCTGAATAAAAACCGCCACCAACACGTGGTAGCCCCAGGATCGTTCACCGGCCGAAAAGTAGTTTTCCTAAACAAATTTTTCGGAGCCCTAAAACTGCCAAAGGATGGTGCCACATGGTTTTTTTAATCCATGGGCTGCCAGGAAGTTAGCCGTTAGAATAAAGGGGTCCGCCCATAAAGATGCGTCGACTGGGCACGGATCTCAAGGAGATCTTAGCAGAAGATCGATGACTGACTGAGCTTCAGGGTGCCTAAGATGCCCATATTTTAGCATCCCAAGAGAGCCCCTGAATCAAAACCATCATTTCCATGTGGAAACTCCACATTGAGTCAGGGCCCGAAAAGCAGTCTTCTTAAACTGCCTTATCAGGTCCCTTAAACCACTCATGGTTTATGGTTTACCACTTCCCTCCATAGTCCATCACCCCCTCTCTCTTCCTTAAGCCATCGTTAAACAATCATTAACGCCAACATTTAGGAGTAAACGTCTCCCAACATTCAAGGAGCCAACTTCCCTGCGACTAATGAGCCAATCTTCAGGGGCCACGTGTACCTTGCACTAAACCCCGCCAATTTCAAATTCCTCCCTATAAATACGCCCCCTGGGAAACCACCAGGCATTTTGCTTCTAGTGTTCCGAGATCCCCATTCGTCACTCTCTGCACCAGTTTTCTTAGCTCCCAAATCCATTTAGTACCAGCATTCCCTACTCTACCCCAACATTACCATGGCCTCTGTGTCTACTCCTAAAGCCCCCGCTACGTCTATAGTACTTAGCTAAGATAATCATCTTGGCGACGGGTTTTTTGACATTCATGATCCTATCTCATCCTTACCGAACCTGCATAAGTTATCCCATGAAGCCGAGGAGCAGGAAAAGATTGGTAGTGACCTATTCAATGTATGGAAGTCGGGATTCGCTAAAATGATTCTACCATAGGCTAGGATTTTTCCAGAATTGATATAGTGGTGTGTTGAAAGGTATGCACTAGAGGGAAAGGCTATTCTCTCTCGGTTGGGAAGTGTGGTTTTCCCAATCAACAAGGATCTCATCATGTAGTTGACGGACACCAACGAAGATGCCTCAAGGCTTGAATTTGACAAAGAGGTACTAATATTGATCACGTTCATTTTATGAACAGTTGAGCCTTATAAACCAGGCATCTAGCTACCCGCTAAAATTATAGTTATGAGGTTGATGATTTGGATGGTCTAATTCACATATTTCATTTGTGAATTGAATATAATATCAAAAAAAAGGATAAATTTCCTTTTATATCATATCATTATAATGTAAAATATTTTCAAAGAAATATGCAAAAAGGTAAAACATGAGCATCCTAGATCTAAGGCTAGCAAGAATTTAGGCTTGAAAAGTTGCACAAGGGATAATCAAAGGCCCATGAACTTGAATTTTAAAACCAGTAATCTGATGTGGCGGGCTCTCATCTATTCAGGCTCCCAAAAATGGTAATTGGAAATCGCCTTCCTTGTTGAAACCACCAAATGATAAAAGATGTATTGAGACACGTGGAAGATTTGAACCAAATCTAGAAATAAGTGATGTCTCGAAGCATGCTTAGTTGTTAAACCACGTGGACATTGCAGTAAGCGGACTGGTAACAAAAGAAAATACAGAAGGAAAATAGGAGTTGGATAAAAAATGCATAAAGAAGAAATGTGCTTAGGTATTATAGCCATCCCATACCATTTGAATATATAAAAGATGTATTATTATAGTAATATGATTGGGTATAAGACAAAAGGACAAACCATGCCCCAGTTCATGTCAAATGACGGATTTTCAAATTGTGCCCAAAGGAAAATATACCAAATACTTTTTATTATGGTGATTAAATAAAGGATTTGACCTTTATCATAAAGGGAATCACGTTGGTAAGTTTTGAAAAAGGGAACTTCATTAAAAGGAAAATATGAATATGGCATTTACATATGATAATATCCTTTTAAAGAAAGGGAATATTATTTTATGGTAATATACTCTTAAAAGAAACCAAGTAAGAACATACATATGATATCACTAAAGCATTTCTTCTAGATATACCAGAGTGAGGGGTTTCTGTTTTATTGTAAAGGCCAAGTTTTGGGGGCTATATTATGTAGAGCACTGATTTTGGGGCTAAATACCCCTGATCAGGTCATGGAAGGTCCCCTTGGTTTCCATTCCATGATGTGTTGTCTTAGTGGCATTACTAAATGCCTCTTGATGGACGAAAGTCCCCCATCTTGTTGTGCATTTGGGCCTTGTGTTGATGTCCAGTACTTCCTAGGATGGGTCCATTAGGACACATGAACAAAATCATATTTTTATTTGTAGAGGTGATTGCACATGTAAGGGTTCTCATACCGAGTTTATAAAACCTCATTTTTCCCACATTGACCTATTTTTTTGATAGAAAACCCCTCATCTTGGTCTCCATACCAATGATGTCATTCCTTAAAGAAGAATCTCGCATTTTTGAAAAGAAGGGCATTGAGGGACAAGCATTTGTTGGGGTTAGTTGGGGCATGAGGCCCTCCTTTTATCTCACCTTGCACTTAGTGGAGCCCCATTTCACATTTTTATTGTTATTTTATGTCATTGGGTGGTTTAGTCCCCAAGTTTGTGGGTGACTATCCTAGAATTTTATATTTCATCATTAACTTGTAGGCTCAATTTTGTAAAAGGATGAGGGTTGTCTCATATAAATAAGACATCATCACCTCATTTGTAAAACATGAAAAATGGTTCAAATTATATATCCTTTTATTTTTCTCTTGGTTTATTGGAGCATTTGAGCTAGTGCACACTGCTCTATGGATGTCTTTCTCTCTTACATGAATGGTAATGGAAGAATTTTTAGGGTTTGATAATCACATGCTAAGTGGATTCTAAGAATAGTTGTGACAAATCGTGCTCAAGGGAGACCTTATAGAGTGAATCTCCTTGCTCATTCATTGATTAATGTTTGTAAGTTTATCTCCTAACCCTAGTTTAACGTAATTCTTGAAGTGCTTTGGACTAAGGTAGGGTTTGTTTACTAGCAATTTTTCTACTTGCATGAGGAGACCTTCCTATCAAGGAGCTCTCCATAGTTTTATTGGGCCTTGTAATTCTCTAGTTTCCCTAATTGGGGTTTTTCTATTTACCCAAGATGTTGCTATATTTTCCCTAGTTGCAAGTAGTGGAAAACCATATTAAGAGGAGGGACATTAGCCTCAATTTCTCATAGCCCTAGGGTTTGAGACAAGAATCTAATACCCTATCCTTCAACTCTCTTCTTTTTCATCAAATTTTATATGTTTTATTTTAGTTTATGCGTAGAAATATTTTTACACTAGAAAAGACCTAAAAATCTAAATAAATTAAAAAATCGAAAAGGTAGTTGCTAATTTGTTTTTCTGATCCACCCTAAAATTTCACCATAGGGTTCTATCCACAAACCCTAGAGGGTGTACTCATTTGAGGAAGTGCATTGGGACCCATGAAACCATTGAAAATCGTTAATCCGAGAGTGTTTAGTATTTCTATTTTATCCTCCAAGTTTGTCTTAGTCCAATTGTTCTCTTTCCCTTGAGGGCACACTTTTTGGACTGCCTTCCTTGGGAAACACGAAATGCCTCATAGGGCATGATTTTATTTCATAAAGTGAATAACTCTATATATTATTCTTATGTCTAGATTTGATATTGTTTGACTCCAATAAGGAATTGATCATAACTATTAAGGTTTCATGGGAGTATCTGTGTCTTGTTGGTGGTTGCATGTATCTTTCACTTATTAGGGTCTCTCCCTAGGTTTTGGATTTACCCAAAGTGTTGAGATCTTAAACTATGGTGATATTGGGTTTAACTCTCTCCCGAACTTATGTTCAGTAGCATTAAGTATACAATATTTCCTTGATTTGCAAAAGGATTCTAGTTTGAGTGGTAACACTTTCCAAACATCATCGAGAAAATTGACAAACATGTGCCACTTGGAACACCCCAACAATCTTGTCACTTTTTCATAGTGATTTGTGTGGTCCACTTCCTTTTGTTTCTTTCTCTAGTTTCAAGTAATTCTTAGCATTCATTGATGATTTCTCCAAAGCACTTAGGTTTACTTATTAAACTTAAGAGTGAATTTTTTGACATGTTTTTGGCCTACAAGGCCCTCGGAGAAAAACAAAATGGATATAAAATACCAAATTTAATAAAAAAAAATAATGGAGGAAAATATGTAAAAAAAATAAATAAAAATTAATACATTGTACATGGAATTCAGATTCAACATATTTCTCCATATACACCATAGAAAAATGGTGTTATTGTTATAAATAATCACAATTTAATATAAATGGCTAATTGTAGGATCCAATATAAGGGATTAAGTCCTCCTTTCTAGATAGAATCCATTAATTGTGTTGATTACATAGACAATCACACTCCCAGAAAGTCTCTGAAATATATAACACCAGAGGAAGCATGGAGTAAAATTAAACTTGATGTGAGCCTCTTTTGATGTCTTTAGTAGTGAAGTACAGGATCACATTCCCAATGAAAAACAAAAGGCAATATCCTAAGAGTGAGAAGTGCATATATGTTTGATATTATCAAGATGTAAAACGTTATAGACTTCTTCAACCAAAATACAATGACATTATTATTGCATCGAGAGTAGGGAGGTGCTCAGATACATCCCAGTATGGTGGAGATGTTGTCTCGTAACATAGCATTATGTACCAAAAATAAAAAGTAATTAAAAAAGTTCATGTCGGACCATAAAATAAAAAAAATGAAAACCAAATAAAATGTAATTAAAAAAATCCATGTTGGCTCATAAATAAAATTTAAATCAAAATAAAATGTTATTAAAAAAATCCACGTTGCCTCATAAAATAAAAATAAAAACAAACATAGATCCATATTAAACCAAGATCTATCCAAAAAAAAATGTACACCTCCACAAAAAATTTGCACCTCAAGAAATTGGATCCCTCTCAGTGCTTGATAGATCCGAGTTTAAGATGGATCTATCCTGGTTAGAATAGATGTTAAATTTGTTGAAAATATCTTGGCTTGTGAACCTAAATTGGTGTATGTGCCACCTTCAAAGATTGTACCATCTTCTCTTCTCAACTTCTTTACCTATTATCCTACTATGGTTTCTTCTTTAAATGATAACAATGAGGATGAAAATCAACCTCCACTTTCTCAGTGTCCCCCATTTGGGTCCATTGAACATGAATTTTGATGCTGAACTTTGGTGTTTTCATTGATGTCAATCAAGAAGCATAATGATGTCAAGCAATAAGCATGAAGTCTTAAATCCATTTTGAAGAACTATATAGAAAATATGTGTGCAATTACCTGCAAGTCAAAGGAAGTCTTAAAACCATATTACAGAACGAGGTTGTCTATGCATGGAACTCCAATGTGCAAGTCCCGCCAAGATATGGAACTAGTGTGCACAATACCCATAAAGTTGTGGCACTCCATCCATGCAAGATAAGACAAGTGGAAAATGTTTGAGTAATTTTGACAGAAAAGAAAGGAAGAAGGGGTGTCACTGACTTAGAGAAGCTCCAACTTGTGGACATATCAATTGAGCAAGTTTAGTATAAATAAGAGTTAGATTGATGAATAAGAAGTAAGCTTGTAAGCATAAATCAAGTATCATTCTGAATTTTCAAGCTTCAGGACAGATGAAATGCTCTTGGGAATCAAAGGCAATATGAATTGAACAAGTGCATGAGGTTACAAGACATGTAGAAGAATAAGGAGCAGTCGTGTAGATATAAGGATAATTTGTGAGAAAATCCCAAGGAGCATGTGGATGAGTATGTGCATAAAACCAGAACTACAAGAAGGATAGAAGCAAAAGTTGTAGATATTGGTTACCTTCTGGTCTCTCACCTACTCCTACCACTAGCCACAACCATCAGATCTCTCTCTCTCTCTCTCTAAACCCTTAACCCCAAATCTCTCTCTCTCTAAATCCAAAAATTAATAGTAGATATTGGTTACCTTCTGCATCTTTTCCTTCAATACTTCACCCTAATTCATGTTTTCTAATCTCTCTTCCTCTCTCTCTCTATCTCTCTCTCCTTGCACTAACCACCTCCCCATCCATTTCCCTCTCTCTATATCCCTCTTCCACCCCCTCATTCACCCTCGCTTTCCTACTCCTACCACTAACCACCACCACCCAATCTCTCTCTCTCTCTCTAAATATCTAACCCCCAATCTCTCTCTCTCCGAACCCATTACCCCCTACTTCTCTCATTCTAAAAACATAAGCCTCTCTCTCTCTCTAAACCCATTACCCCCTATCTCTCTTTCTCTAAAACCCTAAGCCTCTCTCTCTTTTCAAGGAATCCAAAACTTCATAGTAGGTTTTGGTCAGCTTCTACATATTTTCCTTCAAGACTTCACACTTTCAAATTTTATACTCTCTCTCTCCCTCTCTCTCTCTCTCTCTCTTCAGGGAATCCAAAAATTGATAGTATATTTTGGTCAGTTTCTGCATCTTTTCCTTCAAGACTGCACACTCTTTCACATTTGCTACTCTCTCTCTCTCTCTCTCTCTCTCCCATTCCATTAACCACATCCCCATATCTTCCATTCTTTATATATATCACTCTTCCACCTCATTCTCCCTCTCCTGGTCTCTCACTTAATCCTACCACTAACCATCACCATCTGATCCCTTAGTCTCTCTCTCTCTAAACCCCTCACCCCTAATCTCTGCCTCTCTCCTCTTGCCTTCAGGGCATCCAAAACTTAATAGTAGATATTGATTAGCTTCTGCATATTTTCCTTCATGATCCATATTTATGTGAGAACGAAATGAAAGATCATATAGATATTCACATACACCGATATATGGCAAGAGACACAGTGATACAGTAAACTCGGATTTTATTAAATGAATGAACATAACAAATTTTAAAATAAAATGAGCTAGGCAAGTGGTAGCGATATCTCTGAGAAGAGATGTGGTGACTATGCTAATTCGTGACGAGATGAAACAAAATGAGACTGAAAGGTCCTATTTATCATAAACATGAGGTAAATAACCCTAAACATCCAAAATCCTAACCATAGGAGATGATTTGGCATAAACATTGTGGCCGCAAAGTGGTTAGTTAAACAATCAACTTCCTCAGGTCATAACTTTTGCATACGATCTCCGTTTGAGGTGCTCAATAGACCGTTGGAAAGATATATCCAAGGAGTAAAAAATTGAAACAAACCCAGACAAGAGCCAAAAATTATTCTTTAGGTAACTACGAAACCAAAAAAGCATCATTTAGGGCCTCAAAATGGCCCCAAAAGTTCAAGACCCAAAATACTATAGAAAAATTACTAAAAAATTGCCAAAATGGAAAATAGTTCTGAGCTAGTGGAATGTATGGGTGGACACCTATATCAATCTGTATCACTTCAATACTTCACACTCATTCATATTTTCTAATCTCTCTCTCGCTCTCTCTCTCCACTAACCACCTCCCAGTCTCTTTCCCTTTCCCACCCCCTCAATTGCCATCTCCTGGTCTCTCTCCTACTCCTACCTCTAACCACCACCACTTGATATCTCTCTCTCTCTCTAAAACCCTAACCCCCATTCTCTCTCTCCCTCTAGGGCATCCAAAAATTCATAGAACATATTGGTCATCTTTTGCATCTTTTCCTTTAATACTTCATATTCTTTCACATTCACTACTCTCTCTCTTTCTTTCATGTCATATCTCTATATCCCCTTCTAAAAAATACCTCCCCATCCATTTCCTTCCCTCTATATCCCTCTTCCAACTGCTCATTCTCCCTCTCTTGGTCTCTCACCTACTCCTACCACTAACCACCACCACATGATGTTAGAAAAACATGATTGTAGAGCAACAACAATAAACAAGATGCAAATACAAATTACACAAACACATTACAAGAGAGACACCAATATATCATGGTTCACCCAAGATGGGCTACGTCCACATTGAAATTGCCAGTCCTTATTATTATAGCATACAACAAATGAAGGGATACAACCTGCATCACATCCGCTGCACTTCCTCTTCACTGTCTCACAGTCTCTCTTCCATGATCTCAGATATCTTTACAATGCATAATACCTAATACATCAACCCGAGTTATATTACAATGTCTTTCTTATAAAGGGAATACAATGGGAAAATACCACGGGTTACCCAAAACCATGGGCCCGTAATCTGTTGGAGAAAAACCAACCCATAACAAAAGTTTCTTACAGGGGCCCATTGGCCCATGCGCCCCCCCAGCCGGGGGAGTGCAACACTCCCCCGGGCCCACTGTTGTGTGTGTCGGGATCATAACCAAACCTGGGGTACAAACTCAATTGAATCATCATCTATGAGACTGGAATATCAGGCTCCACAACCAACACCTAATCTCCCTCTATCCAAAACTTCATAGTAGATATTGGTCAACTTCTACATCTTTTCCTTCAATACTTCACACTCTTTCACATTTTCTACTCTCTCTCTCTCTCTCACACGTCGTATATCTCTCTCCCATTCCACTAAACATCTACCCATCCCTTTCCTTCTCTCTATATCCCTATTCAACCCCCTCATCAACCCTATCCTAGTCTCTCACCTACCCCTACCACTAACCACCACCACCCTCTCTCTCTCTCTCTCTCTCTCTCTCTCTCTCTCTCAGACACACACACACACACATCATCTGTCTCTCTCCCCTTCTCCTGACCACCCGCCCATCCCTTTCCTTCTATGTATATCCCTCTTCCAACCCATCATTCTCCCTCTCATGTTATCTCACCTACTCCTACCACTAACTGATGCCACCCAATCTCTCTCTCTCTCTCTCTCTCCCCCCTTCCACTAACCACCTCCCCTCTCTCTCTCTCCCCCCCCCCTTCCACTAACCACCTCCCCATCCCTTTCCTTCTCTCTATATCCCTCTTCCACCCCCTCATTCACCCTCTCTTAGTCTTTTAGCTACTCCTACCACTAACCACCACCACCTGACCCCTCTCTCTCTAAACCCTTAACCCCTAATCTCTCTCTCTCTCTCTCTCTTTAGGAAATCCAAAACTTCATAGTATATATTTGTTAGCTTCTTGATCTTTTCCTTCAAGACTTCACACTCTTTCACATTTGCTTCTCCCTCCCTCTCTGTTTGTCCTCAAGGCATCCAATACTTCATATTAGATATCGTTTAGATTCAGCATCTTTTCCTTCAAGACTTCACACTCTTTCATGTTTTCTACTCTCTCTCTCTCTCTCACACACACACACATCATCTGTCTCTATCCCCTTCCACTAACCACCTCCCCATCCATTTCTCTATCTCTATATCCCTCTTCCACCCACTCATTCTCACTCTCCTAGTCTATCACCTACTCCTACCACTACCCACCACCACCTGATCTCTCTCTCTCTCTCTCTCTCTCTCTCTCTCTCTCTCTCTCTCTCTCTCTCTCTTCGTGGCGTCCAAAACTTCATAGTAGATATTGGCCATATTTTTCATCTTTCCCTTCAATACTTCACTCTTTCATGTTTTCTCTCTCTCTCTCTCTCTGCGCTTCCACTAACCACCTCCCCATCCCCTTCCTTCTCTCTATATCCCTCTTCCACCCACTTATTGACCCTCTCTCGGTCTTTCACCTACCCTTACCACTGACATCCACAACTCTGTCTCTCTCTCTCCTTGGGGCATCCAAAACTTCATAGTAGATATTGGTCAACTTCTGCATCTTTTCCTTCAAGATTTCACTCTTTGACGTTTTCTACTCTCTCTATATATATCTCTCATGTCATATGTGTCTCTCCCCTTCCAGTTAACACCTCCCCATCCCTTTCCTTCTCTCTATATCCCTCTTCGACCCCCTCACTCACACTCTCTTGGTCTCTCACCTACTCCTACCACTAACCACCACCACCCAATCTCTCTCTCTCTCTCTCTCTCTCTCTCTCTCTCTCTCTCTCTCCACTAACAACCTCCTCATCCCTTTCCCTCTATATATATTCCTCTTCCACCTGCTCATTAACACTCTCCTAATCTATCACATACTCCTACTAGTAACCACCACCACCCAATCTCTCTCTCTCTCTCTCTAGGGCATTCAAAACTTCATAGTAGAATTGGTTAAATTTTGCATCTTTTCCTTCAAGAATTCACAATCTTTCACGTTTTCTACTCTCTCTCTCTCTCGCACGTCATCTATCTCTCTCCCCTTCCACTAACCATATCTCCCTTCCCTTCCCTCTATATATATCCCTATTCCACCTCCTCATTCACCCTTTGCTAGTATTTCGCTTACCCCTACCACTAACCATCACCATCTGATATCTTAGTCTCTCTTTCTAAACCCATAACCCTCCCTCTCTCTCTCTCTCTCTCCTCCCATATTCGGGGCATGAAAAACTTAATAGTAGATATTTTTTATATTCTACATCTTTTCCTTCGAAACTTCACCCTTATTCATGTTTGATAATATTTCTCTCTCCCCTTCCAATAACCACCTCCCCATCCCTTTCCATCTCTCTATATTTGTCTTCCAACCCCTCCTTCTCCCTCTCTCTCCTACTCCTTCCACTAATCACCATCACTCTATCTCTCTCTCTTTCTCTAAACCCCTAACCCCCAATCTCTCTTTCTCTCTCAAGGGCATCCAAAATGTTAAAGTAGATATGGGTCATCTTTTTCATCTTTTCTTTCAAGACTTCACATTTTCTAATCTCTCTCATACACATCATTTGTCTCTTTCCCCTTCCACTAACCACCTCCCCATCCATTTCCTTCTCTCTATATCCCTCTTTCACCCCATCATTCACTCTCTCCTGGTCTCTCACCTACTCTCACAACTAACCAACACCACCCGATCTCTCTCTCTCTCTAAGCGCCTAACCCCCAATCTCTCTCTCTCTCTCTCTCTTCGAGGAATCCAAAACTTCACAATAGATATTGGCTGGCTTTTGTATATTTTGCTTCAAGACTTGACACTCTTTCATGTTTTCTCCTCTCTCTCTCTCTCTATCATCATTTGTCTCTCTCCCATTCCACTAAGCACCTCCACATCCCTTTCCTTCTCTCTATATTCTTCTTCCACCCCCTCATTCACTCTCTCGTCGACTCTCACGTACCACTACCACTAACTTCCACCACCCAATCTCTCTCTCTCTCTCTCTCTCTCTCTCTCTCTCTCATCATATGTCTCACTCTCCTTCCACTAAGCACCTCCCCATCCCTTTCCTTGTCTATCTATCCCTCTTCCACCTCCTCATAATCCCTCTCATGGTCTCTCACCTACTCCTACCACTAACAACCACCACCCGATTTCTCTCTCTCTCTCTCTCTCTCTCTATCTATCTATCTATCTATATATATATCACCAGGGCATCAAAACTTCAATTCAAATTCTACATCTTTTCCTTTAAGACTTAACACTCTTTAACATTTGATACTCTCTCTCTCTCTCTCCCCTTCCACTACCCACCTCCCCATCCCTTTCCTTCTCTGTATATCCCTCTTCCACCCCCTCATTTTCCCTCTATTATTCTTTCACTTACTGCTACCACTAATCACCACCACCAATTGATCCATCACTCTCTCTCTCTCTCTCTCTCTCTCTCTCCCTCTCTCCCTTCGGGGCATCCAAAACTTCATAGTAAATATTGGTTAGCTTCTTCATCTTTTCCTCAAGACTTCACACTCTTTAAAATTTGTTACTACTCAAATCCTCCACTCATAAATGTAAGTGGACAAAAATCCTAACTAAATTACTTAACTCTACCCTTGACATATTCAAAATTCCCAATTTCCTGGAATCTCAGTCACTTCGTCAAAGTTGAATCCTCTTTGCCGGACCACTTTGTCTTAGCCCTTTTCACACCAAAATTGCACAAAATTTTACCCCAAACCTTTACGTGGACCAACAAGCCCCCAACACTCACATGTGGTTCATCCTGAGCCATGTCATCTTTGTTCCGCTAGTGCTTTTCACTGTGATACAAACTCTACATAGGTATATGTTGTTGACTTAGCAATCTATTTGAACTTTGCAGCATGCTCTTCCAAGGCCATAGTTACTTGTGCAGTTATGCCAGCCTGCACTTCCTCTTCAACTAACTAAGCTCTTTTATTTATTTATTAAAGCTCATCCTTAATAATATCAGAGACCTTGACTTATTCATTTTGTAGGGCCTCCACCTTCTCACTTTTGCATTATTGCTCTTTTCATAGTTGATTCATTTCCATTTGAACTTATTTATTTTCCACCACCTTGGTCATCCTTTCATGGGGTGGAAATGTCTTTATGATCTCTTTGAGCTTCACAGCTCTCACCTATGCATCTTCCAATTTATTTGTTGCTTCCTGCAATGCTTCATCATCCATAAGTTGTCACATCCCCTTCCATCATTCCAGTGCAAGGGAAGAAACATGACCCAGCAAATCGGGCTTACTTGAAGATCTCAGCCCCATACATTACTAAGAAATTCATGGATAAATAAAAACCTATGTATACATATTCATTCTCAACAAACACAACAAAATTGAACGCTATATATGCACATAGTTTCTTCATGCATTCAACATATAAAAAACAGTCATTAATTAAAACATTGAAGATCATAGAATTAACATAACTCAACCACAAGAATACTTATCTTGAATTGTAATTGTCCAAACAACTGGCTATGTGAGAGCAACGTTCCACCCAACCATAGATCTCTGTCCAACCTATATTATTTCAGCTGAGAGATCACCCCCGAAATGGGTTGTGCATCCACTAAGGAGGAACTAGATGGGCTCACTCACAGCCATGGTTTCACTCAATAGCTAT
The DNA here is from genome assembly GCA_027924585.1 of Larix kaempferi. Classification (NCBI taxonomy): domain Eukaryota; kingdom Viridiplantae; phylum Streptophyta; class Pinopsida; order Pinales; family Pinaceae; genus Larix; species Larix kaempferi. The sequence continues at coordinate 1,675,499 of BSBM01000967.1, forward strand.
GCTAAGCCAACACACAGTTGGGTTTATCAAGCATACAAAAGACAGAGGAGGGCAATGCTAAGCCAATGAGCTCAACCACAAGGCTACATGCATCTCAAGATAATTCAAACAGTCAAGGCACCCATGGTACTTACCACACCCAACACAAGGAAGGTCCCCTTCTCTGTTGCACAGTCCCTCGGGCATCCCTTCCCTATAGTGCTCTTCAGAATGGGCATAGAAAGGTCCAAGCTGCTAGAGTATTGAGAGTTTTCATCCATTAAATAGAGGAGGTGTGTTCCTCATTTGAATACACACACTCACTCACTTGTGAACTCGTATAGGAGAGAGAGAGATATGCAAAGGAGGAGAAGGAGCTCTTGTTTGGGGATTTCATTTGTGTACTTTTTGATCATATATATTGAGGAAGTTTTGTTGGGTTTCTACCCAATGAGGGTTTCCTAGGATAAATCTGTGTCTCTTGTGTTTATGCTATTCTTGTTATTCTTTCAGTGATCCTGTATATGCTATTATTGTGAAATTGAATTGAATACTGATGTTATCTATGTTATCATATTGAATCTTAACATGGTATCAGATCTATCTTGAAGGAAGGAAATGTATGGCATTTACGACACTTGTTTCACTTGCGACAATTTGAAAGCTACTGGGCTTTGTATAACAAAACCTAGTCATCGTGGAACTTTCGCTATAAATACATTTTGGCGAGGGTTCAGGATCTGAAACTTGGACAGCCCGAAGATGAAATTTTCCTGTACCTTTTGTATGAGATATGATCCGTAAAATTTAGGGTTTCTGCCTCTTCCAGAATGAAGCCCTAAACAGGTGACCTAGGTAAAAATGTCATATATGAGGATAGGAAGATCCAAATGGAATTCCGTAAAATGTGACAGTTAGGGAACAGACTGTAGTTTCATAGGTCTGTGTATAAGAGGCCGAAGTTGAAATAGTGACATGTGGAACTCCATATAAGTTTTCTATGTTGTTTCATCCCATAAATAGGTTATGTTGGGAAAGTTAGCATGTCTCTCTCATGGAGAATCCAATGAAGCTAAAATATGTGGGGTTGGAAATATAACAGGTCAAGATACCACAGGCCAAAGTTTCAAACCCTAAAGATCCGAAATTTCAAAGATACACCAGAAACAATACGGAACATCTAAAATGGCTCAACAAAGGAAATCAAAGAAGAAGAGGAAGAAGCTCTGACTTAGGGTTTTCAGTTTTTAGGTATGGCATGAATTGATACAATGTTGGAGACACCTGATGCAAAATTAGAAACTTTGAAAATGGATTTGGATTCCATTCATCATAGATATTAATATTCCATCAAAATATTGTGGGAGGAAGGAGATTGAAAATTAGGGTTTCCATGTAAGAAGAAACCCTAGCAAAGTTGGGAGACTCATAGGGAAGCAATGAAGGAGGTTTAATTGGAATGGATATTCTATCATCCTAGAACCATGGAATATATAATATGTTTACAAGTGATCTACCTTGGATCGTTAGGTTTTTACTCTTATAGAGAAGAATACAAGCAATCTCGATAGGTATGACTTGAGGAGATACAGGTATGTTTTGAAATCTATTTTGTGATTAAGTTCATGATATGTTTGTCTTCATATTAATGAGGTTAGTACAATCATGATTAATTTTAGATTTTATGATCACCTTAGTAAAAGTATGAATGCATGTGAATGATAGAATACATTCATTGATTAGGGTTATGACATTTATGATTGTACTAATTCACTTATGGTGTTGTATGAGGATGATGTTGTCTGCTAACATGAAAGGTACATCAAGAAAGACAAATTTATATGACCATAATGACATGAAGAAAAAGAATCATCCATAGTCATTGATCACATAGAATCTCTACTTACAAGGTATGTATAATTTGGTTCTACAGTGCTTAACCTATGAGATATGCAGGTTACTAGCATAAGGTCTCTAAATCATTGAAGGGAACAGATAAGACATTGTTTGGGTATGTTAGACATAACTAGCAAGCATGATAATCCATGTATGTTTTCCTATATTGAGTTAGAATCCTACTTTGTGTTAGGATCTTATATAAGTATACTTTTGTATGATTTATAATGATTATTCATGAAGTTATCAAGGGTTTATGCATATTATGATTCTTAGTTTGATTAATGATATGACAAACTAAAAGAGTCCTATTGTCAAATAAGAATATGCATGAGTAAAAGAAGTACTCCCTGAAACCTTGAATAGTAACGCTTGTGATAAATTACCTGTGTATGAAATGACCATGACCATACATATTTAAGATTATAATGTTTTGATATTATTAAGATTATACTAATGAATGTATGATTATGTATGATATTTTGAGGTGACACAATGATGAAACTAGTGCACACTTAAGCATGCATAATGGTATAGGATGGATAGAAGTTCAAAGACATATAATCATGATGCTATCATAAAGGCAAAATAGAGATCAAGAGGGAGGAAACGACACAAACATAAAAGATAAGTATTTGAGTTGTTATTTGAATTACTTTTTGAAATGATATTGCTCGTAATAGTTGTATGCATGTATTTGTATTCCTAGAATATATCATGCATAGTGTAAGAATTCATATAGCATTGAACAGTATACTACTAATATGCATATGATGGGTAAGTTGGAAAAAAATTCCATTGTTGCTTGTCTAGAATGAAACCTCTTTGCTAACATACTGGGAGCTGTGCACGCTCTTAATAGTATGTTATGGTAGAGATGGAAGGCATCTATATAGTGATTGTATGCATATAGGATATGGAAAAGTGTTGTGACAAAGTATTGGTCAAGATAGTTGCATAAATATGTGAATCATCAAGGGAGATTGGATACCTGTGTATAGTTTAAGTTCTCGACGCGTTTCGGACTGCATAGTTGAGTCCATCTTCAGGAGAAAACATATGTGAATCATATCAGTATGCATAATAGGTTATCATTGAAAGGTCAACATGATTTGATGATTATGAAGTATCACTAATCATGTAATTGAATTTGATTTGTAGGAAAGATCATGTGCTATGATCTACAAAAGAAGGATGATGAACACGTGTTCCAAAGAACAAGTGATAACTGTTAAACAAGAAGATTTAGAAATAAAACATACTATAGAAGTACAAAGGAAGGCTCTTGGATAGAGGATTCTCTTAGAAAGAGGGAGAGGATCATGATGAGATGTTTGCTCCAAGTGGATAGACACACTTCCAGAGATAGATTACACCCATGGATGAAAAGACAGTTGTCTTGAATGGTGTAATTGAAGAAGAAGTGTGAATCGAGCAAAGTCCCACGATTCGATATAGAATCACATGATTGAAGAAAGCTTTGTACGGGTTCAACAGGTACCCAGGATCGATAGTCATTTGATGAGATTGATGATCACCACGGGTGATGCGGATTTCAACCTTTGCTACAAGGTTGAAGATGGTTTCTATATACAAATGACATTCTTCTCTTAGATGGATGCAAGAAGGAACTCACCATAGAGTTCGAGTGATCTTGAGGCTCATATTAGTAGACCCATCTGACGGGAGATGGCATGGATAGATATGCAGAAGATCACTCAATGCAGAGTGTGAATGATGTTCAGTCAAAAAGGGAGTATATTTCAGAGTTAAAGAATCCTGGCATGATTCTTGTGATTAGATATGTCACTGAGATCAGATGAGATTTTTCCTTAGCCAAGGAAAATGTGAAGTAGAGATCCGTGATGATGGATGGTGGTTTATACAGTTTACAGAAAGATGACTGGTTCATTGATGTATCTGACAAATACTAGGCCGGATATATGCTTTGTTGTGAACACCCTAAGTCAGTATCTAGTTGAGCTTAGACGTGTTCACCTAGTAGCTTCAAAGGATGTGATGAGGTACCTAAAAGGTATGATAGACTTTGGTCTATACTATGTTGGAGATAATGACTACAGATTGTATGGTTATACAGACGTAGATTGGGCCAGAAGTGTCTCAGATAGGAAGAGCACCTCAGGTGGATGTTATTGTCTAGGATCCGCCATGATCTCATGGTTTAGAAGGAGGGAGTCTTGTGTGGCTCTCAGCATAGCTGAAGCGAAATATATAGCGGCTTGCTATGCTAGTTGTGAAGCCATATGGATTCGAAAGTTGTTGTCGGGACTATTTGACTTAGAGATGGACTCCACTATGATCCTGTGTGATAACTAGAGTTGTATCAATATGACAAAGAACCCAATGTTCCATGATACGTCAAAGCACATAGAGATCTGATATTTCTATATACTGGATATGGTGCAGAAAGGAGCTATAAAGCTCGAGTATGTGAACACTGATGAGCAAGATGCTGATGTATTGACCAAAGCTTTGTCTCGAGTAAAGTTTGAGTATTTCTGAGACAAGCTTGGTGTAGTTCAAAAGGACCCTCCTCGAAAGGGGGAGTGATATAGTCAATGATGATAATTGGATTGACGATGAGGTCGATGATGAGGATACTTGTATCGAAGATGAACGATACATGTATCGATGATGAGGATACTTGTATCGATGATGAGGATACTTGTATCGATGATGAGGATGCTTGTATTGACGATGAGGTCGATGATGAGTATTCTTGTATCGATGATGAGGTTGATGATGAGGATGCCTGTATCGACGATGAGGTCGATGATGAGGATAACTGTACCGACGATGAGTTCGATGAGTGGTCCTTAGACTTGGTCTAAGTTGACGAGTGGATTGCATCATCCCTGGAATTTAGTCCTAAATGAATCTGGAGACTTTTGTCTTCGTGAGTGGTCCTTAGACTTTGTCTAAGTTGACGAGTGGATTGCATCATCCCTAAACTTTAGTCCTACATGAATTTGGAGACTTGTGTCTTCGTGAGTGGTCCTTATACTTTGTTAAAGTTGACGAGTGGATTGCATCACCCCTGGACTTTAGTCCTAAATGAATCCATAGACTTGTGTCTTTGTGAGTGGTCCTTAGACTTTGTCTAAGTGGACGAGTGGATTGCATCATCCCTGGACTTTAGTCCTAACTAGATCTAGAGACCTGTGTCTTTGAGAAGTGGTTCTTAGACTTTGTCAAATTTGACGAGTGGATTGCATCATCCCTAGACATGATTAGGATTGATCATCCTATAAGTGGATCAGGATTGTATCATCATTGGACTTATGTCCTAAAGTGAGAGAGATCGATCATCCCGTAAGTGGATCAGGATTGTATCATCCTTGGACTTATGTCCTAAAGTGAGAGGGACTGATCATCCTGTAATTGGATCATGTGTGTTGCACATATGATGATGCTATTGATCGGAAGATCCAGATGATAATGCTGTTGATCGAGAGATCCATATGATGTTGTTGATCGGGAGATCCAGATGCTGTTGTTGGTCGAGAGATCCAAATGATGCTGTTGATTGAGAGATATAGATGATGTTGTTAATCGGGAGATCTAGATGCTGCTATTGATCGAGAGATCCATATGATGTTTCTAATTGAGAGATCTATATGATGTTGTTGATCGAGAGATCCAGATGATTTTGTTGATAAGGATATCTAGATGATGTTGTTGATCGAGAGATCCAGATGATGTTGTTGATCCGAAGATCCAGATGATGTTGTTGATCAAGAGATCTAGATGATTATTTTGATCAATAGATCCAAATGATGATGTTGTTGTAGACGATCGAGTGATCGAGTACTGCAAAAGATGAAGAATCAGTATTGTAGATGTTGATGTTCCAGTACTGAAGATGTTGAAGATGTTCCAGTAGTTGTTCCAGCTGTTGATGATGATTGAAGAAAACTTCCAATGATTTATAGATGTATCACTATGATGTTGTTGATGACCTCTCCTTGCTCCTGCGGATGTTGTTAGAATACCCTTCTCATTAAGGGGGAGTGTTGAAATATTGTAACTTCAAAGAATATTCTATTTGTAATTTATTATTATTCATCCGGAGATGTTTTATTCCTCCGTCGGGATGTTATTATTATATTTAATAATGTAAATTCATTGAGGTAAATCCTCCCTTGTAATTCAGGGCAATAGATCCCCTAAGATTCATTTGTAATGGGGTGTTTAAGTCCCCTAGAGGGCTCGTCTCAGTCAGCAAAGAGAATAAACTATTGAGGCCGACCTGTCAAGTGTAAAAGTCAAGTGAATGTAAACTATAAATAGAGGAGGTGTTTTCCTCATTTGAATACACACACTCACTCACTTGTGAACTCGCATAAGAGAGAGAGAGAGAGAGAGAGAGAGAGAGAGAGAGAGAGAGATCTGCAAAGGAGGAGAAGGATCTCTTTTTTGGGGATTTAGTCTTTGTACTTGTTGATCATCTATATTGAGGAAGTTTTGTTGGGTTTTCTACCACATGAGGGTTTCCCAGGATAAATTTGTGTCTCTTGTGTTTATGTTGTGCTTGTTATTCTTTCAGTGATCATGTATATTCTATTGTTGTGAAATGGAATTGAATACTGATGTTATATATCTTAGCATATTTAATCTTAACACAAATAAGCTATGTAGTGACCTCCAACAAATAAAAACAATAGAGTGATGGGATGTCCTCTAACACAACCAAACAATAGAGTGAAATAAAGCATACAAACAAAATAAAGCATTGACCAACTAGATTAACTTCTCACAGTTAAATGGTGGTTCTCCCTAACACATTTTGGAGCATGACACCTAAATCTACCCATAAACAGTACAATCATGCACACCATAGGAAAATATATAGAGCTACATTATGTTCCACAGTAGAAATTCAGGTTATTATAAACACCAATGCCCAGATAAAAATTTATATGGCAAGAGGAATAGGAAAAACCAACCACTTGAAAATTCAAAGATAGCATGCTTTATGATCCATCAACCTCACCTTCTATTCAAGCACAGATGCATGATTTTACATGGCTTTGATAAGCCTTAGTAGCTATAACTAGTGATTTTTAAAATACTATTTCTTATCTTCTCATAAGATGGTTTTCCTATCTTCTCTCAATTAGCAATTGTGTCTTCTTCTATAATGTTTCACTCATGCAAAGACCATAGTTTCATAAGGAAGCACCGTGGCAAATCATTTATATGGAAACCACCTAATTAATTAGGGGTGCTATGAATATATTACCTATTGTATGTGTGACAAAAGGAAGATAAGATATATGCCTTATAAATTAATCAACAAAATGACACCCAATACCCTGAAATTATGGTAGTCAAATAGAATTTGAAGACTATAAATATAAATGGCTTTTACATTAATAGATATATCAATAAAATCAATCAAAGCATATTTTTTATGGTACTCTATTACAAAAAATCAATAACAAATATAAGCACCAAGACTGAATGACAGTATAACTAGGGCTAGATATTTTCTAACTAGGGCTAGGGAAATCCTCCTGGAATCATACTGTTGAAGAGGGGGACCAAAAATACTACCTCAATCACATCCAAAAGGAACTTCCACACTTCTGTTAGCATATGGAGATGACATTCAGCCTTGGTGACTCATGCGAATCAATGGAAAGTTACCCCGGAAACCAAAAGGCAAAAGAGGATTACACGAGGACTGAAAATTTCTACAAGAAACCAAACAACAGGAAATTTAAGGCTACTCGAGACTGCACTTTGTAATTAATGCTAGAATTTATAGACACATATTGTACAAAAATATAATGCAAACACAATCAATTGACTGTGAAAACTTGTGATTGCTTTTCATTACTTCTAAAAAAAATCTGCTACAAGAAAACAGTCAACTACTAACGACTCAATCGAAAACTAAATAAATAAACCTATAATTCTGCCTTCTCTTTTATAGATTGAGATGAAAAGTACGTACAATGAATCTGTAGCACTATTGATTTACAACTAGAGCAGATCCATCTCAACCTTCGGACCAGAACACCAATGGCTCTTGGTTTTTTGTGGGATGAAAAGTCAAAATGAAAGTTTATATATATATATATACAAGTTTGGGGACAAAATATACCAAAAGTAATTAAATATTATCAAAAATAAATATCCATACCTGCGTCCCATGTGGAAATTGTGAAACTAGAATTTCCTCAACATCTATATTTGTGCCACTAGCCTTTGTTTCTTCCCGGTCAATAAAATCCGTATCATCAAAGTCGTCATCATTCATGAATTAGGTATACTGCATCAATTTCAAATAATTTATAGACATCATATTTGGAGAATAAAAACATTCGATTTCACAGAATAAATTTCATATATTATAGCATACTTACGTACCATGCCTCTGTTTTGATTTTGTCGAGTGATGGCTCGCTTATAATTGTCTCTACAATACATTGCATATTGGTCAAGATCTAATCAACTCATACTTTTCAAGTGATCATCAGAATAATCATCAAATGGACCTTAATCCATACTGGATGGAGATGACATAATATTTAGGCCGATTTCCATCCATGCCAATGCAGCCCCAACATGCTCTTTTATCTCTTCCCTTGCTCCTCTTGCTATTTGGGATGTCATTTCCAACTCCTCTGGAAAACCAATGACTCTAGGATGTGGTTGTACTAACCGAGGCATCAGACGCCTATACTGAACATCTCTTCGTGCATCAAGTCGTTCATATGTACGACATTTTCCAACACCATAGAAACTGGATCCCGTATCTATATAGTCGGGGTCCATGTGAAACCGAAACTCTGCAATTAGCATCTTAACAAAATACAGAGGAACCTCGCCATTATTTGGGAAATTCCCATATGCACACAGGAACCTCGAATAAATATGTGTTGTAATCAGTGGATCATTTAATCTTGCAATCTTTAGACATTTTTTTTCTTCAGGTTGCAAGTCAAAACATGGAAACACCATTTTTTTGTGACAATTTTTTTTATTTCTTCAAACTTTTGGCAACCCATCACTAAAAATCGCCTCCTATGCATCATGTCATGAAAAATATGGGTTTATGGTCCAATCCCAAGATATGTCTCGATCAAACTATTCAGATTGTGCAAAACAATCTAGAGACACTATTGAGTACCAACAGAGAGATTTGAACTCTCATGTTTTTCCCGCGATCTCAAGGAATGCTCCTTCATCTCTTCCACAGTCAGCATAGCGATGTTCTCTTCCCAAGGAATCTCCTTAGGAACATATCTAGGATGACTGTAAAGAGGATCATATCTTTCATTGCGATCATATTGATGCACCCGATGACCTCTCCTTGTCTAGGGAGGTGGATTAGGATCATGAGCAGCACACCCTGTAAGAAGTAAAATGCCCGTGCAAGTATTAAAATCTATATATATAATTTGTCAATCAAATTATACACACTTAAATAAAATGTGTTCATTATAAATACCTGATGGAACCTCTGCATTAGCATGAACATTGTGCAAAATAGAAATAAACTCTTTTGCCACATCACTATTGTTAGAATGTCTAGAAGCCCTTGTACAAAACCAAAAATTGGAAATCACATGTAAGTTTACACGAAAAATCATGTGATTTTCCACAAATAAAATAGTCATGTAAAACAAAAATTCTAGTCAGAATGTATGTAAACAATCTCTACCTAGCGATGGTGTATCTGAAGAATAAGACACTAATCATGTCCTCTGTGTTTGTCCATCGGCCCCTATAGACCCCTCAGACAGACCTCTGTCATGGTGAGGGCCACCACCTGTGCACAACAACGTCTTTGAAAGATGTGTAAAAGAAGATTTATGTTTATATAGATTTGAGCATGAATTGAATAACAATTGAATTTACCTAACAATGACCTCAGGAAGTGTCGCTGCATAGTAGCCAAGTTTGCTTCACCCTGAAGCTGTGAAGCTGTATATGATAAGAATTTTCCACATATTAAAGACATGTCAAAAAAGAATTCTAGTTAGAATGTATGTAAACAATCTCTACCTGGCGATGGCATCCTCTGTGTTTTTCCATCGGCCCTTGTAGACCCATCAAACATACATCTGTCATGGTGAGAGCCACCACCTGTGCAAAACAAGATCTTAGAAAGATGTGTAAAAGAACATTTATGTTTATATAGACCTGAGCATGAATTGAATAACAATTGAATTTACCTGACGATGACCTCAGGGAGTGTCACTGCATAGTAACCAAGTTTGCTTCACCCTGAAGCTGTGAAGCTATGCATGATAATAATTTTACACATATTAAAAAACATGTCACACAAGAATTCTAGTCATAATGTATGTAAACAATATCTACCTAGCGATGGCGTATCTGAAGAATAAGACACTAAGCGTGTCCTATGTGTTTGTCTGCCGGCCCTTGTAGACCCCTCAGAAAGACGTCTGTCATGGTGAGAGCCACCACCTATGCACAACAAGATCTTAGAAAGATGTGTAAAAGTAGATTTATGTTTATACAGACTTGAGCATGAATTGAATAACAATTGAATTTACCTAATGATGACCTCAGGGAGTGTCGCTTCATAGTAGCCAAGTTTGCTTCACCTTGAAGCTGTGAAGATGTGCATGATAATAATTTTCCACAAATTAATAAACATGTCAAATTTAAATTTACCAAATTTAACATTGTGCACTTGTGCATTATGAGAAATTCTCACATTAAAAGCATGTCAAAATGTGTCAAACAAGATAAATATATTTCAGATTAGAATCGAATATACCTGACTGCATCACATGTGTTTGTCTAGCACTGATGGTACCATCACCAACATGTGTAGATGTCTCTAGATGATCCATGTGTCCTTGTTAAGAAAAAATGAGAAATCAACCATTTTATAAATATCTCCAGGAATTAGAAAATGCAGCAAAATAAACTACAATGTAGTATCTCTATTGTTTGCAACAAATCTACCACATTCAAGAGACAATAACAACCACGGTTGTTTAACTATTAAAACATGGAGGTTTTCTGTAATGACTTCATCATCCATGTGATCTACACAACGAGGTTGATTTTACAAGATAAGATGGTTCAACTAGAGGACCAATTAGATGGTCGACTAAGCATCCACTGGTTTGAAAGTTAAGAAAGAACAAAAGACTAGTGTGCAAAACAAGGCATGGTTTAAGGAGTTTGTTATGTGTCATATCCAATCTATGTGGACCTCATCTTCATCACTTCAAGGTAGTTGGTTAGAAAGTAGTGTTATATGAGATGGCCATATAGCTGGATCAAGTAATGAAGAAAGTCAAAGTGTTTTATATGTGGAAATATTTCATCTTTTTAAACTTCTATGTATGTTGAGATATGCTCTATTGTGATTAAGATTTGATATGAATCCATGCTAAATACAACAATATATATCTTCTATGAATGTAAGCTTGGAGCTTCTTTATCACTGTAGATATAGATATAGATATAGATGCATATACAAATAGATTGGAAATTCGACATTCCCTATGAGAGACACCAATGAAATCGTCAATTATCACCATAGATATGGATGGATAGATTAGAAACTAGACATTCGGTGTGACAACCACCAAGACACCAACACAATGGATGTTTAAATAACTATGATATGAATGTATGCTAAATACAACAATATATATCTTCTATGAATGTAAGCTTGGAGCTTATTTATCATTGTAGGTATAGATATAGATATAGATACAAATACAAATAGATTGGAAATTGGACATTCCTTGTGAGAGCCACCAATGAAATCATCAATTATCACCATAGATATGGATGGATAGATTAGAAACTGGACATTCAGTGTGACAACCACCAAGCTTCTCCAACCTATCCTATGATGCTTAAATAACTATCCAAGATGAATAACAAAGTGGATTGGACATCCCTTCCCAATAGTATGTCTTGATGGTTACTTTTGTGTACATAATGGGAGCCTAGAAGAATGGGAATATGTACATAATATATTGCATCTCAATAGGAAGCAAGAATCTCAATTTTTCTCCACTCCTAAGAAGAAAAGAGATGGAGCTAAAATATAAACAATTGAAATTCGATTAGATGTAGATATGGAAGAGGACATCCAAGATAAACCAAGCACTAAGAAGGCCGAAGTTGAGTAGCAAGGAACCATATTTGTGCATCAAATTTAGGAAGTTGCATCAAGGAGACTTGTTTTTTCCATTGAGATTTTTTTCACAAATACTAAAGATGGGTTGTTTTCCAATTATATGCAAATAAAGAATAAAAATGTCAATGTAAAAAGAGAGTTGTACATCAACTCATAGACCTCAACAGGGGATCCTGTAAACCATAGACTTGAAGCAGGTTACATTCAATATGGTTATCCTTGATCTAACTATCACTAGAGTATAAAAGGAAACTGCACACTATAAAGCTACTCATTTCCCATGAAATTGGATTACCTTAGTCAAATAGACAAAATGAATTGGCATAGGAAGATAAGGGAAGTAATTTTCAGAGACATATTGAGATCAAGAATGAATGCCAATAAAATTCTAGTGATAGTAACCAAGGTGAAGAGGAAGCTGAGACAAGAGAAAGTAGCCAACAAGGATAAAAAGTTGAGAATAAATGAGTTGGAACATAAATTGGTGGAGCTAGGAGTTGACTCTGCAAACCCCACTCTAGTATATACCTTGCTTAAAGATAAGGATAATGAGATTCATATTCTTAAGAAGAAATTGAAAGTTCCTAGGAGATAGCATGTTCAAACTACTGAGTTGATATATTTTCAAGAAGAAAAAGATCAGATGTTTGAACAAGCTAAATAATACAAGGAAAAGTTATTAAAAGGAAAATATAGAGAAAAATGACTTAAATCTTGAAATTTCAAACTTATATATGCTAAATGTGTTTCCTTACTTGCATCAACAAATGATCCAGGTGATCCCACTAACCATCTGTCTAAGGTACTAACAGACATGAACATAAAGGAAGTAGAATTGAAGATTCTAAAGGAAAACTTGAGAAAAAGGAAGAGGAAGTTCAGATACTATATGATTTGTCTATAAAGAAAGAGGAAATTCTAACATAGTTGCAAGAAGCCAAAACAAAGCTATAGAAAGAAGTTAATCAATTATCCGAAAGGGTGATAGGAAAATCCCCTCTTAAGGGTTCTAACCACTTAATATAGGACATATTCACAATCACACTTATGAAGTAATAGAGTTACTTTGTAATTGCACATGGCGAGCTAATGATGACTATCAACTGCATGCAGGATGTTAAGAGGAAATTCAATGAATTAGAATATAAGACTGAAATCACTAAATCTACGATCAACATTTTGTACTCAAAAACCAATGAGGAATTAGAGGCATTAGTATTTAGATACATAGCTAAGACCATAATGGAGTAAACCAACATTATAAGTAAGGAAATCCTATCCCAACAGGCTCAGAATAAAGAAATACAACTATCTAGGGATGCAACTTCTTTCAAAGTCATTTTTTCAAATGTACTTAACAAAGGGATACCTTATCCTTGGGATTGGATCCATGAGCATCAGACTTGTTTAAGTAAATCAGCTATAGAAAAGGTTGTGTGTCAATGATGATATAGAGTGCAATATGGTAAATTCTGGAATAAAATAGAGCCTCTAGTGGTAAATTCCCAATAAAAGAGGGCCCAATAAGGTAAATTCCGGAATAAAAGAGGGCCTCTAGTGGTAAATTCCCAATAAAAGAGGGCCCAATATGGTAAATTATGGAATAAAAGGGTGCCTCTAGTGGTAGTTTCCCACCAGCTCAACAAGATATAGTAAATTTATAAAAAGAAGGTAGCATGGGTAGTAGATCCAACAACAGATCCATTGACTTGTCTAGTAGTAGTTTTGTCTCTTTAGCTTAGGACTCCTCATGGATGATACTCTATTATTAAGGTTTGTTTCTAAGGGTGTTAGTGCAAGATCAACAGTCGACAAGATTTTAGGCCCATCAACTTGCTCGAGCATTAATTCAAAATTCATGAGCCTGAAAACACCCAAGCAACTAGCCATAGCCGAACGTGATAACAAACCACATAAGCAAAGTGTCAAGAATGTTTTTGAATTGGTTTACACACCTGTGAAAAGAAAGGGTTCGAATTGGCGGTCCTCTTTGCATGGTCATTCCCTTCATCTTCGCTTGTGCTAATTTGTTCCCTTCGTCTTCCCTTTGTTCCTGTGGTCGTTCCCTTCCCTTCGATGTTTTGGTGTCCTCTGGGTTTGAACGACAGACAATGACTGGCGTTAAACAATGACACAAAGCGATTGGCGGGGGCAGGGTTTGCATTTATATAGTTAAAAATTTCTCGGCTGAGAGTTTAAAAGGAATCTAAACTCTCGGCCGAGAAACTTATCCGAGAGTTTAATATCAAAAATATGGTTATACTCTCGGACGAGAAAGTTTATTATTCTCGGCCGAAACATGATCTAACTATGGAATAACTCTCGGACGAGAGAATTTTAACCGTGGTTAATTTCTCACCTAAGAAATATTACAACTCTCGGTGAAACAATATGTTGAATTTTTTGTCGGCCGAGAAACTAGAAATTATAAGAAAAAAAATCCAATTATCACAAAATTGTTTCCCAACTTCGTGTTTTCACCCAAAGGGGATTTTATCATTAACTAGTCGAGGATTGCTATTTGTTTTTTCGTTATAATTCGTCTTTGACTTATGTAGCCATTTGTCTCATGGCACTTTTATCTTGTATTCAATAGGATAATGGGATACAGGGTTACAAAGAAGGATATAGTTGGTCAATGGCTTAGCTCTGTTATATCCCAGAGCACTTGTCTCGGTCATGAGTTGTTAGGTTGTTTTAGTAATTTATTTTTTCCCTTTCAAATTACAGAGTACCTTGTTTCTTACTCGTGGATCTTATCCAAATCTCTCGTATGTACCTTCGGAGTGTCATTTGCAGTCAATTTTTTATTGTCTATAGTGAGTTATAATGGCCCTTACACAGGAAAACGCATTGTTATTTAACCCGATTTCTAGGTAACCATGCTTCCATTCTTCTAATATGTAGGTCTACGAATATATTTTATGTGTTGGTGCTCAATTTCTTATTTATAAATATCAATCATGCTAATCTATGGTGTTTTTTTCCATAGGTAATTTTCTTGGTGGAATGGAAGGGGGTCGTTACACGAGGGTTAAGATGTCTTTCATTGATTCCTTATTTTTATCCTTCCTGAAATCTCGGGTAAACCTAAAATGCTTAGTTTGTTTTGAATTGTGTACAGTAGGAAAGTACTGCAATAAAGTCTTTTCTTAAAAGAGAAAATGACTATGCTGATATACCTACGATATATGTCCCAAGAATAGGGAGTGTCTTTTCTTATGCACCGATACTTATCGATAGTGGCTATTATTTTCCCTTCAGTGGAAGACTTTTGTTCGGTTAATCAGAATGGCACGCCAAAGTACACCGACCAACTGTTTTTGGAAAAGCTATTATTATTGACCTGATCGAGCTTAGGCTATTTGGTGTTCATGAATTAAGCGTCATGATTTTTCTATTTCATAAGAGGAACTGGTTGTTGAAAAAAGTGAAATTTTTATGTGTCAATACAATACCTTAATTAATTTTTAAAAATTACTATATTTGAAAATCTTTTCTTTCTTTACAAAATTATGTTTATCTTATTTTTAGAAATTCGTTTAATTAAGCTAATCCCTACTGTAGATATTAGTCCCATGATACGAGACTGATAGATGTGCCAAGTGAACCAGACGCTTGCAATATAGCGCAACTTATGGCTTATTATGATGCAATAATTGTTATTGATATCAGAGTTAAATGTGGCATGGAAGAGATTCACAGAAAGATAAAAATAAAGGGAAATCATTTATTGTTTAGGTATCATGTTCTATGCAATAGTATAATTGGCACTGAACTCTCTCATATATCTTGAAATTAGTATGATAACGTGAACTAACTACTTTTAATGAACTGATGATAAGCATAGTATTCGTCTTATTAATACTTCATTTTAATGATCTTAATGTTTATTCTTAAAAATGACTTATTTTCAATGCACATTATATTTATATATAGATATATACACACACCTTGGAAAATAGCATTTTTAGCATTTTCAATCATGATGAAGTTTGTGAATAATGTAATTATTACTCTTTTCCGTGACCTAAAACACATGTACGTTAATACATTATTGTTTTTTACTGTTGTAGCAGCAAATGTTAATTTTGTTCAGTGTATCCTTATCCGGATCCAAATTGGGATTATAGCATTTTCTTCTCAACTTGCTAGTTTGGTATTATAGAATTTGCTTCTCAACTCGCTAGATTAGTATTGCACAATTTATGTTATTTCAGTATTGCACAATTTATGTTAAGACATATTTTTAGATACACAATTTATATTTGCTTAAAAAATTTTGTTTCTCAAGAGAATGCCTTTCCAATGTAACGGTCGATAGTCACGGTGAGGTCATGTGTTCTATGAGTTACAACATATAACTCTACTGATTTTACTGTTGCATGAAAACCATAGAGCTAAATGATATTCTCATTGATATAAATCCCAAATTGTGCTCACTAGATAAATATCTTTTTAGTGAGTCAATCTGTCTTACTTTGGCAATCAAGAGCTAGTCTCCTATGAAAAACTTTTTGCAGTTGCAGAGTTTCGATGGCTCAACAACAATGCAAACATAAAAAGAGATTTGAATGATTTTTGGTAGATTGCAAACCTATATGTGATCCAGGTGTATCGTGTCACTTTGTTTCTCATATATTTCATGTAACTTATGCTATTTATGATGGTTGGTTTGGATATTCAACTTATGTTTTTTTCTGTTGTTGAAAACTAGATCGCATCACATCGTATAATATGAAAATCATCAATTAGAGTTGGAAGAACTGAATCTGTTTAAACAGCTTAATCAATAGCTTCTACCGAATCTGGTCATAGCAATGGAGCAAGTTCCAAGTCCCAAAATGGCAAGGACTTGTTGCCTTGCAACTCCCTCTTATTGTTATATAAATTTACATGTTGTTTAATTATTTCTATGATATATTATTCTAGCTATATTTCATATAGAATCTTAATTTATTATCATCAAAGATACATGAAATTTGAATCCAATCCCCATGTGAGTGGGATTATTTTATTTAATTAATTCAAAAATAGGCATGTTCATATGTTAGGGAACTAATCAAATTTAGTGTGGTTAAATTTAGTACACACACACACACTTGGATGTATCTTGGGTGGTTGGAATGAATGATTGTTACCCTCCCAACCTAGGTTCAATTTTTGTAAGAGACATGATGCTCTTGTTGAGCCCCTATGTAATAATTGAGTGGATTATGTAATTCTAGCCATACCTTGATTCTCTGGAATAGCAGACATTGGCTACGTTGAACCACCATTGAATATGTGTGTGTGTGTGTGTGTTGTAATATGATAAATGTATTGTGTTTTAAGAGTTTTGAGAGTTTATGAAGTAATTAAAAGTTTTGATTTTTTTTAAAATAATATAAATGGTTTTTTTTACAAGTATCATTCATCTTTTCATTCAAGAAAATGCCACATCCAATATTTATTGTTGATTCATATCAAGACAAACTCTTAGACAATGAGAAGTGATATTAGGTCTTACTCTAAGACCAAAAAGGTGGTTTGAATGTCATGAAATGTTAGTATCACCTAGTATAACTTAGGATCACCAAGATTTAAATCCATTCATGAAAATGAGATATGCCTAGATCTTGATTGCACGGAAAGAATTATGTGAGGCCATAAGCATTGCCCTTAATATGAAATTGGACCCCAAAATTGATGAGTATAATATTGATGGATGAGTCTATTTGCGTATCGCCTATATCCACAAAAGAAGTTAATGCGAGCTGTATGCAAAGCCATATTTGCACTAGGCTTTTAATTTGAATCCTTTAATTCCATTCAGGGCCTATTTTAAACTTCATAGAAGGGCACAACAATTTTTTGCATGAAAAAAAAAATGTATCGGGCCCTTCAATAATGTTGGTGCCCAAGTTTTGATCAGTTGTTGTGCACTGATCCAGTCAAATTCAGAATTAGTTGCGCCAAACATAAAACAGTTAGCAGCTTTGCGCTAGTAACAACTTCTAGTTTTTGGAACCTTAGCCTATATAAGGCTCAATTTCATAAAGGGTTGGGGTTGGTTGTTGTTGTTGTTATTCAGTCGGCTAGAGTCTATAATATTGTTGTTCTAATATGTATTGTTTTCTAGTTCTTTCAATGATACATCCATGCACTGATGATGTAAAGCCTCATGTAATTTTTCTATCATGAAGATATTACCTATGGATAAAGTTAAGCCATTGAGCTAAATTATGAGCTTATGCATGGTGATACCATATTTTAGCCAAATAATAGAATGAAGTTTATGTTTATTACATGTTTTGCACATTTTCTTTTTGAATAATTGTTTATGGGATGTGTATTAGATGAATGTTTGTGTGATAAAGATCTAATGAATGTGTAGTGTAGAACTATCAAAATGTGGAGTGAAAAGAACTTAGTCCTTCCTGCACATCCCTGATTCAGGTTTCTATGTAATTCCTGTGTGCATCTTGGGTGAGGCTTTACTCTGCTCGCAGAGTATAAAAATATTTCAATGCTTATGGGGTTTTTTTTGGTCACATAAGTCGAACCCTAGGTTTGATAGAGTAAAACCAACAATGGTTATGTTTCCATACCTGACAGGGATTGTGCCAAGAGGATAAAGTGATAAGGTGGAATCCTACCAAAGATGAGATTGAGAAATTATGGATGGAAAGAAAGGAGGACGATATCACACAAACAAAGACTAGAGAACAACGGTTTTCGCCTCAAGACTGGAAATAAAGGTACAATTACTCTGATCTACATGAAATTTTCTTCTATGAGTTTCTTATTTGGCTGTATGAATGGGTAAAGAGGCAGTCTGAGATAAATAGAACCTAGAGTGCACCTTGGCCAATAGTATGGATCGAGGAAAAGGTTCAAGAACTAAAAGATTTGGATAATACTTGGTCTAGACATGTTGATTTCTAGTTCTTGTGTATGAAAGAAGGATATTCATAGATTTTCCTATAGGATTGAGTGAATCATATAGCCATTGTAGAAGAAATATTCGAAGAAGGTATAAGAAAAAGGTTCTTGAAGCTAATTCCACTATGGATAAAGATGTTGTTCATGGAGAAGGGGTTAATGACAATGGACCCCGATAGTATGGAAATGTAAACCTTGCACTGTGAGCGTCGGGCGTGAAGGAGTGGGAGAAACACTAGGCACAGTAATGGATCCAGAAGAGCAGAGGCTCCAATGGTAAGACATGAAAGATGAACTCAAATAATACAAGCAGTAAAAAAAGAGAAACAAGAAAAGCAGCTAAAGGGGGAAGATATGCCAGATCAAAGAGGAAAGAACAATTCCAGAAATGAGACTGCGTGAAGAGAATGGTTAGAATGTTCCTATGTTCCAGAAGGGTTTGAATATTTTAGGAAAGAAGAGTGCTAAGAGGATGAGAGACCTCCCAATAGCCATGGAATGGAAGAAAGTGAGAGCTCCACCGAGAACGACAATATTGCACCCACGAGGCTAGAAGGAATGAAAAAACGAGAAGACGTGCAATAAGAGGGAGTACAAATGAAAGGAGGTACTTCCATGATCAAAAGAGAGACTGCATACCCAAATTTGAGCTCCCTTATACCCAATATTGTTAGAAGATGTACACTAGAAGGTGACCCACCCTTTGGCACAACCTCCCAGCATTCTTTATCAAATCAAGAACACCAATTATTACTTGAGTTTGTGTGGGAAGAAAGACCTGAAGTCGAAACAGAAGCTAGAAAAATTCAAGTTAGTCCTACACAATGGAATAACCAAAATCTATGAAGTTTCAGAAGTAGTAGTATTTTTATGATTCCACGAATCACAGGAAGAAGGATGGAGACGACATCAGATTCTATGCTGTGATTTGATAAGTTTCATGGAATGGGTAAAGATGATGCACAACAACATTGGTTTACTTGTGAATTGATTTCAGATGTGAATAATGTCACAAATGAGGCTGCTAATATTGTGTAGCTGGATACTTCGTTCAGAGATAGAGCTCTAATACATGAAGTAAGACCACGTCCATTGCAGGTCATATTTTCTCATTCGATACAGTTAAAGCTACTCTTCTAAAGGAATTTCAGAAACCGAAGTCTGAGTCACAGTGTATTACCGATATTAAAGAGATTAAATAAAGAATTGGCGAATCTATTTGGGACTACGAACAACAATTCAAGATATTATTGGAGTGACTGGGGTTTGAGATCCTAGATGTGCAACACTCTGAAGGGTTTATCATGGGTTTCTACTACATATTAGAGTTCCCCTAACACAACAGAAGGTGAATACTCAGTTAGATTCCCTTGAGATCTTCATCAGGTTGGAAGTGACTCTTGGAGGGGAGGTGTCACAAGGAATGGATCAGGTTTAGAGGAAACTTGTTGCATTGATTGAGTAGTTACAACAACTTTCTACTTGTAAGGAAGTATTAGAAGGAATATGGTGTAGCTTTCATAGAATAGGACATCATAAAAGTGAATTAATTACATTGAATATTTGTTTGGGTATAGGTGTGCATAGTCCTTTTCCAACAACACCTAATTTTGAGTGTAGTGAGAGCTGTATAAATTGGGTTCATGTGCCTCCCAAATACCCAACACTGCAAAAGTACCAGATCTCTGTGCATGCACCATTATGTGAGTTCTACAAGTTCATTTTCCATGATCTGAACATCTTTCACACTCTACAATTAATGAAATATAATACAATGGATTCCTAGTGGGTTCAAGGTACAAAAGAGAATAAACCACCTGGCTTAGAAGGACAATAAGGAGCAGTGCATGGTGGGTTATGAGGCCCACGGAAGAGGCTATGATGGCGATGGAAGACATGTAATTTGCTTCAATTGTTGAGAACCAGGACACTTGGTGAGATATTGTACTAAGCCTCCTTATTTTTGCACATGTTTCCATAGCACAAAACATGTGACAGAGGATTTCCTAGACCTAGTCAAGAAATGGGAAGAGAAAAAAGGTCACTACAACCTTGTCATGGTGGAACAAAAGAAATAGAACAATGCGAAGGGTCTAGCGCAGATCAATATAGTAATGTAGGGAGGCACTTAAACAGGTGAAAATATTCTTGTAGATAGTAGTATTGTAATACCACTAGAGCAGAAGGTAAATAAAGTTACGTCGCCTCTTCCTAATTTTCAAGCAAAGGACTAGTTACAAATCTTGCATGAGGCGCAAAGAGAAATCAAGGAATATGCATAGAGAGAGGATCAACTACATAGATTGTGAAAGGAAGAGGATCGAAGAAGAATATTGCATGAGGAAGAATCATTGCATATCATGCACAATGAATATTTAAGGCATACTATGCACCGCAAAGCTATACAACACAAAGAACAACAACTTAGAGGAATGTAGAAAAGTCGCCAAGAAGATCTAGTAAGTACTTTCCTATGAAGTTGCATACATATATTGAATGATCCTCGTGATGTTAAAAAACTAACCATTATGCTTGCAAATTTACTGATGTTTGATGAAGTCAAAGAACCTATTTTTGTGCCACTTCCTGAAAGTAATGTAGGTAGAGTGGGTAAGAGATGAAGAACTGGGAAGAAATTCATGTTGTCCCTTGAATTGGGGGGGTTTCAGATGAGATATGTTACGATTGACTTGAAGAAGATGTTACATTCTTCCTAAGAATACTTGTGAGTTGATGGGCGATTCGAAGATGGTATGGTATCCCATACAAATTATATTAGATAACTAGTACAAAGTGTTTCCCAATGGAAGGTTGACCGATGTAGAAGTAAACATTGATGGATTAAATACAATGGTGGAATTTGAAGTGATTGAAATACTGGAGGATACTAATCCCTACTCGAAATTGTTGGGGATAGATTGGGGATTTGATAATATTGTGATTCTAAACCTAAATCAAAGGTGCATGTCATTTGAATATAAGGAACTACACATGGTAGCTCTGTTGGATGCCATAGAAGGAGAAATATATACAAAACCAATTCAGGACGACATTGGCAGTGTGGAAATATAAAACATATACAATGTGATGGTCAGAAAGGAAGACTATATAAACCCCACAATGAATGGAAATATTAGTTGGCATAGTGTCCATTCATTTGATACAGATTCAAAAGATGCGATGAACCAATGGAAGAAACTAGCGGCAGAACCAATTGTATGAAGTATCAACAAGGAGATGTGTGCTCAATAGTAAGTTGGTGCACTGGATTGGGCCAAAACTAGGTGATCCTCTTGTGTTCAGTGGAATAGAGAAAGTAGATGCTTTCCTTGAACAAATGCAATCTAATGTTATGAAGGATCGACAGGTAGAAGCAATTGATTCCATCACCTAAGGAATGCCTATGTGATGGTGGAAAAACCACAAAGAGGAGTTGAACAGTTTGGAGGCCATGTAGACATGCCTTAAGGAGAGTTTCCATCCTATTACAAAATTGAAACTTTTGAACAGATTCAAGGGAACTGAGAATCCCATCGAACACCTTGAATTATGTCAGCAAAGATGGGAGATGAAGAGTGTACCATGCAATTAATGGGTACACAATTTCTACCATACATGAGATGTCATACCATGAAGTTGGTATGTTTAGCAGGAGAGAAGAAGGAAGATAAAATATTGGGAAAAAACATATATCGAATTTACTGCCAAATTCTCGTTCAGTGCTAAAGATTCGAACATGGCTATATATCCGCACATGTTATATTTGGAGAAAGAACACAATAGGATCTAAAGTAGAGGATCGTTAGTTCCTATCATTAGAACTTGACAAGTTTGAACAAAACAATATACTGCTAGAAAGTTGAGAGCGAGGAGTTTGATATAGAGGAGGGTCCATGCAACATACATATTAAAGAAACTATGGGGGAATGCATGGTGCAAGATGAGCCATCTTGTATCACCGGAACAAAATTCTGGAAGACCCTCAAGACGAAGAAAGATAACATTGGTACCGAACAGGAGCCCAATATGGCCATAATAGGAAACTACTGGGACCAAGAGATAATCAACTAGATAGTCGACCTATTGAAATAATATGGGGACCTGTTTCCACGCAGCTTCTCAGAGATGAAGGGGATTGCAGGAATGCTGGAAGAAATGAAGATTCAACTAAAGGAGGGGAGAAATCGAGTCAAGAAAAGGCCATACATATTGAACACCTGTTACAAGGAGAAAGTGCATAAAGAGATAGACCACATGTTGGATGTTAGGATAATCTTCCCAGTGGAGGAATCAGATTGGATAGATCCAATGGTGGTACAGGATAAGAAGAGAGGATAAATCCACATTTGTGTGGATTTATGCAACCAATTCCTATGGAATTGGGTTCTTTGGAAATTGGTTTTAAATATCTTGGTTTTTATCTAAAATCGAAATAGTTATTGTCATGATGATTGGCTTTGGATCTTAAAAAAAATTGAATCCCGAATTGCTTGCTAGTGCAATCAATGGCTCTCCTTAGGAGAGAAGATGGTACTAGTCAATTCAATACTTGAGAGTATTCTGATTTTATAGATGTCCATTGTTTACATTCCAAAAAGGATCTTGGTTAAGGTTTACAAACTGTCTTTCAACTTTCTTTGGACAAGGATGAAAGAACGTGAAGGGATTCCTCTTGTTAAGTGGACACAATTGGAAAAACCTAAGATTATGGGAGGTTGGGGTTTAAAAAATATTCATCTAGAGTATTGCTTTTGCTTTGGATGCTAAAAGATTATGGAGGTTATAGTTCCACAATCATTTGTTGAGAAAAAATCTTCATGAGAAATACTTTTCTCACCTCTATGTGGAAGAATAGATACATTCTAGGAATAAATCTTGGGTTGGAGGATATATTGTATGTAAATGTTTGGTTTTGGCATTCCCCCTTATCGATAAGTGGGTGGCATGGAATATTGGACATGGTGTTAGTTTTCGGCTCAGTTTGGACCCGTGGGTGGGTTATCCAAGTAATTTTTAGCTATTTAAAGATTTAGTTTTTCACCTACATAACCTCACATGTTTATTTTTTAAAGACATGTGGAAACTAAAGAACCTTGACTATGGGGATACAAACCTAGAAGTCTTGGAAGGAACTCAATATTCCTACTTGTTATGTGGAAGAATGGAATTCTGCATCCATATGTGTTACACCTAAATCTTACTACCATGAGACTCAGTGTAAACATCCCTGAATTTTCCCATGACTGGAGGGATTAACTGACCCATTTTTATAGGTCGCCACAGTTCTCCCTTGTGCAACCTGCGACATCACAGGTTTTCCTAATGCAACTTGCGACGATGTCAGTTAATTGGATAAAAGAGCATCTTCGAGCTCATTCGCGAAGTTGAGTGATGTGGATCCCTATCCCTAGCCTATAGGAGAGTTGGAATTCAGTTCCCTATCCTTTTGGAAGGATCCTCTAACTCTCTCCTACCATATCTCAACCTACCCTATCCTCTTAGTCCTATATAAGTGAAGCTCTTTCCCATTCCAAGGGGAGGAAGTCTATAGTACTTGCATGCTGGTGAAATTAGCTTTGAAATCCCTGCTCATCTCTTGAGAGATCTATACTTCCTTTGGAGTCTTTGGCATTGGCTTGTTTGGAGAAGGATTGCTACGTTAAGCCTTGGTTGTAATCACTTCCTTCTATGTACTTTCCCTTATTATATAGTAATATAAATCCTTTCCACCAAATGTTGTTGCATTGATGATGTTTGTGTAGTTTTCCTAGTTAACTGCTTACTTAGAATTGTTATTGTGTAGATGCATTTTACTACTTGTGTTGTTTTGTATGTCTTCGCAGGTTTTGCAGCTGAGATATGAAGACCATCAAGCTTGGAACAAACACCAAGGAGAAAGGATCTGCAATATGAAAGGTAAGGCATCTATCCACTCGATCTCTAATTAGATCTAGGAGAGTTAGTTCATATTCTGTCTCATTTTTTCTAGTCTTGCATTAAGCTAGGGAGATAATGCCTTGAGTCCGCTCTTGGTAGATTGTCCGTCAAACAAATATGGCGACCATACTGGGGAGTACATTGTTTTTAGTTTTCATTTTGAATTCCATTTTCATTTGATTTCTTTTGCAAGCCATCTTATTTGCCTCCTAAACCTTTTTAACCATCAAATCTTCACTTTGAAGAGTCTGTTGTCCTCCTATGAGTCTGTACTCATAATATTCAGACCATTTTATTGCTCATTTATTGGAGATTTATTGATCCTTGAATTTGGATCTCACCCGTTGCACCTAGGAAGTGGAACCAAAGTGTCGATCTGTCAATTTTTGCACTTTGCTTCTTTCTGTTGTCGCAGTTGTCTCACTGGTGTCCTGCGACATCGTCGCAAACCCCGCACCGGTGACTTGCGATGGTCGCTTTGTGTTCAAACACAGACTCCATTGATCTGTTAAAATTGATATAAGGGAACCCCCCCTCCATTTTTGGATTTGAGTTTTGTTTTGGTGTGTAGACCCCTTTGTGCTGCAAGATCCAGTAAGAGACCTCTTTTTTTATTTGTGTGTTGAAAGTGTTTGGATTTTGTCTGGAATTGTATTGGGCCCCGTTTTTTAACGAGCTTAAGTTTGGTAGTGGTGGACACTTTGGGTTCCCCCACCTTCATCCACTTAACCTTGTTTTCCCTCCTTTCCTCGCCTGATCTGATCTTTGCATAGGATATGACCCCAAACTTCTTTTTGCACTTGTCATTTAGCTTTGTTTGTATTTAGTTTTTTGTTGAGTGTATTGAGTGTTTTCAGTTCACATGAGTGCTTGTCATTTTCTTGAGATTTTCTGAGTATTTAGATTGTTGCACATTAACTTTCTTTTCAGCTTTCCATGCTTAAAAATATAATTGTTATAAAGTTATAATCATGGCATATCATTGGAAAATTAAGAGTGCATCATTTTTACTGTTTTTCAAGCGCATTTGAAAATCATTGTAGAAATTACTTCATGCATTGGAATTTGTCATTCATTGGCCTTTTGGAAAAGTTTGAGAGAAAAATTAATCATTTGTACCTTTCAGGAATTGTGAATCATTCATTTTCTTGAATAATTCAAATGAGATCAAATTTTTACAAGAGTAATTCCATGCTTGAGAAAATTGTATGCATTCTTGATTTTTTATGCTTTAAGCCATAATTGTGAAATTTGAAAAGTTAGAGTGCTCTAGATAGGAAATTTCTCTCTTTTCATCTCTTAGTTTTTTATTCAAAAAGACAAAAGAAAATGTTTAGGCTTTGGTTTGATGCTTGTTGATTTTTTGTGTTTTGCTTGGAAAAACGAAAAAAACGAAAAGAGTATTCTTGTTATCAAATTTGATAGATTTGGGATTGTGTTGCATATTGTTGTTTTGGTAAAATCACTTGGAAAGAAAGTTTCTCCCTCCCATATATAGAGTTCATCAAAAGAAAAGTACATTTTTTGCATGTAGTTAAGGCTTGCATTATGTTTGCATTTATGTACTCACCTCATACAGTCACCTAACCATCTGTTGTAGGTACAACAGATCCCATGCTTTCTTTGATCATGGGAGACCCATTATTGTAAATATAAAGGGATTTAGGTAAGTTTTTAAAATTTGGGTTTGATATGGTATCATACCCTTTGTTTGGTTTGTTTAATTATCATTATTTTTCCTTTGAAACTTTCTAAGTTTCTGGTTGTTTTCTTGATTTGCAAAAAGCTTTACATTCTTTCAAATATCATTATCTTACTGCAAATCCTGAAATCCCGAAATCTGCAATCCTGCATTGCGGGAATGGTTTGTTATTTCTTTTGCAATTTCGTCAACCCGAAACCTGCAACCCAAAATTGTGGGTTGCGGAAAGACTGTGTAAATATTTTAGAAATCCTGATTCCGCAACCCAAAACCCGAAACCCAAAATTCCGGATTTCATATTGTGGAAAGTCGTTATGCCAATGAGTCGTGTTGTGTGTTTTTGAAACCCGCAACCCGCAAATTGTGGATTGTGGGTTGCGGAAAAAGTTATTTTAATTTTAAAACATTGCTTTCGTTTCCGAAACCTGAAACCTGACATTTCAAGTTGTGGATTTCGGAAACACGTTTGTTTATTTTTACACAATTTGTAAACCCGCAACCTGAAACCCGAAATTTCGAATTGCGGATTGTGGGAATTTTGAATAAAGTTTGAATTTAAAACTCATGAACCTGATCCTGCATCCTGCAGGGGTTAATCCCAAACATTCGTTTCTTTTAAACCTACAGTCCAGATTTGATCTGACCGAAAAACGATAAATATTGATTTTTCCCTATTTTTCATTATCTTTTTTACTGTCAGAAATTCACTATGCTACGTGGATTTTACTGTCGATTTCTTACCAGGGTCACCTTCACGATTTTTCAGTCATTTTCAAGTTGGTTTGCTGTCATTTTTGCATTTTCTAATTATGGTTTTCTTGTTTATGGTTTGGTTTTGATTTTTGTTTTATTTATTTATCAGAATTTTCAAGCTTTGCTGAAATGTCTCGGAATACTTGATCTAAGACACTTCAAAGAGATTTACTGACCAAAGACCCCAATTTCGGTATCTTCTCAGACACCAGTGAGAGGGTCACTGAAACCTATCAAATGGATTGGGCCAAAATATATGCAATATTTTACAATGATGACCTTTCTGATGTCAAAGAAGACCGACCTGTGTATGAGAAAATTAGGGCTTCTCAAATCCATTCCATTGTTGCTCGCCCTACTGTCCTACCTTATACATACCCTCTTAAATGGATTGTGGAAAACGCTAACCCTAAGGACCGGTCGTTTAATGATAGTGCGGGGTCACAATTGGCATCCTTCCACCCTGAAGTTTTTATCAGAGCTTTTTCTCTCAAGCTGGATGTACAAATCCTTAGTCCTGAATTCATAACATCCTCTAAAACTAGGTATAATTTTGATGAAATGATGAAATCATGGATGGTTAAACCTACCAGCTTTGTGCCAAAGGATAATAAGCTCTATCTGATTGCTAGGCTCAAGGAACCTTACTCTCTGCTCGCAACCATGCTCTACAGGCTCTTTGGGCTTCCCAATTGTTCAGTTTTCAAAGCCGAATGGGCTCCAATAGCTCATCATGTCTTAACAACTGGTGAATCCTTTCCTTGGGCGTCTATCTTGTCTTTAGAACTTAAAACAACAATTCAAGATTATCAGAAGGCACCTTCCTTAAGAAAGCCACATTTTTACCTGTCGGCCTTCATCCTTGATGTCTTTTGCTCTAAGTTTCAATATCCTGACTTAGGGTGGAATTGGACCCCTAAAGCTCCACCAATTCATATATATCATT
Source organism: Larix kaempferi (assembly GCA_027924585.1). Lineage (NCBI taxonomy): Eukaryota > Viridiplantae > Streptophyta > Pinopsida > Pinales > Pinaceae > Larix > Larix kaempferi. The sequence continues at coordinate 1,703,801 of BSBM01000967.1, forward strand.
CTGCATTGTGGGAAAGTAATTATGTGCCCCTGCTCTATGACATTTGTGACCATTTCATGGGCACTGTTTATTTTAATATATTCAAACAGGAAGCTCCCGCCTTTTCAGCTGATGTCGGGACTTTCATCAATACAATTGGTGATTGGTATGTTTATGAGTCCTTTTCATACATTAGAGTCTAGGGAAGTGACATTGTTCATCTACTGACAAGAATAGTGCCTGACAGGTTGGTCATTCAAGAAGTTTCCTATCAGACTGTCACTGATGGTGTCTACAAGAAGCTCACTAGTCCCAAAAAGAGGAATTGGCCTAAATTATTTTTAAATCCTGGGCCATTAGTCATCCCTAACTCAACTTGGGCTACAGTGCTTGGTGATCAACTCGCTCCTTTGAAGTTGGGTAAATCCCCCAAAAGAAAGCATCATCCTAAGAAGTTCCTTGATGCACATTTCAAGCAATATCATATGAAGATAGACTATATTCATGAAGAAATCCCAGATGACTCCATCTACTAAGGAGTGAATACTTTCTCGGAAGTCTTGGAAAGGGCCAAGAGCTTAGATGAACAACAATAGATTATGGCATATCAAAAAGAAATAAAAACTAAAGTCTACAAGAAAAGAACAATGGAGATGAATCTGATTGAGCAAGTTAGAAGGGATAAAGAACAAAAGCAAATCCAGTAGGCTAATGCCCCTCTCATGCTTACTTATACAGATGGAAATAAAGGTAAAGCTCCCATGGAGAATCTTCCTCAAGTGAAAATAACTAAGCAGGTTAAAGCTTTGCTGCAGACCTCACAACATTTCCAGCAGGAATTAGCATAGCTCACTTCAGTGATTGATACTCAAATGACTGAACCTCCTAAGCTCACTATGGATGTTCAAGTGACTGCTGCAACTTTGCAAAAAGTTGATGGTTTGATAATGGATGAGATTAACCCAGCCAAGAGACAGAAAGTTCATATTTCTACATCACTGGTCTCTATTGTTGATCTCATTAACAGTGATGTTGAAGATGAGCCACATCCCGCGGTTCAAGTGACTGAAGAAGTTACTGAAAAAATGACTAAAAACGTCACTGAAGAAAGTATTGAAGAAGTGATTGATAACCCACAAGCAGTTACAGATTTGTTAGGTACTATTGAAATGGATCACTCTGATCCTGATCCACAAATATTGGAAGTTACTACTGCCCTTGACATCATAACTTCATCATTTTTTTGTCATCCTTTCAAGATCTCTCTGTTCTGTCTGCAGGGATGATGCCACCATTCTCCATTTGCCAACTGGTTCATACTCCGACTTACAGAGCCACCCCTTTTTCAGATAACTCTGTCCCTTTCTCCATTCCCTCATCTATTTTTGCAGAAGTCCAGTCTTCCACTGTCACCCTGAAATTACCAATATCCATTTCATCATTATCCACTGAGAATGAGACATCCTCAAATCCTTCTACATTATCACCATCTACTAATGATAATCAAGTTCCACTTTCTAAAGCTTTAACTTCAATCCCTTCTCCAACTCCTGTCCAATCAGTTCCTTAGACTGTCTCTACCCCTATGGCTATTCCTCAAGTTACCATGCCTATACCCAATCCCATGGCCACTCAAAATCCTTCATTGGTTTCAACAGAAAATGTAATCTCAATTACTTCTAAGATAATAACTAAATATGAAGATGATCTGGTAGTCCCTCTTGGGCATTATTTCTACAGGAAGGAAAACAAAGCAGTGGTAAAGAGAGGTAAGAAGAGGAGCAGGGATCAAGGTGAATTGGAAGTATCTGTCCCTAATCAAATAGTATGGACTCAGCAAGCAAATGACCCCCAGACTGGATCAATTGAAATAGCCACAGCCTTAGGAGCATTTGTTGGTGCAAACCTTGATTCAGTCTAGATGTTGAATAGGGAGATTGATCAGAAGAAGGAAGAATTGGAAAGGTTGGCAGAAGAATTGGTAAAGACCAAGGACGAACATGAAATTTATGCTGCTGATCTCAGCAGACTGTGGGAACATAGGTTAGAATATTTGGAGCGAAGCAATACCTCTTTGCAAGATGAACTTCGTAATGTACAAGATGAAAACTCTGTCAATACTCAGAAAATTTCTTTACAGCAAAAGCAATGTGAGGATGAAACTCTAAGTGCATCCTCTTCTACTTTCTTTAAGATGTCATCCCAGGAATTTAAGGATTTGTCCCTTCAAGTCAATGAAGAGTATCATAAGTTGTTGGAAAAGCTATTTTGTACTCTGGATGAGATTAGGGAGACTCATATCATTTTTAGTAAGATGTATAGAGCCCTTGAAGAGTAGAAAGTGGCAAAAGGCTAGAAGCTTCTAAGGCAAATGAAAACATTGGTGAGTGGTGGAGATATATCAAGGACACACCAGAAGGCTTCCCCATTCTTAGCAGCTTTCAGTTTAAGAAAATCAGAGGTGCATTGAACACTTGGCTTGAACTTAATGAGTCAGTTGAGGATATTCTCAAGACAGCACAAGCTATGTGTAGTAGGCGATGGTATGCAGCAAATAATGTCATGGAAAATCTCCAGTTGCCTGCCATGGAACTCTTCGAAGATGCTTTCCCACCGAAGTTGAAGATTGAGGAAATTGAGTGCAAATGTGAAGAAGCCCAGTAGCAAATTTAGCTCCTTGAAGAAGTCAAGATTGATGATGTGGAGCGATTGATCAAGAAACCGGTCTCCCTGGAACATAAAATCCAAGTCTTTATCCACATTTGGCATAAGTTAGAAAAGAATGAAATGGAAACATTCGAATGCAATGCCCAGCTAGAGCTTGAGTCAGCTAATTATTCGATTGCGGATGAGTTGTTAGAGATTTGGGACAAATGGCAAGCTTTTCTAGGCCATTAGTTTATCTTTGATTTTCTAATCCCGGTTTGTGGGAATTTACTGTTTGTATTATTATTTTGTAACTCTGATTTAAAGAGATGATCTCTTGTAGAGAGGGATGATGGAATTTGGAGACAAAATCTGCAGGAGGAGATGGAGACGCCCTGTTTTGATACAAGCTTGTAATTTCTTACAGATTGTCATTGAATACAGTAAAGCTATTTTCAGATCTACTTTTGTTAATTCAATCAAGTTTATTTGATGAATGTGATTTTTCTCCAAGTTACTTATCTAATATTGTTTTAATCCTTTGCAATCTATAAATACATTGATCTACAGTTTTGATTTCTCTCTGCTTATGATATGTGTATCTTTAAATGTTTTAAAAGAGTTTATTCAATTAAAACTTTTATCGATTTCTGCAAATGGTTATTACCAGTGAAATATAATTGATTTTGGTTTTTCAATTAACATACCAGTTACAGGCCAGATCTTGAATGCATGCAACCCCTAATTCACTGTTGATTAATTTTCATTGGTAAATGGTAATTTGGGAAAATAAGTACTAATTCTTTTAACATTTCTGTTAAGTTGATGAAACACTTATTTATTTCATATCAAGCTGACTTGAACCTATCTCAAAAAACCCTTTTAGAATAGATCTAAATTAGCTTAGATTTCCTTTTATATAGATTTTGAGTTCACAGACTTTTACACTTAGGTTTTCTTCATTTAAGAACAGATCCTTCGGATCAAAACTTACCAACTCTTAGAGTTCTAGCGGAGGCTGAATATCTGTGGGAGATTACTATACCAAACAGACTGGGGATAGAACTATCCTTGAGTAGGATCTTTTGAAGCCTTTCACTCTGGATTTTCCCCCTCTGTTGAGAGCTTAGGAACTCATTCCAGCACTTTGCATACCTTGCACATCCGAGGCAGCCTCAACAAATGGCGCTAGAAGGAGGGCCAGTAGTAAACTATGCCTAAACAAAATACTCAGAAACCTCCTCCAACAAGAATACATATTTTCACCCATAGCCACATGGAGGCATCTACTTCTGTTGAGCAACTGGTTCAGCATCCTAATACTATCCCTGCCACCCCTACAACTCACCGAGATCCAAAAACAGGAGATATCATCATTGTATTACCCACTAGGGGACCTATCTCACTTGAAAAGATACTCAAAAGGTCTAATGATAGTGCTTCTAGGTTACAGCAGAGGATCACTGAGGAAAGAAATCAAGGATTAGCAGCAATTCATCAAGAAAAAACTAATCCACAAGCAAACACTCAATAAAATCAAGACACTTAAAATTCAGCCAATTAGGATACTAAGCAAAATAACTCATCAGACCAACAACAGTTCCTTCGGTTTAATCTTGATTCATTATTTAGTGAAACAGAACAAGTCTCACACACTACTTTTTTAGGTGGACCACCACCCTCTCCTCCTTCATCATCATCTTCCTCATCCGAAAGTGAACATTCCTCAAATTCTTCATCTGAAGAAGAAGAACAACAACCCATGGGAGGGGAAGGCCATAATAGACCTTGGCTTGACCAAGATGTTGTATTTATACTTGGGGATCAACATAGATTTCCTAAAAACCCTGAGAAATGGCTTCCTAAGTTTGATCTAGAAAATAAGTCACCTGCATTAGATCACATCAATACTTTTATGTAGGATATTAGAATTAGGAGTGTTATCCATGAAGATGTGGTTTGCAAACTATTCCCTTATACTTTTGAAGGCAAGGCATCCACATGGTATTTTTCCTTAGAAGCCAGATCTATAACTTCTTGGGATGAATTTGAAAAATTGTTTATACAGAAATTTGGGGATGATGACACCACAAGATTTAGTTTTGGAGTTATCTTCCATGAAAATGAAAGGTAAAGAAAGGGTCAAATATTACAATCAGATATTTTCTTACCTAAAGAATAGAATCCCTCCCATTGTTCTTCCTACTGAGCAACTTCTAGTTTCCTATTATGAAAAGGGTCTATCTGTACCTATTGCAATGTGGGTCAAAAGGGAACACAAAGACAACTTGTTTGAAGCTTATGTTGAAGACATTCAAGTTGAAAAGGATATCTATTGCCTAAAAGACAATCTTGAGGCTCTAGATGATCAACCTTCTACATCTAGGAAGAAAACTGACATTGTTCCCAAGCCCACTACCCAAAACAAAGATACCTTTGAAATGACTGAAATCAAGAAGTTCCTCCAGAAGATGTCAAATGAGATGGTTGATTTAAAAAAGAATAATAATTAGAACCAAAACAATAACATGGGTTTTGTGAGGCCACCTTTCAGAATACCTTATCAACTTCCTCAAAATACACCACCTCCTAATCCTAATGAAGGATTGACTTGTGAAGAGATCTATTCTATTTTCAAAGCTCTTGCCACTGAATCACAAAATGTCCCTGAATCTTCTAAAGATCAAGCAAACCAAGATTCATAGTTACCAGAAGGAGGAGATGAAGAAGAAGATCCACAGATTAATAGTATGAGCTATTTCTCTGAACTCCCAATGAATGAAGATGAAGAAGAACCTGAGACAGTGTTCAATGTTCAACACCCTTATAACACTAGATCAAGACCACAACCTACTCAGGAACCTTCATCTTCAACAGCACCTCCCAACAAAAGCAAAATTGTTCGTCAAAAGGATACAGCGATTATTGAAATGGAGTACAGTCTAGCTAAAGATTTGAAAAGAGTTAAAGCAAACATATATTTGTTTGAACTTCTGAAAATCCCTTCCATGAGGGATTCTCTACATAAAAGCATGATAATCAAAGAACTAAGAGAATCACAAAACAATAACTTAGACTCTTTCACCAAACCAGAAGATCAGAAATATGGAAGCAAGAGGACACCTCCTTTCTTGCTCACCTTTGAAATTTTAAACAGAAATGTACACAATTGTATGATAGACTATGGTGCTTCTTCCAATGTAATGCCCCTGTCTGTCTGCAGAAAAATTAATGCCACTTGGGAGACCTATCCTACTCAGATTGTCCATCTTGATAGATCTAAAGTAAGAGTAGTGGGGAGATTGAGAAATGTGTTGTTGACTTTGTCTGTTGATCCTCGGATTCACCAGATGATTGATATTGTTGTAGTTGACATTCCTGAAGTCTATGGAATGTGGCTGAGCAGGAATTGGTCAGAAAAGCTTAAAGGATACTTTGCCACTGACTAGTCTCACCCATGGTTACCTTACAATGGACAACCAAACAAGATTAAGATCAGTAGGGAACCATTTATGAAGCAAACCATCACTGACCTAAATGATTCAAGTGAACCTGCTTGTTATTTTAGTTCACATATTGAGCATTTCACTTTTGATACCTTCTTTGGAGATTTGCCAGTTGATTCTTCACCAGATGAGAATGTGCAGAATGAATCACAGATTTCCAATATTACTACTGTGTTATTCTCAGGAACTATTTTACATAATGTTTATAATGTTAATACGAATTTTAGGATAGATCCTATTGCATGGACATTATTCTTTGATGGCTCCAGATCCAAGGATGGAGTTGGTGCAGGTTGTGTCCTTATTGATCAGAAAGGGACAAAAACCATGATTGCTTGCAGACTTGAATTTGACTGTACCAATAATGTTGCAGAATATGAGGCTCTGGTGCAGGGACTCAAAAAGGTTGTTGATATGGGTGCACAAATGATAGAATGTTTTGGTGATTTTGAAATTATAGTTAAACAGGTAAGAAATAAGATTCATTGTCTGTCGCCTCGTTTACCTATTATCAAAAGATGGTTAGGGATCTCACAAGTTCTTTCTCTGCATTCAACATTAACTTAGTCCTTAGGTCACAGAGCTTTGATGCTGACCTCTTAGCAAACATTGCATCTAGATTGATTCCACCAGAGGGCTTGTCACTTGATACCTTTTCAATAGAACTAATGTATAGGCCTTCCATTCCTGACAATGTAACAAGCTAGAAAGTGTTTGATGATGATCAACAGATCCTAGACTTTCTCTCTGCTCAAGATACCTTCCAAGATATGGCCATAGATGAAGTTGAGCATGAAAAATCCCTAGCTGATCCTTCCAACATTATCCCAAAGTCAGTAATCAACCTAGAAAATTTTTATGACATGGAAGACAAGTTTAAACATAGGACCAACTGTAAGACACAAAGCTCTTCCCTCAACTATGAACCAGTCAATCTAGGCACTGAGCAGAGTCCCCAATTCATTAACCTTGGAGTTGATTGTTTTGACGAAGAGAGTAAAGATTTCATCAGGTTGTGTAAAGAATACAAGGATGTCTTTTCCTGGACCTATGACGAATTAAAAACCTTTGATACTAGCATTATAAATCATAACATACCTATGAATCCGGAAGTAAAACCCTATCAACAGAAACTAAGGAAGCTGCATCCTAGTTTGGAACCCTCTATAAAGAAAGAACTGGAAAAATTACTGACAGCTAGAATCATTTTTCCCGTCAGACACACAGAATGGATAGCCAACCTAGTACTTGTTTAGAAATAGAATGTGGAAATCAGATTGTGTGTTGATTTCAAAACTTTGAACAGAGCTTCCGAAAAGGATAACTACCCTGTTCCTCCCATGGAGCAGATTCTGCAAAAAGTAGCAGGTTCAGAAATGTTCTCTCTCCTAGATGGTTTTTCAGGATACAACCAAGTCATGGTTTCCCCTGATGACCAACTGAATACAGTCTTCAGAACCCCCTGAGGTACCTTCCCCTACAAGTGAATTCCCTTCGGACTGATAAATGCCAGAGCCACGTTTTAGAGAGCTATGGATATAAATTTCAGAGGTTTAATGCATAATTATGTCGTAGTATATTTCGATGAAATCACTATCTATTTGAAGAAACGACATGAACATTTATCTACTTTGAAATAGGTTTTTGAATGCTGCGGAAGATACGGAATATCCCTGAACCCCAAGAATTCTATATTCGCAGTGACAGAAGGTAAGCTCCTAGGTTTCATTGTTTCCAAAGAAGGTATGATTATTGATCCTAAACGCACTGATGCTATTTCAAAGATCGGTTTTCCTGGTTCACGCAAAGCCATGCAATCATTCCTTAGAAAGATCAATTTTGTACGTAGGTTTGTTCCCAATTTTGCACAGATTGTTAAGCCTTTGCAGCAATTAGTTAAGAAAGATGTACAATTTAGTTGGTCACAGGAACAGAAAGATGCATTTGTTGAAATTTGCAGGGCCATTGTAGAAGCTCCTGCTCTAATGTCCCTGGATTTTAAGAAGGATTTCATTTTATGTACTTTCTCTACTGATTTTTCTTATGCAGCTGTTTTGACACAGAAGCATGACAGTGATATTGAGATTCCAATTTCCTTCATGAGCTCAACATTTAAGGGAGCAGAACTTAATTACTCGCAAATTGATAAGCATGCCTATGCAGTATACAAGTCTGTGAAACACTACAGGCCATACTTATTAAAATCTCGAACGAAGGTAATTGTGACATATACAGCCATAAGGAACGTGTTGGTCCAGAAAGAACTGGGCGAAAAGAGGGCCCATTGGATGACCGCTTTGCAGGAATACAATCTAGAAATTAGGCCAGCAAAAATTGTAAAAGCGAAAGGTTTGTGCCTACTTACCACTTAGTCAAATGACCCTATACAGCGACAGACTGAGTGGGAGAAGGAGGAAGATCTCCCTATAGGTTTTGTTAATGCAATAGATACTCCGACATCTTAATGGTATGACCATATCAGATTTTTTCTAAACCATGGGTTTTCTCCTGAACCCCTAGACTTCAAAAAATGCAGATATTTAAGATTAAAGTATGCTCCTTATCAATTCATTAATGGATTTCTATTTAGAAAGAATTATGATGGGGTCTTTCTTAGATGCTTGGAGAAAACTGAAACTGATGACATTCTTTTTCAATTTCATGTAGGCCCTGCAGGAGGCCACTTTTCATGAGAAACCACAGCACACAAGATTCTCAAGGCTGGATATTATTGGCCTACCATGTTTAAGGATGCTTATGCCTATGTTAGGAGGTGTGAACCATTCCAGAAGTGCAAAAGGAAGTTCAAAAAACCTGTCTTTCCTCTGCAGCCAATGACAATTCAGTTTCCATTTCAGCAGTGGGGAATGGATTTTGTGGGACCAATTAACCCTACCTCCTCCCTTCAACATAAATATATCCTTACAGCAACATACTACTTTACCAGATGGGTAGAGGCAGTCCCCCTTAGGCAATGTAACGCCAACCAAGTAATTTATTTCCTTGACAGCCAGATAGTTACAAGGTTTAGTGCTCCAGAGTATCTTGTTTTCAATAATGCATCTTACTTTTCCTCAATTGAATTGACGCAGTATGCCCTTGAAAAAGGGATCAAATTAAGATTTTCTGCCAATTATTACCCACAAGGTAATGGGCTTGCTAAATCCTCTAACAAAAATCTGATAACCATTTTGAAGAAGACAGTAGCCTCTCATCACAAGGATTGGCACACACAGCTCTATAATGCTCTTTGGGAAGATCGAATCACTCCAAAGGAAGCTATTGGAAATTCTCCCTATTGTCTCATCTATGGCAACGAATCCATCCTACCATCAAACCTTACCATCCCTTCATCACAGTTAGCCCAATCCATTCAGGAAGACAATTCCTCTCCTCTTCAACAGAGAATTGATACTTTGCTTAAGTTGGAAGAAGACAAGGGAGTGGCTAGAAATAAATTATATCATCATCAAAAAATGGTTAAGAGATGGTTTGATGAGAAATCATCTTCTGACAGGGAATTTTTAGTAGGAGATTTGGTAGTGAGGTGGGATAAACAACATAAGGATAAAAATGAGTATACCAAATTCCAGCGCCTTTGGCTTGGACCTTTCATTATTACAAAAAAGATTGGTCCAAGTACAGTTTAGTTGAAGACACTGGAGGGGGTCATTGACACTTATCCAGTGAACGTATCACTGCTTAAAAAGTATTTTGTCTAAACAGTCTGATGCACTTTGTACATAAGTTTGTTTTTTTTTGCATTTTCTTTGTTTTGGTTCTTTCTTTGTTTTATTTCCTTTTTCTTTTAATAAGCTCCACACATTTGGTATTGGTTGATGGTCATCCCGTCTCAAAGATGATTCGAAATGAAGTCTTAAGATGCTCTGTCAATTTTGGCTTTTCTTCAACCTAGGTCAAAATTTGTTTTGCAAAGAATAGACAGTCATTAATTGCAGAACTTTGAATGATACCTTTTCACCATGGTCATTATCTAACACATGCTTTATTTGTTTAATTGAGGTTGTGGAAAGTGATTGGATTTATTGTCTTATGTTTCATTAGAGTAGAACAACATATCTCAATAACCTGGTCAACCTTTATCTGCTCTGGATCCTATCACAGTCACCTTGAAAATGATATTTATCAATAATTGTGAATCATAGGATGGGGGGTCTTATTACAAACCAGCCCATTAGGTTCATAGATGTGAGTGGAATGACATCTTCACACCAAGCCACCAAACTTGGAAGATGACTTTCAGTTTACTGAAAGGTGGAAGATCCTATCACAGGTCAGTCCATTCATGATATGCAAAGCATCAGTGAGTAACACCACTGTCATATGGTTACCAATCAATGGTGGTGTCCTATAATCCACACACTAATAAAATAAATTTTTTCTGTTTTATTTTTCTTTATAAGACAATGTTGTATATAAGTATAGGGGGGTATTATCACAATCCATCCCTGCCATGATCATGGGTTTGATTTTGGACTGAAATTATCATTATGTGGTCACCAAGCCATGGTAATTGCTTTTAGTGTCACAGCTAAAAGACAAGGAGTCTCAATACTGAGCTAGCTTGTTCAGATTCCAAATCAGGTTTGTGAATGGCATTGCCATAATCTGATCACCAAGTCAGGGAAGTGGTCTTATATCAACAAGGTCTTATGTACATCTTTTTATTTTTGTCATCTATTTCAATAAAAAAAGGGAAAAGAAAGAGAAAATAAAATATAAAAAAAGGAAAGGGGAAAAATGTGAATATTGCCAATGGAATTATTTGTGTATAATGAGGCAATTAATAAGTCAAGGTGATTGATGCTTTGGATATCCAGAGTATTATGAGGCTTGCTCCGTAGTTCATCTAAAAGTTGTCTTCCTATGATTGCATAATGGCGAAAGGTTATTGTTGTTTCTTAAATCCCCTTATCAGGTTGGCATTATCTTTGATTTGATCATGGATGGGAGTATATCAATCTTATATTTAATTCTGTTTATTGATTGAATGTCCTCTTATAAACATCTTCTAAAAATTTTAGGTTGAAAATCAGTTGACTAGCATAATTTCTTTAACTGACGTTTTGATTTGCAGAGATAACTGGTTCTTCCCAGTCAATCGCCATTTGTTGTAGGTACAATAGATCCCATGTTTTATTTGATTATGGGAGCCCCATTATTGTAAATATAAAGGGATTTAAGTAAGTTTTCAAAATTTGGGTTTGCTATGGTATCATACCCTTTGTTTGGTTTGTTTAATTATCATTATTTTTCCTTTGAAAATTTCTAAGTTTCTGGTTGTTTTCTTGATTTGCAGAAAGCCTTACATTCTTTCAAATATCATTATCTTACTGCAAATCTCAAAATCCCGAAATCCGCAATCCCGCAATTGCGGATTGCAGGAATCATTTGTTATTTCTTTTGGAATTTCGTCAATCGAAACCCGCAACCCGAAATTGCGGGTTGTTTAAAGACTGTGTAAATATTTTAGAAATCCCGATTCTGCAACCCAAAACCCAAAATTCCGGATTTCGGATTGCAGAAAGTCGTTATGAAAATAAGTTCGGTTGTGTGTTTCCGAAACCCACAACCCGCAAATTGTGGATTGCGAGTTGCGGAAAAAGTTATTTTAATTTTAAAACATTGCTTTCGTTTCTGAAACCCGAAACCCGACATTTCAATTTGCGGATTTCGGAAACACGTTTGTTTATTTTTACGCAATTTGTAAACCCGCAACCCGCAACCCAAAATTTTGGATTGCGGATTGCGGGAATTTTGAATAAAGTTTGAATTTAAAACTCATAAACCCAATCACGCATCCCATAGGGGCTAATCCCAATTGTTTGTTTCTTTTAAACCTACGGTCCAGATTTGATCCGACCGAAAAATGATAAATATTGATTTTTCCCTATTTTTCATTATCATTTTTACTGTCGAAAATTCAATCTACTAGGTGGATTTTACTGTCAATTTCTTACCAGGGTCACCCTCATGAGTTTTCAGTCATTTTCAGGTTGGTTTGCTGTCATTTTTTCATTTTCTATTTACGGTTTTCCTGTTTATGGTTTGGCTTTGATTTTTGTTTTATTTATTTATCCGAATTTTCAAGCTTTTCCAAAATGTCTCGGAATACTCGGTCTAAGACACTTCACGGAGATTTACTGACCAAAGACCCCAATTTCGGTATCTTCTCAAACACTAGTGAGAGGGTCACTGAAACTTATCAAATGGACTAGGCCAAAATATATGCAATCTTTGACAATGATGACCTTTCCGACGTCAAAGAAGACCGACCCGCATATGAGAAAATTAGGGCTTCTCAAATCAATGCCATTATTGCCCGCCCTACTATCCTACCTTATACAGACCCTGCTAAATGGATTGTGGAAAACGCTAACCCTAAGGACCGGCCGTTTAATGATAGTGCGGGGTCACAATTGGCATCCTTCCACCCTGAATTTTTTATCAGAGCTTTTGCTCTCAAGCCGGCTGTACAAATCCTTAGTCCTGAATTCATAACATCCTCTAAAACTAGGTATAATTTTGATGAAATGATGAAATCATGGATGGTTAAACCTAGCATCTTTGTGCTGAAGGATGATAACCTCTATCCGATTGCTTGGTTCAAGGAACCTTACTCTTTGCTCACAGCCATTCTCTGCAGGCTCTTTGGCCTTCCCAATTGTTCAGTTTTCAAAAACGAATGGGCTCCAATAGCTCATCATGTCTTAACAACCGGTGAATCCTTTCCTTGGGTGTCTATTTTGTCTTCAGAACTTAAAGAAACAATTCAAGATTATCAGAAGGCACCTACCTTGAGAAAGCCACATTTTTACCTGTCGGCCTTCATCCTTGATGTCTTTTGCTCTGAGTTTCAATATCCTAAATTGGGGTGGAATTTGGACCCGTGAAGCTCCACCAATTCATATATATCATTATGCATTGTGGGAAAGTAATTATGTGCCCCTGCTCTATGACATTTGTGACCATTTCATGGGCACTATTTATTTTAAGATATTCAAACAGGAAGATCCCACCTTTTCAGCTGATGTCAGGACTTTCATCAATACAATTGGTGATTGGTATCTTTATGAGTCCTTTTCATACATCAGAGTTTGGGGAAGTGACATTGTTCATCTAGTGCCAAGAATAGTGCCTGACAGGTTGGTCATTCAAGAGGTTTCCTATCAGACTGTCACCGATGGTGTCTACAAGAAGCTCACTGGTCCCAAAAAGAGGGGTTGGCCTAAATTCTCTTTAAATCTTGGTCTGTTAGTTATCCCTACCTCAACTTGGGCTATAGTGCTTGGTGATCAACTGGCTCCTTTGAAGTTGGGTAAAGCCCCCAAAAGAAAGCATGATCCTAATAAGTTCCTTGAAGCACATTTCAAGCAATATCATATAAAGATAGACTATATTCATGAAGAAATCCCAGATGACTCCATCCACCAAGGAGTGAATACTTTCTCAGAATTCTTGGCAATGGCTAAGAGCTTAGATGAGCAGCAACAGATTATGGCATATAAGAAAGAAATGAAAACTAAAGTCTGCAGGCAAATAACAATGGAGATGAATCTTATTGAGCAAGTTAGAAGGGATAAAGAACAAAAGCAAATCTAGCAGGATAATGCCCCTATGATGCTTACTTATATAGATGGAAATAAAGGTAAAGCTCCCATGGAGAATCTTCCTCAAGTGAAAACAACTGAGCAGGTTAAAGCTTTGTTGCAGACCTATCAACATTTCCAGCAGGAGTTAGCACAGCTCACTTCAGTGATTGATACTCAAATGATTGAACCTCCTAAGCTCACTATGGATGTTCAAGTGATTATTGTAGCTTTGCAGGAAGTTCTCTTTACACAACCATATTGGACCATTTTATTAATTTCCAACATAATATTTACATACATTTCGAATTGGCATGATAATCCAATCTTATGGTCCAAATAAAATATATACATCATACATGCCTAGCCATTCACTAGTTGGACCTTGACCTTGAGCTCCACGCTAGGAATCCATAATAGCATATTTACATATTTTTTATTAAATACATTCCAACTCAAAACTGGGGGTATTACACCAACCCTATAAATAGGGTTCTTTACATGCAAGTATAACTAGGAAGAAACCACAGGCTATCGAAACAATGTGCCCAAAACCACTTACATACTTTCTCATTCCCGAGTCAAGGTTAACCCTAACAATCCCCCTCTAAACTTGACTTGGGGAATTTCTTTGGATCTAACCCCCTCAAAATAACTAGAGTACTTAGGAATCTCATCTACATGTAGATTACTCATTGTCATCTCCATTCTCTTTTGTTTTCTTATAATTTTTTCTATTACATCCATAATTCTTTTGGGATAACCATTGCTTCTTTCAACTCTCATTTATCTCACCTTGACTATCCATTCATGTGTTGCACTTCCACGAGCCTTTTGTACTTGCAAACAAATCCATCTACTGGAATACATGGGTCCTTAGTCACTGTAACCACCAGTTCTTTAAGAATCCTCTTCACCTACATGGTTCATCAATACATTAAACTTTTCATTGAGCATAACCTAGTACCAACACAATGATATTACTCCATCTCACATTCCCCATTCCACATCAAGCTAGCATACAAGTACACCTACCATTTTCATAGCTACCCAAGTGGTCCATTCTACAACTTGATGCCACATCTTCTTCTACACATAAGAGGTACAATGTTGGAATAGATTTAATACTGAGAGGGGGGGTGAATCAGTATTAACGCAGTTATGAACAATTTTAAATTCTTGAATAGATTATTCTGAACTTAATATTGATCATCAATTATGCATCAACATGTAAAATCATTCATCCACATATGCGCAAATCAAAGAAAACAAAACACACACAATTTTTACGTGGAAATCCAAATGGGATAAAACCACAAAGTGCTATTTTATAATGAAAATAACATTCAAGGAAGCACCGACTTCCTATGTTTACCAGTACCAACTTGAAGGAGGCACCGACCCCTTGGTTTTACAGGAATTGACTTGAAGGAAGCACCAACTCCTTGTTTTCTCTAGCACCAACTAGAAGTAGGCTATGACCCCCTACTCTTTGCCCCATCCTGTCACTCAGATATACAAAATAAGATATTGTGTTATTTAACCTCTGATTTGCGTACACTTCTGATATTATGATGTTCGTTCTGTTGTGCGCATTTGTCGTATGCATTCGTATTGTTGTCACTTTGCTACATACATCACTTGATTTCTCATTCCACTCAACACTTCACTTTAACTGATGTCACACTTCTTATTCTATGTGCTACTTCAACTAATTTTGTAGTATGTGTTAATATTTACTATTTCATTCTTCTATTGTGCAACTACACTCTCAACTGATACTGTGCAACACTTGAGGACTTGTTGTTTTGATATAGTGCACCCACATTAGATGAAACTGTGCACTTTCTGAGATGTATCTATTCAGTGTAATTTCCACAGTATTTTGGTCAATTTGTGACTTATTATGCATCATATGATTCGTCCTTTCATTTTAACACACTTATCTCATATCATCCTCATCATGACACCCATTCTTGATTTTTTTTTTGCTCTGTTGTCGTGCATCTGATGGACTTCCTTACTTCGCACACTTCACTTCAACCTTCGTGGATCAGCTAAACTTCTATGCATCTTATGATATACTTCATATTGTTGATGTATATGTAACTTCGGAATGTATTTCACATATATGTATATTGTATTCCTATAGAGATGTTATTATTCCTCTATACGGAAGTGTCGTTAGTTATATTGTAAGTGTCGTAACTTATACTTGATGGGTTATTAGACCACCTTGTTTGGGGTTGGCCCTGTATAAGTCATGTGGGTCAAAGGGTTATTAGACCACCCTATTGGGGGTCGGCCCACTCAGCATTATGTTATGTGGTTAAGTTCGAGCCTACATGAGTTAGGTAAAAAGGCAAGTCAAGTCAAGTATAAATAGAGTGCGGGAGGCACTCTATTTACTCACTCACTTCTCACTCATGCACTCAAGGAGGAGTGGCGCACTTATGGAGGAGGAGTATCTGCTGCTAGGTTGTGTCTATATCTCATGGTTGGTTGTATCATTGCTCTATCTATCTCTGAGGAAGTTATTGGGGTTTTTCACCTTTATGGTTTTCCCCAAGTAAATATTTGTGTCTCTTGTGTGCTTGCATTATTGTCTCCATGATTGATATGCTGTAGATATGCTGTACATGTTGTTCTCTCAGTTAAGATCCTAGATCAGATTGAAGTAAATTCTGAAAATTTAACATGGTATCAGAGCTAGCCTGAAAGAAGGCATGATATCGCATGTATGACACTTGTTGCACTTATGATGTTAGGGCTTGATATAGCAAAAACCAGTCATCGTAGCACTTTCGCTATAAATCCATTTTGGCGAATTTTTCGGATCTGAAATTGTTACAGGCCGAAGCTGAGATCCCCATGTACCTTTTGTCCAAAGGACAACCTCTAATTCATTGTACTTTGTGATTTATGATCTGTACAAATAGGGTTTCTGCCTCTTCCAGATCTGAGTCAAAATCAGGTGACCTTGGGAAAAAGGTCATAACTTGGGATAGGAAGCTCCAAATGAAATTTCGTAAAAAGTGACAGGTATTACACAGACTATACTGTCTCAGAAACGTTTTTCAGAGGCCGAAGTTGAACCAGTGACACGTGGCACGCCGTACAAGTTCGCTCTCCTGTATTATCCCAAAACAGGTCACGTTGCGACATTTGGCATAACTCTCTCTCAGAGAATCCAATTGAGGTCAAACCTGTCAAGATGGAAAGATAACAGGTCAGGCTATCCCATAAAACCTTTTCAGACCATGTGGATTAAAAAGTTTGGAGTTACACCAGAAACAATCAGGTACATATTTCTGTCAAAACAGAATTATTTTTGAGTACCTTCATTCATGGCTTCCGGAATTTAGGGCTTCGGAGAACGTTGGAATTTTTGTAATCGGAGACCACAGCTGGATGCTAATCATCAAAATAGAAATTTAGAGACCAAGATCAGAATTTTTGGTTGGGAAGAAGGCCGAGCTTGATCAGACCCTAGTTCGGGACTTTGATCAGAAAAGTGGAAAATTAGGGCTTCTGTAAAAATGAGAATTTTTGAAATCTTTGACCACGGCTGGAAGCTCCTCAGAAAAATAGAAGCTTAGAGCTTTGGATCAAACATTTTGATTGGGCAGAAGAGTGGGCTTCATCAAACCCCAGTTCAGGGTCACGTATAGTGAATCCGGAAGTTTCAAAGGCAAAATTGAGGAGTGAAACTTTGCAGTTTTCAAATTCTGAATATACCAGTTTGATTAGCTCATCAAGGCGCATATTTCTATCCTTTCGGAAGTTTGAAATTCAAAGTTTGAATTTTTGGGGTTTCTCTGACAAACCCATATCCAGCTCCAGGTCCAGTTCTTGCAAATCAATTGGATAGGGTTAATCCTAGAAGAAGTTGGATTGGTCATCTGCATAAGTGAAGGAGTTCCTGTTTCAGAGGGAGATGAGGCTAAGGCTTTACATAAGGAGATTACAAGCGATCTCGACAGGTATGACTCATCGAGGTATGTTTTGAGATTTGTTCATGATTAAGTTTATGATATGTTTGTCTTCATGTTATTACGGTTAGTACAATCTTGATTTTAGATTTGTCATATCACCTTAACAAAATTATGAATGCATAATAGAAGATATTCATTGGTTAGGGTGTTGACACTTATGATTATACTAATGCAATATGGTTTTGTATGAGGTTTATGTTGTCTACTAACATGAAAGGTACACCAAGAAAGACAAATCATGTCCTGGTCCAAGAACATATGATCATGATAACACGAGGACAAAGATTCATCCATTGTCATGGATCTCATAGAAGATCCATTTACGAGGTATGTATAACTTCGTTTTGTAATAGTTAACCTATGAGATATACAGGTTACTAGCACAAGTCATTGAAGAAGAACAAGAAGACATCATGTGAGTATGTTAGACATAAATAGCTAGCATGCTAATCAAGGTATGTTTTTCCTATATCAAGACAGAATCCTACCTTGTGTTAGGATCTTATACTGTTGTTGATAATGATTATTCATGAAGTCATAGGTTTGAATAATCATGGTTGTATGCATATAATGTTTCTTACCATAATTGATGATATGACTAACCAGAACAATCATGAAGGTATAGGTTTGAATAATCATGGTTGTATGCATATTATATCTCTTATCTTGATTGATGATTCAACTAACCTGAAGAGTCATAGGTTTGAGTAATTACAGGTTTAGACATGTTATGTTTCTTATGATTTGACTAACCATAAGAATCCTACATAAACCTTGAATGCTAATGCTTATTATTTTTGTTTGAAATGATCATGACTATACATGCTTGAGATTATTGTGTTTTAATAGTATACTAATGAATGTATGATTTTATATGAGTTCACAAGGATAACACAATCATGATACTAATAAGCATGCATAGGGACCAAGGATGAATATGAGTTCAAGAACAGGTAATCCAGGAAGCAAAGATCAAGAGGGAACACACTCCAGGGTTTCTGCAAGGGTGCAGATATTCAGAGGGAGTTGTCCATCTCTCTACATTCCACAACAGAAAGGTGTAGAAGAAGCTACTGCAGATTAGGACTCCAGCAGCTCCTGCAAGAAAGCGAAGACTCAGAGGGAGTCCACCCAACGAACAAACAAAGATAAGTATTTTAATTATCATTTCTTGCATATGTGTTTGTTTAAATAAAATTGTTCAATGATGAATATGCTCATGTTCCTAGACTTAGGATATGTATTGTGCATATTAGAATAGTTGCATTGATGAATAGTATACTACTAATATACATGGGTAAGTGGCCTATGGCACTGTACAACATTCCATTGCTACTTATCCAGAATGAAACCTCTTTACTGACATGTTGGGAGTTGTGCACACTCTTAACAATGTTCTGGTAGAGATTGGAAGGCATCTAGAAAGTTACGGGATATGGATAAATGTTGTATTGAAGCATTGGTTAAGATAATTGCATGACTGTATGACATATTTCTTTATGTGTAAGAATTTGTTCTGAAAATTATGAGATGTTTCTAATCATGCAATTTAACCTGTTTTGTAGGAAATACTGTATATCTTCACCTACAAAAGGACTACAACATTTGTTCTAGCAACAAAGATATCTATTGAAGATATTGAAGTTCCCAGAAATGGAATGCCATGATCCGTCGATCATGAAGAATGATGTTTGGGATGTAGTCCCAAGACATGAAGGGAAGTTTGTTATGACTTCTATATGGAACTATCAGATCAAGCATGTTGCAGATGGCAGCATTGAGAAATATAAAAGTGATGAAATAGAAGATGCACCAGATGGATTTCAAGACAGCATGGTGCAGTCATATATGTGTGCAGAAATTGGTATGGTAGGATAGACAGCTTTCTATCCAATTTGGGATTTACCAAGAATAAAGTGGATTCCAACCTTTTCTACAAGGTTGAGGAAATCAATCCAGTGATACTGTTTTAGTATGCGGATAACCTGTTTGTTACAGGTGAAGATAGATTGATTGCCAACACGCAACGGAAGCTTGCTGCCGAGTTCAAGTTGAAGAACTTGGGGATGATGCACTATTTGTTTTTTGGCATGGAGGTGTGGTAGAGTGCAGATGGAATCTTCATTGGACAAGGGAAGTATGCAGTAGAGATCCTAAAGAGGTTCAGGATGATGGATTGCAAGGCCATGGCCACACCTATGGCATCGAATCTGAAGCTTCTATATGATGCTTCATCTGAGCTGGTTGATGTCTCTATGTATCGTCAGATGATTGGGTCCTTGATGTACCTGACGAACACGAGACCAGACATTTGCTTTATTGTGAACACATTGAACAAGTTCCTGATGGATCCGAGGAGTGTTCACCTGGTTGCTGTAAAGCATGTTCTGAGGTACCTGAAGGGTACAGTGGATTATGGGCTCAGGTATGAGGCGAATCAAAAGATTAACCTGCAGGGTTATGTTGATTCAGATTGGGCTGGCAGTACTGCAGATAGGAAGAGCACATCTGGGTGTTGTTTCAGTATGGAATTAGGTGTGATCTCTTGGTTTAGCAGGAAGCAGTCCTGCGTAGCACTGAGTACAGCTGAGGCAGAGTATGTTGCAGCCTATTCAGCTAGTTGTGAGGCAGTATGGCTACGGAAGCTACTGTCTGTGTTATTTGATCTCCCGTTGGATGCTGCTGGTATCTTCCGTGATAACCAGAGTTGTGTAAAGCTGTCCGAGAACCCAATGTTTCATGACAGGTCGAAACACATAGAGATCAAATATCACTATATCAGGGATATGGTGCAGAGAGGAGCTGTGAAGCTCCTGTATGTTGTGACGGACAAGCAGATTGCAGATGTGCTGACGAAGCCACTAGCCAGGGTGAAGTTCGAGTACTTCAGAGAGAGGCTTGGCGTTCTTCAGATCGAGGACACTTCGAGGAAGAAGTGATGGACACATTTGCTGAAGCCATTCCAAGCATGTTGGAAGGAGGATCCTTCACATGGCTGTGGATGTAAGCGCTGGATGATGAGCATCAGGATGATGTTCTGGTTTATGCTTGGATATGATCAGTTGGATCATTTTATGTATGTATGTACGCATCATGTTGGATGCTTGGATATGATCAGTTGGATCATTTTATGTATGTATGTACGCATCATGTTGGATGTTGGATATGATCAGTTGGATCATTTATGTATGTATGTACGCATCATGTTGATGCTGGATATGATCAGTTGGATCATGTGTATGTATTTTGTATATGCATCATGTTGGATGCTTGGACCATGTATCTATATATGTATCAGGTGGATACATTGTATGATCAGGTGGATCATGTATGGTGATATGTATCATGTATTTGTATTTGTATCAGGTGGATACATTGATGATCAGGTGGATCATGTATGATATGTATCAGGTAGATACTTAGTATGCATCAGGAAGATGCATTGATGATCAGGTGGATCATGTATGATGACATGCAGCAGGATGTTGCAGTGATGATCAGGATGATCATGAATAACAAGCTTCAGGATGTTGCTCCAGAGGACATGCAACAGGACGTTGCAATGATGATGATCAGGATGATCATGGATACATCAGGATGATGTATGGTGAGTATCAGTTTGATACTCTGTGGCCGTGGAACAGGTTGTGCAGATAATCATGTAATTTGTGCCCTGGGAGATTTGCAGATGGTCTTTCGAGGTTTTTCCTATGGCATGTAATTCGGTGCCCTGGGACATCTGGCAAATGCTCTTTTGAGCTTTTGCTTGGGAGGACATATAATTTGTGCCCTGGGAGATCTGCAGATAGTCTTTTGAGGTTTTGCCTATGGCATGTAATTTGTGCCCTGGGATATCTAGCAGATGCTCTTTCGAGGTTTTGTCCTATGGCATGTAATTTGTGCCCTGGGAGATTTCAGGTCGGAGTTGTGTACCCGTAACATCCTGAAATGCTCTTTCGAGGTTTTGCCATGACCACATGTAATTTGTGCCCTGGGAGATTTTAGATCGGAGTTGTGTACCCGTAACATCCTGAGATGCTCTTGCTAGGTTTTGTGGTGACCACATGTAATTTTTACCCTGGGAGATCCTTCAGGTTGGAGTTGTGTACCCGTAACATCCTGGGATGCTCTTTCGAGGTTTTGTGGTGGGGTCACATATAATAGCGCCCTGGTAGATCCTACAGGTCGGAGTTGTGTACCCGTAACATCCTGGGATGCTCTTTCGAGGTTTTGTGACGCACGTAATAAGTCCTGAGGATTCCACAGTATGGCCAATGATGATGAAGACCTGCAGGTGGTGGGCCTACATCCAGTATGAAAAAGGACTGGCTCTGTAGAACTTCCTATGACGAGTAGATTCAGAGATTGATTGAGATAGCAGCAGCAGTGACGATGATGATGACTCGATGACGATTATCTAGTGACGATGATCCAAAGAAGATGACTTGTGCTAGAAGAACTATGCTGAGAAATACCTTCCTAGTTAAGAGGGAGTGTTGATGTATATGTAACTTCGGAATGTATTTCACATATATGTATATTGTATTCCTATAGAGATGTTATTATTCCTCTATACGGAAGTGTCGTTATTTATATTGTAAGTGTCGTAACTTATACTTGATGGGTTATTAGACCACCTTGTTTGGGGTTGGCCCTGTATAAGTCATGTGGGTCAAAGGGTTATTAGACCACCCTATTGGGGGTCGGCCCACTCAGCATTATGTTATGTGGTTAAGTTCGAGCCTACATGATTTAGGTAAAAAGGAAAGTCAAGTCAAGTATAAATAGAGTGCGGGAGGCACTCTATTTACTCACTCACTTCTCACTCATGCACTCAAGGAGGAGTGGCGCACTTATGGAGGAGGAGGATCTACTGCTAGGTTGTGTCTATCTCTCATGGTTGGTTGTATCATTGCTCTATCTATCTCTGAGGAAGTTATTGGGGTTTTTCACCTTTATGGTTTTCCCCAAGTAAATCTTTGTGTCTCTTGTGTGCTTGCATTATTGTCTCCATGATTGATATGCTGTAGATATGCTGTACATGTTGTTCTCTCAGTTAAGATCCTAGATCAGATTGAAGTAAATTCTGAAAATTTAACACATATATGTCTATGCACTTCTGTCTTAGAACATATGTGACTATCTGCGATACTATCATTTGATCCTCACGCACTTGCAGATACTTCTATAATTATTCCTTTCTATACTTGCGCAAACGTCACAGATTCATAGAATCATTATTTGCACCATCGGCTATCACATTTCTATACATGTGCACATTCGTCTCCTCATCTAGATCATGTTGTTCTTATTCCATGAGCCCTTGATTCCCTAAATATAAATGTATATCTTCCACTTACAAGCTCTTCATCCTTTCTATCAAGCTTACTTCAAATCTCCAACTTGTTTCTAATTTATACATGTCCTGCATGGATTGTATGTCCCCAAGTTGGTTGTGGCATTCCTTCTTCCTTGTTTCATGAATTATTCTTGTGCCACTTGTCATCTTATGCACTACTTGAGGTGTCATCTCTTGTGGATCTTGCACATACATGGTCCACAACTTAGTGGGACTTTAACCATTGTGGTACCTTCAGTTGCGAGTCTTGCGTACACAATGTAGCTTCAACTATGGAATTTGGGCATATATAAACTTCAATCGCTAATCCCTTCTTGGAACTTGTATGTGCTTTAACAACTAAACGATTCTTTTGATTGATGGGACTTGCACGCTTTCAGGACTATTCAACCATAAGCTTGCTTCATGCTGCTTACACACTCTAGAACATTATCGATTCAATGTTTGACTTGATTGTGCACTCTAGAATCTTCTCTTGAATTTCCTGTCCACTTGTACCTTTGTTCAACCAACTCTTTGGCTTGCTACCTTGAAGGAGTATGACTTGGTAGACTGGTGTCTATGCATGTACCTCATGCACTCCTTATGTACTTCTTCAACCTTGATATGCATGATGTATCTTCCTTATGTACTTCTGAATATCCTTCTTCATATTGGCATCCATATCTTATGTGTGCATATACCAGTTCAAGGTGGCTTCCATATACTTCTTCAAACTGCCATAGGAATTCTAAATCTTCTTTGACATCCTTTTTCATTCTCTTTGAGATTATTTTTCATCAATGACAACCAAATTTCAACAATCTCCCCCTTTGGAATTGATGTCAACACCTTATGAAGTTGTGCATAATCATCTCCTTAAGACTGTATGCTTCATCTGTGTTGGTTGCAGTGCCCCCCCTTGTATATGCTCCCCCTATGTACTTTTCCAGTTGATCCTTTAATATATTCACAATCTGTTATCAATACTTCTCTTACTCTTGTGCAAACCACATGCATAAAGATCATTCTTACTACATTGCTGCATGTTTTAACTTCATGTTCTTCATCTTCATTGCCTTTTTTTAATCATATTCATGCCATTTCTCCAATGATCTACTTCACACTCTTTCACGTCTTTGATGCTGCATGATCTTGTTTTTTAGCTTCATGCTGCTTCTCCCTTATCAGCTTTGTGATACTGCTTCATGTATCAAATTCATTCTTTTTCTCCCCCTTTGACATCAATGGAGAATAGGTAACACTACTTGCACAAATATAGGTTCTTCTTTCTTTTGTTCTGCACTAGACTTCACTCATCTGCTATTAGGGATGACTCCCCCTGTCTTCATGCTTCATTTCTTTTGTTGAATTTTCTATGCTGATACCTAGTAGTCTGAACACTATTTTGTAACCATATTTGATACGCTTCCCTTGTACGGGCGCTATCTTACTTCTGTATCTAGATCTCCTCTTCCTATCACAATACTCCATCATTCCTTGCACTGGTTTACAAGCAATTATAATATTTGTGCCAACCATGCAACACCAAACCCCATCGATTTCCTACTTTGTCTGAATATTCCACCTATCGCATTTATTGCATTGTCACCACACCTTGTCTCATTTATTAGGGTCACATTTCTTTCCACGAATACAAAAGATTTGGCACTATTTTTCACATATACACCAGCTTTGCATTAAAGAGGATATGACTCTCAGTTCATGTGGAAACAATGACGTGTCGCAATTGCACTTGAGATTTTGGGGCAACATCAGTCGTCACACAGAGCATTGAATTAGATTTCCCCTTTTTGTACTCCTTCCCAAAACATATTAACTCCAACATTTATTTTTGGTGACTCTATCACCTTATTTTACTCGCGTGGTATTGAATGCACATATTTTCAATTTAATTTCATGCATGCAAACAACATCCATTCAATTCTATAAGAGCTCTACACAAATACTTGGTTCATCAGCTTTAGCATTTTTCCCTTGTGCGTCGCATTGCTTCTTCTTTCTTCACTTTTCTTGCCAATGATCTCATTTTACCAGAGAATGAATAATTCCCTTGAGAGTGTGCACCTTGCAGTTTAGTCATGGTAGTCTAAATTTACTCTCCTGAGAGTTAACATGAGAGCTTGGTAGAGACGAATGGAGGAAACAGAGTTCCAACACCAGTACGCTAAGTCGCAGGTGAATTATGGGCATGCTGAACACTTGACTCACTTGATCCATCGGGTCGACAAACTGGAGTTGCAACAACAACGTGTTCTGGACGACTTGTCATCGCTTCAGTCCGAGCATTCTAGAAAACCATCGTCTGTAACATTATAGCTTCTTCCTGTACACCCAACCTTTGAATGTACTTCACTAGTTCCAGTGGACTTGGAGCTTCGACTAGCACACCAGTCAGACTCGGAGCTGGACCTCGAACTATGACTAGAGATTATTCTTCAATTCTCAATTTTTCCATCTTCAATCATTTTTTTGTACATGCCCTTTTTTGGTCTCAACATGGAGTCCCTTCTGATATTCACTTTGTAGAAGACTCATGCATTTTGTAAAAACATTGATTTTGAATTTATACAAATTACACTTTTGTGTAGACTCATGTCTATCATTCAACAATGTTTGTACTTTTTCGTCATTTAGATATATGCAATAGTTTTCCCTTTTTTTCCATTATACTTGACTCATCAACTAACTATTCTTCATTCTATCATATGCAATAGTTCTTTATTCAATAATCATAACTTAGTAACAAACTGAATGCATGCATGTTTCTAAAAATACTTTTCACTTAACTTTTTGCAACTCTGAAAAATACTGCAATAGACACATTCTAACCACAAACTTCACTAGCATACCCCTTGAAATCCTAACATGCATCGTGTTGAATTCAAGGGTCTCACTTAATCTTCTTGAGATCAGCAAGAGAGGAAACAATTGCTTGTTGCTTTAGATGTACCTAGATTATCTTCTTCTGCACATTTTCGAGGAGATTTCCTTATCAATGTTTTCATGTGCACTGTATCATTCTTGTTTTGTGCTTGACTATCTTCCCTGTGTATTCTTGCACTGTGAAATCTTTTGCACAATATAATTTCATCAGGATAGTTTACCACTCTTGACAATACTAGGCCTTATGTCCAAAAACATCACATGCATAGCATCTCACGGGTTGGAAATACTTTGCAATATGATCCATGCAATTTCATCTTGTGCACTTCATCATGTTGATATTTCTTTGATTAGTATAATGAGAAGAGTGTTAATCATTGAAGGAATTGTCATACCTAAAGGAATTTACTTGATTTGGACAATGTGCACTGCCGCAGACCTTCCTTGTTGTTTTCTCATAACCAAGTCTAGACTTGTCTTCTAGCATCCGTTGATCATTCAGAATTTTATTTAGAATAGATGTGTTTCCCTTGAGTTTGTTCAACACTTCTTCTTCAGACTCTGCCTTCTCACTTCCATATTGTGCACAAATAGGAGTACTACTTATGTTATGCACTTGTTTCTTTCCTTTTATCTCAATCAATTTGTCTTCTAAACGAGACATCTCTTTGTCCTTCTCCTCAAGCTGACTTGTCAGCATCCTATTTTTTTGCGCTAATTCTAACATGGAATTATTCAACATAGATCTTTCTTCTTCAAGTATCTTGATCTTACCATCTACGTAGCTCAGTTGTTCTTCATAATCCATCATCCTTTTATTTATTTGTTTGTCATGAGATTCTTGAACTTCTTTTTCCTGCATGACCTCTTCTTCAGACTTCGATAGTTTTTCCTACAAGAGTTTACTCTTCTTATTTGACTTCTTCAATTCATCTAACATACTCATCAATTCACCTTACCAATCAACTTTTGCAGCCTCTTCTTCTTTGGTTTGACCACTAGTTTTAATATTTGCGATGGGATTTGAAGGAGTATTGAAGGACCCACTAAAAAAAGTATTTATCTAGTGATCTCGGCTTGCTTTGCGCAACTAGAGTATTCTTCTTGAGTGACGATCTTCTCTTCTTTATCTCATCGTTTATTTCTTCTTCTTCCACAAAAGCCTTGAATAATACTACTTTTGTCTTTTCGTCGCAGTCACTTTCTTCAGACACATGTTGTCTTCTTAAGTATATAGACTCTTCTTTTGCTTTTGAAATTTCTTTTTGATCTTTGGTCTAATCTGAGTGCGTGCTGATCTTCATTCATGAAAACTAGGTTCTTCTTCACTGTCACTATCTCCATCTTTTCTATAAGGACACTTATATGCAAAATGGCTTACTCCTCCACATTTGAAAGGCATCTTGTTTTTATACTTACCTCATCCTCTTTTCAGCTTTCTTACAAAGTTTGACTCCTCATCATCTGATTCATTACAAGTGTCCTTGTCATGCTCATGCTTAGCCTTCCTAGTGGCTTTAAATGCTACTTCTATACTGATGGTATTTTATTTCTCACTTCTCATCTCATATGCAATCATAATTCCCTGAAGTTCGTCCTTCGTTAGGTCTACAAGATTTTCTCTATCTTCTAACGCATAAACTTTTGCATCAAATATTGAAGGCAAGGTTCTCGGTATCTTCTATAGGATTTATTCTTCTTTTGGGGTGACTCCAAGGATTTTGATAGCATTAACTATATCGTCAACTCGCAGGAAATATGAAGAAATGTTCTCTTCATCTTTCATCTTCAAGGATTCATATAACCCAGAATAATTCTGCAACTTTGCTTTCTTGACTTTCTGATCACCTTCATGGATACCCCTGAGATTATCCCATATCTCCTTGGTTGAAGTGCAATGCATAACCTTGATAAATTCTGTGTCTTTCAATCCACATAATAGCACATTTCTATCCCTTGCATTACATTCATATAGTCTCCTTTCAGCTGGGTCAGTTGGTGCAACTTCTGGGACTTTGTAGCCATTGATAATGGACTGCCAAACATCTGCTCCTCGAAATTGCAGATAAACTTCCATCCTGACATTCCATAAGGTATAGTTGGTTCCATCGAACCTTTGTGTTCTGTTGGTGGAGAGAACTTCATGTTTTTCCATATTTGCGCATGGATCTACTTTCCAGATGTTAATCTGTTACTGAAGACACCCACTCTGATACCAATTGTTGGAATAGATTTAATACTAAGAGGGGGGGCGCATAAATTAGTATTAACGCAATTATGAACAATTTTAACTTCTTGAACAGATTATTCTGAACTTAATATTGATCATCAATGATGCATAAACATGCAAAAGTATTCGTCCACATATGTGCAAATCAAAGAATATAGAACACACAAAATTTTTATGTGGAAACCCAAACGGGAAAAAACCATGGAATGCTCTTTTATAATGAAAATATTACATTTAAGGAAGCACTGAATTCCTATGTTTACCAATACCAACTGGAAGGAGGCACCGAACCCTTGGTTTTACCGAACCGACCTGAAGGAAGCACCAAATCCTTGTGTTTTTGAACAGCAACTGGAAGGAGTCTACGACCCCCTGCTCCTTTCCCCATCCTACCACCCAAATATACAAAATAAGTTATTTTGTTCTTGAACTTATGATCCACGCACACTTCTGATCTTATGATGTTTGTTCTATTGTACACATCTGTCATACGCAGTCATATTGCTGTCACTTTTCTACATACATCACTTGACTTCTCATTCCACTCAACACTTCACTTTAACTGATATCCCACTTCTTATTATGTGTGCTACTTCAAGTGTTTCTGCAATCTGTGTCAAGATTTACTATGTCGTTTTGCTACTGCACAACTGCACTTTCAACTGATACTACACAATACATGATAACTTGTTGTTCTGATATCACACACCAATATCAGATGAAACTGTGCACTTTTTGAGATGTGTTTGTTCGGTGTAAGTTCCAGAGTATTTCAGACAATTTGTGACTTACTATTCATCATATGATTTGTCTTTTCAATTTAACGCACTTGTCTCATATCATCCTCATCATGACGTGCATTCTTGATTATGTTTTTGCTCTGTTGTCGCGCATCTAATGGACTTCTTTACTTCGCACACTTCAGTTCAACCTTCGTGCATCAATTAAACTTCTGTGCATCTTCTGATATACTTCATATCTGTCTCTGCACTTATGTCTTAGAACTTCTATGACTATCTACGTGCTGTCTATGATATTTTCATTTGATCCTCATGCACTTGTGCATACTTCTGTAATTCTGCCTTTTTGTACTTGTGCAAATGTCACAGATTCATAGCATGATTCAGCACACTATCAACTATTACATATCTTTGCATTTGTGCATTTGGGTCCTCGTCTAGATCATGTTGTTCTTATTCCATGATCCCTTGATGCCCCGAATATAAATCTATATCTTCCACTTACAAGCTCTTCATCCTTTCTATCAAGCTTACTTCAAATCTCAAACTTGCTTCTAATTTATACATGTACTGCATGGATTGTATGTCCCCAAGTGGGTTGTGGCATTCTTTCTTCCTTGCTTCAGTGATTATGCTTGTGCCACTTGTCATCTTCTATGCTACTTGAGGTGTCATATCTTGTGGATGTTGTGCATACGTGGTTCACAACTTAGTGGGACTTTAACCCTTGTGGTAGCTTCACTTGTAGGTCTTGTGCACATAATGTAGCTTCAACTGTGGAATTTGCACAGCTATAAACTTCAACCGCTACTCCCTTCTTGGAACTTGTGCACACTTGAAGATTCATCCTTTTGATTTAACGCACTTGTTTCAAATCATCCTCATCATGGCATGCATTCTTGATGTTGTTGGTGTTCTATCATCATGCATATAATGGACTTCTTTACTTGACACACTTACTTCAACCTTTCGAGCATCAACTAAACTTCTGCACATCTTCTGATATACTTTAGATCTGTCTCTGTGTTTATGTCTTAGAACATCTATGACTATTTTCGTGATGTATGTGATACTTCCATTCGATCCTCATGCACTTGCGCCTACTTATGTAATTATGCCTTTCTGTACTTGCACAAATGTCACAGATTCACAGCATCATTCTATGCACCATCAGCTATCACATTTCTTTCAATGTGCGCATTCGGCTCCTCGTCTAGATCATGTTGTTCTTATTCCATGAGCCCTTGATGCCCCAAATATAAATCAATATCTTCCACTTACAAGCTCTTCATCCTTGCTATCAAGCTTACTTAAATTCTCCAACTTGCTTCTAATTTATACATGTCCTGCATGGATTGTATGTTTCCAAGTTGGTTGTGGCATTCCTTCTCCTTGCTTCATGGATTTGTTTGTGCCACCTGTCATCTTCTACGCTACTTGAGGTGTCATCTCTTGTAGATCTTGTGCATACGTGGTCCACAACTTAGTGGAACTTTAAACCTTGTGGTACCTTCACTTGTGGGTCTTGCACACATAATGTAGCTTCAAGTGTGGAATTTGCACATATATAAACTTCAACCGCTATTCCCTTCTTAGAACTTGTGCATGCTTCAACAACTGAAAGCTTCTTCTGATTGATGGGACTTGCACACTTTCAAGACTGTTCAACCATAAGCTTGCTTCATGCTGCTTGCGCACTCTCGAACCTTTTCCATTCAATGTTTGACTTGATTGCACAGTCTAGAATCTTCTCTTGACTTGCTTTTGCACTTGTACCTTTGTTCAACCAACGCTTTGGCTTGCTAACTTGAAGGAGTATGACTTGGTGGATTGGTGTATGTGCATGTACCTCATGCATTCCTTATGTACTTCTTCAACCTCGATATGCATGATGTACCTTCCTTATGTACTTCTGAATATAATTCTTCATATTGGCATCCATATCTTATGTGTGCATATACCATGCCATAGGAATGTTCAATCTTCTTTGACATATTTTGTCATTCTCTTTGATATTAGTTGACATCAACAATACCCAAATTTCAACAGACACATGCTTCCAGTAATCCAAGGAAAACAAACTATAACTATGAACCCAAAAACTCTAGGGTGTCAGGTACCATCGATCATGCACCCCTTACAACATGTTATCACTCTAGGAGTCTTTCTAGGTTGCAATCGAAAGAGCCTAGTAACTTAACCAAATCTCAATAATATAAAAAGGTGGATCAAGTTGGATGACTCAATCAATCCTCATCCACTCAAAACATATCTAAATGCACTCAGATGGACAAGGCTTTCAACCACTAATGCTCAGAGGGTTTGTAAATAAATGAATGTGTGGAGAAGTAACTGTCATACCAACAGAATCATACATAAAGGTATATATGAATGGCAGATTACAATAATTACAGAATACTTGCAGAGTTAAGCTTATGAATACAATGATAAGATGATAGTCATCAGGCGTAAATAAACATAACAACATGAATATAGTATTCAAATGCAAGTACAGAATAAGATAGAAGATGGAAATCTAAACAACTAATGGCGAAAGAAGCTTGTTTTACTGATATAACATAAGAAGTCTAAGCTTACAACATGTGAAAAAGTCTCCAAAATCAAACCCTTCCTTGCTCTGAAGTTCTAGGCGTTATAGCCTTTATAGCATCTTTCCAGAACCTAAGAAGCTGGATCGAATTTACTAAAGATAGGAGCTCAAAACCGTTTTCAATAAACCAGTGAAAAATCCTTTTTAATTTGGCCAAACTGCTGAAAATGGGGCTCAAAGATGGATTCAGTTATCTAAATTTGTGACACTTGTGTATAAATCGAAATAGGTTATTGTAGATTGGTTTGTTTTGAGCAAAAACCTCTCTCAGTTTCTTGAGATTCGTTTTCATTTTCCCGAGATCTGTATTTCAAAAACATGTGTCAAACAAGCAGATTCTGAGATCCGAAAATTGGGGCTCAAAGATGGATTCGATTCTCTAAATCTGTGACATCTGTGTATAAACTAAAAAAGGTTATTGTATATTGGTTTGTTTTGAGCAAAACCCTCTCTCGGTTTCTTGAGATTCGTTTTCATTTGCTCGAGATCTGTATTTTAAAAACATGTGTCAAACAGGAAGATTTTGAGATCCGAAAATTGGGGCTTAGAGATGGATTCGATTCTCTCATTCTGCAACACCTATAGGAAAATGAAGAGAGTTTATTGTTCTCTGACATGTTAGGAACAAAAACCTCCGATCGTTTTGCAAAATGATTCTCTAGTCACTCAGAATCATCATTTGAAAATGATGACGTTTCACAGTAAAAACACCAATTTTGCAGTAAATCTTCTCGCCTCCATCTTGACAGTGTTCAAGCCTTCGATAGCTGCAGCAATCTTTGACACACTCAAAAACCTTCAAGATGATGACAAGGCATTTAAAATACTCCTTTGACAATGGACAGTATCTTGAACAAAAAATAGAAAATCCATTTGATTTTTTTCCCTTCTCTGCCACCTCATAGCTGAAACAAAAAGATGATACATATGTCTTTAATTATTATCTTTTAATAAAAACCATCATCTCTCTATTTGCAAGCAAAAACCGCGATCTGGGCCAAAATAATGCCTCTTTGCCCTGTTCTGCACTTTCGGTGGCTAAAGAGCCAAAATTCAAACCTGTAAGCCACCGAAAGCTCTGTTTTTAGTGGCTAAGAACAGCTGTGAAAGCCTGCCTAAGCCACTAAAAGATCTGTTTTGAAACTAATCTTCAAAATGGCAAAAATGTATTTTGTCTCAGCTTTCTTGATGACAAGTGAAGTTCTTTTGCTCCTGTTCATCGACAGAATAATCTTGAAGTAATCTTCTACTAATCTAATCCTCTCCCTATTTCTTACAAAACTGAACCCTTGATTAGACATCTTAACCGTTTGAAACCAACTTACTTTCGGTAGCTGGAATGAATTTGCATTTGAACACGAGCGCTGCCGAAAAAGTGGTGAAAATGCCTCTCCTTTCGGTAGCTTTGAGTAATTTTTCCTTTACGCTGTAAGCTGCTGAAAGCTGGGTTTTTGGTAGCTAATGAACAACTACCATGTCTACCCGAAAATTCTTTTTGTTGAAAAAGTAACATCAAATGTTATTTCAAACTTTATTACATACTTCAAACTCTTGAAAAAAAACCTCAAATATATATGAAAATGAAAATTGAAAGACTTCCTATCACCTAGAAAAAACAACTAATCTATGTTTATTTGAGAAGATAACACAACACATACTTAATAATTTCAACTTAGGTACAAAGACAAAAAAATAAATAAATAAATAAACAAATTGTGTTTTTCAAATCTATATAGGTGGGCGAGTCTCTTTCTCCATCTGCCCATGCTTTTGTCCATATGCTTCTTCATATCACCATATGCCTCTTTTAATAATAGTGCCTTTCCGAACACAAGCTTGATCTGTATCGTACTAGTGCCTTTTCACTACACTTCCACTATACTTTTCCAGCAGCTTTTAACCATGTTTCAACCCATAAACCAGCACATGCATCCTTATTCATAAAAATAACTTTATTTAAATACTACCCGTTTCAAAACCTACGTGTATCTCTCTTTTAATGTAAATTTTTTTTGGTTCACTGAACTTAAAAGGCATAGGAAATAAAACAAATGAGTAATCATTTCCTTTTAAAATCAGTTTCACCTTTTTTTCAAGCGAATCAATCTTCCATGCATGGTTCGTATTTTCCTCACAATGCAGGCTCACCTCTTTCGCAGATGGAGAGGCTGCAACCTTCTTCAAGTTGGGCGATTCTACTAATAGAGGCAGTCCATAAATAGAGATTTACTTCTCCAAGACAGCGATATGTGCATGTAGAGCTTAACACTGGCATCTCAACAATTATAGCTCCTTCCATACCGTGGATGCACCAAAATTCTTCATAATAACAATTTCTCTTCAAGCGGATCTGCCCCATTCAAACCTTAACCAGCCAAACCGTGGCTCTGATTTGATAGATCACGAAACAACAATAACAACGGGCGTTTAAGCTCTTATGCAGCAGATACTGGACGAACACAACAGCACCAGCAATAAAAAAAATACATATCTAGTATACATGTACTTCAACATATAGATACAAGCATCTCTACCACCAGAGATAGAGATCAGCTCACAGATTATTGTTGTAAGCCTCCACTAAAACCATTTTTGTCCTCTTCGTTCTCCAACGCTCTTATGCAGCAGCTACTGGACGAACACAACACCACCAGCAATAAAAAAAACACATATCTAGTATACGAGTACTTCAACATACAGATACAAGCATCTCTACCACCAGAGATAGAGATCAGCTCACAGATTGATGTTGTAAGCCTCCACTAAAACCATTTTTGTCCTCTGCGTCCTCCAACTTTGGCTCTTTCACAACAGTTGCAATCTGTAAATTATTCAACAAATAAAAAAATCAAAAAACATATAACCCACTTTGCATCATCCAACTACAGCAGTACTAACCAAAGGATGCTTCAGATTTGATCGAGACTCATGATGAACATATCTACAGTTTAACCAAATCTGCAATGCAGATTCAAATGTCCAAGCAATAGATCTTCCATCTTTTATACTTTGCACACGCACTTGCTGAGTCTCATCTACACACACTCTAGTTATAAGCAAAAACCTGCCAAAGACAATAAAATACAAATGGAGGAATCAAACCCTATAAATAAGGTTCTTTACATGCAAATACAACTAGCAAGAAACCACTAGCTACCAAAACAATGTGCCCAAAACCACTTACATCCTTGCTCATTCTCGAGTCAAGGTTAACCCTAACACCAAGTTAATTTAAAAAATAAACATTTTACCACAATCAATTATATTATCATCAATCAACTCTTCAAATTGCAACTGAAAGCATCCATTTCTCCCTGTATCTCCCAATATGTTTCCTTTATATGTTATGTGGAAGTTGTGGCTAGCCCCTAATAAGATGATATTTAATAAGATATGTTGATTGCTAATTTGGTTGTAATTTAATATTTTAGCAGGGTGTGGGTCCCCAAACACAGGATTTTAAACTAGACTGGAATCGATATGTTGACTCCTTGGGGTAAGTTTGATGGAGCTTTCCAAGGACGACCTGGGCGTTGCATATTGGGAGCTGTTTTATATATTTGTAAGTATCATATTCTCAAGATAAAGTTTGGAGCAGGACTAGAGACTCACAATAGAGTGGAATTTTATGTTTTATGGATTTTTCTCGACTCCAAGTTGATAGTAGACTAACAATAGAGTGGAATTTTATGCTTTATGGATTTTTCTCGACTCCAAGTTGATAGTAGACTGGTGTAATGATCGATTTAATATCTCTAATCTTGCTCTGTCTGGATTAAATTGCAGTTGTTAAACCAATATTCCAGTCAGTTTCCTTTGTGCACATTTATGAAGAATTCAATAATGGAGCAAATGCATTGTCAAAACAAACTATCGAGCTCTTTGAAGGATGTTTACAGGTACAAGAGCACAAAGAAAATGCTCTTCCACCTATAGAGCCCCCACTTCCTCTTTTCAGTCTATCATTATGTTAAGGGGTTGTTTGGATAAATGTAATTAATGTACTGAAAGACTATGATTAAGGGGTTGTTTGGATAATGTAATTAATGTACTGAAAGACTTATGGGATGTCTTGAAAGAAATGAATTTGAAAGAATGTTTCTGGGGTTTACTTTTTTAGCTTGCTTGACATAGAAATGAATGTGAATAACAATCTGACTAGTATGAGGGTGATTGGATATGTATATTTTTATTTTTTTTAATGGTAAATTGATTGTTATATAAATAATAGGCCTGTTGTTTAATTATTTCTTAAAATGATTTCTATGATGTTTTATTTTTATTTTATACACAATATTCAATGTTCAATTTTGAGATAGATAAATGATCATCAAATATATATTAAATGTGAATCCAATCTCAATATGAGTGGGTTTATTTTACTTTTAATTCAAGAATAAGCACTCATTTGATTGGTGTTAGGTTCGTATATTTGTGTTGAAAAGGTCCATTTTTATAGTTTGGGGAAGTGTTCATCTTTTTCATAAAAATAAACAGATAAAAAATAATAATGCATGAATCAGTACATTGTAGCCTAGTGTGGGGGGAAGTGTCCGCTTGTCCCATAAAAATTAAATAAATAAAAATAAAAAATAAAAATGAATACATCAGTGTGATGTAACATAGTGGTGAGAGGATGTGTCTTGTAATTTATTGATGAAAAGTTTGCAGATTTAGTCAATCTCACACTTTGTAAAATCAAAATTAAAAAAATCTATAACTAATCAAATTTAATATAATTAAATAAATATAAAATAAAAATTATTATATATAAATAACATAATTATATTATTTACTGACATGAAAACAAACTCTTAAATAATGATTTCAAGTCTTACTCGATACTCTTTGAATCCTTTATATTATCTCCAGAATACCCAGTATGAAATAATTTATATCCAGCAAAATTTAATTCCATTCTTGGAAATGAGATATGCTGAGATCTTTCTTGGGGGCTAGAATTCTGTGACGTAATATGTTCTGCCGTTGCCGAGAATATCAAATTGGACCCCCCCCACAAAAAAAATATGAGGTGTTATTTGAATAACACCTCTCTCTGCACAATAAGTCAAAGCCAGCGGTATGCAAGAAAATCCAAGAAACTATGAAATTAAATCTCTCTTTCTTTACAGAAAAGAGACCTCTTCTGTACTCGGATCTGGAGCGGGCCCATCTATAAGTGGGCTATGACAAAAAGGAAGTCACAAGGTTTTTTATTTTTTCTGTTAATTTTTTTAGAATTTGTTGATCTGTTGGTGCTATTTAAAATGTGAATGTTTATGGTATTTAAAATGTGAATGTTTATGAATAGGGCAATCTATTTATTTTAATTTTGGTTTTTATGATAAATTTTGGTGAGAATTTGGTAATTTTTCTTTTAATAAAATTTAAATTTAGAAATGTTTAAATTGTATTTTTAAATCTATTCAATATTCAAATTTTGTAATTTTTATAACTAATATATATGATTATAAGATTTTTTTTAAAATTTCTAACTAAACTTAGAACAAAATAAAACAGAAAATATACCTAAAAAGTAGAATATTTAAACTATACCTTTATAAACACATAAATAAATTATATATCATCAAAACTTATAACATTCATAAAAATTTAAACACTATTATTAGAGATTTTAAGAAATCTTTTGTAGATATCACGCCAAGAAAACACCGTAAGAAAGGTTGAAATCGTCAAACGCTTAGGCTATGAGCAATGACAAAAATATATCTGGAGGGGGGCCATCTAAAAGTCGCGATGATCAAAGAGTTCTCGTGGAAATTGAAGGTTTTAATAAGACATACAAATTTGGAGTGGACCCATCTAAGAGTTGTTCGTTGAAACTGAAGTCTCATTTTCATAATTTCAATTATATCAAGAAAACACTTTTTACAGAGATCGTCCCAGACTCCCAGTGGATAACATTATACCTTAGCTTCATATTCACTAGGAAAAGGAAGAAACCGTGGAGCAAACATTCACAGCTTTTTCTCGGCAGCTGCTGCGACGCGCCTAGAGAAAATAACTGATGACTTTCCCGATGTTCCTGCCTTAATGTAACTCTTGCAAGCACATGAATCCATTATATGTGCTAGGTGGTTGAAATCGTATATTTATCTTATTAATTTATTAAAAACAATTAAATAAAAATAAGTAAGATTTATTTTATATTATTAATAAATTGGATTTAATCATTCTAAATAAAAATTATTGTATTCATTATTCTCTATCTTTGTATCTTATTTTTTTAATTTTATTATCACAATTTATTAATATCTTCGTTTCATGGATTTTGGATATGCATGATAACTATGAGCCTACATAGTAAAAACCATTTTAACTAAGTTTAACTTAATGTGAGCATATAGAAGTAAATTTAGTATTCACACTTTATTTCATTATCACTGAGTGTATCTTCATTTCATGGATTTTGTTTCACTTCTTAATAAGTAGGAGAATTAGTTTTGGTTGTTCATATATCTCTGAGACATTTTTGAAGGGATAATTAAACTTTAGATATGTGTGTAAGAAAACGATGCGCGGAATTTGTTCATGTGTGTACGCCACTATAATTTTATACATTTTTCATATTTACATAGTCAAACCTAACTCATATATTCTACTCAGATTATTCTATGAAATTCAATTACTATTTCCATTACTACTCTTGGTCACCCTATCTCAATTAGGGGTCAACCCCGTTTGTCCTATTGCGGTTTGTCCGAATGCCCTTTCTCATTGCGGTTTGTCCCTATTGCGTTTGGATGAAAACGACTTTTATTAATTTTTTATGCCAACAACGCATAAGAATGCCGGGCCCGTTTGTTTAGAAGGAAGGCCTTTGGATGAAAACGACTTTTATTAATTTTCATTTTTTAAACGTATTTAAAATTTAAAAGGTAGAAGTTGACGTTTAATAGCCCGTCAAAGGTAGAAGTTGACGTTTAATAACCCGTCAAAGGTAGAAGTTGACGTTTATAGCTGTCCAACTTGCCTTGTATAGAGATATATTAAATTACTTAAAAAGTGAAAATCTCTTAACAGATTTTTGGTTTGTTAGTGGAAGGCCGATGTAAACGACTTTTATTAATTTTTTATGCCAACAACGCATAAGAATGCTGGGCCTCGTTTGTTGAGAAGCAAGGCCTTATTTGTGTATTGGGCTTGTTTCTGGAATTTGAAACCGAGGTGGGTAGCTGCGTTTGCTGTATTGGGCTCGGAGGCTTTTGCTGTGTATGATCAGATTGTATAACCAGTGGGATTATAAGAGCGAAGGACAACTTGGACAACTTCCTTGTATTTGCAAATCTATTGCAATGGCCTCACCTCTGGAAAAAACGACGGTATTCCGCGTCGGTGGATTTGCCGGTGGATTTTTCTGCTATGGCCTCCTCCTCGCTCTCTTTGCCGTTCAAGGCGGCCACTGCCGACGTTTCCGTCAGTGTAGAGCCTAGTAAAGGAAAGCTGAAGAGCACTGAACCGACAACTCCTGCGTTTGCCGAACATTCCATAGGTGCAGCTAGAGGTAAGGACGTATACCCGCTAATTTCATCGTTAAAGTTTGGTTGCCGCGTTTACTGGTTATTTGTGGCAGGCATCCGTTATTTAATTTACCTTTATGGCCACTTCAATTGTTGAAAGATCTCTATGGAAATATCATGTGATCACAGTATTTTTATTTTTATAAATAATTATAAATTTCATACTTCCTTTCGAATAATTTAGATCATTATGATATAGATATTGTCATTGATTTTTCTTTTATATATATATATAATAAATCAAAAATACAATTTTCAGGTGTTCTGAACACAGTAGGGATGTTGTTTTAGATCTATCATATGTTAACAATTGCTATTTGTTTTGGAGATGTCTAAAAGAATTTGATAGCACTAACTTGGATTTTAAAAGATTTTTTCAAAATCTTGTTTGAAAAATTCATTTATTCTAGCTCACATCGTACGCCTCCTCATGCTTTGTGGAAGGGATAGCCAGTGAGCAGAAAGGAATATCCCAGGGCTGTGTTCATCATGGTCACATATATTATGACCATCTAGTTTCACCCGTTAGCTAATTTACTCGTTAAATTAATAAGTGGAGGCGTCCCCGCAGACCCGACCCTCAGAAAGCAGCTCATGCTTTCTCTAAGGGATAACCAGCCAAGTCAGATCTACGGACCTGGACGGTAGTTAAGGGACAGCCCAACCGAATCTCAGAACTAGAAAGCTTCGACCGTATGACTGATATACATTAATGTGATTCATAGGAGTAAAATACAGTTGTATTGGTAGTTATATTGAAATTCGAACTAAGTTAAAAATATGGTTAACATTCTAGATAATACGAATTTGGTACAGTTAACTATTTATTTACCCCAATTTTGACAGAACTGAATTGGAATCAAATTCATATTGATACAATAAAATATAAAATTACAAAGCATAGTCTATTAATAAAAAGATTTATTTAAGAAAAAACTTTAAAATACTTTTTTAATTTAGTGTTAGTATATGTTATACTGTTAGACTTATATCATGTGGGTTATTACTATTATATGTATTTTTTTTATTTAAGGTTTATTTTATTACATGTAGTTTTTTATTTAAGTTTTATTTTATAACATTCTTATTTTAATTTTACATTTCAGTATTGATAATTTATCAAAAAGTAAATTTATGTAGTTTTTTTGTTTTCATTTTTAAGTCATTTTATATAAAAATAGATTTGTGTAGTTTTAAGTTTTATTTTTAAAGTTTTCAATGAAAAATGAATGAGATGTTCAAATTTGGAATGATTATGTATAATTTTATTTTATTTTTAAATTAAAATTGCATATTTTTTGTATTTATAAGATGTCTTTTCAGTATTTTAGTCATACTTGATTTTTTTATTGCATATTTTTTATTCAAATCATTTTTATATGATGCGATCTATCTAGATACAATTTAAGGTTATATGAACCAAAATATTAAAAATCCAACCTTGATATAGTAGTATACGTCATTGTTAAATACATGTCTTTTCTTAAAGATTATAAAGTCAAATTGGAGTGATTAGAGATTATGAGATCAAATTTGGAGTAAAATATACAAAGTTGAGACTCTTTTATTCCATAATATTATAATATGTGAAATAATTTAAAAAAATAATGATTATAATGTGTGATAACATATAAAATAATAATAATTTACTATATTTAATTAAAATTTTTTTTTTTAATAATTCACAAATTCAAATTTAAAAAACTAAAATATATACACCTTTAAAATTTTAATAAAGGGATTTTCTTCTTTAAAATTATAAATTAGTATATTCTATAATAACACTTTAAAAATAAATAAATTAATATAATCTATTTAATTATTTTTATATTTAATAAAATTATGTATATAAATTTTATGTGTATATATATAGTGAGTTTGGAAAGCTTCTTTCTAAGCTTGTTGAGCATAGGAACAGAATTTTAAAGCAAATCAAGTAATAACCTTCTAGGTGAGATAGGTGAGAGTTAGTCTCAATGGACGTTAATCATCATCATCATCAACAAGAGGGTTTTGGAATTTTTTTGTGTACATTATTATCACAACATCATAAATATTTTAGTTTTCATTCTCCTTCATTAATTCACTATTAAAAAACTTTGACTTGAGATTTAGCTATAATCACGTTAACTCTTTACATTTATAATTAAATAATTAATGAAATACACCAAATTTCTTATAGTCCTCTTTGTTAATGATCACGTAAAATGATGTATTTTTTAAAATTTTCAAATAAAAAATGCCCTTTTGTAGATAATTATTCAAATTATATTCCCTCTTTACCTTCCAACTTACATATTTTTTAAACTTCTTTTAACGTTACCTAATCATGTTTTGAACTTAGATATTTTTATCTAAAATGTTTGTTATTCTACCATTTTTAATGCATACTGACATTTTTGAAACTTCTTTTACTGAACTTACATACGTTTTGAACAAATCTTTTTATGAAAAAAAGTTTATTATTCTACCATTTTTTTATGAATGTTAAAAACAAATTTAATCATAAAAACAATATATTCATATATAGTTCACTTACTTTTTATAATCCAATAAAATTTTATAAAAAGATCTCATTACTCATAAATGTGAATTCAAAATTTCATTTCACATTTAATTAATGCTATATTACTAAGACACTATAACACAACCAAATGTGAATTCAAAATTTCATTTCACATTTAATTAATGCTATATTACTAAGACACTATAACACAACCAAGTTTAACCATCTGACCAAATTTTATATGGAATATGATGTCTCTCTAGTCACTACATATGATCACCATTGTTTGAACAAGCTATGGTGTGTACTTTTGGACAAATATTCTATTCTAATATTGGGAGGAGTTATGGTGTCTCTTTTAATAAATATTAGACGTGACACTTCTAAATAGAGCCAAGTTGTGTACATATAGGTTATGTTCGTATAAGAGGAATATCTGTAGACTGTTAGGATATTCTTATACTCCATCCTAGTCCTACCAACATTATTACTT
This sequence comes from Larix kaempferi, assembly GCA_027924585.1. Classification (NCBI taxonomy): domain Eukaryota; kingdom Viridiplantae; phylum Streptophyta; class Pinopsida; order Pinales; family Pinaceae; genus Larix; species Larix kaempferi. The sequence continues at coordinate 1,745,903 of BSBM01000967.1, forward strand.
TTTGCATTTTTAGTTATGCATGTATTCTGCATGCATGCATGCAATTGCATGCATCCCAGTCATCAGTCCCAGCACCTAGCCCTCAGTTAGCTAGCCCCGGGAGCTTCTCTCAAATCAGTTTTAGCCCTCCTAGAGCTTAATGCACTCTTCTTCCTTGATTTTAGGAAGCCACTCGTCCTCTCTCACCTACCACTCAGTTGCACTTCACCTACCACACTTGGTTAGACTCAGTTTGACTGATGGTTGACAGTTACTTGTGCATTGATGACTCCACCGATGATGAGATAGACTTCTAGTTGTGCTTTGATGACACTCCAGTGATCTTTTGATCACTCCATTGAAGGCTAAGTCGAATTGCCACCTTGGCATTCCAATCCTCATGCATTGTACTACTTATTTGTCCATATTGTGATTAATGAATGAGTGTGTGTGAAGTTATTTTGCTTCTATCCGAGTTCTACTGTATTATTATTCTGCTGCTCATTTTACTGCATTGACAATTCTTAATCTTATTCCTAAATTCTTTCATTGTGAGGTATACATCAGCTCTTAGATCTGCTGTGAGGATTTTCACATGGTATCAGAGCATGTTGAGATTATTGTTTATCTCCATTCCTGAGAGTTTTTTGCAGGTTATTATCCAGATTTCGAGTGCTGCAGTTGCAGCAGTTTTTGCGTTTTTGCAGCAATAACAGTTGCATATATTTTCTATTATTTGTGCAGGTCTTCTACAGCTTCCATATTTTCAGAAGAAATCCCTCCTCTTTATCTATTCGACTATGTTGAATGGAAACCAAAAATGATAGCATATTTGAAGAGAGATGATCTCTTTGATTATTGTTTTGAAAGAGAGTTTGAATCCTTTGAAGAAGAGAATGACTAGTTAAATGAAGGTGAAAGAGCCATTGTAGCCATGCTGTATGCTATGTCTCGATGCATGGTATTCCATTCCCTTGATGTTGAATCTCCAAAAGAGCTATGGGCCCACCTGGATGAAAGATTTGGCAGATAGAATGAAGGGATTGGTCCAAACCCTTTCGAGAGCAAGCCCAGTGATGCATTCACCCTCCTTGATGATCTCATTGATCATGAATATCTCATATCTCATATTGAAGTTGTCCAAAAAGAAGAAGAACTTGCAGATTCTACACTCATGCTGCAAATTCTTTATATTTCGAATTTTGTGCCAGCTCACACTCTAGAAATTGCAGAGGTTCCTAAATCCTCTCTTGCACCAAAGTCTGTTGGTTTGCATCATGATCTCATGAATGTTTCAGGGGTAAAATCAACCATTGGAGGTAATGCATTCAGTCTCCTTGATCAATCACCTCTTATTTACTATTGTAAGATCATTATTTCATGCTTTCAGAAGGTTTTTGAAGATGATGGCCATTGCCATTCGCTTGGGATAATTTCTCATGCATTTATTGGTTTAGATCTCACCTCAAATGGTTCAAAGGAGATATTAAGAAACCATTCTTCAAGTCTTGGATCTGATTTGGATTCAAAGCATTTACTATCATGTGATGGTTCTTTTGGGCATAATCTCACCTATGATGGTTCGAAGGAGAAGACAAAATACTCTCTGCACATTCATAGATTTGATCCTACCTCAGCCGATTTGAATCACAGGTTCAAGGATCATCCTCATACTTTTGGATTGGTTCTCATCACATTCAATCTGAAGAGAAAGTACAAGCACATGCTTTCTGAGCATGATCCACTTCTTCCCAAGAAGAAGATACCTCCAAACATATGACCAAGCATCACACCTGCTTGAGTTTGGAGCATTTATTTTTTTTGTGCCTTACAGTCTATTTTGAGGGGGGGTATTTTTCCCATGAGGTTTTCCCCATTTCCTCAATTTATTGACTGTTATTATTCATTGTATTGGGTGACCTTTGGTCTCAGTTACCAGGGCCCAGGATGGATTAAGGGGGGGTGTTAGGATATTCCTATACTCCATCCTAGTCCTACCAGCATTATTCCTTTTTGCATTTTCAGTTATGAAAGCATTTTGCATGCATGCATGCAATTTCATGCATCCTAGTCATCAGTCCTAGCACCTAACCCTCAGTTAGCTAGCCCCGGGAGCTTCTCTCAGATCAGTTTTAGCCCTCCAAAGCTTAGTGTGCCCTTCTTCCTTGATTTTAGGAAGCCACTTGTCCTCTCTCACCTACCACTCAGTTGCACTTCAGTTAGTTGAGTTATCTTTAGTTCTTTCCTTGATTTAAGGAAATACTGGCTCTCAACTGACTGTATCACTTCGATGGATTTCCAATAAGACTAGACTGCCCATTCTGACTCTAGTTAGCTCCTCATGCGCCCTCTATTGAGCCTCCTCATTCAGTTAGTGCCTCCATGTGCCAGTTACACTCAATCACACCTACCACACTCAGTAGACTCAATTTGACTGATGGTTGATAGTTACTTGTACATTGATGACCCCACCAATGATGAGATAGACTTCTAGTTATGCTTTGATGACACTCCAGTTATCTTTTGATCACTCCATGAAGGATGATTCGAATTGCCACCTTGGCATTCAAATCCTCGTGCATTGTACTACTTATTTGTCCATATTGTGATTAATGAATTAGTGTGTGTGAAGTTATTTTGCTTCTATCTGAGTTCTACTGTATTATTATTTTGTTGTTCATTTTACTGCATTGACCACTCTTAATCTTATTCCTAAATTCTTTCATTGTGAGGTATACATCAGCTCTTAGATCTGCTATGAGGATTTTCACATAGACAATGTGGGGACAAAAGAGGAAGCAGGAGAACGATGTGACGCCATTGGGAGAACAATTTAGTATAGGAATCTGTACAATGTGGGGAACGATGTAAATACCCAATGCATACTATGCAGCTCGAATCCCCAAAGTATGCAATGCACACTGTGCAGTACGGAGAACGATGTAAATAACAGATGATGTATATCTATGGAGCGATTTTAAGAACTTGCTTTTTTTTTTACTTTTTTTAATTTATGTATATGTGGGAGTGGTGTTCTCAATTAATTATAAAAATAGAATAATAAAATATTTTTTATTTATGTGAACCAGAGAATGTGGAGAATCACGTTGGCTATCAGAGCACATTGCTTGATGAACAAAGAGGCATAACGTTCTCAATTTCATATAGCATAGTTCATATAGCATGGTGTAATGTTTTATTTTTTTATTTTAGGTGTAATAAAGGTTTTTTTTCAACTAGAAAAAAGTTCTTTGTATTTAAAATTGAATTAATGTGAATATAGTTTAATACATAGGGATTCACCATCCTTGTAGCTTATACAAAGCTCCATAGCCAATCTTGCTTACATACAAAGCATTCTTAATTCAAAAGAAGCATGTAAGGAAGGCATTCCAAAAATCCAAACTAGAGAAGAAACTACATCTAAGAATCTTCATTAGACAAAAAGAACTCCATCTAGAGAGATTAAAGCGAGAAGATATGAACACAGTCGACATTCACCAACTCATTCTCAAAATATTCTTCGAAAGATAATGAACCTTCATGAAGCGCAACTGATTCTTTAGACAGTCCATCTGCAATACCATTGTGCTCTTCATACACATTACTAATGTCGATCTGAATAAAGGAATCAAGTAGAGAATAAATTATGTCGCACCATTCTTCAAGAGCAAGAACTTGAAGACTAGATCTGTTATTATCCCAATTTACAATAACCATCGAGTCAGCAAAAAATTGTAAAGTAGGAATACCAATACTAGAAGCAAAAAAAAAATCCCTAAATTGCCAAGAGCTCAAATATTGTGTTAGAGCCATTGCCACAATTTAACCAAAGTTTAAAATTATGGACCTCATTTAACTCCATAAACATACTAGCACCACTATCATTACTTTGAGCAGCACCATCAAAGAACCCTGGAGTGTAAACTATGATAGGAGGGGCCCCTATTTTCTTAGGCACAAACTCAAATGAATAAGCTTTGAACATTCCCAGAGATCTGATGCTATTGGTCATAACATTAGGAACCTGCTCATCAAAGATAGACTTATTCTTGGTTTTCCAAATTTCCCAACATAAAAAGATTGGCAACAATCTTTGCGAGCTATTGTTATGGATCCAACGTTCAAGATTGTCAACAAAAGAAGAAGTTCCCTGGGTCCTTGAAATATAAAGATCATTTGACAGAAACCTCCACAATAGTTTACAAAAAGAGAATGAAACAAATATATGGCTAATTGATTCAGCTTCTAATTTGCATAGATGACAAATATTTGGGCCTCCCCAGCGCCTTTTGGCCAATTTATCCCATGCTAAAATACAATTCTCGCAACACATCTAGATAAAACATTTGATTTTTATTGGAATCTTCCACTTCCAAATTTTATTATACCACCACCATTGCATATTGGGGGAAAGGTACTGAGCTATGAAGGAATAAGTGTCCTTAGCAGTAACTTGACCTAGATATTTTTTGACAGCCCAAACCACAGAGTCATCTTCCTCCTTAAGATGAATACCAGCTCTATTCAACAAACATATTGATCCGGATTTATGCAGGAACGAAATAAGATAGCACATATATATTCACATACACAGATATATTGCAAATAGCACAGTGATACAGTAAACACATATACTATTAAATAGCGGAAATAGAATAGACTATAAATACAACAGCTAGAATGGTGGTAGCTATCTCTAGGAAGAGATGTGGCCACTATGCTCATTCGTGCCAAGATGAATACAAAGAGAGGACGAAAGGGCCTATTTATCATAAGCATGAGGGAAAGAATCCCAAAAATCCAAAAACCTAACCCTAAGAGATGAAGTGCCAAAAGTCATGTGGGCCCCGTTTGGGTAAGTTAGTACATCAACTTCCTAGGGTCGTAACTTTTGCATACGATATCCATTTGGGGCACACAATAGCTCGTTGGAAAGATCTATTCAAGGATTACAAAAAGGGTCGGCAAATCTCGAGTCTAGCACGCAAAAGGGGTTAGGCGCGCAACACTCGTATTGTCCCTACCATTTGATGCCGAAAAAACGTTGTTTATCGCCTCAAAACGGCTCCAGAAGTTTAGGACCTGAAAAACTGCTAAAAATAGTAATTTGCCAAAATTGCCAGAAGACTGTTTTGAGCCAGTAGGAAGAGGTGGGCCGTCACCGATATCCACCTGGATCAATCCTCCCTACTTAGGAAGCAATGGTCTCCATTGCGTCAAATCCCTTATCATATGTCGAACTATGTGTTGAGTTGAGCTCCTGGTGCGGCGTTTGTTGAAGCGAAAAGGTTGCCTTTCTTTGAAATCTTCAGAAGGTTGTAATTGTTGTTGTTGGATGCGCTAGAGCTGTTCAATAGTTTTGGTTGTTGTGGTATCCTTGGTATGCACTGGTGTGGATGGTTTCTTTTTGGAGGAGCACCTTGAATTCGTGGCCTGGCACTGCAAAGGTACTCGAATAGGTGATGCTGCACTAAACTTCTGTTTTTATTGTTCCTGCTGAGTAGAGGGATAATGGGTAGAGGTTGTGGATGTCTCTGCGATCTGATGTTCTCCTTTAGTGGAAATTGCAAATAGGGAAAATTTTCCAGTGTGGGAGATTATCTTCCTGCCCTGCTTGGTTGGGGTAGGTTAAACTGTCTCGAGTATCCAATAGAGTTGTCTTCCCAAGGTGACAATGACACCTGCGAGGTCGTGATTCATATACATCATGACGCTTCCACATATATGGTTGTCCTAAAAGAACATTGCATACTTCAAGTGGGGCCACATCACACAATACCTCATCTTTGAAGGTCTTGATGCCATATGGTAGGCGACATTCGTGACTGACGCGGATCCCTCGTACTTGGCTTAGCCATCCAATGGTGTATGGTTGTGGGTGTGGTGTTATTGGTAGTTCCAATTTCTTGATGACTTCTGCTGAGATCAAGTTCTTTTGGCTACTGCTGTCCACGACAAAGTGTAGGGCAATTCCCTTCATGCACATCTGGGAGTGGAAAAGGCACTCCTCTGCCTCTGCCTCTGACTCTTCAGGTTCCTCCAATTGAATCTATGTGGTGGAAACAACAGCACTGGGTTCTGAATCAATGATCTGCTTCCCTTTTTGCGCATCTGTGAAATTAGGTTCTGATTCATAATCGGAACTGGGATCTGAATCTGAAGCTTTGATCTCAGTCACCAATGACTGTTTTGAGTGACATTCATCAGTGTTGTTCAGGAGATTTTGTGTAAATCACACCACTTCCCGGTGTCCTTCTTTGTCTTTTCGTTACCCTTGTTCACTTCTGGTTGGGACTGGTTATCCTTTCCCTGCCCCATGTTCTGCGAGCCAGAGTTTCCCTTGCCCTGCTTCTGCGCAGGTCTGAAGTCATGCTTGTTCTTTTGCTGAAATTTTTGCTCAATTTTGACAGCATATTGATAAGCAGATCCGAGTGAAGATATTTCCAAGAAATCCATCTCTGTTCATATGTACCTATGTAATCCACTATGATATTTCATTACTAGGTGTTGCTCAGAGTCCTTGATACCTAGCTTTGTGCGCAAGGTATGAAATTTGTGTGAAAATCCTCACAGCAGATCTAAGAGATGATGTATACCTCACAAGAAAGTGATTGATTAAGCAAGAAAATAGAAAAAGAGTGGTCAATGCAGTATAATGAGCAACAGAATAATAATACAGTAGAACTCAGATAGAAGCAAAATGCTTCACACACACTAATTCATTAATCACAAATGGACAAATAAATAATACAATGCATGAGGAATTTGAATGCCTAAGGTGGCAATTCAAATTAGCCTTCATAGAGTGAGCAAAATATCACTGGAGTGTCATCGGAGCACAACTGGAAGTCTTCATCATCATCAGTGGAGTCATCAATGCTCAAGTAACTATCAACCGTCAGTCAAACTGAGTCTGGTAGGTGTAACTGAGTGTAACTGAGTGTAACTAAGTGTAATTGAGTGTAACTGAGTTGTAACTAAGTGTAACTGAGTGTAAGTGAGTATAAACTGAAGACAACTTGACTGGTAGGTGAAGAAGGGCAAGTTGCTTCTTAAAATCAAGGAAGAAGGGCGTATTAAGCAACTGGAGGGGTAAAACTGATCAGTGAGAAACTCTCGAGGGCTGGCTAACTGAGGGCTAGGTGCTGGACTGATGAATGGAATGCATGCAAACCCTAAATGATGCATGCAAACCCTAAAAGTGCATTGCATGACTGAAAATGTAAATGATCAAAATACTGGTGGGACTAGGATGGAGTATAGGAATATCCTAACACCCCCCCCCTTAATCCATCATGGGCCCTGGTAACTAAGACCAAAGGTCACCCAATACAATGAATAATAACAGTCAATAAACCAAGGAAGTGGGGAAAATTTCATGGGAAAAATACCCCCCCCTCAAAACAGACTGTAAGGCACACACAAAAATTAAATGCTCCAAACTCAAGCAGGTGTGATGCTTGGTCATATGTCTGGAGGTATCTTCTTCTTGGGAAGAAGTGGATCATGCTCAAAAAGCATGTGCTTGTACTTGCTCTTCAGATCGAATGTGATGAGAACAAATCCAAAAGTATGAGGATGATCCTTGAACCTGTGATTCAAATTAGTTGAGGTAGGATCAAAACTATGAATGTGAAAACAGTCTTTTGTCTTTCTCCTTCGAACCATCATGGGTGAGATTATGCAAAAAAGAACCATCAAAATAATAATGATTGCTTGAAATCCAAATTAGATTTAAGACTTGATGAATAGTTTCTTGAGATCTCCTTTGAACCAGCAGGGGTGAGATCAAAACCATCATATGCATGAGAAATTATCTCAAGTAGTATTTGCTTAGGATCCAAATTAGATCCAAGGCTTGAATCATGGTTTCTTGAGATCTCCTTTGAACCATAAGAGGTGAGATCAAAACCAGTAAATGCATGAGAAGTTATCCCAAGTGAATGGCAATGGTTTCTTGAGATCTCCTTTGAACCATAAGAGGTGAGATCAAAACTAGTGGATGCATGAGAAATTATCCTGAGTAGGTGGCAATGGCCATATTCTTCAATAACCTTTTGAAAGCATGGAATAATGATCATATAGTAGTAAATAAGAGGTGATTTCTTGAGGAGAGCGAATGCATTACCTCCAATAGCTGATTTTTTCTCCGAAATAATCATGTGATCATGATGCAAACCAACAAACTCTGGTGCAAGAGAGGATTTAGGAGCTTCTACAATATCTAGAGTGTGAGCTAGCTCAGAAAGAGAAGAAAGTTGGAGCATGAGTGTAGAATCTGCAAGTTCTTTGTGGACAACTTCAATATGAGATGATACTGGTTCATGATCTGAGAAACCATCAAGGAGGGTGAATGCATCACTTTGCTTACTCTTGAAGGGGTTTGGACCAATTCCTTCATTCTGTCTACCAAATATTTTATCCAAGTGATCCCATAGCTGTTTTGGAGTTTCAATATCAATAATGATTGGGTACAATATGTAATCAGGCATAGCAAACATCATTCTTCCAAGGGCCATGTCACCTTTATTCAACCAGTCAATCTTCTCTTCAGAGGATTCTAACTCTCTTTCAAAATAAGAATCAAAGAGACCATTTCTCTTCAAATGTGCTATCATATTCGGTTTCCATTCATCATAGTTGAATAGAGAAAGAGGAGGGATTTCTTCTGAATACATTGAAGATGTAGAAGACCTACAAAAACAATAGAGAATATCTGCAACTGTTACTACTGCAAAGATGCAGAAACTGCTGCAACTGCTGCACTCGAAATCTTGGTAATAACCTGCAAAAAAATCTCAAGAATGGAGATAAACAATACTCTCAACATGCTCTGATACCATGTGAAAATCCTCACAGCAGATCTAAGAGATGATGTATACCTCACAAGAAAGTAATTGATTAAGCAAGAAAATAGAAAAAGAGTGGTCAATGCAATATAATGAGAAACATAATAATAATATAGTAGAGAGCATTGGGGTCAGACGAACAACCAAGGTCTGCAATGTGAAATGTGTTGCATTCCATCATTATCTTCATGGATAAAATGGCTTCCTCTAACACTTGCTCTACAATTTGTAATCCTTTCCTCTGCAATATAGTATTGCGATCAATAGTGAGAAAACTCACAATTATTTCAATCGAATTTTTGATAGGGAGAGAGAAAATGATTTCGATTGAAATTCAATCGAAATTCAGAACCTGGAAGAAAACCTAATTTTGAGCATAGCTAGAGTCTCCAATGCCGGCATTCATATGAAGCACTTTCTCAACCTCCATCTTCTCCCAGTAACAAACAAGCCAACACAAACTCCAACTCTTTGGTCTCTGGTAATGCAGCTTTCTTGTGCTTCGAAACTCCAACTCTTGGAATGCAACTTTCTCGTGCTTAGAATATACAAATTCCAAACTTCTGGATGACCACCTAACATTGATTAAACTTAAATTTGAATATATTAATTGTGGAAATTGTATAGTGTATTTGAAATATTTAAGGATGTTAAATTTATTTATTTATTTAAAAACATTCTAAATTTAAATTTTACCCAAAAAAAATTGACTAAATTCAAAATAAAAACCAAAAAAAATCCAAAACTTAAAATAATAAACTGCTCCTAAATAATAGATATAAACTACCCTTTAAATAAGTTTTGATTTCTGAATTCTATTGCGTTAAGTGAGAGTACTAAAATGAATGAAAAGATCACGGTGAAAGGGCCAACCTTGGCTCTCTATGAGTTGTATACATTTCGGGAAATAGTCCTTTAAATTTACCAATAAATTATTCTGAAAAACACATACACTATCAGCCCTAAATTCCATGTGGGTGGCCATCACGATGGCCATTAGACATTTATCCAGTCAGACATGAGTTGTAACAGCAACTATTTAGAGTTTTCATTTGCGCTGGAGGACTACAACCAGATGTCCTCCCTTCTTTCCATATGCCATGCGTTCACTCAATCTTTTCCCCATTATTTCTTCGAATCTCTCGAACAACACATCCATTATTTGTTCTCCGAAGTGGTGTTTTATGAGGCTTTCAGTCACTGCTCTCAACTGCTTTGCAAGTTTTCTTCCATATGCATCCTTTAGAGAAGCTGAGAACCCTGTCATGGCTTCCATATCCTCCTCCGTAAATCTCTCTGATTTTGTGAGGAGGTCCAATCTTAGTATTTCAAAGGAACCCTCTCTGGCTACTTCGCTGCTCACTTCCTCTGGACATGGAGCATACAAGGGGATGTTGAACGAGTCAACCTTCTCCTTTTCCATCAACCCCTGCAGAAATAAATTAAACTTTAATCACCATTTGAATTCAAGATCAAACCTATTCCAACAGAAAGCAAAAACAGTAATATGTAAGTACCATACCTGAGATACCAAATCATTCAAACTACTTCCTAATGACTCCCAGGGGAAGGCAATGAAACCCTGCTTGCTTAGATCCCGAGATGTTCGACCCGTTAAGACAAAAAGCATGCGGCCTACACGATCCAACTCCTCTCCCCAGGGCTTAAGAAACGCGTTGAAATCCTTCTGATATTGACGAAAATAAGCTTCTCCAACAGCTCTAGAGCCACCGCATAATATTTTTCCCTTGTTCCATGCCAATGAATTTTTCTCTAAAACCTCAACAGGAACCTGGCCATTATCACATGTAAAATGAATTATGTTCAAATTACTGAGCGGAATAGTCTAGATGTCCCCCAAACAAGGGTCTCATACGTATGACTATTCTGCGAACTTAAATTGTAATTTATATGTTTTCTGAAAACATACTTGGGAAAGCCAGTGAAGACCGAACGAAGAATGAACGAAATGGAGAGTCTCGTCTGGAAATAGCCTGCCTTAGAACGAACCCGGTACGCCTGCTGCGAAAATATGATCTGTCTGCTTCTCCCTCTTCATTCTGAAGATAAGTAGTTACAACTATAACGAAGACCCATAATTGAAAAGACAACATAATTCCCTTCAATTTGGTTTTTTGTTGGATATTGAAATTTACAAGGCATATATGAGTTTTGAGGGCTTTAATTTAATAAATGAGTAAAAAAACAAATTTTCACGTCACTTTTAGCCAAAAAGTGTTACCAATTTTCATGGTTCACCCTTAGGTTCTCAATGATCATTGTTCCTTCAATATTATGTGAGGATGGTTGTGAAGCATCATTAGGGTCCAAGGTTCAACATACACTACTATCCCTTTGCATCTAAAGTTAATATCATATCTATTCTTATTAGTTCTCAATTATTCCCAAATACGATGTACCCTTCTACAATACTAAATCGAGAAAACAATTCACACCCATAAAATCCTGCCACCATATTGGCTTCTCCACCATTTTAAGTGTCACTTAATGAAAACTTCCTAGAGAAGCTTGGAAACCTTGTATCTTTTAGTCCCCACTTGAATCCATGTGTTATGCGCAATTTCGTTCGGCTTTCCAATATGAAAATTAGCATTGCATTCACTATCCACACTTAATAGGTTCAAATCTCACCCTCGTCATAATGTCATTCAATTCATTATCTTTTCCCCAGCTCTTGGCCTTGCAAAACACCAAAACAATTAGTCCACGGGTTATGAGTTTAATTGTGGTGGCATTGAAAACTTATTAGCAATATTAACTACAAATATGCATCTCAATGACAATTCTGAAGAACAAAGAATAGACATCAAATCAACCCAAATATGTGGTCATTATATATTTGGATCTACAACAAATTTTGGATCGATATACAGGTGTCTTTGTTGAACCAGTGGGATTGCCACCTTCCAGGCCAGAAGACCATCGTATTCAGCTCCTTCCTGGCAATGTTCCTCCCAACATCAGGCCCTATCGCTACCCATCTTTCACCAAAAAATGGAGATTGAAATGCTCGTTCGGGACTTATTGAAGCAAGGTATTATTCGCCCAAGCACTAGTTCCTTTTCTTCTCCAGTTATTCTTGTCCGCAAAAATGATGGGTCATGGCACCTCTACATTGACTTCCGAGCACTTAATCACCTCACCATCAAGGATAAGTTTCCAATTCCTGTTGTTGATGAGCTTCTTGATGAGCTTCATGGGGCTCACTTTTTCTCCAAGTTGGATCTTCGTTCTGGGTATCATCAAATTCGGGTTCATGAGGATGATATCCCTAAAACATCTTTCCGCACACATGATGTCCATTATGAGTTTTTGGTCATGCCCTTGGCCTCACTAATGCTCCTTCCACATTCCAGGCCTTAATGAATAAAATATTTCGACCCTACTTGCGGAAATTCATTCTGGTATTCTTTGATGATATCCTCATCTACAATAAAACGTGGATGAACATCTCCAGCATCTGGATCTTGTCATGCAACTTTTCTCTGACCATCATCTCCATGCCAAGCAGTCTAAATGTGTTTTTGTACAGAAGGAAGTTGAGTATCTCGGGCACATTATCTCAGCACAAGGGGTTCACGTGGATCCTGCCAAAAATCGATGCCATGAACAATTGGCCGCATCCTCAAACACTCAAGAGCCTTCATGGTTTTTTGGGGTTGACTGGCTACTACCGCAAGTTTTTCAAGGATTATGGGAAGATTGTAGCTTCATTAACTGCTCTATTGAAAAAGGATGCTTTTACATGGCCACATGTTGCTCAGTGTGCATTTGACAAACTAAAACAAGCTATGTGTACTACACCTGTTCTACCTATGCCCAATTTTTCCAAGCCCTTCACTATTGAGAGTGATGCTTGCGGCAATGGACTTGGTGCTGTTCTCCTTCAAGATGAACACCCCATTGCGTTCACCAGCAAAGCCCTTTCAGGTAAGAATTTAGCTGCCTCTACCTATGAGAAGGAAATGATGGCTATTTTGCATGCAGTACAGAAGTGGCGACCATACCTATTAGGGAATCATTTCTGCATCAAGACGGGTCACCAGAGTCTGAAATATTTCTTGGAATAGTGTGTCTCCTCCCCAACCACAACAGAAATGGGTTAGAAAACTCATGAGTTATGACTATGAGATCACTTACAATAAGGGTAAAGAAAATATTGTGGCAGATGCTCTTTCTCGCACATTTGATGCCCAAGGTTCTCTTTCAGCTATTTCTATGTCTGTTCCAAATTGGTTGCAATCTGTTCAATAAGGTTATGTCAATGACTCTTCCTTATCTCAAATCATCTAATGCTTGACCAACAACCCTTCTGCTATACCACATTACTCTTGGGATGGTGCTTCTCTGAGATACAAGGGTCATCTGGTGCTTCCCCAGAGCACAAATATTCAATAGGCTGTCTTCTATGAACTCCATGCTTCTCCATTGGCAGGGCACTCTGGGTTCCTCAAAACGTATGAACGGACATGGCGTAACTTCTTTTGGCAGGGCATGAAAAGGACAATTCAACAGATGGTGGCCGAATGTGATACCTGCCAACGCAATAAGGGTGAAACAACACTCCTTCCAGGATTGCTCGAACCCTTTCCCATACCTACATGGATTTGGACAGATATTTCTATGGATTTCATTGAAGGGCTCCCTAAATCTGGTGGGAAGACAATGATTCTCATTGTGGTTGATTTCCTCTCCAAATATAGTCATTTTTGTGCTCTCAGCCATCCCTATACAGCCTCCTCTGTCGCTCAAATTTTCCTGGACCAGATCTTTCGTCTTCATGGCATCCCTTCTTCCATTGTCTCGGATTGTGATGTGACTTTCACCAGTCATTTTTGAATAGAACTATTTCGCCACACTGGCACCAAACTGAAGATGAGCCCAGGGTATCACCCACAAATAGATGGTCAAACTGAAATTATCAATAAATGCTTGGAAACTTATCTTCGTTGCTTCACCTCTGAACAACAACATCAGTGGGCAAAGTGGCTCCCTCTCGTTGAATGGTGGTACAATACCTCTTACCACACTGCCTCTAAAATGACCCCATATGAAGTAGTCTATGGTCAGGCACCTCCAGTTCCTCTTCCATACACCCCCAATAGTTCACCAGTTCAGGAAGTTGACATGGTCCCTGGAAACCGCGATCAGATTCTTTGCATTTTGCAGGACAATCTTCACATGGCAAGAAATCGCATGAAGCAACAAGCTGATCAACACCATTCCGAGCGCACTTTTCAAGTACGCGATATGGTTTTTCTTCGTCTCCAGCCGTACAAACAATCCTCCCTGAAACTCAAAGGGCGTCATAAGCTCGCTCCAAAGTTCTATGGGCCATATCAGATTCTTCAGAAGATTGGGTCCATTGCTTATAAATTGGAACTTCCTCCTTTCTTCCCGCATTCATCCATTCTTTCATGTCTCTTGTCTGAAGAAAGTTCTTGGCACCAACATCAGTGGACAAACAATTTTACCCGAACTGGATAATGAAGGATCCATCCTTTTGGAGCCAGAGGCCATCCTCAATCGGTGCACTCATCAGCTTCGCTCTCGCTCTATCACAGAGGTCTTAATTCAGTGGCACGGCATGCAACCAGAGGATGCTACATGGGAACCACTCCTTCAGATTCAATAACAATTTCCACATCTAAAGCTTTGAGGACAAAGCTTTCTTTAAGGGGGAGGGGATGTTAGGAACCCATGTCTTTACTTTGTTAGTATATTGTTGTTGGACGCATATGCTTTGTAAGTCATCCCGTAGCATTTGTTGATCAATAGTTTGTGTTATTGTTGTTGGCGCATATGCTTTGTAAGTCGCCCGTAGTATTGTTGATCCATAGTTTGTAGTGGACCATGGTTTTGGCCCATAGTATTGGCGCCTAGACTTAGTATATAAGTGTGTGTTGAGACCTATGAAGGCACCGTGAAGTTATTTGTATTGAGCTTGCTCATAGGAGGTTGCCCCCTCGAAGTGGCCTGTGATCAATATAAAAGTGATTCTGAGTTCTGTCATTTCTACTATTTCGCATATTCTTATTAATTAATTGTTGCAGGTGCTTCACATAGATTAGCTCAGGTGTCCAAACTATAGGCTCACCCCCTTGAAAGCACCTCTTTTGAAATGTGAACCTCGCCAACCATTCAGTCAATATAACATGAAACTCTCCAAAGAACACTTCATCGATATATGTAAAAATATACTTATCTAACCATTTTCCTGCATCAATGCGTAGATATATATTCTAGATTTCAGAAAAATATCTTAGCTTATTATCTACCCAATCCTAGATTTCAGGATCAGTGGGATGCCACATACCCCTTCGACACAAATTCCAATCCTGACAATGGAACCATTTGTTGGCACAAATCTACTTCGACCAGGGTTCACTCAGTTAAACACCAACAAACCCCAAGACACCGTCCATTTTGGCATCACCTATGAAGTAGGCGAAGTATCACCCAATGCATCTATGGGAATTCAATGAACCAAATTTATGCAGTAGTGAAGGGGTGCAACAGGAAACTAAAACCATGACATTCCAGACTTCGACAGAGCACATTACCTAATAGTTCACATGATTGCATGTATATCATTTAACCAACTATGGCATATGTTTACTAACAAATCATTCATACATCCACATTGATCAACACTTATTCAACAATATTCAACATGTAACAAATACACTAAATATTATCATATCATTCATACACATTGAACACCAGATGTAACGTGGAATCCCACATGGGAGAAAACCCACAGAAGCACTTTCTTTATTGATGAGTCACAGTCACAATAAACACTTCATGTTTTACAATGACTTACATATTTATCCTTCACTTTTATAGTGGATCTACGCACACAACCTACAGATCATGCAACTCTTTCCTCATAGTATACAATATCTTCAACATACATATCAAAATAGGGCTAACCAAAGACTGAATATAGACTATCCAATGAACTAGTAACCTCAAAAATCCCAACCCATTACATATTTATAGGATGCACACAACCTGCCCCTCTCCTACTACCCCACTATTCAACTACTCCAATCATATATATATTCATAGATCAAGGTTGATGAGGACAATAGATAGACTAAAACTCCAATCAATATGATCAAAAAAATTCATAACTGATAATGTTGGTGTATTATATTTATGCAGCCAAATCAACAGCAAATTATTGTCATGTTGTGAGGATTCTTAGTGTGCTTCTTCTTCTCCTACACTCATATTCTTTTGAGACGATAACCCTTTGGCATATATAAAGGGTAACTTATCCCATTTTCATCTCCATGTATGAATTGATTTGCACTATCCATTGAAGGATATAATATTTGTTTATTATTAATTGAGGTTATAATTTTATTATTATTAATTAAGATAGGTGTTGATTAAGAGGAAACATAATTCTTCTCATTTACAATTAATGTTGAAATGTGGCGAACTATATAGTATAAGAGTTTAATATCATTAAATTGCAATTCATCAATATGTAATAAATCTTCTTACAACATTTATTTGTAACTCCTAATACAATTGCTAGTTGTGTCGAGAGGTGCTTTCTACATCCTGAGTGAGTGAGATGTGTCACATCTATAACGATGGCATGGCACATGTAGGGTCCAAAAAAAAAAATTATAAAACCAAGCACATGTAAGCTCCAAAAAAAATATATAAAACCAAGCACATGTAGATACAAGTTTAAATTGTCTACATTGTAATATATATATCAAATTTCATGCATATTGATTAAGACATGGTGCGTGTATATCAAGTAAATGCTTATAATATAACTATGGCATGCATATCATGAATAACTATGTTACTTCATAACTAATGAATGAATGCAATGTTTTCATATTTGTGGGATTTATGTGTTATCATTTGTACAAAACAATTCCAAATTAGAATAGATTCTAATTGAAAATATATTGTATTATGTATTGTTAAGTTAGCAATAAAACAATGAGTTAGATAATAGTTTTGTAATGATTACATATTAATCAATAATTAGCTAAATCACTAGGTGGAATTAGTTAAAGGAAAGATATATGCATTGCTCACACTATGGGCATTTAGGATCTATTAATATTTTTTTTAAATTGGTGGTTCAACCGTTGTCAAGGGCTACATCCACCAGGAGAAATTCCAACAATTATTCCAGAGAATGAAGGTATGGCAAGAATTGCATAATCCACTCAAACATTACATAGTCAATGCATAGTGGATCAATAAGAGCATCATGTCACTTAAACAATAATTGAACCTTGGTGGAGAGGGGTGACAACCATTCCTCCCAACCACCCAAGCTACATTAAATGGACTTATGACCTATTAATCTATGTCTTTAGATGTACATTTGCGTTATGATCTAATATTCATCTAATTCCAAATATATGCATTTGAGAAGGAAATAATCTAATCTCCCTCTAATTTGAAATTTATGGATCAGGAAATACTATATGATCTAATAGTAGCATTAATATGTGTTGATTTCATTGATATTACATTTTGTATCATATCATTCTTTCATTGCTTTGATTTCAGGAATGTTCCTTTTTAGTGTTGTTAAGATGCATTACTTACACAAAAGGAAACTGTGATCTATTGATATATGTCTTTAGACGAAGACTTTTGTTATGATCTAACATATCTAATTTGAACTTTGTGGATTGAAAAATACAATATGGTTTAATAGTATCATTAATATGCATTGATTTTAGTGATATCACATTTATATTATGCCATTCGGTTAAATAGTTGAAATCCTATTTTGATTCAATTATTTTATTTAGAAAAGTAGATATAATCACCATAGTTAAATAATTGAAACCCTAGTATGATTCAGTTACCAAGTTAGCTGAGTAGATATAATCTCCATAGTTAAACAATTGAAACCCTAATCTAATTCAAATACCATACTTAGCGGAGTAGATAGAATCACCACAATTAAGTAGTTGAAACCCTAATTTGATATACTTACTATTTTGACTATGTATTGGCATCTAATATTATAATGTGGTAATCAGTAGTCAAATTTTGTACATGAAATATTTTACTTGAAGTAGTTGTGGATGGGTATCTTCGCTCTATAACCACTATAGTTAAATAGTTGAAACCCTAATCTAATTAATAGAGGTGACACACAACATCGAGAATCTACGAGTTCAACATATCTTCAAGTCATTCTTGGAGCCAAAAACCTCGTGGTTGATCCACTTGTTCTGGATAAATATTTCCATCCATCTATTCTGGCCATTTTATATGATATCATTTAGTTCTGGCCATTTTGTACAATATCATTCAATTAAATTGCCAAACCCTAAATTGATTTAGTTTCCACAATTAGTCGAGTAGATAGAATCACTGTTGTTAAATTGTCAAAACACTAATCTAATCAAGTTAGACAAAGGGATTTCTATCACCTATTAATCTATGTCTTTAGATGGATATTTACGTTATGATCTAACATCCAGGCTCGAATTTGAATTTGTGAAATGGGAAATGCAATATGAGCTAATAGTATTGCTAAGATGTATTGATTCCAGTGATATTACATTTTTTATTATATCATTCAGTTATATAGTTGAAAACGTAATATGATTTAGTTACCGTATTTAGTTGAGTAGATAGAATCACCATAGCTAGCCGAGTAGAATGGCATCTACGGTTGATTCGTTAGGTCATTGATGGATCCATAAGCCTCATGGTCGATCCATCCTTTATGGCCATTTTATATGATATCATTTAGTTAAATAGTCAAAACCCCAATTTGATTCAATTACCATGGTTATCCAAGATATATTGCCATCTAATATTTTAATGTGGAAATTTAGTAATCAAAGTTTGTTGCATTGCTTTCGTTTGGAATGTTCTTTCTTGGTACTCTTAAGGTGCATTTCTTACAGTTAGCGACATCTATGATCTATTCATTTGTCTTTAGATGAAGATTTTCATTATGATCTAACATCCCTCTAATTTGAAATTTGTGCATCGGGAAATGCAATATGATGTAATAATATTGTTAAGATGCATTGATTTCACTGATATTACATTTTGTATGATGTCATTCAATTAAATATGCATGTAATTATTCATCAAATTTCATAGAAGAAAATGTTACAATGATGCACCTGAAAAAGATTTCCATTGAAACTTGCTTGGGGTTTGACAATTCATAACTCGCAAAGATTAACTTTAGAGAAAGCAACTATAAATATTTGAAATAAAGAGAGACGGGGTCTCACATTTACATTTGCAACAATATCTTGAATTAAGAGCGAATGATAACTATTTTTTTTGGATGAGATGTTTCAATCTGGTAGTTTTAGGTTTTAAGTAACGTCGCTTTGATGTAGCCACTACGACTTTCTGATGTACCTGCAATAATTAATTAATGCAAATACACGAGATATCAGAAATAATAGAACAGAATCACTTTTATATTGATCACGGGCCACTTCGAGGGGGCAACCTCCTTTGAGCAAGCTCAATACAATTAACTTCACGGTGCCTTCAATGACCTCAACACACACTTATATACTAAGTCTATGCCCAATACTATGAGTCAAAACCATGGGACATATAATACTACGGGACGACTTACAAAGCATATGCGTCCAATACTATGGGTCAATACTATGGGCTAATATAAACTACAGATCAACAAATACTACAGGACGACTTACAAAGCATATGCGTCCAACAATATACTAACATAGTAAAGAGAAGGGTTGACATAGGTTCCTAACATCCCCTCTCCCTCAGAAAAAGCTTTGTCCTCAAAGCTTTGGTTGGAGAAATTGCTGCAAAATCTGAAGGAGTGGTTCCCCGGTAGCATCCTCGAGTTGCATTTCAGGCCACTGACGCCTTTGGAGTGTCAAAGAGGATTGCTTGGAAGGCTGTAGATGAAGAAGAACCCTGTCAGCTGCATGGAAAATGCGCTCAGAACGGTGTTGATCGGTGTGTTGTTTCAGGCGAATTGTGGCCATGTGAAGATTGTCCTACAGAATGAGAAGAATCTGATCGCGGTTTCAAAGAACCGAGTCAATTTCCTGAACTGGGGAGCTGCTAAGGGTGTATGGAAGAAGAACTGGCGGTGTTTTTCCATAGATTGCTTCATATGGTGTCCTTTGAGATGTGGTAGTGTACCACCAGAGCGTTGCTAGGAAATCCATAGAAATAGTTGGCCAAAGTTGTGTAGGGCTGGGAAAGGGTTTGAGCAATCCCGAAAGGAGTGTCATTTCACCCTTGTTGACTTGGAAAGTATCATCGTCAGCCACCATCTATTGAATTGTCATTTTTAGTCCCTGCCAAAAGAAGTAACATTGTGGCCAGTCATACATTTTGCAGAACCCAGAGTGCCATGTTGATGAAGAAGCATGGAGTTCATAGAAGAGAGAGCCCTGTTGACCATATTGTAACCAATTTGGAACAAGCAGAGAAAACGTTGTAAGAGAAACTGGGTCATCAATTGTGCAAGAAGGAGCAGCTTCCACCATATTGTCCTTACCCTTCTTGTAAGTGATCACATAGGGATAACCCATGAGTTGGATAACCCATTTCAGGTGTGTTGGGGAGGAGACCCATTGTTCCAGAAAATTTTCCAGACTCAGGAGATCAGTCTTGATGCAGAAATAATTTCCTAATAGGTATGGCTGCCACTTCTAGACTGCCTACAAAATAGCCATCATTTCCTGTTGAGAGGTAGATGTGGCTAAATTCTTACCGAAAGGTCTCTTGAAGGTAGCAAGTGCATTGGTTCAGCAAATATACCTGCATATCTATCCAAGGAAGTAGTGGAGACTGTTGATGGGTGCATCTGAATGGAATTGAGCTAAGCGATGACACCATGTGAATTTTTCTTAAGGATTTTTTCCAGGCGATGTGAACTGATGATGCAGAGAGACCCTGGTTGTAAGCCCACAAATTTGTGTTGTGCCCCGTTGACTTTAAACTGCATCCAAAGTTCAGCAAAATCCCATAAGATGGGGCCAAGTGTGCGTAACCATTGAACGCCCAAAACCACATCACATCCACCTAAGGACAAGGCAAACATGTCAGAGCATAGGTTATAATCTTCCATAGAGATACGCACATTGTGACACTTCCCCTTGCAAGGTAAGGTGCCCCCATTGGCAACCATGACTTCAAAGTTGGAGCAAGGATGGACAAAACAATCAGCCTGTTTGGCAATCCGAGGGTCAATGAAGTTATGAGTGCGACCAGAATCAATGAGTATGGTAAGAGGGAGCTTCTTGAAGTATCCAATGATCTGCATTGTTTGTGGGGTGGTGACGCCGGTTACAGCATGGAGAGAGATCTCGGGTGGTTCATCCTGAGATGGGGTGTCAACATGCAGGTGTTGAATGTCGACCTGATCATCTACTGTATCTGTAGCTTCTTCACCAAGTTCTAAGGCAGGCGGAGAATCCACATCCAAGAGATAGAGCTTTTGTTGAACACATCTATGTCCTCGAGTGAATTTCTCATCACAATTATAGCAAAGCCCTTTTTCTCGGCGTGCCTACATTTCTATTTCAGACAAATGCTTGATAGGAGTTGGTTGAGGAGCAGGCGTAATGGGAGGTCGTTGGGAACCCATATTTCTGAAGGGAACAAAGGTGGGTTTGGAGCGTTGTTGAGCTGCGATCTTGGCCTCGGCCAGCTTATCCAACCCTAGGACTTCCATCATGGTGTTGGGACAAAACATTTTGACCTCTGAGCGGATTTCATCCTTGAGACCACTGATAAAACAACTCCTGTAGAATTCAGCAGACAATCCTTCTATGTGATTGGCTAGTTTCTCAAATTCCACCTGATACTCTCTCACTGTGCCAATTTGGTGAAGTTTAGTGAGTGCTCTTGTGAACTCGTCAAAAGCACTAGGACCAAATCGTGGCAAAATGAGTTGGCAAAAATCTGTCCAATTTGGCTCGGGATGAGCTTTAATGTACCAACGGTACAATTGAAGGGCTTCCTGTTCCAAATGAAAGGATGCAAGTGGAACTTTCTGAACATCAAAATTATTATGCAGATTGAAATATTGTTCTGCTCGATATATCCATCCAGTCGGATCAGTACCATTGAAGCGAGGAAAATCAAGCTTTGGCCCACGAAAATTGCTAGAAGAAGAGAACCCGGTGGTTGCAAAAGATTCTGGCTGTCTGGTATTGTTCATGGCTGAATGCTGAAGATGGAGGCTGAGAAATTTTTCATCCAGATCTTGGAGTTTAGTTTGGATGGCTGCAAGTGCTTCCTCCATGGTGTGTGCTCCTGCACGGGTGACAACCATAACCAGGTTTTTTTTTTTTTAAGTGGAATGGGTAGAAAAACACAAGCAGAAGTTGAGTTAGTAAAAGAAAATTTGGATTGGGGAAACAATCTAATGGTTAAGTGGGGTTGGACTAGATTTTCGACACTGTCGAAAGGACAAGAAAGCAAAAAGGGGGATTTCAGAAGCGGGGTAATAGAATGAGAAAATTTGGCAAAGAGGGACAAAGAAGCAGAATTCAGAAAGGAACTCTGTGGTAAAATTTGAAGGTGATTGGGTGAAATCTGAGGAAGTTATGGAAAACCCTAAAAATAGACAAATGTGGGATTTCGGGCTTTGGGAAGGGGAATTGGGGATAGGGTCCTCAGGGATGAAAGATGAAGAATGGGATGACAGGGGTTCCCCAAAAATTTCAATGAAAACATAGTGAAAACAAGAGAGATATGGAGAAAAATCTGGACTACGGCTCGGATTTTTTTTTTTTTTTTTTAATTTTTGGTCAGACTGGAGCGGCTAAATCTGGAACAACGTCGAACGGCTGGATCTGGAACGGCTTGCAAAATGGATCTGAAACGGTGTAACAGTGATCGACAATAGTTCAGCTGAAAGTAGATATGGACCCCAGGTATGTGCGGCTTCTTAACAGTTTAGGGTTTTCACTCGGCCACCAATGCTGTCTGACGGCTTGCGTATTGGGGCAGTACCCCTCACTCCACGGCTCAGGTAAAACTGATAACCGCTTTGCCACAAACGACAGCTCTTGGTTTACCTCACGGGTGGGAACTAGTCAATCAGGTAGGGGTTGTTGCCCTTTTCGCGTGGCAGGTCCTCTCAATGGCTAGCTACTTCGGGGATCCTGTGGTACTCCTCACAATGAGTTTTAGGGCTTATGCCCAAGTACTTTCCACAGTTAAGCGGATAGGGATTATTCCCAGATCCGAACCTGCAACAGAAAAAATTTGGGCAGAAATTCCACCCAATGTTCAAAAACCGGATCTATATTGCTCAGAATCGCTATTATAGCATGTTTCTGGAACTGGAATAACCACTCTGCTTCTACCCATGAAAGCGAAATAGAGATCTGGGCACTCGGTCAAAATATTTTCTCGCCGCAATTTCCGCGGTCGTCACCGAAATTCTGAAAGATTGCTGATTTTAAATCCGCGATATCTCCACTTTTAGAACTCCAAATGAGATGATTTTTTTTTTGAAACTGCGTATTTGTGAAAGAGGAATTCAGATATGCAATCAGTTTCGTCTAATTTTGTGCAGAAAGTTTCAGAAATTGATCTAAAAGTCGCCACCGAAAAAAGAAAAAAAAAAATTCCACTTGTGCCAAGGAAAGTGCTCTGATACCAGATGTGATGTACCTGCAATAATTAATTAATGCAAATACACGAGATATCAGAAATAATAGAACAGAATCGCTTTTATATTGATCACGGGCCACTTCGAGGGGGCAACCTCCTTTGAGCAAGCTCAATACAATTAACTTCACGGTGCCTTCAATGACCTCAACACACACTTATATACTAAGTCTATGCCCAATACTATGAGTCAAAACCATGGGACATATAATACTACGGGACGACTTACAAAGCATATGCGTTCAATACTATGGGTCAATACTATGGGCTAATATAAACTACAGATCAACAAATACTACAGGACGACTTACAAAGCATATGCGTCCAACAATATACTAACATAGTAAAGAGAAGGGTTGACATAGGTTCCTAACATCCCCTCTCCCTTAGAAAAAGCTTTGTCCTCAAAGCTTTGGTTGGAGAAATTGCTGCAAAATCTGAAGGAGTGGTTCCCCGGTAGCATCCTCGAGTTGCATTTCAGGCCACTAACGCCTTTGGAGTGTCAAGGAGGATTGCTTGGAAGGATGTAGATGAAGAAGAACCCTGTCAGCTGCGTGGAAAATGCGCTCAGAACGGTGTTGATCGGCGTGTTGTTTCAGGCGAATTCTGGCCATGTTAAGATTGTCCTACAGAATGAGAAGAATCTGATCGCGGTTTCGAAGAACCGAGTCAATTTCCTGAACTGTGGAGCTGCTAAGGGTGTATGGAAGAAGAACTGGCGGTGTTTTTCCATAGATTGCTTCATATGGTGTCCTTTGAGATGTGGTAGTGTACCACCAGAGCGCAGCTAGGAAATCCATAGAAATAGTTGGCCAAAGCTGTGTAGGGCTGGGCAAGGGTTTGAGCAATCCCGAAAGGAGTGTCGTTTCACCCTTGTTGACTTGGAAAGTATCATCGTCAGCCACCATCTGTTGAATTGTCATTTTTAGTCCCTGCCAAAAGAAGTAACATTGTGCCCAGTCATACATTTTGCAGAACCCAGAGTGCCCTGTTGATGAAGAAGCATGGAGTTCATAGAAGAGAGAGCCCTGTTGAACATATTGTAACCAATTTGGAACAAGCAGAGAAAAAAGCTGTAAGAGAAACTGGGGTCATCAATTGTGCAAGAAGGAGCGGCTTCCACCATATTGTCCTTACCCTTCTTGTAAGTGATCACATAGGGATAAACCATGAGTTGAATAACCCATTTCAGGTGTGTTGGGGAGGAGACCCATTGTTCAGAAAATTTTCCAAACTCGGGAGATCAGTCTTGATGCAGAAATAATTTCCTAATAGGTATGGCTGCCACTTCTGGACTGCCTGCAAAATAGCCATCATTTCCTGTTGAGAGGTAGATGTGGCTAAATTCTTACCGAAAGGTCTCTTGAAGGTAGCAAGTGCATTGGTTCAGCAAAGATACCTGCATATCTATCCAAGGAAGTAGTAGAGACTGTTGATGGGTGCATCTGAATGGAATTGAGCTGAGCGATGACACCATGTGAATTTTTCTTAAGGATTTTTTCCAGGCGATGTGAACTGATGATGCAGAGAGACCCTGGTTGTAAGCCCACAAATTTGTGGTGTGCCCTGTTGACTTTAAACTGCATCCAAAGTTCAGCAAAATCCCATAAGATGGGGCCAAGTGTGCGTAACCATTGAACGCCCAAAACCACATCACATCCACCTAAGGACAAGGCAAACATGTCAGAGCATAGGTTATAATCTTCCATAGAGATACGCACATTGTGACACTTCCCCTTGCAAGGTAAGGTGCCCCCATTGCAACCATGACTTCAAAGTTGGAGCAATGATGGACAAAACAATCAGCCTGTTTGGCAATCCGAGGGTCAATGAAGTTATGAGTGCTACATGAATCAATGAGTATGGTAAGAGGAGCTTCTTGAAGTATCCACTGATCTGCATTGTTTGTGGGGTGGTGACGCCGGTTACAGCATGGAGAGAGATCTCGGGTGGGTCGTCCTGAGATGGGGTGTCAACATGCAGGTGTTGAATGTCGACCTGATCATCTACTGTATCTGTAGCTTCTTCACCAAGTTCTAAGGCAGGCGGAGAATCCACATCCAAGAGATAGAGCTTTTGTTGAACACATCTATGTCCCCGAGTGAATTTCTCATCACAATTATAACAAAGCCCTTTTTCTCGGCGTGCCTGCATTTCTATTTCAGACAAATGCTTGATAGGAGTTGGTTGAGGAGCAGGCGTAATGGGAGGTCGTTGGGAACCCATATTTCTGAAGGGAACAAAGGTGGGTTTGGAGCGTTGTTGAGCTGCGATCTTGGCCTCGGCCAGCTTAGCCAACCCTAGGACTTCCATCATGGTGTTGGGACAAAACATTTTGACCTCTGAGCGGATTTCATCCTTGAGACCACTGATAAAAAAACTCCTGTAGAATTCAGCAGACAATCCTTCTGTGTGATTGGCTAGTTTCTCAAATTCTACTTGATACTCTCTCACTGTGCCAGTTTGGTGAAGTTTAGTGAGTGCTCCTGTAAAGTCGTCAAAAGCACTAGGACCAAATCGTGGCAAAATGAGTTGGCATAAATCTGTCCAATTTGGCTCGGGAAGAGCTTTAATGTACCAACGGTACCATTGAAGGGCTTCCTGTTCCAAATGAAAGGATGCAAGTGGAACTTTCTGAACATCAAAAGTATTATGCAGATTGAAATATTGTTCTGCTCGGTATATCCATCCAGTCGGATCAGTACCATTGAAGCGAGGAAAATCAAGCTTTGGCCCACAAAAATTGCTAGAAGAAGAGAACCCGGTGGCTGCAAAAGATTCTGGCTGTCTGGGATTGTTCATGGCTGAATGCTGAAGATGGAGGCTGAGAAATTTTTCATTCAGATCATGGAGTTTAGTTTGGATGGCTGCAAGTGCTTCCTCCATGGTGTGTGCTCCTGCACGGGTGACAACCATAACCAGGTTTTTTTTTTTTTGTTTTTTTTTAAGTGGAATGGGTAGAAAAACACAAGCAGAAGTTGAGTTAGTAAAATAAAATTTGGATTGGGGAAACAATCTGATGGTTAAGTGGGGTTGGACTAGATTTTGGACACTGTCGAAAGGACAAGAAAGCAAAAAGGGGGATTTCAGAAGCGGGGTAATAGAATGAGAAAATTTGGCAGAGAGGGACAAAGAAGCAGAATTCAGAAAGGAACTCTGTGGTAAAATTTGAAGGTGATTGGGTGAAATCTGAGGAAGTTATGGAAAACCCTAAAAATAGACAAATGTGGGATTTCGGGCTTTGGGAAGGGGAATTGGGGATAGGGTCCTCAGGGATGAAAGATGAAGAATGGGATGACAGGGGTTCCCCGAAAATTTCAAGGAAAACATAGTGAAAACAAGAGAGATATGGAGAAAAATCTGGACTACGGCTCGGATTTTTTTTTATTTTTTTTTTTTTAAATTTTTGGTCAGACTGGAGCGGCTAAATCTGGAACAACGTTGAACGGCTGGATCTGGAACGGCTTGCAAAATGGATCTGAAACGGTGCAACAGTGATCGACAATAGTTCAGCTGAAAGTAGATATGGACCCCAGGTATGTGCGGCTTCCTAACAGTTCAGGGTTTTCACTCGGCCACCAATGCTGTCTGACGGCTTGCGTATTGGGGCAGTACCCCTCACTCCACGGCTCAGGTAAAACTGATAACCGCTTTGCCACAAACGACAGCTCTTGGTTTACCTCACGGGTGGGAACTAGTCAATCAGGTAGGTGTCGTTGCCCTTTTCGCGTGGCAGGTCCTCTCAATGGCTAGCTACTTCGGGGATCCTGTGGTACTCCTCACAATGAGTTTTAGGGCTTATGCCCAAGTACTTCCCACAGTTAAGCGGATAGGGATTATTCCCAGATCCGAACCTGCAACAGAAAAAATTTGGGCAGAAATTCCACCCAATGTTCAAAAACCGGATCTATATTGCTCAGAATCGCTATTATAGCATGTTTCTGGAACTGGAACAACCACTCTGCTTCTACCCATGAAAGCGAAATAGAGATCTGGGCACTCGGTCAAAAGATTTTCTCGCCGCAATTTCCGCGGCCGTCACCGAAATTCTGAAAGATTGCTGATTTTAAATCCGCGATATCTCCACTTTTAGAACTCCAAATGAGATGATTTTTTTTTTGAAACTGTGTATTTTTGAAAGAGGAATTCAGATATGCAATTGGTTTCGTCTAATTTTGTGCAGAAAGTTTCAGAAATTGATCTAAAAGTCGCCGCCGAAAAAAGAAAAAAAAAATTCCACTTGTGCCAAGGAAAGTGCTCTGATACCAGATGTGATGTACCTGCAATAATTAATTAATGCAAATACACGAGATATCAGAAATAATAGAACAGAATCGCTTTTATATTGATCACGAGCCACTTCGAGGGGGCAACCTCCTTTGAGCAAGCTCAATACAATTAACTTCACGGTGCCTTCAATGACCTCAACACACACTTATATACTAAGTCTATGCCCAATAGTATGAGTCAAAACCATGGGACATATAATACTACGGGACGACTTACAAAGCATATGCGTCCAATACTATGGGTCAATACTATGGGCTAATATAAACTACAGATCAACAAATACTACAGGACGACTTACAAAGCATATGCGTCCAACAATATACTAACATAGTAAAGAGAAGGGTTGACATAGGTTCCTAACAGACTTAGGGACCAAATCCCTTGAGGTGCAAACATTTCCTCAAGTTTATGACACTAAAACAGGTTTGCACCTTACTGGATTTGATCCCTCTCAATACTTGATAGAGAAAGAGTTAAAATGAATCTATGCTAGTATAGTTAATTGTTATACAATTAGTATATAAAAAAAACACATCTCAACTTAACTTTACCATGTAATATTCATTTTGCACTAAATATTTAAAACATTGAAATAGTTAATATAAAACATTGATGTAATTTGTATATTTCTATTTCTCATGCTATGTATTTTAAGTATTTTAACCATGGTATTGATTATAATATCTACATTATATTATGTTTAATAATTGTGTTATGTATTTGATTATAAAATTTATGTTAGGTCGAGAATCTTTCGATTATACAAGAGCATTATGAGTGCCCTAAGAAAGGAGTGTAACTTCCTCATTCCGTATGGGCTCAACAAGATGAACAACGATGGCTAGCATAAATAGGAATGATAAAACATAATTAAAAATAAATATTTTAGTGTTCGAAAAATCTTCACTTACGATCTTACTAAAAATTATATATCAATTTAAATCTTTATTTATATAATTAAATAATTACGCCGATAGGCGTATTCTTTCAACTTTTAGGGGTGGCTCTGGGGTGGGTGATTTATTGCATATTTAATATTCAATGGCTAGATTTTAAAGATAGAAGAATATGCTTCGTCTGGTGCATTGATAAAGCACTCAGATTTGCTGTGTTAACTCACGGGCAACTTTAAATTCAAACGACACATATTGTTTAAATTAAATTATTTGCAAATGCCAAGTGCCCACTCCGCCTGCCACTTCCCACTGCTGGAATTAAACGGCTCACCTCCACTCCACGCTGTACCCCGGTCGACACCATGGTGGAATTAAATCGCTCACCTCCACTCGACGCTGTAACGCTCAGATTGAAAGATTGAAATAGCATGCAGAAGAGCGAGCCATATTATTATTAAACCGCTCA
This sequence comes from Larix kaempferi, assembly GCA_027924585.1. Classification (NCBI taxonomy): domain Eukaryota; kingdom Viridiplantae; phylum Streptophyta; class Pinopsida; order Pinales; family Pinaceae; genus Larix; species Larix kaempferi. The sequence goes on from BSBM01000967.1 coordinate 1,775,056, forward strand.
CCTGCAGCACCGCAGAATCCACCCCAGATGATCTGTGCAGAAGAGCGAGCGTGCAGAACCAGCCAGCGACCGGACCGAGCTTGCAAAAAGAAGCAACAGCCACCTGCAAAAATAGGTACGGATCAGTCTCTCGACCTCTGATAACTGTCAAACTTCTAATGCATATAATAATCTTTGCAGGGTTCTGATTTTTTCACAGGCGCTGTAGAACAAATTTGCGCATATAATAATCTTTGCAGGGTTCTGTAGGACAAATTTGCGCATATAATAATTTTTGCAGGGTTCTGTAGAACAACTTTGCGCATATAATAATCTTTGCACGGTTTCTTACCTTTGTTTGCGTTCGATTTAACAACTTTCTGATCAATCTGCTCCTCACTAATCCGAACCCTATGAATGCCCATTACCTAGCACACGTTAGACTCACGGTTCTCCCCGTGAGATGAACGGCATCATCTATTACCAGTTCAGTTTTATGAACGGCATCATCTATTACCAGTCACAGGGTTCTTAAGATTTAATAATATCAAAATTGAAATCTACCTGGCATTGACACTTGGGACGAAACCTGGATCGAGTACGAGCATATAGTCCCGGCATGTAATCCTGCTTATAAGCAAAACCTGTAAATCCTAGAGAAACGTTGTGATCATAGGGCATGTTTCGTTAATAAGAAAATCTATTTTAATATTCTGGTGAGGAATTTCTTTCTAGGGCTTCTCATTTTGTAAACCAAGCTCTTTTCTTTAAACCAGGGCTCCTCCTTAGGGTTCCTCTTTAACCAAGGGGCTCTTCTTTGAACCGGTGCTATATTCACCAGGCTCTTCTTATTTAAGGAGGGCTCCTCATCTTGAACATAGCTTTTTCAATAGGGTTTATCTTTTTTCACCGAGGCTTATGTATTTGTTTACAGGTTTTTAGTTTGTAAACATTTCTATATGTAAATTATATGTCTTTGTACATTTACTGTTTTTTGTATTGGGTTTTCACTACATTGGTGGTGTATTCTTGGATTGCCATTTACTATGTTCGCAGTGTCCAAACGTACTTGTGTGGATAGAGATAGAACTTGTGAGAAACCCAACTTAATAAGTTGAAAAACTTTAAACTTTAAAAACTATGTTCGCCTTTTACAATGTTCGCACTATGAGCAAACAAAATTTTCTGAAAACTTTAATAAGAAGTTCTCAGTTTTTCTCAAAATAAAGTTCTCAGTTAATAAGAAGTTCTCAGTTTTTCTCAAAATCTGAAGTTCTCAGTTTTTCTCAGTTAATAAGAAGTTCTCAGTTAATAAGAAGTTCTCAGTTTTTCTCAAAATCTGAAGTTCTCAGTTTTTCTCAGTTAATAAGAAGTTCTCAGTTTTTCTCAGTTATTAAGAAGTTCTCAGTTTTTCTCAGTTAATAAGAAGTTCTCAGTTTTTCTCAAAATCTGGTAAAGTAACTAGGTTTGTGATAGTTTCCTTTATTTATGCTGGTATATCGAAAATCTACCTAGATCAATATAATTAGGTCTCCATCTGCTGTCCTAACGAAAGTGACTTTAGGACATTGTGAAACACAGAGAATGATAGATCAAAATGAGGCATGATAACGAATGAGAAAGATTGAATCATTATCTGTTAAGAAATGTCGTCATGAAATATTGCGAGCCATCATAATTAAAGATGAATTCGAATTGTAGTATCCTATGGATGATGAGGTGTAATTACAACCGATTGTGTTCCTTTATTTAAAGCATTCAAGCCAATATAAGAAAGCAATAATGCAATAAATTAAATGAAAGCAAATTGCATTGACTACCGACAGGCAGTAAGGTGAAATACCACTCAAAATGTAAAAACTATTGTGTTCGATGTTTCTATACCATATCTGAAGATGTCTTGATAGGTTTACAATCCCGGAAGAGAAATATTAGAATGATGAACCAAAACGTTGTTGATCATGGACAAATCTAATAAAATTAAAAAGTTATATTATTTATTTGAATTATATCAATAACTATTATCAAATAATTAATATTCGTTGTTGATCATGGACAAATCTAATAAAATTATACCAATAACTATTATGAAATAATTAATATTTTAATATAAAATTAAGGGAATAGATTAATGCAAATAGGAAGTATCATGAAAGTAAATCGACTCTTCAAAACTAACGAACTCAAATGCAGTTATTTATTGTTTTGTTAAATAATGATTAAATTTGATAAATAATAATTAAATTTGAACGTTTTAATAATTATTTGAATTATATAAATAGCCATTACGAAATATTAATATATTTTAATATAGAGTTAAGGAAATACATTAATACAGTGTTAAGGAAATACATTAATACGTTGTCCGTGATACAGTGTTCAATCCCGATCCCGCCTTTGATTTACTTAGTTTCTGTTCTTAAAGAGAGAAAGGAATAGTGTTATGCCAGCATATTATAGAATTATTTATTTTTATTATGTTAATTTTAATTTTAATATAGATTATTTTTAAATTTTAATGAAACTTATTATTATTAAGTTTTTAGAATTATTTTTATTTCAATTTTAATATAGATTATTGTTAAATTGGTTAAGTTAAGCTTCGCTTACCCATAGTTGAGGTTCCAAATTAAATTTCAGATTTGTCATATAATTTGTTTTCCACAAACTCCGAATTAAATTTGCAAACTCCGAATTAAATTTGGGATTTGTCATAATTTGTTTTATGTAATGAAAAAAATTAATAATATTGAACTTTAAATTTATAACATTTTTTTATTTGATTTGATTTTCTATTATTTGATTTATAAATTATTTTGGATTTTTAGGGTTAATAATGTGTAATTGTTTTTAATTTATTCTTTATTTTACAGCGTTAATAATCTGTAATATTTTTAATTTTTATTATTTGTTTTGGTTTTCTTGAATTTATAAGATTTTATAGTGTGAAAATTAAATTTAAATTTAAATTTTCTTTTATTGTTTAATTTTTGGGTTTAAATCTGTATTATATTTTTACAATGGGTAATGAGGCTTCTTGTTTCTTTTGCTTTGTTTAATTGGAATAGATAAATGGTGATGATAAAAACAAAGAAAAGCTAAAAGCAAAGTATGATGATAATATAGGTTATTTTGATTTTTTTTTGTATTTATGTTTAACAGTATGGTTGTAATGTTCTAATGAAGTTGTATTATACAGGTATGTCTACAAGCATGGTTATGTTATAGGGAAGTTTTTATTTGTGTTGAAGTTTATGGCAAATGATAATTAGAAAGAGTGAATGTTATTACTCTTATTCATATATTATTTTTAAAAACAATATTAGTTTATCAATCAATAATTTACTTTCTTTAATGAGTAAATGAATAGAACATATTTTAAAGTATGCAAATATGGTTATGCCATACGAGATTATTCATAAATTATTTTTAAAAACAATATTAGTTTATCAATCAGTAATTTATTCTGTTTAACTTGAATAGAAGATTTTTTAAAATATGCAAACATGGTTTACATATGAAATTATTCATATATTTACTTTATTAAGCTAAACAATTATCACCACTTTGAATATGTTTACTGATTTGAATATTATATATGTCTTTTTTAGTATATATGTATTATATATGTGTTTTTTAATTATATATGTCTTTTTGAATATGTATTATATATGTCTTTTTGTCTTATATATGTCCTTTTGTATTATATATGTCTTTTTTATATGTCTTTTTGAGTTTTTAGAATTGAATTAGGTAGAAAAAAGTTTGGTTTTACAATTTGAAATCAAAGTAAGAGAAATTAGGAAAATAATTTCATCAAATAATTACAATTTCTAAAGTAGATCAATTGCCCCCGTTGTGTGATTTTTAGTATAAATCTTAATTATTAAGATTTCTTGTAAAATATTGGTTCATTCACTATTATTTATTGGTAAATAATAAATTTAAGAATTTTTTTGAATTAAAGTAGATGGTATTTATTTTTATGTTTTGTAAATATTGTTTTAGAATTTCAGGATAGGGTTGGCGTTGGATTTTCTAATTAGATTTGAGATTTTTATGGTATAAATATGTTTACTGATTTGAATTTGAGTCTGAGTTTATTGGCAGATTCTGGATATTGGTAGATTGGCCATACAGGGAGATTGGGTACATTGCTCTTCAAGAAGAGATTTGGGAAGATTGGGTAGATTACTCTTCAAGAAGAGCTTTTATTTCAAGGTAATGTTCATATCAAGATTTTTTGAATAGTTTTATACATTGCCATATTGATTGCTTTTGATGTTTAGAATTATGATTCTAAATAAGTCAGATATTTGTTTTCGCCAATTTATTGTTCTGTATGATTTTTTTTCTTGAAACCTTCTTGTTTCTTGTTTATGTGCATTTCATTTTGTTTCGCAGTTTGGTATTGGGTTGTGTAATTAGGATATTATGGCGCTAGATTTTTATGAGTAAAATCTTTATTCAGAAAATTAAGAAATTAAAATTTTGATTTCCATACTTAGATTTTTAAATTTAGAATTTATTTAACAAATTTAAACTAATTTTTCATATGAATATGAACTTAGTTCGTAGATTAATTATCGTAATATTTTTATGTAAGTTTGCAATCTTCAACAGCATTATTAAGGTACCCCAAAGAACAGCCATTGTTAAGGTAGTACAAAGATGATGATATTTGAGATTAAACATTATTAAAGTAGATGGTATTTATTTTTGTATTTTGTAAATATTGTTTTAGAATTTTAGGATAGGGTTGGCGTTGGATTTTTTAATTACATTTGAGATTTTTATGGTATAAATATGTTTACGGATTTGAATTTGAGTCTGAGTTTATTGGAAGATTCTGGATATTGGTAGATTGGCCATACAGGGAGATTGGGTACATTGCTCTTCAAGAAGAGCTTTGGGAAGATTGGGTAGATTACTCTTCAAGAAGATCTTTTATTTGAAGGTAATGTTCATATCAAGATTTTTTGAGTAGTTTTATACATTGCCATATTGATTGCTTTTGATGTTTAGAATTATGATTCTAAATAAGTCTATTTCTATGCCTCTAGAAGATTCTCACAAACAAAATGTAGATTAGGTTTAAGTTTCCACTAAACAATTTAACTGAATTATATATATATTGGGAGAGACATTGGGCAGATTGGGTAGATTAACATTAGGTGATAGCATTTACCTCCTTGAAACACATATATGTAAAGCATTGTAATTACTTTAAGTTTCCACAAAACAATTTAACCCAACTCTATATATGTTGGCAGATTCGAGATATTGCCCGATTGGATATTGGGTGCATTACTCTTCAAGAAAAGCTTTTATTTCAAGAAGAGCTTTGGGCATATTCGGTAGATTACTCTTCAAAAAGAGTTTTTATTTCAAGGTAATGTTCATATCAAGATTTTTTGAACAATTTTATACATTGCCATATTGATTGCTTTTGATGTTTAGAATTATGATTCTTAATAAGTCTATTTCTATGCCTGTAGAACATTCTCAAAAACAAAATGTAGATTACGTTTAAGTTTCCACTAAACAATTTAATTCAATTATATATATATTGGGCAGGGACATTGGGTAGATTGGGTAGATTACTATTCAAGAAGAGCTTTTGTTTCAAGATAATGTTCATATTAGGTTATGTTTGGTTAATATTAATATTGAGATTAGGTTGATGTACAATATTAATATTAATATTAATATTTACATTTAAACAATGGTACCTTACATTAATATTAATATTAATATTGATTGGGTTTAATCATTAATATTAGATTTACATGAACTTTAGGTTATAGGTATTAGGTTAATATCACCATTGATATTAATATAAGATTATCATTAATATTATGACAAGTTAAGATTATGATAGTCTTAATATTACCATTAATATTAAGATTATTATTAATATTTAGATTAATATTAGGTTATATTTGGTTAATATTAATATTTACATTACGTTGATGTAATATTTACATTACGTTATATTTGGTTAATATTAATATTTACATTACCTTGAATAATAATACTAAACATTGGGTTGAACATTAATAATAGACATTGATATTAAATACCTCAAATTAGTACTAAACATCAATACCTTAAACAATAATACATTTTGTTAAGTAATAAACAATAATACATGTCATGTTTGGCTATTGCATTATAAACAATAATACATTGAACATTATAAACATTATGACATAAACATTTATACATTTTTAAACCTAATTTTTAAACATTTATACATTATTAAAACTAATATTTAAACCTAATAAACCTAATATTTAAACCTATTGTCTATTAATAGATACACATCTGTATGCGTTAATATGGCTTTATATATACACATTAATATTATATACAGTAACAATACATATGGCTTAATATATACAACTTGCTAGATACACATTAATAGATAGACATTAACATTAATATTAAACATTGAATTTATATGTTAGTATTAATAAATTTTAGGTTTAAATATTAGGTTTACATATTAAATTTCAATATTAGGTTTACATATTAAGCTTCAATATCCTAAACCATACATTTGATAATTTAACATATTTTTATATTAGGTTTAAGACTAGGTTAAACATCTCGTTAACATCTATGTAACTTTTTATAAAATACATAAGTGCATTGTAAACATATATAAAGTTTAACATTAGGAAAAATACATTGAGTAATAAATATTAGGATAGCCATTAAATAATACACATTACAATAATCGGTAAACATTATCAACATTAGGATAACCATTAAATAATAAACATTACGATAATCATTAAATAATAAACATTACGCTAACCATTAAATAATAAACATTAGGATAACCATTAAATAATAAGCATTACGATAATCGTTAAACATTATCAACATTAGGATAACCATTAAATAATAAACATTACGATAATCATTAAATAATAAACATTTGGGTAACCATTAAATATTAAACATTAGGATAACCATTAAATAATAAACATTACGATAATCGGTAAACATTATCAACATTAGGATAACCATTAAATGATAAACATTACGATAATCGGTAAACATTGTCAACATTGGGACATAAACATTGATACAAATTTCTTTTCTAAATACATATTTTTTGTATTTTGTTATATACAATTACTGCTTCGAAATATTCAATATATAGCTATTATTGACTTTTTTTGTATTTGTTGGTTTTTCCTAATCTGTAGTACAATGGATACTGCAATGGATCCTTCTACGTGGAGCTGTCTTCCGGTTGAGATACTTCAAATGATATTTTTATGGCTTCCACTGTCTACATTATTTCGCTTCAAATCAATATCTAAGATGTGGAATGAAACTATATGCAACAATCTTGTTGGGAGGTGGCACATGAAACATAGGGAAGAGATTGGTTTCTTCATTGAGGAATGCAATCTATATCGAGCTGAAGCTATGTGTCCGTACATTAATAACAAAGGTGTAATATCACGTCTTTGTATCCCATTCCCAAGCACATTATATACCCTTGAAGGTTCATGTGGTTGCCTTCTTCTGTTATCTATCCCTGATCCAAATCCTGTTTGTAAACAATATTTTGTATTGAACCCTTTCACCAAAGTATGCACCTTTATAGGATCTATTGAAATTGGAGATTGGGGCTTCTTCACCATCTTCAGAAACATTGGTGAAGCAAAATATGATTGGATACACATAAAACATGCTTTTGAGAGACAGGGGTCAAAATATAGTATGTGCAGCAGTATTAACAGGACCTGGAAAGATATAGACTTATCTAATGCTGAGCCCATACCTCCTAGGGATGGCATCTTTTATAAGGGAAAAATATACTGGTTGCATGTTGAGATGTTTATATCTGATGGAAGCCCAAGAATAAAAAACAAGCTATATTCCCTTGATATAGAGAAAAATAAGTGGGTTATCCATTTTGTCTATCGTGAATATGGTAAGGGATCTATGTGTCTTGCGCTTCATCAAAATCGATTATTGTGGATTGTACATCATCGTTTCACTCTTGTGTGGTCTGGTGATATAATGCCCGATTTTGAACATGGTGTGCGGCCTCCTACACGGTCGAATGAATATTGGGAAGATGGTTGTGGAATGAGCTGGACACTCCTCAAAGACCTCACTACAGATATAAATAAGAAGTGCAATGGATATCTTCCATTCCATACGATTGGGAACATTGTACTTATGTGCAACTTTGCCCAGATACCTTTGTTGTATTATGATTTGACAAGTCAAATGACAACACTTGTTGGAGTTGATGACTTGACAATGTCTGAACAAAATCGTATTTCCATGCCCAAAGACCATACGTGTAGTGACTTCATTCTTGATGGGAATTTTTTCCCGCTGATCCCAGGCATTGACTCTGCATATGACATTCCCCTTCGCGATTGATCTATGTTTGATTTATGTGGCTGTTCTTCACTTATTCAATACTTATTAATGGGAGCATATTTTTGTCTGTAATTAAATTATTGTTTACTGATGAGACAATAAATATATGGTTGCAGATTTTTTATTAATTTAATTTTGTGTAAATGATAAGGTCTGTTGACATTATAACATTTAATATGTATTACAAAATTTTCATATTTAAATTGCAATATATTTACATGAACATATTGACATTACAACATTTAAAATATCTATTGTTTCCATTGATGATTTCTGGTTTTTTTGTGGTAGGCAGTTCGGTTCTTCGATATGGATCCATTTATTTGGTCTAAGCTTCCCTCTGAAATAATAGAGATGGTATTGCAATGGATTCCTTTCTCCATCTTGGTTCGGTTTAGACTTGTTTCTAAACATTGGGATGTTCTTCTCCGGAACCCTTCTTTTCTATCGACATGCAATCGGTTCTCAGAGATTAAATTTGGATTTCTGGTTCCCGTGTTCAACTATGGAGAAAATCCGTTCAATGTTGCCTACCTAAGTGAAAATGGTTGCATATCTCGTCTCATTCTTCCATTTATAAAATCAAGATACGAAATTGAGTGCACAGTTGGATCCATGATTTTGTTTTCTTCACCGACTGGATGCCCATTTTCAAAAACGTATTTTGTTGTCAATCCATTTACAAGGGAATTTAAGAAACTAGGATCTATATGGGTTGGTGATGGAGGTTTCTTCACCTTGGTGGAAAAAATAGGTTCTCAAAAATATGAATGGATTGTTCTAAAACATATTTCTCACAGAGTTCCATCTAAGTTTTACATGTGTAGCAGCCTTGACACTTGCTGGAGGAGGACAAATATTCCTTACGGTGGCGTTACACCGCCTAAGCATGCAGTGTTCTACGAAAATAAATTCTATTGGTTGTATATAGACACGGAATATGAAGAGTACCCTAAATATGGATACACTATCTATTGGGTGGATGTATTTCAAAATGATTGGGGTTTTTCGTTTGTTCCGATCACTGACATACAATGTATGTCACTTGCGACATACAACAATCAACTTATCTGCATTCTCTTTAATGGTTCAACATCAGTTTGGACTATTCAAGAAGTAGAAAATTTTCAATTCGGTCAACCATGTTCTCAATGGACAGAGGACAGTTTTGAGGACGATTGGGGATTCAGATGGAACCTGTTGCGTCACATTTCTATGGATATAAATAGCAAATGCTTTGGCTATCTTCCATTGCAAACAGTGAATGGGGTAGTTCTTTTTGGAAAGAATGCTCAACTTCCCTTCCTATTATATCATCTGACAAGTTATCTCTGTATCCCAATAAGTATTTATAATGTATCAATGTTGGATATTTTTGGCTCTCCCTTCCCATTGCTTGACAACTTCAATGATTTCATTGAAAATGGAAGTATTTTTCCGCTTGTTCCGAACACAGATTCTATTGAGCAAATTCCACCATTGAGTGAAGATATCATAACTTAGGATGGTAGACCACATTCAAGTGGTCAACTATTTTTTACATGTAATAACCATTTATACACATTTTGTTTTATGGAATAAAATATATTCTCCATTCACTGTGTGCTTGCCAATATGTTTCTTCTATTATCCCAATTTTCTGATATGCATCTATATTTTCAAAACACATTTTTAAATGTGTTTCCGATGCCTTTTCATCTATGCTTTTCTTTAACATGTGTCTAATTGGATTTCTACAAATTAGTATCAAATACATTCATATAGTTTTATTCTATGGTCATCTTCACATTATCGTATAATATTTGTTCCTCTCTTGATATGTAGAAATGTCATCTGAAGGGACAAGTAAACGTAATAGGAAACGCACTCTGTCTCCAGCGTCACGTGAAAGAGCAAATGAACGTCAGCGTTTATGGTATCATCAAAATAAAGACGCAATAAATGAACGACGAAGGGCTCAATATCGTAGAAGTAGGGATGGTGTTACAATTGAAAATGAATTTCCCGATAGCCGTAAGTATCGGAGTTTAGCTCATATAATGCAAATAACATTTCCTATTCCTATTCTTCCACAGTCTCCTAACAACAATATTTTTCTCCGTGAAACATCTCATGTTCTGGAAGATGATCGTTCACATAATGTAGATACAAACCATATTTCTCACTCTTCCATCGGTGCAAATGATGCATGTGAGCATGTACATGTGTTGCAAAACATGCACACTGAACATATTGATGTTCCTCAGCAAATACCTCCATCTTCAGTTGTGGGTGATAGCAATATGCTTGGAGATACGAATGGTATTTTTCAAGATCGAGATGAACATGTTGTTCTCCAACGAACTGAATCAGCTATCCCTCATACTATTTCGCTTGGAACGACAAAGGTATTAAACACAACATCCACATTGAATATTATTGAAATAGTTGATAATTGTTAACAATTTACTAGAAAATTGTGCCTTTCTTGATTTATCATTGCAAGCAGGGAACTATTCAATGTAATTCAGTTAATGACGGAGTGCAATCTCATCGAGCAATGAATGTTCGAAGTGAACCAGGACCATCTTATTACCGTCCTCCACTGCAACCTCGAGATGAACATGTTGTTCTCCAACGAACTACATCGGTTATCCCTCATACTATTTCGCTCGGAACGACAAAGGTATTAAACACAACATCCATATTCAATATTATTGAAATACTTGATCATTCTTAATGATTTGCTAAAATTTCTTACCTTTTTCTAATTTACCCTTGCAAGCAGGGAACTGTTGAATGTAATTCAGTTAATGACGGAGTGCAATCTCATCGAGCAATGAATGTTCCAAGTGAACCAGGACCATCATATTACTGTCCTCCACTGCAACCTGGACCCTCGAATTGGCAAGAAAATGTAAATTTTATATCGACAATATTTCATATTTTTTTTACGTCTCTACTTATTATTATGTACACTTTTAATTTTTCCATTCATGACTCTTATTGTATTGCGTTTCTAGGAGACCATACAATGCAATCAACTTCGAGAAATTCCATCCACAAGTTTTAGAAAAAGAAATTTTCATGCTTCTGCAACCATTCCTCCTCCGCATGCCACTCTGCCTAGATTTCGTACGCATGGAGATAATGAACATGTTCTCCATCGTTTTGATAGCAACATGATCGCAGTTCATAAAAAATTTCGACATAGGATTGATGTCTTGTCTACTGTGACAATGTGCTATGTTTGTCGTGAATCTTATCCCGGAATACAAGTTAGCAGACAATCTGATGGTCCTATTTGTAAAAGGTGTAAGGGTGAACGAGGTTCCCATCGTTTCTCTCATTGGAATAACATGGATCCGGGTGAACAACCTCATGTTCTAAGAGTACTTACCCAAGTAGAAGAAATGTTAATAGCACGAGTTAATCCAATATTGCAAGTGACACATGCTCGTGGTGGGCAATATAAATATAGTGGCCACACTATTAGCTTTCCACAAGATATTTCAACTATTGCAAAAAGGCTTCCACGACGTGTTGAAGACCTTGACATCATAATTGTGAGGAGACATAATGCAAAAGGTAACTATTATGACTGTTATGTGAAAAAATCACGTGTGATGGATGCATTGCAGTACAAAATTGCAATGGACAAATACTATAGGGATGTTGAAATCGACATGGAATCAGTTGCTTCTCTTCCTGAAAGACCAACTGATGTGTCCGATAGGCTTCGATTTGTTGATAGTGAAATTGAAGAAATTGCCAATAATGATGAGGACATTGAAGGGTTCGACACTGTTCATTTACACTCTCATCCTTCTTCATTTGCTGTTCGACAACCAAATGCACGAACAGAAGTTGAGGAAATAAGAGCATTTGTTGAAAATGATAATTCAGGACCTCCACAGCCATTAGACTGGCCAGATATTGGTTTGTCTCCAGTTAATGAATACAACACAGAGGGTTTATTTGACATGGCATTCCCTACTTTGTACCCAAATGGTGATGCTGATTGGTTGCATCCACGGGTTTGCGACATTCGCCTCCATGAATATGCATTGCATCTACTCAGATACTTTGATCAAAGATTTGGAAGCCATCCACGCTTCCGTTATTTCTTGCTAAACATGATTATGCGTCATCGTAGCCAAGCAACTGCTGCAGTATTTGTACATAAGAATATAGATGACAATGCACCTATAACAATTCATGACTTGCGTCAAAAACTAAATGATTTTCCAAACAATAAGTTGGCTGAGCATCTCATGCGTTTTGGTTCTACCCTCAGAGGTACAAGGTCGTATTGGACAAAGTGTCGTTCTGAACTCACTGATATGATCACTCAGTTGGGTTGTCCAACATTGTTTTTTACTTTGAGTGCGACTGACACAAAGTGGCCTGACTTACATAATTTGATGCCAAGAAACACACACTCGGCTTCCTTAAATGAACACCATAGAAGAATTCAAAATGTTATCCAATACCCCCATATTGTGGCAATGTTTATGCACCAAAGGTTTACTATCTTTCGCGAAGAAGTCATCATAAAACATATTGGAGCAAAAGATTTCTGGTACAGGTCTGTTTTGTTACTTTTATCTTATATAGATCGCCTTGAAATTAAATGCACCATTTCAAATATATTTACTTTATATTTTCTTTGTTTAGGTATGAATGGCAACATAGAGGCTCGGCGCATGTGCATGGTTTCCTATGGCTAGAAGGGGCACCTAACATGGATTTGTTAGATTGGTCGAACCCGTCTGCTGTGGATGATGCGAAGATTTTCTTCGATAGATATGTAACTGCATGGAATCCACGTGATGCTCACCAAAGGAACATATTCGTTCCTCGAAGCATAAATGATGATCCTTGCTTGTTGAACACGAGACAAATTTTCTCCTCCAATCCTTCAGATGATTACGAACACTTATTGAATCGTGTCCAACGACATACAAAGTGCAGTTTAGATTCTTGTTTGAGAAAAAAGGGGTCTATACTCACCTGTCGCTACAATGCCCCATGGGAGGTTCGCAATGAATCTAGATTATTCATAGATGAGAAAGGTCGAAAAAAATATGAGCCTGCACGTAATGATGATAGGGCTAATGTTCATAATGTTGATCTTCTTGCAGTGTGGCGTGCTAATGTTGATTGCCAACCTGTGCTTTGTACTCATGCTGTAATGAACTATATTTCTAAATATGCTTCGAAGTCAGAAAAGAGATCTGAAAGTTATCAAGACATGTTGACAAGAATTACAGATTCATCTGTCTCTGAAGATCCAGTTTTGTGTGCATATAGAAGATTCCTTGCTGAGACGATTGTTGAGCGTGACATTGGAGCTCAAGAAACATGCCATATGTTGCTAAAGCTACCTCTTATGATTTGTAGTCGAAAGTTTTTTTCCCTACCTGTTGGTAAGAAGGTATTCCAGAAAATTTCTACAAATGGTCCTCAGTGTTCATCTCAGAACACATTTGTTCATATATATCAACAACGACCAAATTTTCTTGAACATTTGTCGATGATAGAAACAGCAAGATCTTGGTCCTTTGATGCCCAACGTAAGAATGATCAGTGGAAACCTAGGGATGTGCATGCCATTGTTCGAGTTTGGCCAAGATTTTACTCCACTCCCAGTGAGGATTCAGATGAGTTTGAAACCTTCTGCTTCACTGAGTTACTTTTGTACAAGCCGTTCCGCAACATCTCCACAGATATAGGTGCTTCAACTGAAATGGTCATTGAAAATTGGAGGAATTTTCGATATCGAGCATGGCATGTTAATCGGCACCCTTTTCCATCTGATCATGTTGAAGAAGAAGAAGAGGATTCCCATGGGCAAGCAGTCAATGATGATGATGATTTTGAAGAATGGCAAATTTTATCTCGAGTGGTTCCTCCAAACAATGTCGAGGCTTCTGACCTTCAAACTCTTGGCAGAAGGGACTTTGATTTGTCTTTTAATTGGGAGGAAATAACAACTTCAAATCCTATTGCAGAAGAGGTCGTGGAATTTATAAGGAATGCTCAATCAAGGGGTATTGTTGGTGACCGTTATGATAATACATTTTCCTCTCCCTCTTCCCTCTCAGCAAAACAAAGACTTGCTTTTGACATAATTTTACGGCATTCAGTTGAATATGGACATTGTGAACCTCTCCAAATGATTATTCAAGGAACTGCTGGCACTGGAAAGTCTTACCTTATTCATTGTATTTCTCATGCTCTTTCTGCTTCGACATCTACTGGAAAAAGTCCATTGCTTTTGCTTGCCCCAACAGGAGTAGCTGCTTTTAATATTCATGCAAAGACAATACACTCAGCTTTAAAAATCCCTATCAAAGATATGAAAGCACTGCAAGGCCAATCTCTAGCAATATTTCAAGAAGAAATGAGGGATATTCGTTACATTTTGATTGATGAAATGAGCTTCATAGGATCAAGGTTTATCATGCAGATAGATTCTCGATTGCGAGAAGCATTTCCTGAGAATAAATCTATTCCTTTTGGTGGCAGATCGATCATTCTTGTTGGTGATATTTGTCAATTGCCTCCTGTCAAAGATAAGCCTTTGTATGCAGGTAATACAACGGGGAAAGTTTTGTGGAAAAGATTCAATATTGTTGTCACTTTGGATACAGTATTTCGACAGAAAGGTGATGATCCTAAACAAACATCTTTTCGGAGACTATTAACTAACATAAGAAATGCAGAACCGCTTCTTGATGATTGGGATCTTCTTATGTCGCGGGTTGATTCCAAGTTAGATCCAACAGAAAGGAGTTTATTTGATTCAGAAATTCATTTGTTTGCAACAAATAATTTGGTCACCCTACATAATAGGATCATGTTGAAATCTTTAAATTCTCCAATTGCACGATGTGTTGCTGAGCATACAAGGCGCAAGGAAATTGATGTTGCCGATGATGACCAATTAGACCGTGAAGTCCTCTTATGCCCAGGTCAGCGTGTCATGTTGACATGTAACTTGTGGGTTGAAGCTGGATTAGTGAATGGTGCACTAGGTTGCATTCAAAACATTTTCTATATGCCTGGCACAAAACCTCCTCTCCTTCCAATGTACACTACTGTTCTTTTCGATAAGTACATTGGTGCTCCATTTGATATAAATAATCCAAAAGTTGTACCAATAACACCTGTTATTAGAGGAAATCGTAAGCAAATTCCACTGAAGATGGCATGGGCCCTTACTATTCACAAATCACAGGGTTTGACTTTAGAACGAGCCACAATTGATATTGGGAGCACAGAGAGGCAAGGCCTGACCTTCACAGCCATCTCAAGAGTTAGATCAATAGATGGCTTGCGCATATCACCGCCTTTCTCTTTTGAGCGTTATTTGAAGATGAAAAATGGTGCATTTGTAACGATAAGGAAGAAAGAAGAGCAGCGCTTGAACTCATTGTCATTGTGACATCCTTTAAATCAATTTTCATTCATCATTTCAAGTTACTATTCCTATTTTTATCTTTTCATATCTTTTGTAATACCTTTGTTTCCTCTGTTTTTGCCTAACTGTTACTTTAATGAAATGTACATCTTATTTCATATTCAATGTGTTTTTACATATCTTCATTTTGCACATTATTGATGCCAGATCCTCTAAAATTATATTTACATATCTGTATTGTTGTATTTGCTTGTTTGTAAGTTATGAAACTTGAATGATTCATTCATATTAAACATGTTGAATGTTTACATATCAGTATTGTTGTAGTTGCTTATTTGTAGGTTATGAAACTTGGATGATTCATTCATATTAAACATGTTGAATGCTTGTTTGTAGAAATTTTTTACTTTGTTAAATATACTATAACCCAAAAAAATATGTTTACCTGTACAGTTATGGAAAATGCATATGTTTCGAAATTTTCCTCTACTTTAGATGAAATAAAGCAGCAGCAAAGCTTCATCATGTACTTTAAAAACAAGATCAGCAGAAAAAATGGATTTGAATGCCATCTATTTGATGATCTCCTTCTCTTCTTATCAAAGATGAAGGAAATACTTGAAAATTTCCTACATCTTTGTCAAAGAGAGGCAGTTCGAAAGATTCGTAGAGAATGGATGCAACGACAAAGGGGCCGTTCTGTTAGCATTGATGTTAACTGGTGTTGCATTTGTCATAGATCAGGTTGTGATTTTGATTATCGTGAAAGATTTAGAAGATACAGGTATGTTTACATTTATTTCTTCTATTATCGTTAATGATTGCTTTATCCATTTTCAGTTCATTATAAAAAGTACAATTAATGAATAATATTTTCATACTACATTGGTTTCTTCATGCAGAGTCATTGAAAATGGATCTTCGTCTAAATTTCGTTGGGCTTCTGATGAGATAAGGAAACACATGGAATTTATTCAATATTTACATAATTCTGTCGCAAACGTGATTGCATCTAGATGTAACCTTTTCAATTATACACTTCATTTCTTTTCTACGCTCAGGGCATCACTTTTCCAAATTGAACATATTTGTCGACACCATGGGGTTGATGTTAATTGGTTTTGTATATGTCATGGATGTTGCAATTAAATATGTCTCAGAGTTTTCGTGTATATTAATTTTGACAGTGATGATTTTATATTTGAAATAAGGATGTTAACTTGTTTCAAACTCTGAATTTTAATTTCAAATTTTTAACTTCTCTTCTTAGACATGTTTTATAATTCCAAATAACGAATTTTTTAATAGAGTTTGTAATAGTTATGTGTTGGTTGATGTGGGATTGCCTCAGTACAGATTTGTTATACTTGAAATATGGTGATGTTAAACTCAATGCAATATTAAATTTTGCATTTTATCTTTAATTTAAAAATATTCAATTTCAATAACACGAAAAAAATAAAAAAATAAAAAAATAAAAATTTAAATACTTTTACTAATTTATGCAAGATGCATTTTTTAATATATTTTAAATAAGTTCTATTATAAAATAAAATCAAAAGTAAATTGGTTTTACTGCATTCATTCTTTACTTTAAAATTTCCCCTATGACACAATCAAGCAGTATTACATGACAATAATATTTAAGTTCTCCATATACATTAGCAACTATTTCACCATTTATTATATGTACCTTAAAATTTTCAATTTCAATAATGCAGAAAATAAATATTCAATTTCTTTAAAATAGTTTTACTAATTTATACATAATACATTTTTAAATATATTTTAAATAAGGCACATTATAAAATACACTGAAAAGAAAATTGGTTTGATTGTATTCATTCTTTACATTACAATATTCTCAATGACACTATCGAACTCAAACAAAATCGACATTATTATGATTGGAATGTAATAATGGTATTACATGACATTACACTCAACTCATTCAATCTATTTTATTTAACATGAAAATATGACATAATATAAAACTGTTCGATATACATTACTAAAGTGATAAATATATATAAGCCAATCATTTGTTTCATACTATAAAAGCCAATCATTTGTTTCATTATATGTACCTTAAATTTTCAATTTCAATAATGCAGGAATTAAATAATCTATTTCTTTAAAATTATTTTACTATTTTATACATAATATTTTTTAAATATATTTTAAATAACTTATATTGTAACATACAATCAAAAGTTGGATGGTTTACCTATATTCATTCTTTACTTCAAAATTCTCCCAATGGCGCTATCGAGCTGAAACAAAACCTGCAATATTATGATTGGAATATCATAATGGTATTACATGACATTACATTAAAGTGCTCCATATACATTAATAAAGTGATAAAGCAATATGGAAAGCCTTTTATACTACTATTTGAATATACATGTCTTGTAATCAATGTTGTCATTCACATTCTTTCATCTACTTACTTTTTCATTATATGTACCTTAATTAAGAAAATAAATATTCTATTTCTTTTAGCATGTCTTCTACCACAGACCATTTATTGATTGATCGGGACATTGGGTCCATGGCACAGGATTTTGTCACAGGTGTTATAATGTTATGAAGGCAGAACTCAATTTTTTTGCTCTTGCAGTTTGTATATAGAAATAGAACATTATGTAAACAACATTTCCAGTTTTAAATGGCATCGATGAAGTATATGCTTTACGTTTTGTAAAAGATGTTATTACTCACACAGTGAGAACATCGTAGTTTTTTTTGGCACAATACAGGGTGATAGTTACTGCAGCATTACACTCCACTCTAGACGAGTGAGCTGATCAATGTAATTTCGTACTCCATGGATGAAATGAAATTACGCTTTTTTTCGGGGAAAAAAAAATTCCTATTTCTTTCAAATATTTTTACTATTTCATACATATTGGTTTTACTGTATTCATTCATTACTTTAAAATTGTCCCAATGACACTATCGAGCTCAAACAAAACCTGCAATATTATGATTGGAATGTTATAATGGTACTGTGTGACATTACGCTCACCTTATTCAATCTATTTTATTTAACATGCAAATATGGCATAATATTAAAGTGCTCCATATACATTACTAGAGTGATCAAGCAACATAGCAATTATTTGATACTATTATTTCACCATACATGTATTTTAATACACCAGGCAATATTATGATTGGAATGTCATAATAGTATTACATGACATTACACTCAACTCGTTCAATATATTTTATTTAACATGAAAATATGACATAATATTAAAATGTTCGATCTACATTGCTAAAGTGATAATTCTATACAAGCCAATTATTTGTTTGAGTGTATTTATTCTTTACTTCAACATTGTCCCAATGGCATTATCGAGCTCAAAGAAAACCTGCAATATTATGATTGGAATGTGATAATGGTATTGCATGACATTACATTAAAGTGCTCTATATACATTACTAAAGTGATAAAGCAATATGGCAATTATTTGATACTACTATTTGAATATACATGTCTTTTAATCAACGTTGTCATTCTTCAACTTACTTTTTCATTGTAAGTGCCTTGACATTTTCAATTCAAGTAATGCAAAAAAAAATAATCTATCTCTTTAAAATTATTTATTAATTCATACATAGTACAATTTTAAATGTATTTTAAACAAAACCTGTAATATTATGATTGGAATGTCATAATGGTATTACATGGCATTACACTCAACTCATTCAATCTATTTTATTTAACATGAAAATATGACATAATATTAAAAATGTTCGATATACATTATTAAAGTGATAAAGCAACATAGCAATTATTTGTTTGATACTACTATTTCCACATTCATGTATTTCAATCTATGCAAGTTTCTTTCTTTAAATAATTTGTTTCTTTAATAATTCACATTCTGTTTCTTTCTTTAAATAATCTGTTTCTTTAAAATTATTTTACTATTTTATAGATAATATTTTTTTTAAATTGTCCCAATGGCACTATCGAGCTCAAACAAAACCTGCAATATTATGGTTGGAATGTGATAATGGTATTGCATGGCATTACATTGAAGTGCTCCATATACATTACTAAAGTGATAAAGCAACATGGCAAAAACATTAAAGTGCTCTGATGTTGTCATTCTTCAACTTAATTTTTCGTTATAAGTACCTTAATATTTCACATGATCCAAAACCTTTTACTGAAATTCAAATAGAAAAATACAAAGGTCTCGTTTGTAGATTGTCATATAAAATTGCAAACAACCTATCTCAGATACCAAAAATTTCTCTCCTTTTTATAATGTCAATGAATTTTTTTCGAGTATGTTTAAACATGGTTAGAGTTATTATTAATATAACTTCATATGGATTATTTATTAATTATTTATATTAATAATTAATAATTATTACTATATGCCACATTACCACTTTCATATTAATATTAATATTATAATAATTTTATCAATTATTTATTCTGATTTGAATAAACATAATTTTTATTAATTATATTTACAATTATAATTATATTAATAAATAAAATTATGATTATAATCATAGTTTTAATAATTTTTATAAGCCACATTATTATTATAACCCAGATTAATTAATAATTTTTAATAATTAATTAATATTATAATTTTTGTTATTATTATAATTTAATATCAATTCATTATTAACTATTAATATTAATATTATAATTAGTTATAAAAATACTAATTATATATTATTATAATAATAATACTAATTATATATTATTATAATTATTAGTTATTAAAATACTAATTATATATTATTATAATTATTGATTATTAAAATACTAATTTTTATTCTTATTTATTATAAGAAATTGTTGTTGTTAATTAGATATGCTTAACTATATATGCTTTAATTAATAATTTTTATTTACTATGATTTAATTATTATTAATTTATTAATATTATAATTATTTTATTGTTTAAATTTTATATGGATTTATTATTAATTATTAATTCTTAATTAATTAATATTATAATTATTTTTATTGTTTAAACTTAATATTGATTAATTATTAATTATTAATTATTAAAAGTTATATTATCGCTTTAATATCAATATTGATATTAAAACTATTAAAATTAATTCTAATAATTATATTTATAATAATTATAATTTATATTATTTATTATTAAATTCATATTTCCTACTAATAATTATAGATATGAAAATAATTTTAATTTTAATTTTAAATTTAATTAAACAACAATTATAATTATCATTTTTGTTATTATAAATATTATTATAATACTAATTGTTATAATAATAATAATAATTATTATTATTATTATTATTATTATTATAATTACAATTGTATTTATAATATTAATTTCATTAATAATTATTATTAGTACAATTATAATTATTATTATTTTAATACTAATTATAATTATAATAATATTAATATTTATATTTATAATAATAATACTAATATTTATAATATTATAATATTAATATTATAATAATTTTTTAATAAATATTAATATACATAATCAATATTATAATATTACTAATAATAATAAAAACTAAAATTATAGTAATACTATTAAAAATTATTATTATTATTATTATTATACTAATAATTACAATAATAATATTAATATTTTACACGATCCAAAACCTTTTACTAAAATTGAAATATAAAAATACAAAGGTCTCGTTTGTAGAATGTCATATAAAATTACAAACAACCTATCTTAGATAAAAAAAAATTCTCTCCTTTTTATAATGTTAATGAATTTTTTTCGAGTATGTTTAACCATGGTTAGAGATATTACTCCTACTACTGCTAGAATATGTTATTATAATAATAATAATTAATTAATATTATAATTTTTATTATTAATATAACTTCATATGGATTATTATTAATTAATTCTATTAAATTTAATAAATATTATTATAAGCCACATTACCACTTTCATATTAATATTAATATTATATAATATTATAATAATTTTTTCAATTATTTATTCTTATTTGAATAAACATAATTTTTATTAATTATAATTACAATTACAATTATATTACTAAATATAATTATAATTATAATAATATTTTTAATAATTTTTATAAGCTACATTATTAGTATAAGCCACATTAATTAATAATTATTAATAATTTATTAATATTATAAATTTTGTTATTTATTATAATTTAATATCAATTCATTATTAACTATTAACTTTTAATATTATAATTAATTATATGCCATATTAATTATTAAAATACTAATTATTATTCTTATTTATTATAAGAAATTGTTGTTGTTAATTAGATATGGCTTAACTATATATGATTTAATTGATAATTATTATTTACTATGATTTAATTATTCATTATTAATTATTATTATTAATTAATTAATATTATAAGTATTATTATTGTTTAAAATTTTATATAGATTTATTATTAATTATTAATTCTTTAATTAATTATTATTATTATTATTATTATTTAAACTTAATATTGATTAATTATTATTTATTATTTATTAATCATTATATTATAAATAATTATTATAAGTTATATTATCGCTTTAATATCAATATTGATATTAAAACTATTAAAATTAATTATAATAATTATAATTTATATTATTTATTATTCAATTAATATTTTTTATTATTAAATTTATATTTCTACTAATAATTATAGATATGATACTAATTTTAATTTTATTTATAATTATAACAATAATTATAATTATCATTATTGTTATTAAAAATATTATTATAATAATAATTGTTATAATAATAATAATTATAATTATTATAATTTATCATTATTGTTATTATAAATATTATTATAATACTAATTGTTATAATAATAATAATTATTATTATAATTACAATTGTATTATAATAATATTATTTTAATACTAATACTAATAATAATAAGAATTATAATAATTATAATTACAATAATTATAATAATTATAATATTTTTTTTTATAATAAATATTAATAATGTTAGTTAGTATTATTACTATTACTATTATAGTAATTATTTAGTAAATATCAATATACATAAACAATATTATAATATTAGTAATAATATAAAAATTATTATTATTATTATTATAATACTAATCATTACAATCATAATATTAATAATATTTTTAATAATTATACTATTAACATTTGTAATAATAAAAATAATATTTTTTATAATATATAATAATTAAAATTGAATAATTCTTTCCGGCAGGCCGACCGTCAACTAGCAAGTCATATTAATAATTAATATGGCTTATATACGCGGATCGGCGTATATCTGTTGTTTAAATGTGGTTGATATACGCCGATCGGCGTATATAAGCCATATTAATTATTAATATGACTTGCTAGTTAATAAAATGCATATTTCCTAATCCTATTATGCATGATGATATATTTTTTTCCTTATTTCAAATTAACTAATAAATTGTTTGAAATTTTGTAAGAGTGTTGATTGTTTGCCTTTTCACAGTCAATATTGTTAGAAATGCGTTCCTTTTGAAATGCGTCCCTTTTCACCTTCAAACATAAAACCTAATAATATAAGTAACAAATCCTTAGTCATAGTAATTTAAGTATCTATATCACACCTTCTAAGAAGTGGTTTAGGCATTGATAAAAATTTCCATGCTTACATATTTTTGAAACTTATGTTATAATGTATGTTTAAAAACAAATCTCGCAATGAAAAACAACATATTCATACCTTAACTCACAATCACAATTTTTATAAGAAATCTCATTTTTTATAAATATAAAACTCAAAATTTCATTTCACAGTTAACTAATGCTATATTATTATTAATATTTTAGTAATGGCCATAAGTTTATAAGAGAAAATAAACATCACCGTTGAATAGATAATGCCCATAGTTTATAAGAGAGTAAATAGAGTAAATATCCCCGTCGAATAGATAAAACAATATGACGACATTTTATACTCCATATAGATCATCAAATATGGTGTATTATTTCTTTTACGGGATAAAGCTTTGACCATTTCACTGACAGAACCAAGTGATCAATCTGGATGCAGTTTACAGGCTACATGGAGCCAAAGTCTTAAAACCCAGCAGAAGTCCAATCGACATATATATAGGACATTTATGTGATAACATGTAATTTAAAAAAATAAAAAAATTACTCAGGTAGACCATATCATTAGAATCTCATTGCCTTTTCCTAGTTTTGTGTTTTTCGATGTAATGGATTTTAATAAATAAAAGTTCAATTTTTTCAAGTTATTTTAATAAGTTCAAATTCATTTAAAAAAGTATAATTTAAAGAGTTTTTTAAAAAGAATTTTTGAAATCACTTATCATTTATTTAAGATAATAAATATTATAAAATTTAAAAATGAAGATTCTATTTTAAACAACTCATTAATGTTTCAACTCAACATTTATGCGCTTAATGATCATTATATCTTTAATATTAAATTACATGACGATGAATCTGAATTGTGGTAGAGGTTTAAAGTTGTGCAAAAATATTTTCCCTTCACATCTAAAGATTAATATCATTTTTGTTTTTGTTGCTTGTAAATATTCTCAAATACACCTTTTTACAAGGTTAAATCTATCAAACAACTCACATCCACATAATCTTACAATGATGATAGTGACTTCTCCACGGTTTAAGTGTTACTTAATAAAAACTTCATAAGTATTACATAATGAAAACTTGAAGCTTTATCTTTTGTAATACCGTTGAATCTATGTGTTATGTACATTTTTTATTCTTCCTGATATAAAAATTGTCATTGCATTCACTATGTGTTGATAACATTAACGCCAATGCAAAGAGACATCCACCATCATCTCAACTATAGATTGGTTTGTGTGTTTGTCTTTTCGATGCCGAGACAGCTCTTCAACGCAGGAAGACTTCTTAACACAGGCTAGAAAAGATGATACACAATGATAAAGAAGGAAATATTCCGCTGCTCAAAATATTCGGAGTTCAATCAAGATGATAAGCTCAACTAGAAACAGCGTTTATTGGATATATAAACCACCAATCACGCACGCACAGAGAGGAGGCAGGTTCAGGTCACAGCTCCAATGCACAATTACTCCACAGTGCAAAATGAACAATAGTCGCAAAAGTTAGGGCTTACAAGATTTGTGTAATTCCAGGCTCAGCTCGCAGAAAACAGTCACTCCAACACAGCTCTTAATCACAATTGACATATCAGTTCGAGTTTGGATGCATGTGGACTCCGACAACGCTTCTCTACGGGTAGATATCACCACAGATTTCTCCACGTAGTCTTCTCTAATGCAGCAAGAGGAGTTTTCAAGGCTGGTCTTCAAACACTTCAATTATGGTAACGATCTTCAAAACCTCGGGTGGGATTCAGTCCGCGCAGGTAATCGGAGCACCAACAAATGTTCAGATCGCTTTCTCCAAATCCCACAGCTGACCACGCACACGCACCAATTCGAGAGTACATTAGCACACAGAAATGGCAGGCAGAAGGAAGATTTCTAGGGCTCAAAATGGCACTCAAAATAACACAGGCACCCGGTTGCCCAGTGGGCAAATGGGCAGATTAGTCCTACTTGAAATTGGATAAATATATATATATATATATATAATTGGATATATATATATATATATATATATATATATATATATATAAACCTTACTTGAAATTAAGATTAGTCCTCCAAATTTAATAATCATACTACACGAGTATAAGAGCACATTGTTTCAGAGCATAGTGCACTAGTATTTTATTTTATTTCGGATGTAATAAGGGTTATATTGGCTTAGCGTTCCAAGTTTCATAGATAGAATATTGTAGTAAGGGCGCTTTCTTCCCATAAATTATTAATTTGGTTTTTGTTGGAGGTGAATGGCAGATGATGAGGTCAGCCACTCCCGCTCCAACCTTCAATCAAATATTGAGGAGAAAGTCGACGATGCACAGATAAAGATAATGCGGACAAAAAGACTTATGCGAGGAATGATGATCTCATATACAACTTATTACATCTTTACGCGGTCAGTGTGCCAGTTATCGTCGCTGGCATCTTGTCTTCACAGCATATAAAGAAGGGCAGTGGCTTGGGACTGTCATTCTGTCGGGGTTGGTCTCGGGATCAATCATTGCTGCTCTCATTCTCAGTGTGTTTGAGCAATTCGGCGCTCTGAAACATGGACAACAATTCCAACAACAGCGCGACTCAGACATTGACAGTTTTTTCCCAAAAGAAGAAACATCGGCCATGAAACGCAGTCGCTTCCCCAACTATGGAAAGGATGTATTTGAGGAGACATCTGCATATTACTGGGGAACACTAAATGCCCAAGACAAATTTACATACTACTGGTACTGGTGGGGATCTAGATCTGCCTTTCTTCTCATCTTGATTCTACTTTTGTTTGTGTTATGCTCATCTGCTGTTTTGAAGCATACATATAGATATTTTGATGTATACTCATTATCTAGCTATTTGCATACACATGGATATGTTGAGGTAAAATCCTCAGCTGGAACCAATCGATGTTTTACATACCTCCTTGCTATTATCTTGCTATTTGCATACATGTGAAATTTGGAAATATTATATTTTGATTAATTAATGATGATGTATGAGTCTCTATTTATATATACATTTTGATATTTTGATTAATTAATGATGATGTATGAGTCTCTATTTATATATACATTTTGATATTTTGATAAATTAGTGATGATGTGTGGATTATGATTATGATTATGTCTATGTAAGATGGACGTAGAATTATTCTCTGCCTTCAAGGGTTGGGATTGTATACTTAATCAAGTGAGTGATTATTTGTGTGACAGGTTTACATCAATTGATAAATTGAAATGTTTTTTTAGAAAATAAATGTTTTTTAAAAAATATTTATTTATTTTAGTAGATAGGGCAAATGTCTTCAGCCCAAGCATTTCTATCTCTACCATGCATTTTCAATTTTTGTCAATCTCAATAGTTTTATTATAATCAGTTCCTATCCATCATTCCAATCTTGACTATAGAGCTCATGCATAATCCTTTAAAAACATTTTAGTTACCACATAAATCTGAAAAAAACAGGAACCTCTAAATTCAAGAGGAAATGCACTTGCATAACAAAGACTATGTAAAAAGAAAAAATATAAATTTTATTTTTTGAAATTTCGTTGTAGTTGTTTCTAAAATCTGTTTATCTAAAAATGGATTTTTAAATTTTCAGCACAATATAACATATATGTTTGTGCACATGCAACACTCCATGAACTAAATGATAGTATTTTTTAATAGAAATTTGTACATATGTAGAGAACATCTTGTTCTAGTGCAGCACTATTTTTTCAAAATTATTCATAATGTTTCATTTTTTTATGATTTATTAAAGTTAGAAAACCTCAAAAAAATGATGTTGTGTGTGAGTGCAACACTTTTAGGGGAATAGCTTAATGAAAATTTGAATATTTTTATATGAATGTATAGAGCTCTCGAGTCTCTTCTAGTGCACCATATAATTTGTTTGAAAAATGATGAATGCACTCAAAAGTTAGAGCTTAGACAACTAAGAGTTGTATTTTGGAATCATGACATCTATCACTTCAAAATTTAATAAAAAATAGAAAAATAAAACATTTATATGAAAAATTAAATGTTTAGAATCTGTAGAATCTACTTTACAAATCTCTGTAATTTTATAAAAAGTTACTGTGTTTTTCATAGTAAAAAATGTCAACTAATAGGTCTGTTTTTTCTCTCCCAACCAATAGGTTTCATTAGTCCAAACCTAATTATGAACCAGTCACTCCCACCAAAATTTGAAATTTAAATAATCTATATGCGTTACAAAACACATATCTTATATAATGTACTATGATTCATATGCTTTATATCACATATGGGATTTATAGGCATAGAGAATGCATATATGCTATAACGCATATGTGTTATTGATACCTTAGAATCATGCGTATTCTAATAGGTTGAGAATAATAAGTATGAAACATAATTTAATAAAATGCCTATATATAATCTAAATCATGTATATAGAGTCAAATATGGTGGTATCATGGCTTGTCCATGGTCCTCCAATTAACCACCTCTCCATCCAATATCTATCTAGCCACCCCCATCCCTTCTCTCTTTCTAGCCATTTGTCTCTCTCCCCTTCTAGTAACCACCTCCCCATCCATTTTTCTCTCTCTATATATACCTCTTCCAGCCCCTCATTCGCACTCTCCTAGTCTCTCACCTACTCCTACAACTAACTACCACAACCCATTTTCTCTCTCTCGCTAACCCTAAGCCCCAATCTCTTTCTCTCTCTAAACCCTAACCCCCAAACTCTATCTCTCTCTCTCTCTCACTCTCTCTCTCTCGGGAATCCAAAAATTCATAGTAGATATTGATTAGCTTCTGCATCTTTTCCTTCAAGACTTCACACCCATTCATGTTTACTACTCTCTCTCTCTCTCTCTCTCTCTCTCTCTCTGTGTGTGTGTCTCTAAATCCCTCTTCCACACCCTCATTCACACTCTTCTGGTCTCTCACCTACTCCTACTACTAATCAACACCACCCAATCACTCTCACTCTCTCTCTCTCTAAACCCCTAACCCCCAATATCTGTGCAATATCTCTCTCTCTCTCTTCGAAGCATCCAAGAGTTCGTAGTAGATATTGGTTAGTTTCTTCATCTTTTCCTTCAAGACTTCACACTCTTTCACATTAGCTACTCTGTGTGTGTGTGTGTATTTTTCTTCAGGGGATCCAAACCTTCATTGTAGATATTATTCAGCTTTGCATCTTTTCC